>CM035848.1:113941201-114541201 GCA_020510985.1 Pholidichthys leucotaenia | reverse complement strand
TGAACAAATTGATCAAGAAAGCTAGATCTGTCCTGGGGCAACGCCTTGACCCAGTGGAGGAGATAGGAGAGAGAAGCATGGTGGCTAAACTGTCATCTCTGCTGGAGTCCGAGTCCCACCCTATGCAGGACATATTGAACGCAGTGAGGAGCTCATTTAGCAGTAGACTACATCATCCTAGGTGCGCAACCGAGAGGTTTCGCAGGTCCTTCCTACCTACAGCTGTCAGACTGTATAACCTAAGCAGGGCTGCTTGCAGAGATAGCAAAAAACGTGACGACCTAATAGTATTGAATGCAAAAGACGCAACAGACTTACACAAATGGTTCTCTCCAGTATACAACTAGGACAATATCAGTCGCTATGGAGGGTGACAATATGTATTGGTATATATTCATACTATGTGGGATAACTAAGTAGACGGTTATGCTGTTTATTCCATCTTGCTACAATGCGCCGTACTTTGTATATATATTTATATATTTATGTGTACATATGTATATCCACTGCTCTTATTTATATTTTTCGTATCTTTTTAATTATTGCTCTGAGTGTTGCTATCCCTGTGCTGTTGCAATCCTGGAATTTCCCCATTGTGGGACTAATAAAGGCTTATCTTATCTTATTTTATCTTATCTTATATAATAGACATGTGGTAATGCTGATGAGTCACTTCAGTGTCAAAGAGTGTAAAACTATTGGCTGTAGTGAATACTTTTTCGAACACAATCAAAATTATAACTTTACTCATTTTACCTAACGAACATTTTTTAACAGTAGCTGAACTCTTGTGTAATCTTTTAACTACATTTACCAATGTGCAAATCATGTTAATTCACTCTGTAAATGCAGGCTGACCTAATGTGTTATAAGTAAATATCTCTCTTGGTTTTCTTCTTCTTAAAGGATACTTTTCTGCCTGGTAGGTGACTGGTGAATAGCCTCTTGGTCACTGTCTTTGGGCTCAGAGGACTCTATTTCAGTCTCCAGTGTCACTATGTTTTCCTCCTGGGCAGCTGTGCCCCCTTTTTCTTGTGCTCCCTGTGGTCTTCTGTCCTCACCCACATGTGAACCTTCATGAGCTGTTGTTCTATTGTCCATGTGGAGTTCTGGAGCCTCTGGATTCCCCCTCTGGAACGTCCGTCTGGCGGCCCGCTTCCAGAGCGTCACTGCCTTTTCCTTACCGGAGTTGTAGCTAACACCAACACAAAGGAGCGACTCCGTCCCCGGTTTGTCTCACCGACCCGGCATCGGCCCGATAGATGACGGTTGAGCCTCCTGCACAGATTCTTAGAATTTTGTGATTGGGGCTCGGCAGAGGAGCTAACCAAAGCCCCAGCTGAATGGGGATTGGATTGGAGCTCAACTACAGCGGTGGTAGGCGGCGGAGCTCAGCGGAGGAGCTAACTGAGGCCCCAGCCGGATTGGAGCTCAACTGCAGCAGCGGTAAGTGGCGGGGCTCGGCGGAGGAGCTAACCAAGGCCCCAGCTGGATAGGAGCTGGATCGGAGCTCAACTACAGCGACGGTAGGTGGCGGAGCTCAGCAGAGGAGCTAACCGAGGCTCCAGCTGGATCGGAGCTCAACTAAAGTGGCGGTAAGCGGTGGGGCTAGCAGTGGAGGGGCTAGCTGAGGCCCCAGCGGGATCCGAGGTCAGCTGGACCAGCGGAGGAGCTAACCAAGGCCCCACCTGGATCGGAGCTCAACTAAAGCGGCGGTAAGTGGCGGGGCTAGCAGCGGAGGGGCTAGCTGAGGCCCCAGTGGGATCCGAGGTCAGCTGGACCAGATACCTGCAACACCAGCAGAAATTATCCTGCTATCATCAGATCAGTAAAAAATGCCACCAAAGAATGAGGAAATGGAAGAGATTAAAAAATCTCTGAACTTCATGTCAGAAGAACTTACCAAAGTGACCAATCAACAGTTCAAATTATTAGGGCTAATGGAGGAAGTCCGAGAGCTGAAATTAACAATTAAGGAAAGAGACCCAAAAAAATTGCAGACTTGGAGCGATGCATCGAGGATCTTGAACAATATACTCGTATGGATGATTTATTCATTAGTGGACTAGACATTAAATATCAATCACATGCTCATGCTACAGCAGGAATGAGAGGTGAGGAGGCTGCCCCCAAGTGAATCAGTCTCCTTGGAAAACCAGGTGCTTCAGTTCCTTGAAAGCAGAAACATAAAGGTTGAAGTAAATGCAATTTCAGCCTGCCATACACTACCCAGAAAGGATAATAAAACAAAGAAATCAATTGTGCTGAGCTTTGTAAACAGAAGAGCAGGCCAGAAAGCTACGTGGAACAGAAGTTTACCTAAATGAACATTTAACAAAGACTAATGCTGAAATAGCACGGCAAGCACGGATGTTGAAAAGACAAAACACGATACAGGCAACATGGACAAGAAACTGTAGAGTCTGGATTAAACTAAATGGAACACCTGAGGAAGCAAAGGCCATAATAATGAGAGATCTCACTGACTTAAATAAATATAGATAAACACTGATTAAGAAAATTAAGAGACTATGATAACCCATATCCACACACATGGCAAGAACAGTCCTTTTGTGACATAACATGATAATGTACTGAAAAAAAAAAAACCAACAACTCATGACTGACTTTAGTAGACATCAATCATCCCCAATTGGAGGAAGTTATTTGACTCAGAGAGAGGAAATTCAAACTCTGAATATATCTCATTTTGCTGAACATTAACTACAAGAGATGGAGAATGATATAGATCCTGATAACCACTTCTTCAATAATATTCAAAATCACTGTGAATATTACACTGAAAAGCAATTCAAAAGTCAAGTGCAAGTAGATGGTAAACTATCAATAATACACTTTAAAAGCAGAAGTCTTGAAAACTTTCCACAGATTTAGGACTATTTAAAACAGCTAGATAGAAAATTTACAGCTATCACAGTCTCTGAAACTTGGCTTAATGAAGAGCAGGCTTCTTTGATAGCAATAGAGGGATATCAGATGTTTCATATTAACAGATCTCAAAAAAAGGGTGGTGGTGTTGCACTGTATATTGATGAAATGTATAGGTGTAAACTTGTAAATGGAATGTCCTTTGCACTACCAGGGATTCTGGAATGTGTTACTGTTGCGATTGACCAAGATAAAACAAAAAAATCTAATTATAAGTTGTATATATAGAATGCCTGTCATGGCGGCCGCTGGGCCGTCATCGTCATCATCATCATCAGCAGCTGCGCACACACCGGCAGGTGTCAATCAGCGGCCTTTAAAAGCCAGAACCACAGACAGCTCGGCACGGAGTCGTCTGTCGCCTTTGCCCAGCAATGCGCCGAGATTACGACCTCAAGCCAAAGCCAAGACCAGGACTTCTCGTCAAGCCAAGCCAAGCCAAGTAAGCAACCTCAGCACTCATCCTGTCCTAGCCTTTTCCCCTGTGCACAGGTGGACCTCCCTGGCGGCGGACAAACCACCCCAGCTGACGGGGCATCATCTCCTCCACCTCGGAGTTCCTCCTCACCTCCGCTACGTCGAGCACCACGAGCACAGCATCGCACGGGCACTCGGAGCCAGCAGGATCTACTCTGTGGCACCTGCAAGTAAGCATCACTTGCTGCAGGCTTTCCATCCTAACGAACAGCAGTAATTGTTTGTGCTTGTGTGTTCCAGGGTTGCCAGGTCGCCGCAGGATACGGTCAGCTCCAGTGACCAGACAGCCGCACACTCATTCACTCACGCACTATACTCACTTAATTACAATAAAGAATAATTGTCCAATATCTACTCGTGTCAGCATCTGTCTCCTGGGTCCCGAACCATGTCAATGCCGGGAACTTGCATTGAGACATTCAGAGATAAATAAGTCGAGCTGTACAATAATATAACTAATAAGAAAATGGCTGTAATCTGTGGAGAATTCAATATTGATTTACTAAATCCATTTCATCCATCCATCCATCCATCTTCTTCCGCTTAATCCTTTTTGGGTCGCGGGGGGCTGGAGCCTATCCCAGCATCTTTGGGTGAGAGGCAGGGTACATCCTGGACAGATCGCCAGTCCATCGCAGGGCCAACACAGAGAGACAGACAACCATTCACTCTCACAGTCATACCTAAGGACAATCTAGAATCCCCAGTTTGATGCCAATTAACCTAACTTGCATGTTTTTGGCATGTGGGAGGAAACCAGAGAAATCCCAGAGTAAACCCACGCAGACACGAGGAGAACATGCAAACTCCACACAGATCACTGTTGGTCCAGCCCCCGACCAATAGTGAGCTATGTGGAGTTTGCACTCTCTCTCCATTTCAACAAAATGTAATTACAGAGTTCATGAATTCTATGTACAGTATGAGTCTATATCCCACAATAACACATCCAAGTAGAATCACAGTCCACACTGCTACACTTATTGACAACCTGTTTGTTAATATTATTGATAAGAAAATAGAAAGTGGATTATTGATAAATGACATAAGTGACCATCTGACAGTCTTTGCACTTATCCGTGGCCACACTGTGGCCAATACAGAAAAAAACTTTAAAATCTTTCAGATACAAATCACAAAATGCAATCAGTTCTTTTAAAGAAGACCTGCTGAAGCAAGACTGGACAAAAGTCTATGTATCAGATGTAAATGAAGCCTACGATACATTCATGAACATTGTAACCGCTCTTTATGAAAAAAATGTCCATTAGTAAAGAAAAAGCTTAAACAGAAATTTGTCGACAAGCCATGGTTTACCAAAGGATTACAAAAAGCGTGTAAAAAGAAAAATTCACTATATAAAGCTTTTCTAAAGAAAAGGACAAAAGAAGCAGAGCAGCGGTATAAAACATACAAAAATAAGTTAATATACATGTATATAATGAGATGTAGTAAAAGAGACTATTACAGTAAAGAACTGGAGAAAAACAGAGATAACACTAAAAATACATGGACAATACTTAACAATATTCTTGGAAATAAAAACAGAAATACAAGCTACTCAACCAATCTTTCAAAAAAAAAAAAAGACTGAGTGTGAATGCAGTCTCATCTGCAGATGAATTTAATAAATTTTTTGTTAAAATTAGTCCTAATTTGGCACGAGAAATACCCATTACAGCACCTACAGGTGATACAATAAGCAAAAACATTGCTATAAAAGACTCCATCTACATAAAGAACACGGATGAGAGAGAAGTCACTGAAATTGTTAAATCGTTTAAAAGTAAAACATCTACAGACTGTGATGGTATTGACATGCTCTTAGTCAAAACTATTATTAAATGCTTAGTGAAACCACTGACGTATATTTGTAACCTGTCTCTTCAAACAGGTATATTTCCCAATGCAATGAAAATAGCCAATGTAATTTCGATTTACAAGACGGGTGACAGAGGGGAATTTTCAAACTATAGGCCTATTTCACCATTGCCGCAATTTTCAAAGATACTTGAAAAAATATTCTGTGAGAGAATTGACAACTTTATAATGAAGAATAATTTATTGTGTGAGCAGCAATATGGGTTCAGACACAAGAGGACAACTGCATTTGCTCTGATGGAATTTATAGAAAAAATATCAACTGCTGTAGAAAATAAAGAGTATTCAGTTGGGGTATTCCTGGATCTTAAAAAAGCATTTGACACAGTGGATCATAAATTATTGTTAAAGAAACTACAAAATTATGGTATTGGGGGTAGCACTGTCCTGGTTATGTAGTTACTTAAAGAACAGATATCAGTATGTATGTGTTGGTAGCAAAAACTTGCAGTTACTGAAGGTTACCTGCGGAGTCCCACAGGGTTCAGTTTTGGGGCCATTGTTATTCAGTAAGTATATAAATGATATATGTAAAGTTTTGGAAAAAATGCATTTAATATTGTTTGCAGATGACACTAATTTATTATGCAGTGGAAGCAATTGGGAACAACTTTTGGATACACTCGGAAAGGAATTAGGAAAGCTTAAACTGTGGTTTGATTCAAACAAATTAATGCTCAATTTAAGTAAGACAAAATTTATAATTTTTAACAACCATCACAACAACTCAGTATCTAAACTCAGTGTTAATGGTGTAGACATTGAAAGGGTGTCCAAAATTAAATTTCTTGGAATAATAATTGATAATAAACTGTGTTGGAAGTCACATATTAATTATATTAAAGGTAAAATATCCAAATCAATCGCAATACTACATAGAGTGAAATATTTGCTGAATGAACCCATACATGACATATTGTACTGAAGTATGGGGAAATACATATTAAACAAACATATATCCAGTCTTTATGCTTCAGAAGAGAGCTATTAGAATAATAAACCAAGCTGCTTACAGGGAACCAGCAAACCCACTTTTTCTTAAATTAAAAGCTCTCAAGTTGAAAGATCTGGTTGATTTTAAAACTGCAGTAATAATGTTTAAAGTGAAGAATCTATCACTGCCCACAAATATCCAAAAGTTGTTCCAAATAAGGGAGAAACAATATTATTTCAGAGGAACATGTATATTTCAAAAACCTTCAGTGAGAACCACCACCAAGCAACATGTGTCTCAGTACAAGGAGTCAGACTGTGGAATGCTTTTGGACCTGAATTAAAATCATGTACAATGCTTGGACAATTTAAACAAAAACTAAAGGAAGAAATACTCCAAACATATACACAAAACGACATGTAAAATCACATAAGGATTATCATATCCAGTCTGTGTTGTGCTGTTGCTTAGTTTTGTTTTGTCACGTTTTGTCTTAGCTTTGTTCTGATTTGTAATCACTTTCTTTTTCTTTTCTTTTTGAATTCTTAGATGGAGTATGGGTGGGCAATATAAGCTGCAGCTTCAGCCATCACCCATTTCGGATAACTTATGTTGAACTGTATAATCCGAGGAGTTATTGTTTAATTTGACCTTGTTGGATTTTTTCCCCCTTGTTATATTATTCTGTTCCTTTCTTTTAATCTTTTAATGTAATCTATCCAAAATAAAGATCCATTCATTCATTCATTCATTCAAGTGACTCTCAACCATTTTTCCTGACTTCACCTGCTTGTAGTCCTGTGATACCTCTCCAGTCCTCTTCATCTTCTGAGCTGTATTCTTTCCCTTGTTTTGGCTGTCTCTTATGGCTGACTGCCCTTTTTTCTTTTACTGCTGTAGGTGAATCTGGTATCTCTACAGGGAGATAATCACATGCCAGTAGAAGATTCCTGTGCATAACTCTGGTTCTGCCCTTGCCATTTTCTGGTTTCAGTTCATACACTGGACTGTCATCATACTTCCTCTGTGTTATCATGTACACTTGCTCTTCCCAAAATGATCTCAGTTTTCCTGGACCTCCCTTTTCATTCAGATTTTGAACCAGGACCCTGTTTCCCGGGTACAGCTCTGCACCATGGGTCTTTTTTTTTTATCATACAAAGCTTTACCCCTCATTCTTTCCTTTGAAGCCATCTGGGAGGCTATTTGGTATGCTTCTGCCATTCGAGCTCTCCATTTTGCAGCGTATTCATGATGAGATTGGCTCTGATCTCTGGCTGTGAGGTCAAACATGAGATCAACTGGAAGTCTGGGGTCACCGCCAAACAAGAGGAAATGGGGAGCATAACCAGTGGCTTCATTACGTGTAGAGTTATAAGCGTGGACCACCTTTGTAAGAGAAGCTTTCCAGTCTGCCTTTGCTGCTTCTGGTAGGTTCCGGAGCATAGCCAGCAATGTCCGATTAAACCTTTCCACCTGTCCATTTCCCTGGGAGTGGTATGGTGTGGTCCTGGACCCTCTGACTCCACTGTATTCCTCCAGCTTTGCAAAAAGTTTATTGTCAAACTCCTTACCCTGGTCGTGGTGGAATTTCGTGGGGAAGCCAAACTTCAGCATGAAGTCACCAAATAGTTTTTCTGCTGCAGTTTTGGCAGCTTTGTTGCGACAGGGGTTGGCCTGGGCAAACTGTGTAAAATGGTCCATTATAACAAGTATATATTCATACCCTCCCTTACACTTTTCCAGGTGTAAGAAATCAATGGAAACCAGTTCAAATGGGTAGGTGGTTACAATGTTGGTGAGGGGAGCTCTTGTGGGCTTATTGGGATGTTTGCTTTTTAAACAGATGCACACATTCGTAATGTAGTGTTCAACATCTTTTCGCATGTTGGGCCATTAAAAGCGGTCTCTGATCAGATTTAAAGTTCTCTCTATTCCAAGGTGGCCCATCTCTTCATGTAGTTCTTTAAAAATCAACTTGTGGAACTGAGTGGGCAGGACTAGTTGGAGTCGGCTGGCAGTTTTACGATACAGCAACCCATCTTCAGCAATTTGCAGTTTTGTTTTTTCCCTTACCAGGGCAGCTACCCTTTTATTGCATCTCTGTTTCCCACTTCTTGGCCACTGTTTTAATCTCATGCACTCAAGTATCTTCCCAATGATACGGTCTTCTCTTTGAGCTTTTCTCAATTCCAGGTTGGGGATATTTACCACTGGCGATCTCCCCTCTCTTTCCTCTTCCATAAGTGCTGTGGAAATTATCACAGGGCAAAGCCATGACATATTTTCTTTAGACAGGGTTATTACAGCCTGGGTCACTGTGTTCATCATTTCACTCTGTGCCACATTGGTGCAGGTTTGCATGTATTCTTCCATATTTAGAGGCATGCGGGAGAGACCATCTGCATTCTTGTTTGTTTTACCAGGACAATACTTAATGGAGAACTGAAAATCAGAGAGTTCAGCTACCCATCTGTGTGTGGTTGCATTCAGTTTTGCTGTGGTTAGTACATATGTGAGAGGATTGTTGTCAATGTATACTACAAATGGTGGAGAGTAGTAAAGATAGTCCCTGAACCTCTCACATATAGCCCACTTTAACGCCAGGAATTCTAACTTCCCGGAGTGCAGATAGTAGTTTTTCTCGGGTTTGGTTAGAGTCCTGGATCCATAGGCAACCACCACGAGTCTGCCATTTTGTCTCTGGTAAAGTACTGCCCCGAGCCCCTCTTGGGATGCATCTGACATATTGTTCGGCCCAGGAAACACGCACGCAGGCTCGGACAGATTTGAAAGCTTTATTCAATAATAATGTGTGTGTGTGGATGTGTGTATGCGAGATGTGAATGTGGTGTGGATGGAGGATGAGGTCAGGACAGAGCAGTTCGCCGTTCAGCCAGGCAACCCTATGAGAGAGGAGAGCAGGGATTAGCTGGGCAACCACACGGGAAAGTGACAAAGTAATTGTGCTTACTTGTAGTGACGCGGTGGCTGGCGTGGCAAGTCCCAAGCCTGGGAGACAGCGTTCTGCTGAGTGTCCGTGAAGATGCAGCAAGTGGAGGAGCAGCGTGACGAGGGGAAGAGAGTCCGCCGCCAAGGGGATCCACCTGTGCACAGGGGAAGACTGGATGGAGAAGGTAAGGCAAAATGACAGCTTACGTGTCCGACGAGGAAAACAGCTGGCCCGAACGACAGGGAGGTAGCTGTGGAGAAATGCAGAGAGACAGACGGCTCCAGGCCGCAGCTCAGGGCAGGATGGAATAAATAGCAGGGCTTAACGAGGCGCAGGTGTGTGCGCAGCTGAGGTGGAAGCCCGTGAGCTGCGGGTGATGACAGTACTCTCCCCCCACCAGCGCCTCCTGGCCCTGGCTTACCTGGGTGTGTCCGGTGGAACTCCGCGATGAGGTCAGGATCCAACACCCACGAAGAGCGCACCCAGGATCTCCACTCCGGACCATAACCTTCCCAATCTACCAGGTATTGCAGCCCACGACCCCGAAGCCGGGAGTCAAAGATGGCATTAACACCCCACGCCGGGTCACCGTCGACCATCCTGGGTGCAGGAGGAGACCTAGGAGGAGGGCAGAGTGAATTGGAAAGCACGGATTTAATTTTGGAGACATAGAAGGTGGGACACACACGAAGGGAGGGGGGGAGGGCCAAGCGCACAGCCACCGGGTTATTAATCCTGGATATGGTGAAGGGGCCGAGAAATCTTGGTGCCAGCTTCTTCTTCTCACCCTTGAGGCAGATGTCCTGAGAGGAGAGCCACACCTGCTGACCCACCCGGTAAGCAGGAGCCGGCCTTCTGTGGCGGTTGGCGATGGAGCTGTTGCACGCTGCTGTTCGTAATAGCGCGTCTCTGGTCTTCTTCCACACGCTCCGGCAGCACCTGATGTGCACCTGAACAGAAGGAACAGCCAGTTCAACCTCCTGCTCCGGGAAAACAGGAGGGTCATACCCCAAAGATGCTTGAAAGGGAGACAACCCAGTAGCAGCGGACTGGGCCGAGTTATGGGCGTACTCCACCCAGGTCAGGTAGGAGCTCCAAGACGAAGGGTTGGATGATGTCACGCAGCGCAGAGCAGCCTCCAACTCCTGGTTCGTGCGCTCACACTGCCCGTTGGACTGGGGATGATAACCAGAAGAGAGACTGACTGTGGCCCCCAAGGCGCTGCAGACGCTCCTCCAAACCTGGGAGATAAACTGTGGACCACGGTCCGAGACCACGTCCTGCGGAATCCCATGCAGCCTGACGACATGCTAGACCAGGAGATCGGCCGTCTCACGTGCCGAAGGAAGACCCTGAAGGGGCACAAAATGGGCGGCCTTGGAGAACCTGTCCACGATGGTCAGGACCGTGTCATAGGTGTTGGAGACCGGGAGTCCGGTGACGAAGTCAAGTGCAATGTGACACCAGGGCCTACCCGGAACCGGCAGGGGCTGGAGGAGGCCCGCAGGTGGAGAGTTCGGAGACTTGCCGGTGGCGCACTGGGGACAGGCCCGGACATAGTTGGTAACGTCTTTCTGAAGGCCCGGCCACCAAAACGAGCATTGCAGAAAACTCACCAGGCGGGTGATGCCAGGGTGACAGGCGAGTTTGGAGGTGTGGGCCCAGTGGATGACTTCACCCTGAACCGCCGAAGGAACATACAGTCTCCTCTCAGGCCCCCCACCGGGATCCGGCTCCGCCTCCTGAGCCCTCTTAATCTTGTCCTTGATGTCCCATGAAATCGCTCCCACGACGCACGACTCGGGCAGGATGGTATGCTCGGGCTCTTCTGGACCCTCCGGGGCGAACTGTCTGGAAATGGCGTCGGGCAACCCATTCTTCGAGCCTGGACGGTACGTGATGGTAAAATTGAAACGAGTGAAGAACAGAGACCAGCGCGCCTGGCGGGCATTCAGGCGCTTCGCTGATCTCAGGTACTCGAGGTTCTTATGGTCCGTCCAGACCACAAAAGGCAGGGCTGCCCCCTCTAACCAGTGATGCCACTCCTGTAGCGCGAGCTTGACAGCGAGGAGTTCCCTGTCGCCGACGTCGTAGTTCCGCTCCGCCGCCGATAGGTTCCTGGAGAAGAAGGCGCAGGGCCGTTTAACTCCATCCATCGGTGACCGCTGGGACAACACTGCTCCCACCCCTGTGTCGGACGCGTCGACCTCCACCAGACACTGGAGAGCGGGATCAACCTGGGTCAAGACCCGGGAGGACGAGAACTCCGTCTGGAGAGTCCTGAAGGCGGCAGCAGCCTCCTCAGACCACCGAAAAGGCACCTTCGACGATGTGAGGTGAGTCAGGGGGGTGACGATGGCGCTGTAGTTGGGGACGAAGCACCGGTAGAAATTAGCGAATCCGATAAACTGTTGCACCTGCTTCCTTGAGGTCGGCGTGGGCCACTCGACCACCGCTTTGACCTTAGCGGGGTCGGGGAGGATCTGGTTGTGGGAGATCACGAACCCCAGGAAGGAGGTGGTTTGGGTGTAGAACTCGCATTTTTCTGCCTTAATGAACAGGCGATTTTCCAGCAGACGTTGCAGGACCCGCCTCACATGGGCCTGGTGCTCCTCACGTGATCTGGAGAAGATGAGTATATCGTCAAGATAGACGAAGACGAAAACTCCCAGGAAATCCCGCAGAACGTCATTTATAAGGCGCTGGAAGACAGCAGGCGCGTTGGTGAGCCCGAACGGCATCACGAGATACTCAAAGTGGCCGCTGGGTGTCCTAAAGGCCGTCTTCCACTCGTCTCCCTCCCGGATTCTAACGAGGTGGTAAGCGCTGCGGAGGTTGAGCTTGGTGAACCAGGTCACCCCCCTGGAGGGAGTGGAAAGCGGTGTCCATGAGCGGCAGGGTGTAGCGGTCCTTGATCGTGATGTCATTCAGGGCTCTGATGTCAATACAGGGACGTGGGGACCCATCCTTCTTGCCCACGAAGAAGAAGCCCGCGCCAAGCGGGGACGAGGAGGGGCGGATGATCCCAGCGCTGAGTGACTCCTTTATATATGTGTCCATCGCCTCACGTTCCGGTGCAGAGAGACTGTAGAGGCGGCCAGATGGCAGGGGCGCCCCTGGGTGGATGTTGATAGCACAGTCGTAGGGTCGATGCGGTGGAATGGACAAGGCTTTGGACTTACTGAAAGCTGCCCCCAAGTCGTGGAACTCCTGCGGCACCAGGGTCAGGTCCGGGGGCTCAGAGACAGGGGCCGGCAGAGGGGCAGATGGAGCGCAGGCTGCCAACTGGAGACAGGTACCCAGGCAGAAGGTGCTCCAGGACAGGACGCTGCCGGTTCTCCAATCCAGGACAGGATTATGCAGCCGCAGCCAAGGGTAACCCAGAATGACACGGTCCGACAAAGAGGGCAGGATGTAGAAGGTCAGATCCTCCCGGTGGTTGCCGGAGACGATGATGGGAACTGGCTTGGAGCGATGAGTTACTGTACCCAGAGGAGAATGGGAGAGCGTTATCAAGTTCAGGGGATTGGGCAGCTGTTGGCTGGGTATGCCCAAACGGGTTGCCAGGCTCTTAGAAATAAAGTTCTGCTCTGCCCCAGAATCCACCAGTGCGTGAGTGGAAAGTCCAGTGGAGTTGTGGCAGAAACGAATTGGCAATGTACAAGACGATAGGGGATTAGATCGGTTGGAGTCCGTGAGGCCCCCTATTGTGACTCGCGGACCTCCCCCTTTTGGCTTCACCGGACACAGCTCCACGGGATGCCGGTCGTCTCCGCAGTACATGCAGAGACCCCGTTCCCGCCGGCATTGTCTCTCCGCTAGAGGGAGCCTAGTGCACCCGATAGCCATGTCCTCTGGTTCATCGGCGGACTCCGGGGCTGGTAACGCCAGAGGGCGCGACTGAGCTGAACGGAGGGAAGCTCTGCGCGAGCGGCTGGCAGACTTCCGCTCCGCAGCCCACTCACACAGCCTGTTGTCCAGGCTAATCGTGAGCGAGATCAGCTCGGAGAGTCGCTCTGGGAGATCCCGACCAGCTAGTTCATCCCTCAGACCAGAATTAAGACTACGGAGGAAAACGCTGCAGAGAGAAGCCTCTCCCCAGCCCACCTCCTCCGCAGCCACCCGGAAGTCGACCGCGTATTCCGCCGCGGACTGGGCTCCCTGTTGGAGACCAAGAAGCCGGTCCATGAGGACACTATCGAGCCAGGAATGATCAAAGACCTCTAGAAAGTCTCGCACGAACCGGTCATATGAGAGGTTTGCGTAACTTGGCTTCGTCATTACAGCGTAAGCCCAAGCTAACGCTCGCCCCTCGAGGAGGTTAGCCATGTACCCGATTCGGCTATGGTCTGAGGGGAAGTCCCCGGGAACGCGCAGAAACACCGACTCACACTGAAGTATAAACCCCTTCGCTCCACCGAGTTTCCCGCTGAAGCGAGCAGGAGTTGGGATGGGTGTGAGATGGGCTGGTGCTCCGGAGCTAGGCTGGCCGGCTGTGGAAGCACCCGTAGCCACGCCGCCAGAAGGACCCGAAGGGAAAGGCCACGGGGGGTCCAGGCGGTCCAACCGATTGGTAATTGAGGTAAGTTGATTTAGAATGACCTGTTGTTGACGAGCAATCAAATCTACCCGAGCCTCGAGGGTGGTAAAATGGCGCGCGAGCCCGCTATCCACTGGGCCGCTTTGCTGGAGCCATACTGACATATTATTCGGCCCAGGAAACACACACGCAGGCTCGGACAGATTTGAAAGCTTTATTCAATAATAATGTGTGTGCGTGGATGCGTGGATGCAAGATGTGAATGTGGTGTGGGTGGAGGATGAGGTCAGGACAGAGCAGTTCGCCGTTCAGCCAGGCAACCCTATGAGAGAGGAGAGCAGGGATTAGCTGGGCAACCACACGGGAAAGTGACAAAGTAATTGTGCTTACTTGTAGCGACGCGGTGGCTGGCGTGGCAAGTCCCAAGCCTGGGAGACAGCGTTCTGCTGAGCGTCCGTGAAGATGCAGCAAGTGGAGGAGCAGCGTGACGAGGGGAAGAGAGTCCGCCGCCAAGGGGATCCACCTGTGCACAGGGGAAGACTAGATGGAGAAGGTAAGGCAGAATGACAGCTTACGTGTCCGACGAGGAAAACAGCTGGCCCGAACGACAGGGACGTAGCTGTGGAGAAACGTAGGGAGACAGACGGCTCCAGGCCGCAGCTCAGGGCAGGATGGAATAAATAGCAGGGCTTAACGAGGCGCAGGTGTGCGCGCAGCTGAGGTGGAAGCCCGTGAGGTGCGGGTGATGACAGCATCACAATGCAGGATAAAGGGCTGTTCAAAGTCAGGGTAGCCCAACACTGGGGGCTGAGAGAGAAGGTCCAGCAGCTGACACAGTACCTGCTGGTGTTTGGAAGTCCAAGTGACTGGATGGCATCATGACAACTGACCTCCCCTGTTTTGTTTCCCATGTTTAGGCCTTGTTTGTTTACATTTCCCCCTGACTGTTTTGTCACAAGTGAGCAGGTCATTGAGAGGATTTGCAGTACATGAGAAATTAGGGATATAACTACGACAATAGGAAATGAATCCAAGTAGTTTCCTCACTTCTCCGATAGTGGTGGGTTGTCTGTTTTTTAGTGCTTGGACTGGGGCAATATCTGCAGGATCCATGGTATATCCCTCTTTTGTGACCAGCCGCCCTAAAAATCTGACCTGGTTCTTAAAAACTTAAAATTTCCTTGGTGTTAACTTGACCCCATGGCTTTGGTAGCGCTGTTAAACACTTCTTAGGTCTTTGAGGTGGTCCTCAAATGTGCGAGAGTGTACCAGGTTATCATCCAAGTAGGCTAAACATACTTCATCTCGCAGACCCACCAAACATTCCTCCATCGACCTCTGGAATTCTGCAGGAGCAGATGACAAACCAAAGGGGATTCTCACCCATTCATACAAACCCCAGGGTGTAATAAATGCAGTGAGAGGCCAGCTTGACTCCTCTAAAAAACTCTGGTGATATGCCTTTCCTTGGTCAAGGACAGGAAACTAAGAGCTTCCCTACAGGCTGTTTAGCATGTCCTGTATGTGTGGTATTGGGTGATGATCAGGAATAGATTTTCTATTTAGCTCCCGATAATCACAACAGAGGCAGAGACTTCCATCCTTTTTTCGCACACACACAATGGGGCTTGAATAGCAGGATTTTGATTTAATTATCTAGCCTCTGTTTAACAAATCTTCCAGGTACTCTCTCACCTCCTTATGGAGTGGATTGGGCACTGAGGTATATATATATGCCTAACTGGTGTGGGGTCACTGAGGCGAATCTTTAGCTGCAGTGAGGGTATGCTTCCTACATCCTTATCATCATGTGCAAATGCTTTGCACTCCTCTCGCAGTACTTGTTTGACCTGCTGCTGCTGGGATGGTGGTAGGTGGTCAAGGGGAACTGGAGGATCCCATGGTTTCTCATTCATTTTCTCTGTTTGGGTACTCCCTTGTTCTTGCTTGTTCCGAGAAGAGAACTCATTGGAAGCTGTGGATGGATGCTT
The DNA here is from genome assembly GCA_020510985.1 of Pholidichthys leucotaenia. Taxonomy (NCBI): domain Eukaryota; kingdom Metazoa; phylum Chordata; class Actinopteri; order Cichliformes; family Pholidichthyidae; genus Pholidichthys; species Pholidichthys leucotaenia. The sequence goes on along the minus strand of CM035848.1, from coordinate 114,525,476 downwards.
CTGTTGCATCTACACCTACTGGCCTGGTGGGTGCAGGATACATCATTTTGATCATTTCAGTTTGACCCGAAACTGTTTTTGGCAGGAGCTGAAGGCCATGAGCAGTGTTGTTTGTGACTGGTATGGTAAGGCGTGACCAGGACCCTCTCTGTAGGCGCACTACACTTTCTTTAATCATTAACCCTTCGGGTAACTGTGGGTTTGGAATGGGCTCAAAAAGGGCATCATGATCTATGGGAAGTAGGCCTGTTCTCATGCTGCATTTCACAGATTTCATCTGACCTGATGGGATTGTTACTGCTTCTCTGCCCACTTTTACCAGGCCCTCCCCAACCCCATCTTTCCCACCCTTCATTATTCTCACAAACACTCTGGCTCTTTTGCAATCAAAGGAGAAGGCTGAACTCACCGCCTCTGCGACAACACTTGGGGGCTCTCTGCCACTTTTTAAGACCTGCTCAATTACACTGAAGCCAATGATTGGTTCCTCTGCCACCTCTTCTCCATTAGTGACCAAAACAGGTACTACAAGTTCGAGAGGAGTGATGCTGTTTGAGGGCAACTTTAATATAACTTCAACCCACCCAGAGAAAAGGAATTAGCGTATGGTTCACTGCCCTCTCATCTAAAACACCATGGCCTAATATGTACAGTGGGGTAAAAAAGTATTTAGTCAGCCACCAATTGTGCAAGTTCTCCCACTTAAAAGATGAGCGAGATCTCCAATTTTCATCATAGGTATACCTCAACTATGAGAGACAAAATAAGAAAAAAAATCCAGAAAATCACATTGAAGGATTTTTAATGAATTAATTGGTAAATTCCTCGGTAAAATAAGTATTTGGTCAATAACAAAAGTTCATCTCACTACTTTGTTATATACCCTTTGTTGGCAATGACAAAGGTCAAACATTTTCTGTAAGTTTTCACAAGGTTTTCACACACTGTTGCTGGTATTTTGGCCCATTCCTCCATGCAGATCTCCTCTAGAGCAGTGATGTTTGGGGGCTGTCGCTGGGCAACACAGACTTTCAACTCCCTCCAAAGATTTTCTATGGGGTTGAGATCTGGAGACTGGCTAGGCCACTCCAGGACCTTGAAATTCTTCTTACGAAGCCACTCCTTCGTTGCCCGGGCAGTGTGTTTGGGATCATTGTCATGCTGAAAGACCCAGCCACGTTTCATCTTTAATGCCCTTGCTGATGGAAGGAGGTTTTCACTCAAAATCTCACGATACATGGCCCCATTCATTCTTTCCTTTACACGGATCAGTCTTCCTGGTCCCTTTGCAGAAAAACAGCCCCAAAGTATGATGCTTCCACCCCCATGCTTCACAGTAGGTATGGTGTTCTTTCTCGTCCAAACACGACAAGTTGAGTTGTTACCAAAAAGTTCTATTTTGGTTTCATCTGACCATATGACATTCTCCCAGTCCTCTTCTGGATCATCCAAATGCTCTCTAGCAAACTTCAGATGGGCTTGGACATGTACTGGCTTAAGCAGGGGGACACGTCTGGCACTGCAGGATTTGAGTCCCTGGCGGCGTAGTGTGTTTCTGATGTAGCCTTTGTTACTTTGGTCCCAGCTCTCTGCAGGTCATTCACTAGGTCCCCCCATGTGGTTCTGGGATTTTTGCTCACCGTTCTCGTGATAATTTTGACCCCACAGGGTGAGATCTTGCGTAGAGCCCCAGATTGAGGGAGATTATCAGTGGTCTTGTATGTCTTCCATTTTCTAATAATTGCTCCCACAGTTGATTTCTTCACACCAAGCTGCTTACCTATTGCAGATTCAGTCTTCCCAGCCTGGTGCAGGTCTACAATTTTGTTTCTGGTGTCTTTTGACAGCTCTTTGGTCTTGACCATAGTGGAGTTTGGAGTCTGACTGTTTGAGGTTGTGGACAGGTGTCTTTTATACTGATAACGAGTTCAAACAGGTGGCATTAATACAGGTAATGAGTGGAGGACAGAGGAGCCTCTTAAAGAAGAAGTTACAGGTCTGTGAGAGCCAGAAATCTTGCTTGTTTGTAGGTGACCAAATACTTATTTTACTGAGGAATTTACCAATTAATTCATTAAAAATCCTTCAATGTGATTTTCTGAAATTTTTTTTTCTCATTTTGTCTCTCATTGTTGAGGTATACCTATGATGAAAATTGGAGACCTCTCTCATCTTTTAAGTGGGAGAACTTGCGCAACTGGTGGCTGACTAAATACTTTTTTGCCCCACTGTATCTCTGATAAGCACCTCACTGTGGTGTACGGAAGATTGTGTTGTCTCCATTTTTCATTTATAAGGCAGACCTGAGATCCTGTATCCCACAGAGCTTTTCTTTCAATGTCATCTAAGAGGTAGGTAATCATATATTTCTTTCCATTCAGGTTAAGCAGCTGGGCATTTTGCTTTGGGGAAAGAAGACTGACTATGACTGTATCATTCTCCTGTAACACTTTGTCCTTTGTCTTATCAGGGGTTTTTGACTGTGATGGTTGGATATTACCAGGGTGGATTTGTCTATGTTTCCCAAATGATCATTTTGCACATCATTTTCAAGTGATGTCACTGGGAAGGAGGTTACTACATTAACAGTCATTCTTGGCTTTTTACACCCCCTGGACAGATGACCACCCTCTCCACATTTAAAGCAATGGTCACACTGTTCTCCTTGGCCTCTCTCTTGACAGGATCTGCATCCATGTTTTCTGCTTGTTCTCTGTGGTGTTGAAGATCTGGGAGACTCATGGATAACATTTTTTTTTTTTTTTTATCTCCTTCAGTTCATTTTTTAGCTCTTTGATTACCTCCAGAAGCTCAGATTCTTTGGGAGTTGCTGCTGGTTGAGATTTCACAGGCTTTCCCTTTGTGAACATGGAGGATGATCAATCTGGCCCCCCAACTGCACCCACTACTGCCTCAGGAACCGGCTGTGTCTCTGCCTGGAGTTCTCGTACTTTAATGTCTTTATTATCTATTATTTTTCTTGAATTTTTGTTGTCTTTTCCATTCAAGACTGGCTGTCTCATTTGTTTTTGCAATCAGCATGCCATCTGTGACAGTTGGGTTCTCCAGATAGTTCTTGAGCTAGTATTTTACATTGTCGCTTATCAGTCCAGTACCAATGGCTCTCAGAAACTTCCTCTGGATCAGTTCTGGGCTGTAACTGCTCATCTGTGCCAGGCTCTCTAGATGCAGCGAGGAGCCTCTCTTTTAGCTCTATTGCTCCAAACAGGAAATTTTGCGGGGATTCATTACTTTCCTGAGTGATGCTTATTAGTCGATGATACAAATCAGTGGAGCTCTCCTCCATATAATGTCCCTTCAAAATTGTCCTGAGTTGAAGTAGGGTGAGGTCTTGTTTAATTTCCAACATGCTGCGAAGGCTTAAACTCGGACTTATTGCTCTCACTACAGTCTCAATAATCTCAGCTTCACGGTGGTTTTTCTTCAGTCCCATATCAATTTGGTGAATGAGATTAGAATATGACAGTTTGTCTTTCTCACCCCTTTCTCCGATTTCGCCATTTATTCTGAACTTCCTGCGGATAGTGACCTCTCCTGCCTGGCCCAGTGATGGCATGGCTGCTGGTGGTGATGACCCTCTTTCGGGCCTCTGACTAGCCATTCTCTGTGTTAGCCATTTCATTCCTTCCTCCAGGTATTTTGTGGATTTTTGGAAGTTCAACTGTAGCATGGCATACTGTTCTTGTAAACTAGCCAGAGTGGCGGTATCTTTACTTGCACCATCTCCGACAGAATCTGCCAGTTCATCGCTTCCTTTCGCTTTACTAGCACAACTTATTAGCTTAGCCAAGAATTCACGTGCCACATCCTTTTCTTCATCTTCAATAACTTTTTCAGCTGTTTCACTTATTAATCTTATAAGCATGTGCTGTTTCATCTGTCTTTCGGTGGGGATTTTAGCATGAAAACACATCTCTTGGAGCTGATCCAGCTTTAACTGTACCAAGGCCTTGCTTAGCCGATCCTGTATTAGCTCTAGCTCCATGTTACATTTGTCCAAGCTAACTTCTTCCACTTACTTTTTTTCTTTTCGTGGCACAACTTATCCCACTTCTGACACCAGTTTTGTTGCATGGCTGAATAATCCACTCTGTACACCATTTGTGGGTTCCTTGCTCCTTTAATGAAGGATTCTTTTCATGCATTACACTTTTCCATGTTTTCTGTGTGGCACTCGTTTTTACACACGTCAACTTCACTTTTTTACTACAACTCCCACAATTCCCTGTGGCAAGGACCATAGTCCTCAGTGCCCAGTTATAGCCAAAATGCCACCTTGTGGGTAATCGGTGCAACAACATGCATGCCTGACTGGAAACAAACTACAATCTACAGACACAAACATACAATCAAAAAATGATTTGGTGGGTGGGTGTCTTATTTTAAGTCCCTCACACTGGTCATTAACACCTGTTTGTTCTCTCCCATAGACTGAGTCCCCGTTGTGCTGTTTGCTCTCTACATGTCTGTTCTTTTCATCTTCTCTATCCCCTCACCCCCTAGCCAGTCGCAGCAGATGACTGCCCCTCCCTGAGTCTGGTTCTGCTGGAGGTTTCTTCCTGTTAAAAGGGAGTTTTCCTCTCCACCATCACCAAGTGCTTGCTCACAGGGGATCGCCTGATTACTGGGGTCTTTCTGTAATTGTGGGGGTTTCCCCTACAGCTGAAAGTGCTATGAGATAACTGTTGTTGTGAAATGGTGCTATATAAATAAAGTTGAATTGAATTGAATTGAACTGAACGAGGCATCAGCACCTTGGTGCTTTCATTACTACAGCTCCGAGCATCACCTTTGTTCTTGAATGGTACCCAAATCCTTCTTCTCCACTCCTCAGGCATCCTCTCACTCTCCAAGATTGTGTTAAACAATCTGGTTAAAAAGTCCACTGCCATCTCTCCAAAACATCTTCATACCTCTACAGGTATGTCATCTGGACGAACCGCCTTTCCATTCTTCATCCTCTTCAAAGCTGCCCTCAATTCTGCCTTGCTAATCGTCTGGACTTCCTTGTTCACTATCTTTCCTTCATCCACCCTCCTCTCTCTCGCATTTTATTTATTCATCAGCTCTTCAAAGTACTCCTTCCACCTTCTCAACACACTCTCGTCATTTGTTAGTATATTATCATTTCTATCCTTAATCAGCCAAACCTGCTGCACATCTTTTCCAGCTTGATCTCTCTGTCGAGCCAATCAATACAAGTCCTTTTCTCCTTCCTTAGTATTTAGCCTCTCATACAACTCACTATATGTCTTTTCCTTTACCACCTCTCTCCCATGCGCCGAGATTCCAAGTACTCCTACTTTCTTCATCTCCTTGACTATCCCATTTTTTCTTTGCTAACCTCTTCCTTTGGATACTTTCCTGTACCTCCTCATTCCATCACCAAATCTCCTTATCTTCCTTCCTCTATCCACTGGATACACCACCCACCTTTCTACCTGTTCCCCTCAATACTTCTGCTGTACTTTCCCTGTCATCTGGCAATTCTTCCCTACCACCCAGAGCCTGTATCAATTCCTTCCTGAAGTCTGTGCGACATTCTTCCTTCTGTAACTTCCCCCACTTAATCTTTGGCTCTGCCTTCACTCTCTTCCTCTTCCTGCTTTCCAAAGTCATCCTACAGACTACCATCCAATGCTGTCTAGCTACATTCTCCTCTACCACCACCTTGCAATCTCCTATCTCTTTCAGATTTCTCCTTCTGCATAAGATATAGTACACCTGTGTGCACTTTCCTCCACTCTGGTAAGTCACCCTATGTTCCTCTTGCTTCTTAAAGGATGTGTTCACCATAGCCATTTCCATCCTTTTAGCAAAATCTGTCCACATTTCTCTCCTTAAGACCATACTTAGCCAGAATCTCCTCATCACCGCTATTCCTTTCACCTACATGTCCATTAAAGTCTGCTCCAATCACCACTCTCTCCCTCCTGGGAACAATCTCTACCGCTTCATCCAACTTACTCCAGAATTCTTCTTTTTCTTCTACCCGACATCCAACTTGTGGGGCATCTGCAATGACAACATTCAACACCACACCTATGACTTCTCGCTTCACACTCATTATTCTGTCTGACTTCCTCTTTACCTCCTGAACACTCTTCAGATACGCTTCCTTCAAGATTACTTGTACTCCATTTCTCTTCCTATCTACACCATGGTAGAACAGTTTAAAGCCACCTCCAAAGCTCCTAGCCTTGCTTCCCTTCCATCTAGTTTCCTGAACACACAGTATTCCTGAACACACAGTACCTTTCTTCTCTCCATCATATCAGCCAACTTTCTGCCTTTATCAGTCATAGTCCCTACATTTAATGTCCCTACTCTCACCTCCACACTTCTACCTTTCCTTTTCTCTCTCCCCCTCTCCTCCTCCTCCTCCTCCTCCTCCTCCTCCTCGATCTTCGACCAACAGTTGCCCAATTTCCACAGGCACCCTGTCAGTTAACAGCACTGGTTGTGGTCGTTGTTAACCTGGGCCTCGACCTATGAAAGTCTCATTCGTCATGATCTGCATGTTTGATTTGGCAAAGGTGTTACGTCGGATGCCCTTTCTAACACATCCCTCCCAATTTACAGTACCTGGGCTTGGGACTAGTACTAGGAGTACACTGGCTTGTGCACCCCCTGTTGCTCGGTTAAAGACCAAAGACATTTAATTACTAGTTTGCATTCAAGTTGGAGTTAAAAAATAAACACAATTCTGCACTTCAGTTTGCATAAGCATAATGGGTATTTATGCATTAAAACTACTTTTTTCAAGCCTGGCACCTAATAATATTGTAACATAGCCAAGGGGGTGGGGGTGGGGGGTAATTAAAAACAAACTGTAAAGTTCTTTTAAAACCAGGTGAAGAGTCACAGGTAGTAATCAGAGGGGAAACTTTAAAATGTGTCATAAACTCCCCGTGCGCTTTCCCACAGCACACGGAGGAGGAAAAAGGATGGATGGATTTACGTGCAGGGTTTCACCAAGCACACATTTATTGACAAAACACAGTGCAAAAAATAAGGACTTACAGGTAGGGACAGATGTACACAAAAAAGGTGACACAGGAGCGAACAGCGGGCAGAACACTGTGTACCGTGGCCACAGAAAAATAACACAAATAGCATACATGCGCTCAGGAGAGTGAGGAAGACTATCGGAAGCTCAACTGACTCAAGGAAGGAAACTGGGCAACAGCCTAAGCGTAGCAGTTGAGCTGCGGGGAGAAATGCTACCAGATACGCATAGCAGCTAACCGCACAGAGAAACGCTAAACAATTTACTCACGGGCAGGAGCAGTCCAGAAAGTCCAATTTTCCCAAGGAGCGCGAATAACCAATCCTTTGGACGTGACAGTCACATGACGGAAAACGATCGTGTAACTCGTATAATGGTCCAGCGGTGTTTGACTAGCAAAGAGCTGCTTAAGTACAAACACCGCTGGCCTAACAAATTGGGAACACCTGGGCAAGGCGCGAGAAGGATAATTACCGAGGCAAACAGCTGACTGTCAGAGAGAGGGGGACCGTGGTTGGACTGGCGAATGTTAGGCAGCGCCCACCTGAAAGTGGGTCAAACACCTGCCTAACGATCGCCGGCCAGAGCAGTGGCCAGAGCCCGCAGGAAACATAGGCTCGGTTCATGACAAAATGAGGGTGTTCAAAGAAATTCATTTACATAAAATACTGTATATACAAATGCCCACTAAAATAAAAAGCCTAAACTAAAACCTAAGCTAAAAAAGACTAAAAGTGGTCTAAAAAAACCCCAAACAATAAAATCCCCTAAAACACTGAGGAGGAGGATCTACTCTTCCAAGCCATGCTCCATCTGCTACCATGACACCGATGTCCTCAGAAAACAGTGAAGGCAGAGTTCCTCACTCTGCCTCTTGCTGTCTCTTAGCTGCAGCACCCCAACTGCTCCACATGGAAGTGTCCCCCCCCCCCCAAATGCAGGCATCATGGTGGTCCTGGGCCGTTACTGCGCCTCCTCAGTCATGCCCTCCTTCAGCCATTTTTATGGAACCAATAGCCTCTTCTCGTTAGCAGAGCTCTCATCTGGCCGGCTTTCCTGGCAGAGCGCTCCTCCGGCTGGGGCCTCTTCCCAGGCAGGGCTCTTCTCCAAGCAGGCCCTCATCCGGCCAGGCCTTCCCTCAGGCAGGGCTCCTTCCTCCTAGCAAAGCTCTGTCCTCTGGACTGCCAGAGCACCTCTTATATCATGTGCAGCCACAGGTGCTGCACATCCCCAGTCAACACAGGTGCTGCTGATTAGTAATTAGGGGAAGCACAGGGCGAAAGCAGACAACATTTCCAACTAAAATCTAGTGATGGGAAGGCAGGCTCCAGAGCTTCAAGGGTGCTCCGAGCTTATCCAGGAAATATTTGGCGACACACATTTCAAGGCGTGTATTGCTGACATATGTGTTGACGTCGTCCCACGTGACTGGGTCAGGAAGCCATTCATGATTTTGCACACAACATGAAATAAAGTCAGCAGTGATACACAATGGAATCCCTGTCCTTCATGTTTTGTGTTGTCAATGTTTGACTGTGTAAGGGATTTGTCACAGCCAATTTTCAGATGGAGCCAGCACCAAAAACACAGGCTTCTCCCATTTGGGAACATTTTGAGCGCATTTCTCCCATTGATGTATTTTCCACAAATAGTGGCTGTTTATTGTAACTGAGGTGATGGCTTAGCGGTCAAGCATCTGCTCTACAAGTGGGAGGCTGGGGTTCAAATCCAAGCTGGCTTGCTCTTGTAACTTTATTTTTATTTGCTAGGTGAAACGTCTGTTGTGTTTCAAAGAGCTTGGATCATTATTACGCATCATTATGCTGAGGCACTATTGCTATTCTGCCCTGCATGAGAATAAGGACAGAGTTGAATATACTGGGAAAGACAGTATGACTGTTGAAAAGTTTTTATTTCTTAATAAAAATGTATAAGTAGTACAAGCACACCAAGTAACACAGGCACATTCACTGTAGTCACCCCAATTTTATTATTTCTTTTTTCCCTTATGATCATTGATATTTCTTAAAAGACAGCACATTTATTGACATTGAAAAAATACACATTAAACCAATAATGTCCTTGTAAAAATTTGCATGCTGTATACTTTTTATCGACTACATGGCCTAGTAGAGCAAATGAAGTTTCACGAGGCTTTGTCTATATGAACCATTTTGATGGAAAGGCTCAAGTCTTCAAGAAAGCCTTATCTGGCCATCACTAAGTAGAAGCCTAGAGATAAATATCTGGAAAGCTGGGGTTCAAGTCCCAGTGGGGTTATTCTTGTAATTTATTTTTATTTGCAAGATGAAGTGGCTGTTGTGTTTCAAATAGCTTGGATACAACAATAACACATCATTATGCTGAGGCACTATTGTGCCCTGCATGACAATAAAGACAGAGATGAATGTACTGGGAAAGACAGTTGAAAAGTTATTACTTCTTAAAAAAAAATGGATAAGTAGCACAAGCACATTACTGTAGTCACCTCAGCTTTATTATTTCTTTTTTCCCTTATTATCATTGATATTTCTTAAAAGACAGTGCATTTATTGAAATAAAAAAAATACACATTAAACCAATAATACCCTTGTAAAAATTTCCATGTTGTATACGTTTTGCCCACTAGATGGGCTGGTAGAGAAAATGAAGTTTCACATGAGGCCTCATCTATATGAGCCATATTGATGAAAGGCCTCGAGTCCTCCAGAAGGCCTCACCTAGCCATCACTACTAAAAGCACACGGTTAAAATATAAAAACTACAAAACATGCAAAGTCATAAAACATGCAAACTTAACACCATATAAAACCCCCAAAACACAATAAAATACTTCCACCCAGTGACAATATTATTGTAGTGTCAGAGCCCTCCTGTATAATAGAGTGAATGTGAAGGGAGACCTTTTTCATCATTGTCCTGGGTTGTGGCATTAAGTATGCTAGCCCTCGCTTTCTCCTAACCCAAAGCCTAATCATTACTCTAATCTTAACCAAGCAGTTTCAGTGCCTACCTAGAAGTGTTTATTTAATGCCTAAAATAATGAGCACGTAAAGGTGAAACCTAAAACTTGTAGTGGAATTTTTAAAAGTTGTTCTCTTTTTTTCTTCACTTCTGCCTTATCAAAACACATTCATCACTGTTGCAGTGTATTTTCATATGAGTGCACCTCTGTAGGACACTGCAAAAAATAAATCTTAGTAAGATATCTTAAATCAAGGCTACATTTGCTTATTTTGGTCAGACAAGACATATCTTGTTGCACAATTGCAGCTTTTAATTATCAAATTGCTTAAAACAAGTAAAAATTTTCTGGCAAAAAATATACTTGTTTTAAGCAAGCTGATTTATAAAATATCCTTTTTCCACTGGCAAAACAACTTAAAACAAGATTAAATTACTTAAAACAAGTAAAAAATCTTACAGAAAGTAAAATTTTCTTACAGAAAACTGCACAAGAAAAATGTATCTTGTCAAACAAAAACAAGCATTATATCCTTGATTTATTAAGATATTTTATCTTAGTAAGATTTCATTTTTTTGCAGTGAATTCCTGCATTCAGGCCTGTTTCAGCCAGCTCATAGTAGCAAACTTGCAACAGCTTCTCATGGGACTCAACGACAGAGTATTTATGCTGTGTACTCCCATGCCTTTGTATCAGACAGATTTTTGTGTGGATCTTATCTTTCTATACACTCTGATCTCTTCCTGAAGATAAAGGAACGAAAAGACTTCCTTGTGTGGATCTCTTCATTTCAACTCTCCACAAACATACAAATATTGGATTGTCAATTTTTTGCCACTACAGATGGAAGTAGAAAAATGGGAACAATGTGGCTCATGTTGCCTGCAGGAGAGGTCTCTGTTTTACCCATCCCTCACCACAACCTGCCTCTCTACAAGTACCTTGTGGTTCTTGAAACCATTTGACATCACTGTTCCCATCTTTGCTTTGGAGTGTGTTACAGTCCGAAAGCATCAGAGTTCTTACAAAGAAAGGCACTGTCTTTCTGTCCTGTGATGCAGAAGGGCCCCGACAAAAAGTCAACATAACACACACCTGTATGAGAATGCATTGGTTTTAACCTTATGACTACACTTAGGGAGGCAATATAGTGACTACGCATACTTAAGCAGGTAATGTGATCAATTACTGTGATAGATGACAGATTATTACCATACCTAGGAAAGGTCCAAAACGAAATACTGTATCACTCAATAGCTGAGTGGTCACAAAGGATGCATGTGCAACTTCTATGAAACTAAACATTGATGGAGGATTTGTGAACATTACCATTGCTTGTTACACTGAACAAAAATGGTTAAATGGCAGGGGTGTGTAAGTGAGAGAAGACAGCATATTAGGACCAAGGATCACATATGCAAACACGAAGGCTGTTGATACAATTTTTTGTGGATGGATTATATAATGGTAACCACAGGATTTTGTTTTATAGCATAACTGTTAATTAATGGATACATGGATAACAGTAGTGGCTATGAACATTATAATTAGGTAAATGCCAGCACAGTTTTTAATGAGTTTCACTGACTTTAACAGTATTTGACTCTTACATATAGGGCTGGGCAATAAATAGATTTTAAATTGAAATTTGATTTTTTTTTTTTGGGGGGGTGGGTGAACAATCTCAAAAAAATGAATATTGTGAAAATCAATTTTCCCATTCACAAGAGTAAATATGGCACCCTCCAACTGTACCCCAGCCCCACTCTGAAAAGATAATTTTCTACAAATTAAATTGGCACTTTATTAATCAGAAATGTGTGAATTCATCTTTGTCGGATCAAACTTTTATTATTAAAAAGGTTTGGTTTGATTAAAACCAGATTTGCACTTTAATCCTAATAGGGAATCACGTTTGTTTTGGGGGAAACTCTATTTGAAATAATTCCTTGTCTTCAATCAACCAGCCCATCAATGATGGAGTAGTTCATTCCAGCCTGATGAAATCACCCCCAGAATGACCTATGAACTTGGCCTTTAGCACAGCCGAGATGCAGACCCAATTGACGATCCTTTTGAGTGAGTTTGGTGATCATTGGGGCAAATGCCTAGAAGGAGTATTTTTTTTTTTTTTTAAATCCCATGAATGCCCAGATTTCCTAACCTCTGACCTTGACCACAACCTGGATGTAGACCCACCTGAGGATCGTTGTGTGTTCATTTGGTGAACATTGGGATAAATGCCTAGCAGGAGTAGTGATTACCGTGAAATGTGCACTGACGAACAAACAAGGGCCGCGCCATCGCATTAAGTCCTTTCAGCTATACCAGAAAGAGCTAAAAATATTGATTGAAACCAAAAATTGAATGTGGCATTCATTCATGACAGAAATATGCAAAGTGAAAAATTTGAACACACAGTGCTTATTCATGATTCACCTGTTATAGTGATATCACAAAAACACTCTGTTTAAACTTGTCTTTTTCCAAGGGGAGGAGCTTAACCCTTTGAGTGTGAGAATTTGCATGCCCCTAATGACAGAGCGCGGCACTACGCCTGCCTTCTCACTCTGACTTTGTCAAAAGTAAGTGAGAAATTTCTGGGTTTTTTTTTTTAAATGTACTGATTTCTTGTTTATATATTTTGAAGATAAGATGATGAGGTACCTCTGTACAAAAAACGGTGTCAAAAGACTGAACCATTTTTTGTGTAAATACGTCCAAAGTCCAGTTTTGACTGAGTTATGGAATTTAAAGAGGTGCCGTGACATTATGCAAATTAGATGTGTAAATTTATTCCTATCTGAAACTTTAGATCATATTTTACATCTTTCTAATTGACAGTAAGTCATTGTCTCTTACCACTTTCAAGTTATAGCCTTGGAAATCTGAACTATTTTATTGACAAAAAATATTTACCACTCTTGACCACTGGGGGTATGTTGCAGTTCTGCACCATACACACTCAAAGGGTTAACTGAACTTCCACATCAGAGAAACACAGACATGACACATACGAATGACTGCTCTTGATATGTCTTGTAAGTCATCAAAAACATGTTAGACATGTTCACAAAAAAACTTGATTTTCAATGGTGTGTCGCTTTAAAATTTACACGGAATATGGCACATATATTTGAATACAACCAATTCCTGACAGTATATCATATCTCCTTAAGGATAAGAGATAAGGACATGTACTTATATAGTGCTTTTTCTAGTCTCAAAGTGCTTCACTAGTACAAACCCTCTATTCTAAGGGCCTATAGGTGACAGATACCTAGGGACAATTTAGAATGACCAATTAACCTAACATGCATGTCTTTGGATTGTGGGAGGAAAGCAGAGCTCCCGGAATAAACCCACACAGCACAGGGAGAACATGCAAACTCCACACAGAAAGGTTCATACCCCTGCCAGCCTGGGGATTTGAACCTTCAAGCTGTTGGGCAACAGTGCTAACCACTGTACCACTGTGCTGCTACCTCCTTATGCATAAAAAAATGATATTTCCATAAAAAATTGCTAACTTGACTTTTAGTATGAAAATATAACATCTCTTGCTGTTCTTCAACAAAGGCTGCAAACAGAGTCGAACACTACAGATCAAAAATAACTATGTGGATTTACACTATTTTTCAAGGACAAGCCTGTCTCACCAAAAGTAGTATAAGCAGCACAATTTCCCACCCATTCAAAAATAAGGTGCATATTTCCTGATATGATTACAGCATTTCAGCTGAATTCACTGGCAGCTGTGGTCAGTGAATGGGAAGGTAGCAGAGGGAGATGTGATAAACTCATAATTGGATGGGTGAAGAATATCTCAGACCATGAAGCAAAAGAAAATTAGAGAAAGTCCTAGAAGCCAACAAAACACCAGCTTTGCATATAAAGAGTAAGAATATGAGAAATCATAACCACGGCTTAATAATAACTTCATTTAGAGCATGAATTATTCATGAGGGGTGGGCATCCAGGATAATGAGAGTGTCAAAATTTTGGATTATATGTGTTATCGTCTTGCCTCCTCTTCTATTTTTTCATTAAGCGTAGACATGAACTATAAACACTTCTTTTAAATGTAAAGTGCTATTTTTTTTTCACAGTTCAGTCTTTTATATCTGTTCTCGAAAAAATGGGCTTTTGGCAAAAGGGGAGAGAGGCAAAACAAACAGGCTGCCATGATGTCAGAACCTGGGCCAATGTTTACTCATCTTGGGAATGAAAGACTCCTCTGACTTAGGGGAGGATTCAGAAGTTAGACAAGCATGTTCAAACACACACACACACACACACACACACACACACACACACACACACACACACACACGGAGAAATAAAGCTTTCTGACTGAAGTCCTTCTCTTTACTGTCTTTCCCTCTGCCACTTTCTCATTAATTAGTTTGTCTCTTGTTCTACCCAATCTTTTATGACTAGTTTCACTCCATTCTCATGGTGCCTGGTCTGCTTTCAAAGAAAATCTTTTACTTTGTAACAGATGAGATTTCATATGGTTCCAGAAAAAAACACTGAACACTCAACTAACTTGAGTGTTGAGAAACCAGGAACAGTTTATATTTTTTTTATTAGAAAGCTGGAAGGAAACTTGTGTCCAACTACTTTGATGTATCCATTTGATTAGCTCTGCCAGTGTTTTCTGCAAAGTCAGTGTCACTGTCTTGTATCCCCTGAATCATAGAGCACTGTGATCTGAAGTTCTTATGCCTGAATTTATTTTCTGTATTCAGAGGGATTTTACACAGTTGTGTCCAAAAGCAGAAGTGAAATATGTTTTCATTGCTGGAAGTAAGCTTTGCAACAAGCTATTGCTGCATAATGGAGTCAAGCGGACAGACCTTGTCCAAAATGTTACCATCTTAAGAAGAATAACAGATGTGCATACAGTCATTTGAAGCAGACAGCCAAGATTCTGAGGGCATGCTTTTAGGTCAGCTCACCCCATACAACATTATGCCTTGTACAAAGCTCCATATGGTACAACAAGGAAAGGCAGGCCTTAAACAACTTTTGTCTGTTAAGAACTGACACCAAAAATGTTGACTGAAGTACTGGAGGTTGCACAAGATCATGAAGAGTGGAGGCAAGCGGTCATTGAGCTGGTCGACCTACAACCCCTTGGCATTATCCATCATCCATCTTCTTCCGCTTAATCCTTTTCGGGTCGCAGTGGGACTGGAGCCTATCCCAGCATCTTTGGGCGAGAGGCAGGGTACACCCTGGACAGATCGCCAGTCCATCGCAGGGCCAACACAGAGTGACAGACAACCATTCTCTCTCACAGTCATACCTAAGGACAATTTAGAATCCCCAGTTTGATGCCAATTAACCTAACTTGCATGTTTTTGGCATGTGGGAGGAAACTGGAGAAATCCCGGCGTAAACCCACGCAGACACGGGGAGAACATGCAAACTCCACACAGAGCACTGTTGATCGGGGGCTGGGATCGAACCCAGGATCCCCCGGCCAAGGGTGAGTTGCTGTGCTGCCGCAGTGCTAACCACTCTTCCACTGCACTGCCCCCAGCGCTGGGCAGCCCTTGGCATTAACGTTCTTTAAAAGTGAAGCATGATACTGTGGACCTTGACAAGAATGTCAAGCCCCAATGGTTGAAGATTCTGCGGTTAATCTCTTTGAAGATCCCAACCAAGCCAAGAAGGGCATATCTGCCGTGAAAAATGGATGTGAAAGGGGCTGACAGCTAGGCTAAAGGCTAAGCTGATTAGATCTGGGTGAGCACCGCTTCCATCAGTTCTGTTCATGGGTGTCCACTCATGGAGAATGGACTGGACTGTCTGTACTACTGAAGGTGAGAGATGCAACCATTGTTACAACTGGTGGGATGACAGCTGGTGTGGTGATGCTGAAATGGTCGCTGGTTGTTTTCACATTAAAAGTATTTCTGTAGTACTTATGAGTTTTTTTTAGGGAGAATGTTCTGGATGGTTCTCATTTTTGACATGCTGAAGGCTTTAAATGGACCTGCGGTTGCAGAAAGAAAACATGCAGTTGAAAGCAGAAGTTTACATACACTGTATAAAAAGACAACCCTTTTTCCTCACTGTCTTACATTAAATCAAACTAAACTTTTCCTGTTTTAGGTCGGTTAAAATTAGCAAAATTATTTCTATTTGCTAAATAAATTTTAGAGAATTTTTTTTAATCACTTTCCCACCTGCCCACCAGGGGTTCAAAATTTTCTCTGTGAATTCACAGCTTTATTTCTAGTAAATTTCTGACTTTCTACTGATTACAATAGTTTGTGTAAATCTGAGACATTTTTTCTCTGTAAGATGAGATTTTTTTCCTCATCAGCTTTTTTTCTTTTTTCTGATGAGATCAAGGGGCCCTTGATCTTGCTATGTGTGCAAGATGATTTAAGTATGCATTTAAAAGTAACATGAAAGTTACTTTTCCAAGTAACTAGTTACTTTAATCATGCAGTAACTCAAAAGTAACTCAGTTATCCGGAAGATGCTCAGAGTAGAAGTGCTGCTCCTCCACATTGAAAGGAGCCAGTTGAGGTGGTGTGGGCATCTGTCAGGATGTCTCCTGGATGCCTCCCACTTGAGGTGTTTCGGGCATGTTCCACTGGGAGGAGACTCCGGGGCAAACCCAGGACTTGTTGGAGAGACTACGTCTCTCAGCTGGTCTGGGAACACCTTGGCATCCTCTCTGAAGAGCTGGAGCAGGTGGCTGGGGAGAGGGAAGTCTGGGCTTCTCTGCTTGAACTGCTGCCTCTGCGACCCAGACCTCCGGAAAAGCAGTAGAAGATGGATGGATGGATGGAATTTGAAACAGACTGTGGTAAAATTTTGACTTTTTTTCCTTACACAATTTACACTTTTGACCATAATTTTGCAGAGCTAGAACAAAAATTTAACTGTGATTTCAAAGAAATAAAATTATATTTAATGAAATAACAAATTACCAAAGATGCAGTCATCTCTGTTATTTCTACATATTTATAGTTTTTTAGAACTCTCCTCACCATCCAGACAGCAGGAAAAACCTCCCTTATTTTGAAATCCAAATGTTTTCATCCTTTAGTTTGTCTGAAGGCTGTGGACGGATTAAAGTCATCATGAATTTTTGTCATCTTAACTTGCCAGGTACATAATAACAAGCATAATACTGTAGTAGCTGGTGAAGTCAATCCTCAGCTATTCATCAGTCACTCTTGCCTTTCCCTGCATGTCAAGTCTAACTACACCTGTTAGCTAAGCGACTCTTCATTATTGTTCTTGTTACCAGCCGGTTAAAACCACCATAAATGCCTCCACTGCTTACATACCTCTTCTGCTTTTTTCCACATATAAAGTACTTTAATAAGCTCATGCTTCTCTCGGACAGTGATGCTGGCGAGACACTCTGCCTGCCAATTGGAACGGTCATGCGGGTGGGCGCTTCTGAACCCTGTGTGGAAGACTGTCACATACAGTGGGGTAAAAAAGTATTTAGTCAGCCACCAATTGTGCAAGTTCTCCCACTTAAAAGATGAGAGAGGTCTCCAATTTTCATCATAGGTATACCTCAACTATGAGAGACAAAATAAGAAAAAAAAAAATCCAGAAAATCACATTGAAGGATTTTTAATGAATTAATTGGTAAATTCCTCGGTAAAATAAGTATTTGGTCAATAACAAAAGTTCATCTCAATACTTTGTTATATACCCTTTGTTGGCAATGACAGAGGTCAAGCGTTTTCTGTAAGTTTTTACAAGGTTTTCACACACTGTTGCTGGTATTTTGGCCCATTCCTCCATGCAGATCTCCTCTAGAGCAGGGATGGTTTGGGGCTGTCGCTGGGCAACACAGACTTTCAACTCCCTCCAAAGATTTTCTATGGGGTTGAGATCTGGAGACTGGCTAGGCCACTCCAGGAACTTGAAATGCTTCTTACGAAGCCACTCCTTCGTTGCCCGGCGGTGTGTTTGGGATCATTGTCATGCTGAAAGGCCTCCAGCCACGTTTCATCTTCAATGCCCTTGCTGGTGGAAGGAGGTTTTCACTCAAAATCTCACGATACATGGCCCCATTCATTCTTTCCTCTACACGGATCAGTCGTCCTGGTCCCTTTGCAGAAAAACAGCCCCAAAGTATAATGTTTCCACCCCCATGCTTCACAGTAGGTATGGTGTTCTTTCTCCTCCAGACACAACAAGTTGAGTTTTTACCAAAGTTCTATTTTGGTTTCATCTGACCATATGCCATTCTCCCAATCCTCTTCTGGATCATCCAAATGCTCTCTAGCAAACTTCAGACGGGCCTGGACATGTACTGGCTTAAGCAGGGGGACATGTCTGGCACTGCAGGATTTGAGTCCCTGACAGCGTAGTGTGTTTCTCATGTAACCTTTGTTACTTTGGTCCCAGCTGTCTGCAGGTCATTCACTCGGTCCCCCCATGTGGTTCTGGGATTTTTGCTCACCGTTCTCGTGATAATTTTGACCCCACGGGGTGAGATCTTGCGTGGAGCCCCAGATCGAGGGAGATTATCAGTGGTCTTGTATGTCTTCCATTTTCTAATAATTGCTCCCACAGTTGATTTCTTCACACCAAGCTGCTTACCTATTGCAGATTCAGTCTTCCCAGCCTGGTGCAGGTCTACAATTTTGTTTCTGGTGTCCTTTGACAGCTCTTTGGTCTTGACCATAGTGGAGTTTGGAGTCTGACTGTTTGAGGTTGTGGACAGGTGTCTTTTATACTGATAACGAGTTCAAACAGGTGCCATTAATACAGGTAATGAGTGGAGGACAGAGGAGCCTCTTAAAGAAGTTGTTACAGGTCTGTGAGAGCCAGAAATCTTGCTTGTTTGTAGGTGACCAAATACTTATTTTACTGAGGAATTTGCCAATTAATTCATTAAAAATCCTTCAATGTGATTTTCTGAATTTTTTTTTTCTCATTTTGTCTCTCATAGTTGAGGTATACCTATGATGAAAATTGGAGACTTCTCTCATCTTTTAAGTGGGAGAACTTGCACAATTGGTGGCTGACTAAATATTTTTTTGCCCCACTGTACGTTGTTTGTGTGCGTGTTTGTGGACCGGCATTCCTTCATATATTTTTCTTAAATTTATATTTCCTTTCGGAGGTTGGTTCTGGGCCGTATGTGGCCCACAGGCCGCTAATTGAATAGGTCTGCCTTAGAGCTTACTACTCAGGACTTAATGAACTTCTTCAATAATAAAATTTAATCTATCAGAGATAAAATCAGTCAGATCCTTCCCACCATTAACTTAAATACAGTAACTACTGCAACTCCTTCAACTGATATCTGTTTGGATGAGTTTACTCCAATTGACCTTTTAGAGTTAGATAAAATAATTTCCTCATCTAAGCCTTCAACTTGTCTGCTAGACCCTATTCCTACCAGGTTATTTAAAGAAGTCTTCCCATTTATTGGTAGTTCTGTTCTTCAAATAATCAATTCTTCACTAACATTAGGCCATGTACTGTAGGCTTTTAAAACTGCTGTAATTAAACCCTTACTTTAAAAAGCCAATGCTGGATCCATAAATTTTAGTTAACTATAGACCAATCTCTAATATGCCTTTCATTTCAAAAATCTTAGAGTTGTTGCAACTCAAATATTTGACCACTTGCAGGGAGATGGTTAATTTGAAGAGTTTGTCAGGGTTTAGAATTCATCATAGTACTGAAACAGCTTTAGTGAAGGTCACTAGCGACCTCCTTATCGCATCTGATGATGAACTTGTTTCTGTACTTGTCCTTTTAGACCTTAGTGCAGCTTTTGATACCATCGATCGTAATATTTTACTTGACAGATTAGAACACTTTGTTGGTGTCATGGTTGAGGGAAGAACAGGACCCACTGGCTGGACATAAGTTTGACAGTGGTTTTATTCAGGAGCTGGTCACCCAGACACAGCTCGAGGGCTTAACAGAAATAAATAGTGCTTGGAAGCACAATAAAAAGCTAAGGCAAAACTGGCAGGACAGGCTGAGGCATGTTGTTCATGTAGTCAATGACAAAATTGACAAAAGAACCCGAACCAAACCGAATCAACTTAGACCTTAAATACATAGAACACAATCAAGGAAACACAAGACAGATAGAGACACTAATTACTGACAGCTGAGGCATCTGTCAGTGATAGAGAGGTGGGGCACACACACACACACACACACACACACACAGACAGACAAAACACATGCAGGGAACCGGGGGAAACATGACCGACAGACAATGACAGACAAGAACTGAATCTAAAACAGATACTCAAAACTAAACAGAACAGAATCAGGAATCCAACAAATAATGATAAATACAGAAAATACAAAAGTAACTCAAAACAAGGACGAGGGACCAACCCTCCTCCTGACATTACCCACCTCTCAAAGAGTGGCTCCCAGACATCCCAAAAGTCACACCAAAACAAACAAACAAACAAACAAACAAACAGAAACCCTCTGAGGGTGGGTGGTGGGGGTACAAGGCCAGGCAGGCCAAAACAAACTCTTACAACCAAAAGAAACCAAAATCAAACATTCCTATGGTAATCCAAGTCCCAAACTCCAACACTAAACTGGTCAGGTGGTCTTCCAGTGTCCCAGGGCCACCAGGCCGAAAAGCAAAATGGGTCAGGGGGCCTATCCAAGTCCATAGGACCCCAGGCCAGAGCAGTGAGTGAGTCGGGTGGTCTCCCATCAACCCACGGCCATCAGACCAAGGACCTTGGCGGATCCGGGGGCCTACTCAATTCCATGGGTCCCCAGACTGGAGTACGTGGTGGATCCAGCGGCCTACCAAAGTCCATAGAATAACAGACGGATGAACACGGTGCGTCGGGTGGCCTACCGAAGTCCACAGACCACCAGACAGGTGGACACAGCACTGTGGGGGCATAACCATCAGGAGCTTTTAACACTGGAGATAATGACAACAGAAACTCAGGAAGTAATGAAAACACAGAGACTTTTACCTGTTCAGTATGCACAGATATAGAAACCTCTGGTTCATGAGAGACACATGCAAAAATCTCAGAGTTTTCAGGTTCAGGACATATTACTACAGAATTTTCAGGTTCAGGAGACCCTACTGCAGCATTTTCAGGCACAGGAAACACTAATGCAGAATTTTCAGGCACAGGACACACTACGGCAGAATTTTTAGGTTCACAACTCACAAATACAAAATTTTCAGGTTCAGAACACACCAATGCACAATTTTCTGGTTCAGAACCCACCAATGCAACATTTTCTAGTTCAGAACCCACCACTGCAGAATCTTCTGGTTCAGAACCCACGAATGCAGGAGTCTTTAATTCACAAACAGATGGCAGAAGAGTTGTTGGCTCTGCAGCTGGTGACTGAGGTGCACAGTCCTCAGAAACAGCTGACAGGTGTGCACTGGACTCCAAGACAGGTGGTGGTGTGCCGACCTCAGGCACCATGACAGGTCTTAATGAAACAGGCTGATCTGTGGTGACCTCAGATGTAACACGCAGATCAGTGACCCCAAACAGCAGTGGCTGCGAATCCTTGAGCCCTGATGGGGGTCCACCCCCGGCCCAGCCTCCTTAGGTGGGGGGAACAAATCTTTGACCGGGCCACTAGCAGCCCCAGTAGTGGAAACTGACAGAATAAGCGGTGGAAGCTCATCGTCCTAGGGAACCGAAGATGGATGCGCCTCTGCACTGGACTCCTCTTCTAGTGTGAAGGCAAACTCGTCAGACTGCAGGAAATCTTCAAGGAAGGCAGGAATTTTTTCCCTCAGATGAGGCTTTACTGCAGCTATCCGATGAGCCCGCCTCCATGCTTCATACCTCCACACGGCGTTCTCCCCTTCATCCATATTCAGGCAGAAGGTGAAACATTCACCGATATCCCGAATGAGATCCCACAGCTCCAAGTGGCGGATGACCTCCTCAGTTGTGGGGCTCGGGGAAGAGGAGAGAGAAGAAGCAGGTGAGGGAGAGGATTTAGGGATGGCAGCAGAGAAAACAGCAGAAATGGGTGGAGAGAGCTCAGTGGTGATATGTGGCTGACACTGAACCCCCTCACTAGAAACAGGACAAGACCTTTCATTTAACCTCTTGCACTCCGGTGTACTGCGGACGGGCACGTCTCTGCGTCCCAGAGCGCACTGAAAATAAAAGCTGCATTTCCATTCTTCCACTGCAGACACAGTCGCGAACAGATTAGTTCATCTGATTGACCTCTCATTCGACTAATAAGAGCCTTGAATTGGGTTTCTGAAACCTTGAAGAACCAATGATTGAAAACCTAGCAAGAAGGACCCGCCTACCAACGCTGTGAATGCAGCGAGCCAATTGAAGCAGAGAAGTTCGCGAGCTGTTTTTTGTAAGGCTGGGTGAAGACAGACTGCTGCAGCAGATGAAAAAAAGGACCCGCAGGAAGAACCGTCACAGACCCAGCAGCACGGAGACCATCCACAAGTGCTACCTGTGTGATAGGGACTGCCATTCGCTCACCGGCCTCTTCAGTCACAGGCGGTGCTTTTTTTTTTTTTTTATTCGAGCAGAATAGACGTTTTGGATTCTCTTCCATGGTCATCATAGACCGACGGAGGCCGACGACAAAGGTCGTAAATCATTTGCCAAAACCGCAATCATGAAAGCGCAAAACCGCAATAATGGAATTATGTTTTGACCGGGTCGCCGAGACCAGAACCACAAGTCCATAACAAGGGACCAGCGTCGCGTTCGTCTGACAATGAGGAAGAGAAGTTCGCCAGGACACTGCTGCCGTGAAGAGGTAAGGTGTTATAAGCTAAATTATTCTTTATCCCTGAAAATTGTAATCAAAAATGACTTTTGACCGATCGGTAAATTACAACTGTGCGGCGCACGAAGTCCGAAGTTCGTGTGCCGCGGTACACGGGTCGTGCGCCGTGTCCGGACCGTGAATGCCCCCCCCCCCGCTACTCTTCTGTAGCCGGGGGGGGGGGGGGGGAAGCCGCGGTGACTGCGCCACGGTCGCCACATGACTATTCCGTCATGTAGCGATGGCCGATGTCAGTCCTCTGTAGCGGGGGGGGGGGACACCCCCCCCCACACACACACAGTCCTGAGTGCCACCTTTCATTAGAGCCCAAGATGAAGCTTCTATATTGAATCATTCAAAAGTTACAGACGTTTTTCCAAACTATGCCATTTGGCACAATTTGGCACAGTTCAAAAACGCCTGGGAACTACCTGAGGAAAAAGCTGTGTAATATATTAATTTTTTGTGGTATTGTTACAAAATTTTGACCTCAGCTGGATAACACTTGGTTCTACATTTCTGTTATATTTTCCAGCCCAGATCTGAAGCTGTGTGTTATTTGCAAGCATTTGTATCCAAAAAAACACCCAGGCCAAATTAATTTTCTTCAAGTTCAGTATGTTTAGATGACTGTAACTCAGTGGCCGGAGCACTTAGAGAGATTATGACTGTTTTGCCAAAAAATTCAAAGTGATTTCTTTTAAATGAGACCAACCCCATGAAGATGCTGCAAAGGGTTGAAGAACAGCTTTCGATTTACTTTGGGCATGTTATTTTTTGGCGTTTTTAGGGAAATTGACCGGAGTGCAAGGGGTTAATGGTGTTAAAAATGAACAGGTACTTGTCTCTGTTTCTGCTCTGCCCCCGCTAGAGAGTCAGACGATCCCTCCTGGGAAATAACAGGATTTGCCCGACGAGGAGCCATTGCACGGTGGTATGACGCTGCATCAAGGGAGGAGGAAGCGGTGATCTGAAGCACCTCTGCAGGAGAAGAAGGGCCGGGTCGCCGTCCTTGCTGACGCCGGTGCGAGCTGTGTCTCCTGGTGGCTCACTGTAACTTCTCCTCCTTCTGCTCCTCCTACAGCCCACAGATCAACAGGTAAAGGAACGGGACTGAATGCACAAGTCTGTGGAGCTGGATGTAACGCTGCAGTGTAGGAAAAGCCTCAATCACCTCGGCGGCGCCTCCAAGGGGTCTGAGAGCTTCTTCAGATGTTTCAGCATCATGGGCATCCTCGATTAGAGCCTCGATGTGAGGAGCAGCCCAAACTTCTTCCTGGTCGCGACCCATGAGAAAAAAAACTTACGGTCCGCTGGGTCCACATTGTGTCGGGTTCTTTCTGTCACGGTTACAGGAAGAACAGGACCCATTTGCTGGACCTAAGTTTGACAATGGTTATGCCTCCCTTAGTCATAAAGCTAAGGTCCAAGGCTCTTTATCACAGCTATTTATTCAGCACTCCAATCACACGACTTGAAACACAGGTAAACAGCGTAGTGTGGAGAGTGTAAATAATGGAAACAGATTTATGCAGCAGACGACTTTATTCACTCTCACATCAGTCATACACAGAAAAAGCATGTCTCAATACACCAGGGGTTCTACTTTTATATCAACCACCCATCTCACATCTGCATGACATCTCACATCACAATACATTCATCCCTTCTCCCCCCAACTCCTTCTTCCTGCTACCTCACCATAATCTCCATACCTATTGTCCTTCTCCGTTTACCCTCTGCATCCAGTCTGAGATGATTAACCCAGCCTCTACACGCACCCCCCCCCCCGAGAATCTCAGACCGAGTTTCAGTCCTCACGTCCTTTTGGCTTCAGTCTCCTCCCATATCTGCTGTAACGGGGGTTTACCGCCTCTGCGGCACTGCTGTGCCGGCGGGGGGCTCCTGGGGGTGTGTCTGTCTGCGGGTGGGCAATGGCGAGGGGGGGGGAAACCTTCGACTTGCCCGTGTGGCTGCTCCGATGAATCGTTTACCTAGGGAGTTCTCAGTGGGGGTCTTCCACACCAAGGGGCCCGAGCCAACAGCACTTGCTCGTCCGCCACCACAAAGGCGGGCTTAAGTCTGTCTATGCATATTTTCTCCCGACGACCCCCAAAGTCTAACAAAAATTGTTTGTCCCCTGTTTCCAGCACTCGGAACGGGCCATCGTAGGGTGGGCGCCATAGAGGGCGGTGGGCATCATGCCTGACAAACATGAACGCTGTGTTCTTCAAAGTTCTTGGCACAAAAGCGCGAGGAAAACAGTGGTGGGCCGGGCCGGGCAGCGTGCCTGTATCTGCGCTATGCTGCAAACGCTGAGATGGACAGTTGTCCGGCGCGGGATTATCTGGCATAAATTCCCCGGGCAGCCGCAGTGGCTGAGAAAAAACAAGCTCCACCGGGAAAGCCTCCAAATCCTCTTTTGGTGCGGAACACAACCCCAATAAAACCCACGGCAACCGGTCCACCCAATTTGCATCCGTCAGCGAAGCCCTGAGCGCTACTTTCAGTGACCTATGAAAACGCTTGCATAACCCATTGGCCTGTGGGTTGTATGTGGTTGTGCGATGATTTGCAACACCCAGGCTACGGGCCATCGTGGGCCAGAGGTCGGAAACAAACTGAGGGCCCCTATCGGACGTGATGTCAGACGGGATTCCAAAACGTGCCACCCATGTCATCAAAAAAAGTGCGTGCCACGTCCGTGGACGTGGTTGCCGCCAGCGGGACTGCTTCTGGCCAGCGTGTGATGCGGTCTACCACTGTCAGAAGGTGCATGCACCCCTGCGATGGCGGGAGGGGGCCCACGAGGTCCACATGAACATGGTCGAACCTCTTCGCCGATATACGAAATGGCTCCAAAGGAGCCTTCGTGTGTCTGTGTACTTTGGCTCGTTGGCACGCTACGCAGGCTGCAGCCCACTCTTTCACTTGTTTGCACAGGCCTGGCCACAGGAACTTCCTCCTGGGCGTGCCAGAGCGTAAACTGACTCAAACACGCGGCGGCACCAAGCAACTGGGGTCACCGGGCGCGGGTGTCCCGTGGAGAAGTCGCAGATTAGGGGGGGCTTGCCGTCTTGCAGTACTCTGCTCTCCAGCCTTAGCCCTGTTGGTCCAGACTGGAGCGCGCACACGTCCACATCGCCAATCTGCTCTGCGGCCATGGCTGTATAATCTATCCCTACGCAGACCGGGGCCACTACTGCGCGCGAGAGGCAGTCCGCCACCCCATTCAGTTTACCCGACACATGCTGAATATCGGTCGTAAACTCCGAGATCGCGGCCAGCTGTCTCTGCTGCTGGCCCGACCATGGTTCCGAAACCTTGGCCATCGCGAACGTTAGCGGCTTGTGGTCCACGAACGCGGTGAAGCTGCGCCCTTCCAGCCAGAACTGGAAGTGGTGTATGGCCAGGTGGAGAGCCAGCAACTCTCTGTCAAACGCGCTGTATTTATGCTCACTGTCGCGCAAAGCCCTGCTGAAAAAAGCGAGCGGCTGCCAAGAACCGGCGACACGTTGCTCCACAACGGCCCCTGTGGCCATGTCCGAGGCGTCGGTAGTAAGCGTCATCCGGGCTGCCGGGTTCGGGTGCGCCAACAGTGTGGTGTTTGCCAGGGCTGTTTTAACCTCAGAGAACGCCTGCTCCCACTCCGGAGTCCATTTGACTCTGTCCGCGGGTTTCCGTTTCTTGAGCGCGGCGTACAATGACTGCATGAGTTGAGCTGCGCGGAGGAGGAACCAGTTATAAAAGTTAACCATCCCCAAAAGTTCTTACAGTGCCCTGACTGTCTGAGGTTGGGGAAAATTCGCCACGGCGTGCACTTTGTCGGGCAAGGGTATCGCTCCCTCCGGTGAGACACGGTGCCCCAAAAAAATCAAACCCTGTCACGCCGAACTGGCATTTCGCCGGGTTGATTATTAGCCCGTGCTCCTCCAACCTCCGGAAAACCATCCTGAGGTGGGTTACGTGTTCGTCCTCGGACGCGCTGGCCACCAGGATATCATCCAGGTAGACAAACACAAATGGGAGATCGCGCAACACCGCATCCATCATGCGTTGGAATGTCTGTGCTGCTCCTTTTAATCCGAAGGGCATGCGTAAAAACTCAAACAAGCCAAACGGAGTTATTACCGCTGTTTTGGGTATGTCCTCCTCGCACACTAGGACCTGGTGGTAACCGCGGACTAGGTCTATTTTAGAAAAAATGCGTGCCCCGGTGAGGTGAATGGAAAAATCCTGAATATGGGGAATCGGGTAGCGATCGTGCGCTGTGGTGTTATTCAATCTGCGGAAATCTCCGCACGGTCGCCACGATCCCTCGGCCTTAGGGACCATGTGTAG
This sequence comes from Pholidichthys leucotaenia, assembly GCA_020510985.1. Taxonomy (NCBI): domain Eukaryota; kingdom Metazoa; phylum Chordata; class Actinopteri; order Cichliformes; family Pholidichthyidae; genus Pholidichthys; species Pholidichthys leucotaenia. The sequence goes on along the minus strand of CM035848.1, from coordinate 114,498,365 downwards.
CGGGGATGCCCATGGGCTGTTCGATCGCCTGATGATGCCCAACCTTTCCAGGTTGGCAAACTCCTTGCACGCTATGGCCAGTTTAGCTGCGTCCAAGCACCGAGGTCGTGCGAAAACGGGCGGCCCGGTGGTGGTGATAAAGTGTTCCACCCCGTGTTTAGTGATGGCCGCCAAAAACGTCGGGACTGTGAGTGCTGGGAACTGAGTGAGCAGTGTGTGGAACTTACTGCCTGGAGCTGTGACGTTGGCTTGTGTTATTGGCCTGCCCCTCGAGCTGTACAGGGGAGAGAATCAAATGACCAGGCGTCTGTTAGCAACATCGACTAGCAACCTGTGTGCACACAGAAAATCAGCTCCCAGGATTGGGAAACTCAATGCCGCTATGACAAAAGTCCACTCGTACATATGGCCGTGTAGGGATAAAGTCAGTGTTCTCTCACCAAAAGTCTTAATGTCCGAGCCGTTTACTGCTACCAGCCCGGGGCCGCTAGCTCCCACTAGCCGGTCGGCGTAGGACGGCAGGATGATGCTCTTCTGGGCTCCGGTGTCTACAAGGAACCGTCTCCCCGAGCGCGAGTCTGTCACGTAGAGCAGCTTGTTCTCTTCACCGGCAGTCGCAGCTGCTACCGACTGCCGGCCTTGGCGTTTCCCGAACGCTTGAATTGGCACGGTGGCACACATCTGCGTGCATTCTCTCCAAAGCGGCGGTGGTAGAAGCAGAGCGTGTCTCTCTGGCACTTCCTGGCCCCCGCTGCCGCTACCATCGGCGGCTCCTCGCCTCTGCTGGTCGTCTCGCTGGGTTCCGACGCCGCCGCGTTCACTGTGAGGGCTCTGGTGGTGAGGATGATCCAATCTGTCTCCTGGGATAGCGCACGGTAGTCACGCGCGGCCAGCAATGGCGAATTAGCAAGAACCGCTCTTGCCTCTGTTGGGAGGTTCCGGAGGAAAAGGTGGGCAAACAGAAAATGCCCGTCGTCCGTGCCCATCAACGCCAACATCTTCTCCATCAGTTCGACCGCTGACCCATTTCCTAACTCACAGCGCCTCAGGAGCCTCTCTGCTCTCTCACAGTCCGAGAGCGTGTAGCGCCGGGTCAGCACGGCCTTGAGAGCCCCGTATTTGTCGTGGGCCGGAGGCTGTTGGAGCAGGCTCGCTACTTGCTGAGACGTGCGAGCGTCCAGCGCTGCGACCACATAGTAATATTTGGAGTCGTCTGCCGTTATTCCCTGGAGGACGAACTGAGCCTCGGTGTGGTGGAACCAAGACCGCGGGTCGTGCAGCCAAAAGTCCGGTAGTTTGACCGAAACAGCGCACGCGTTGCTGGGGGTTCCTGTCTGGGACGACTCCGGGGTTCTTGCCTCGTGTTCCATAATTCGTCAAGGGGTCACCAGTGTGGAGAGGGTAAATAACGGAAACAGATTTATGCAGCAGACGACTTTATTCACTCTCACATCAGTCATACACAGAAAAAGCATGTCTCAATACACCAGGGGTTCTACTTTTATATCAACCACCCATCTCACATCTGCATGACATCTCACATCACAATACATTCATCCCTTCTCCCCCCAACTCCTTCTTCCTGCTACCTCACCATAATCTCCATACCTATTGTCCTTCTCTGTTTACCCTCTGCATCCAGTCTGAGATGATTAATCCAGCCTCTACAGTAGAACTAAACAGAAAAGACATTTTGGAAAAACGTCAGCCAACTGAAAACACAAAATGACAACTTAACGACACAAAAATATACAGAAATAAATCATACCGCTTTTGCCCACTTAAGCCCCATTTCCACCAGTATCGCCTGGGCTTTACTTTTTTTTACTTGTTTCGGTTTTTCGCCATTTCCACCCAAGTCCTCACGGTTTAACCGTTACGATTTTCGTGCCTGTTCAGAGGCAGGGTACAGGCGAGCGAAAAGCGAGGTGTGAATTGACGTCAATCAACTGCTAAACGCTGATTGGTCAGGGCGTAACGTCACCAAACGCGTCCGTTTGTTTTCTGTTGAAGCTACACGTCCGCCATTTGTAATTTCAGCGAGTAATCGCGGTGACTGGATTCAAAATTGTGTTCTCATATAACGATGTCCACGCGCAAGTTTATTCCATGAACAAACGAGGAGGTGCGGACTTTTCTGTCCCTCGTAGTCGATGACTACATCCAGAGCGAGTTGGTGGGGCAACTTGCAATGAAAAAATATACCAGGAAGTGTCTGGCCTGCTAGCAATGGCAGAGAATTTGGACTCGACACGGCCACGGAATTGGAAAACGGTGACGGTGAGTGTTGTTTTGTTATTGTCCGTCTTCTTGCCTTTCGGTCAAAAGCGCACTTTATTTTAGCAATAAAGAAAGTTGTTTGATTGTGGGCAATTGTGGTGATGGCTAGCCCGCTAATAGCTAGCTACCTCTGTACCTTGCTGCTACCTGGCATCAAGCTGCAGAATCGCGCTTTTATTTCAGTATTCACGTGAACAAAACGCTGACGTAAGCTTATTGTCCATCCATCCATCCATCTTCTACCGCTTTTCCGGAGGTCCGGGTCGCGGAGGCAGCAGTTCAAGCAGAGAAGCCCAGACTTCCCTCTCCCCAGCCACCTGCTCCAGCTCTTCAGAGGGGATACCAAGGCGTTCCCAGACTAGCTGGGAGACATAGTCTCTCCACCGAGTCCTGGGTCTGCCCCGGGGTCTCCTCCCAGTGGGACGTGCCTGAAACACCTCAAGTGGGAGGCGTCCAGGAGGCATCCTAATCAGATGCCCATACCACCTCAACTGACTCCTTTCAATGTGGAGGAGCAGCGGTTCTACTCTGAGCCTCTCCCGGATGACTGAGCTCCTCACCCTATCTCTGAGGGTGAGTCCAGCAATCCTACGGAGAAAGCTCATTTCAGCCGCTTGTATCCGCGATCTCGTTCTTTCGGTCATTACCCAAAGCTCGTGACCATAGGTGAGAGTAGGAACGTAGATTGACTGGTAAATCGACAGCTTTGCCTTAGAACTAAGCTCCCTCTTCACCACAACAGACCGGTACAACGTCCGCATCACTGCAGATGCTGCTCCAATCCGTCTGTCGATCTCTCGCTCCATTTTCCCCTCACTCGTGAACAAGACCCCAAGATACTTAAACTCCTCCACTTGGGGCAGGAGCCTGTCCCCAACCCGGAGAGGACAATCCACCTTTTTCCGGCTGAGGACCATGGACTCGGACTTGGAGGTGCTGATTCTCATCCCAGCCGCTTCACACTCAGCGGCAAACCGTCCCAGCAAGAGCTGTAGGTCATTGCTGGATGAAGCCAACAGGACAACATCATCTGCAAACAACAGAGATGAGATCCTGTGGTCACCAAGCATGACACCCTCCATTCCCTGGCTGCGCCTAGAAATCCTGTCCATAAAAATTATGAACAGGACCGGTGACAAAGGGCAGCCCTGGCGGAGTCCAACTCTCACTGGGAATGACTCCGACCGAGTGTTGGCAATGCGAACTAAACTCTCACAACGGTCGTACAGAGACCGAATAGCTCGTAACAACAAGCCCGATACCCCATACTCCCGAAGCACCCCCCACAAAAATCCACGAGGGACGCGGTCAAATGCCTTCTCCAAGTCCACAAAACACATGTAAACTGGTTGGGCAAACTCCCACGAACCCTCAAGAATTCTCGAGAGGGTAAAGAGCTGGTCCGATGTGCCACGGCCAGGACGAAAACCACATTGCTCCTCCTGAATCCGAGGTTCGACCAACGGCCGGACTCTCCTCTCCAATACCTTGGCATAGACCTTCCCAGGGAGGCTGAGGAGTGTGATCCCTCTAAAGTTGGAGCACACCCTCCGGTCCCCTTTTTTGAAGAGAGGAACCACCACCCCGGTTTGCCATGCCAAAGGCACTGCCCCCGACCTCCACGCAATGTTGCAGAGGCGTGTCAACCATGACAACCCAACAACATCCAGGGCCCTGAGGTACTCGGGGCGAATCTCGTCCACCCCCGGGGCCCGGCCACCAAGGAGATTTTTAACCACCTTGGCGACCTCAGCCCCTGTGATAGGCGAGTCATCCCTATCGCCTATGGCGACTCGCCTATGACTCGCCTAAGCTTATTGTATTCTGGTTAAAAAGTTTTGTGTTTGCGGTACATGTTGCACTTTGTTTGTGAGCGTTATTGTGTGTTTTTTTCCTTCTATACACAGTTTTCAAATCCCTTGGGTCCGCCTCACTGGACTGCCCCGGCATCTCCCAGTCAAGTGCTGGTAAGGCACAACAAACTGAAAATTACCACCCGGTTGTTTTTATATGTGATTGTTTTCTATAGACACATAACAAGGAATTTAAAATGTCTTTCTACGTTTATAAAAATACTAGATTCAGGGGTGTTCATAGCCACAGTGGCCCAGTGTTATAGGTGTGTTGGTGGTGAAATACTGTTGTATTTTCACAAAAAAAAAAGGAGCACATGTACAGACTTCAAATCAAAATGCTTGATTGAAATTCTTCAAGTCAGCTAACACTATTAACCCATTCTGATTTATGAGGCCACAGTACAAAGAAATTCTTTTAAAAATAACCCATTAAATCAAAATACTTTTTACAATTAATCCTTTTTGAAATGAAGGGGGGCCTAACCACATCACCACAGAAGTTGCTTTATAGTCCACTCTGCTGAGGGGCAACAACATGACAGTTGAGCTTAAATACAGCAACGAAGCATCCCACCACAGGCTTTCAACAGTTTAATTCCATAATATTTTTTCTGACATGTTTTGATCCGGTGTTATCTAAATACAATGACTTCTGTCTTTCATATAGGCAAGCTGAAAAGGTCCAGCAACATTGCAGACCTTGCATCACTGATGGCCCAGAATCATGCTGAGGAGATGCGGATCCATGAAAGGATGCTCGAACAGCGCGAAAGACACCTGCAGTTAGCCGCATTAAGAAGGGATGAGCTGACAGAGACGGCTTCCTTCCACGGAGCCTTCCGAAACCATTTTGGCAGTCTGGTCGAAGTACTGAAAGCTCCCCATTTGTTAACATGTTTTGGGAATATTTGTAATGTAATAAAATGTTAGTCTTTTGGATAAAAGTGTGGTTTGTATATTATAACACTGGATGATAAAGGCGAATAATTACATACACATTCCATTGCCTCATATGACCCTAATCCTGCTGTTCAGCCATAAAGGTGTCAAGATTTTTAATGGTAATGTAATTGTTATTGTTAAATTTAATAAATATTACCACTGCTGTATCCATTGCTCTACATTGGGTACAGTTTTTAAGTAAAATTGTAAGCAGTTGCACAGGTGTAATTTACATTCAGCAGTAGACACTGATAAAGGTGAAAGTCGAATTGGGTAAAAGGTAAGTACATGTGAATTGAATGTTATATCGGCATTCCAAATTCTGAGAATTCCAATAAATTATAAGCAGTCTAGTATAATATAAAGTGAAAATACTCATACATGTAAACCCAAATATAACATTTTCGATGTTGTAAACGTTGACATGAATATGATAAACCTATGCTATTGTGATTCAATAGATCCATAGTGATCTTTGGTTTGAAAAAGAAAATTATAATTTGGTGTTGGCAGTGTGACAATGTCAGTGTATTTAGTAGGATTAAAAAAAGTTTCATCATAAAATTTCTAGGTTCATTGGCAATTCCATCAAACCAAAAGTTGAGTTGTCTAGCTGCAGCATATTTTTTTTTGAGTCATTTCTACGTTGTTTTAGTGTGTAATTAGCCACCACTGAACAGATAACCCTTATAAATAACAATAGATTGGAAAAATGATACACAATGGGCCTAGATTTGGATTGGCTTTTTTTATAATATCAATTATTTGGTAAGTTAAAGTTAACTGGAAGTATAACAAGTTTCCACATATAATTCCAAGGTCAATTGGCAATTCCATCAAATCAAAAGTGAGTTGTCTAGCTGCAGCATTTTCTTTGCAGTCATTTTCTACGTTGTTTTAGTGTGTAATTAGCCACCACTGAACAGATAACCCTTATAAATAACAATAGATTGTACAATGATACTCAAATGATACACAATACAAAAAATGGGCCTAGATTTGGATTGGCTTTTTTTTATAATATTTTTAATTATTTTGTAAGTTAAAGTTAACTGGAAGTATAACAAGTTTCCACATATAATTCCAAGGTCAATTGGCAATTCCATCAAACCAAAAGTGCGTTGTATAGCTGCTGCTTTTTTTGGGAAGTCAGTTTATCATCATTGTATCATTATTACACAATATACAAAATGGGTCTAGATTTGGATTGGCTTTTTTTATAATATTATAAATTATTTGGTAAGTTAAAGGGGTTTAGGATTAAACTTCTGCATAATTTTAAATTACCCCGGTGTTTCAGCATTTAATTAACCGTCTGTTTACATTTAACCGTTTTGAACAACAGAGGCGACGTAGTTTAAAAGTGCACAACATTTAATTTAAAAAAGACGTTTGACATATGTATGCACATGAACACTGAACAAATGAAATGATCTCTGAATGATCTCTGCTTCATATGCAGCTGCTTCAGATTCCTCCTGGGCAACCGCTATTCTCCTCTCCTGCTCCAACGTGTGTTGTCTCAGTCCACGTCGTCTTCTCCTGTAAAATTCTCTTGTCTCGTTAAAGACATTCATTGTGTTAAAAACCGTGGAAATCCTCAGCTCGTAATCCGCTATTTTTTTCTGTGTTGTTGAGGAGTCAGTCTCGTCCTTTATACGTCAGCAGTGTAGCGCCACCTCGATCCCGCCCACCCCAGCAATTCTCGGCTTTCCGCGGTTGTGATGGAGGCGCAGCCGCGGGAGAAACAAGTAAAAAAGAAAAGAGTAGCGCAGAACTATATAGTGGAAATGTGGCTTTATAAACTAAAGGAGGGGATTCTTCTTCACAGCTTTGCCTTAAAGTCTTATCTGGAATAGCTTTGGCCGTCTTTCTTCTCCTTATGCCTGCGTCTCACATGGCAAACAGGAAGAGGAAGTGATGCACAAGGCATATGCATTAGAACTAAATACTGCCAAAAAAGTAAAAATCAACACAAAATAAATGTCAATCCCCAGGATAAAGCTTAAATGTGTGGAAAAAATAAATAAAATTAACATTTTAAAGAAAATAAATTGACAATAGGTGCAATTCACCAAAGTAAAGTCATTTGGCACCACACGGTGGCAAACTACCAACACAGCGATAAGATCAAATAAAGTTTGTAACTGCAGATACACTCCCACCATCACGCGATGCGTGATTCTTGAAGTCATTAACAAAGTCTCTTGAAATAAAGAATGGAACGTCTCAACAGGTAACTTTAAACAATACCAATGAGAATGAATACTCATCTTAACCTTTTAATTAGCTTCGAGTAACGACACTGTCCTGTGTATGGGTCTTTCTAAATAAACAGGTTTACTTGTGCGTGCACCATTGCTGTCTAATGTTCCACCACTCATAAGCAGTTTGAGCCTTCTCACTTTTCCATCACTTCCTGGGAAAACTTCAACCACCCTTGCCATCTTTCAACAATTTCATGGTGTGGCATCATATTGAAGCAAAACGATGTCATTAACCTTAGCATTTCTTCTGTCCTTATTCCATTTACTCCTTTGTTGCAAGTTCAGGAGATATTCTTTCCTCCACCGAGACCGGAATTCATTTGCCAAGAACTGAACTCTTTTCCATCTCTTTTGCAGATAAAGGTCTGCTTTTATGAATTCTCCAGGTGGGGGTGCAATGATTGTCGATTTCATTGTCAGCAAGTGATTAGGTGTTAGGGGTTCTGGTCCCACTGGATCATTGATGTTTTCTGTAGTTAATGGTCGACTATTCACGATAGCCATCGTTTCATACATGAATGTTCTTAATGAAGAGGTGTCAAGACTTCTTGCAGATTGGTCTAGAATAGAGGTCAGGACATTCTTCACAGTGCGAATCTGCCCCTCCCAGACACCACCCATATGACTAGAAGCCGGTGGATTTATCACAAAGCTGCATCCTAATTCTTTCAAGCGCTTTTGTTCCATTCCCTTCATCAGTTCCAGAAACTCATTTCTTGCACCTACAAAGTCGGTGCCTTGATCGCTCTTAAATTGAGTCACGTTGCCGTGTATAGCAATAAAGCAATGAAGTGCATTTTTGAAGGCATCGGTACTGAGGTCATCCAATACTTCAAGATGCACAGCTTGTGAACACATGCAAGTGAATATCAGACCATATTTCGTCATTTCCTTTCATCCATCCTTTACATAAAATGGCCAAAAGCAGTCCATACCACTATATACAAATGGAGGGGTACCTTCCATTCTTTCTGGTGGTAGGTCAGCCATTTTCTGTTCTTGACTACTCTTCCTAAGCTTTCTGCACATTACACATTTGTAAATGAATGAGGATACTTCACCACTGCATCCTAGAATCCAAATTACATTGGAGTGGATTTCATTAATGGTCATTCCACAACCCTGATGTTGTACCTTTTCATGGAAATGTTTTATGAGTAGTTGTGAAACATGATGCCCCTTTGGAAGGATGGCCGGGTGTTTGATATGGGGATGAAGAGCCGCTTGTGTCAATCTTCCTCCCACCCTTAGAATGACATGGGCGTCAACAATTGGGTTCAGTTTGTACCTTCACGTCCTTGTTTTGCTTTAATGATTTAATTTCATCACTGAACACTTCCTCATGGACTGTACAAATTTTGAATTGTTCAGCAACCTTTCTTCAAGTGTAGTAGTTTCACTGGACCTTGTTTTTAAATTCTTTATCTGCTCTGCATGCCGTTTGAGTCTTGCTATGGTTTTCACTAAATTTTTCCAATTTGAGAACCTTTCAAAATGACTTGATAAAGACCATTCTTCCTTTGCTCTGGTGGTAAGAACCTGTGCGCTTTTGAGTTCTGTGTCTTTATCATCAATCTCTGCTTCCTTTATTCCTTCAGCTTTAGGGAGTTCACTTTCCCATAAAAAGCTTGGTCCTGAGAACCAATTTGACTCTAGGAGCTCCTTGGTAGTGAGCCCCCGAGATGCATGGTCAGCTGGATCCTTTTCTGAGGCAACATATTTCCATTGACAGGGCTCTGTGCTTGATTTAATGTACTGAATTCGGTTGGCCACAAATACATGGAACCTCCTTGCATCATTGTTAAGGTAGCCAAGGACAACTTTTGAGTCAATCCAAAAGTATTCATGAGCAAATTCCATCTCAAGCTCTCTCGAGTAAACCACTTACTCTTGTGGCCAGGACTGCGGCTGACAGTTCCAATCGAGGAATTATTGTCACCTTTGTTGGGGCAACTCTTGCCTTTCCCATGACCAAAGCACAGTGACCTTCCTTTGACTTGGTCACAGCACAGATATATGAACATTTTCCATAGCCAGATGAACTTGCATCAGAGAAATGGTGCAGTTCATAGCTTTGAATTTCGTCAGACGTGAATGGTACATACTGTTGTGGTATTTCTACGGAAGAGATGTTATAGAGGTCTTGCAGCCAAGCTTCCCAATGTGGCCTGAGGTCATCAGGAAGAGGCTCATCCCAGCCCACTTTATCTTGACACATTTTTTTGTAAGATCTTCTTTCCTCTCAAGATGAAAGGGGCTAAAAATCCATGAGGATCAAAAATTGATGTAACCGTAGATAATATTTCTCTTCTCGTGAAAGGATTTTTTTTCCACTACCAGTCTGAATTGGAACTTGTCTGAAGCTGCACACCACTGGACTCTAAGTGCCCTTTCCATTTTGGACTCTCCAAGGGCCATATCTAGGTCAGTTGCTCCTCCAGCTCATTCTTCTCTTGGAATAGCACTGATCACCTTTCTGCTGTTGCTAACAAACTTGTGTAGCCGGAGTCTCCCAGTGGTGCAGAGGTTAACTGCCTCTTTCACAAGTTGAATGGCTTCCACCTCAGAGTCCACACTTGTCAAGCCATCATCAACATAAAAATTACGTTGTACAAACTTTATTGCAGCTTTACTAAACTTGCCTTTACCTTGGGGAGCCAGGTGTTTGAGCCCAAAGCTTGCACATCCAGGTGAGGATGCCGCACCGAATAAATGCACCTTCATGTGAAATACTGAAGGTTGGGCTTCCATGTCGCCTTCTTCCCACCACAAGAATCTAAGATAGTCTTGATCCCTTGGTGCAACATCAAACTGGTGAAACATTCGCTCCACATCACACATGATGGCCACTTGTCCTTTTCAGAAATGACACAGGACCCCTACAAGAGCACTTGTGAGGTCTGGGCCAGTGAGTAAATGTTCACTGAGGGATGTATTCTCAAACCTTGCTGAACAATCAAAGACAATACAGATTTTGCCAGGTTTCTGGGGATGATAGATCCAATGATGAGGGATGTACCATGCAGGCTGGTTGCTTATTTCCATCTCTGGGACCCTTTCAGCATCACCTCTTGTTAGTATGTCCTTCATAAAATCCATGTAGTCATAATGATTTTGTCCTTTGACAGATGTTTTTTCAGGCATCTCAGACGATGTTCTGCACAAGCTTTATTATATGGCAGGCTTGGCCTCTCCGTTTGAAAAGGCAAAGGCATCTCATAATGCCCATCTTGTTTTTGTCTGATACCTTCTTTCAGCCTTTTCAAAAACTGAACATCTTCTTGAGACATTGAAACTTCCTCACTAGTCTTCAGAGAAATCTGATTCAAAGACTTTAATTATCTCTGCTGGAGTAAGCATCTCATTGACTTGGTTCCTAAGTACAAAGAGGACTTCAGACTTCAACTTACAGAAATGCTTAGCATCTGGTAGGACTTGCTTCACAATAATGCGGTGGCTCACTCCCACTTCAACTTCATAGTCATTGCTAGAATTATCACAGCCAACAATGCTCCACCCTAACAGATTTCAAAGCAAATGGCTCACCTTCTTTGCCACTGATGATGTCTCTGGGGCGCAAAGCTTGGGGGCAATTACAGCTGATTAATTCAATTCAACTTTATTTATATAGCGCCATTTCACAACAACAGTCATCTCATAGCACTTTCAACAGTAGGGGAACCCCCACAGTTGCAGAAAGACCTCAGCAATCAGTCGATCCCCTGTGAGCAAGCACTTGGCGACGGTGGAGAGGAAAAACTCCCTTTTAACAGGAAGAAACCTCTAGAAGAACCAGGGTGAGGGAGGGGCAGTCATCTGCTGCGACTGGCTGGGGGGTGAGGGGACAGAGAAGATGAAAAGAACAGACATGTAGAGAGCAAACAGCACGATGGGGACTCAATCTATGGGAGAGAACAAACAGATGTTAATAACCAGCAAAAAAAAAATAAAAAATATTTCATTGAGAGTGAGGCCCAGTGCATTATTGGAGGTCCCCTGGCTGACTAAACCAATTAGCAGCATAACTAAGGGAGGGTTCAGAAACACATGATCCCTCCCTAATTGTAGGCTATATCAAAAAGGAAGGTTTTAACCCTTTTCTTAAAAACAGAGATGGAGTCTGACTCCCGAATCCAGATTGGCAGCTGGTTCCACAGGAGAGGAGCTTGATAACTGAAGGCTCTGCCTCCCATTATACTTTTGGAGATTCTAAGTATTACAAGTAATCCAGAATTTTGGAAGTGTAGTACTCTGTTAGGATAATAGGGTAGTATCAGATCTTTTAAATAAAAAGGGGCCTGATTGTTTAGAGTTTTGAAAGTGAGAAGAAGGATTTTAAACTTAATTCTAAACTCTATGGGAAGCCAGTGAAGGGAGGCCAGAACCGGAGAGATATGATCTCTCTTTCTAGTACCTGTTAAAACTCTTGCTGCAGCATTTTGGATCAACTGAAGACTTTTTAAAGATGTTTTAGGACAACCTGATAATAAAGAGTTACAATAATCTAATCTAGAGCTAACAAAAGCGTGGATCAGTTTCTCAGCATCACTCAGACAAGATTTGATTTGATTTGATTTTGTATACTTTACTGATCCCCAGAGGGGAAATTGAGGGCATCCACCTGGATGGATGAAGCAGCCACGGTATGGATGCTCCCAGTCTTGGCAATATTACACAAATGATAGAATGCCGTCTTAGAAACAAATTTAATATGTGAATTGAAAAACAGATCTTGATCAAAAATAATTCCAAGGTTCCTCACAGAGCTATTAAGAGAAACAGTAACCGCATCCAAACTAAAAGTTTGATTTGGAAAGGTATTTCTAAGGTTTTTTGGACCAACAAGAATGACTTCAGTCTTATCTGAATTTAATAGCAGGAAATTACAAGTCATCCAAGCTTTGATTTCCTTAAGGCAGGCTTCTAACTTGGCTAATTGATTACTATCATCTGGCTTCATTGACAGGTATAATTGTGTGTCAGCTGCATAACAATGAAAATGTATACAGTGCTTTCTAATATTGTTGCCTAACGGAAGCATATATAAACTAAAAAGAGTAGGGCCTAGCACAGATCCCTGTGGAACTCCATGACTGAACTTTGAGTTGAAAGAAAACTCATTACTGACATGAACAAACTGGAACCTATCAGATAAATAAGATCTAAACCACTGACAGAGATCTGACAGAGAGAGCACACCAGAGGAGAAGGGGAAGAGAGCTAGTAGCCATAGCTAGTGGCTAACCCAAAGCTAACAAAAACACAGATGAAAGGTGAACAGAAGGCTAAAGAGGGTGATTAGATGACACTGAGTGCGCACACAGGCGCAAGAGGCTTGATGAACAGAAGTGAGAGGTGACGGTAGAAGGAAAAGTGATTAAAATACAATTAAAGGCAAAAATCCTCAGGCGAATGAGGACAGCTAACCACAGAGCAAACCACACAGACAGCCAGCAACACAGGAAGTGACGATACGTTACCACAGGAAGTCACTTCCAAACAGACAGCCTCAAGTCAGTAGAAGCTACATGAGGTGTCATGAACGTGACTGGCTGAGTGGTAGGAACTTGGTTGGTAAAAGCTTGTGGAATAGCAGGGGGTTGAGGGGTCATTGCTTGTGGCAATGATGGGAATTTACTGAGTGAGAGTGGTTGAGTGGGGGGAACTGCCATGGCTAGCTGAGAAGGAACAACCCTTTGACTTTGTTGAGAAGCAGGAGATTGCAATGATTCCACATCATCACTGAAATTGCTTTCTGCATAAAACTTGCAGCCTTGCTTGGGCAACATTGTACTTCTTCAGTTCCTTCAACTGCTCCACTTCTTTCCTTTTCTCTTCGAGCTTTAATTTTTGAGTGGTGCTTTCTGAAATATACTTGGCTCTCCCTTCTTACCTTTTCTGCTTCCATTTCCCTTTCTTCTACTTCCTTTGCTGCCATGAACCTTTGATCTTCAGCCTCCAAGTTTTGAATTTCACTTTCACACAAGTGTTGTGTCTCCGTTATTTTAATTACCTCTTGTGTTGCTGCCACTTCAGCTGCAACTAGTTGCCTCATTTGCAAGAACCTATAGGAAGACTGTTTAGATTTCTCTGAAACTGTCTTTGACTTACTGGTAGTTGAAAAGGTTTCACTGGATACCGTGGTATCAAATACTGTTTCAGCATCAGGCCAGAGTACCTCATCAGGGTCACCATTTCCATGAAGGAGAAGCTGAGCCTTTAAATTTGCGGTCTTGGTGACTACACGGCATGTGTCATTTTTTTCTCTGTAATTCAGGTTCAGGGCTGTAATGTCTCTTATTTTGTCATAAATGTTGTCAACATCTGACTGAACAGCATTTATTTTGCACAGGATTTCCTTAGTTATATCTGCATCATCTTCATTGTTCTTAATAGATCTTTTCAAGCCATTGATGTGATACTTCCATCTTCTGTATGTCTTTTCAAAGTCCTTTTTTAGGTCATTTAATTTGCTATCACGAAGCTCCTTTCCCCTTTCAGTAAGCTTGCTTTTGCGTTCACTTCTGATATCTGGGGGTTGTGTGTCCTTTGTATTCACTAGTGATAGGTCCGGCAACACCGATGCGTCGGCGCATGCGTCGAGCTCATAGAGCAAAACCCCGTGTCGGTGTGCGTATGGCTTTAAGAAAGTTAAGTAACCGATACAGGAACTGTTTCGAACTGACACTGACGCGCCAAACTGCGTTTATAAGGAAGCGCATCTGTCAACGGGATGCATTTGCCCAAAGACTCTCTGTGTTGCGGACGGTTCATGTGCAAATTTATCAAGAATTATGGAGCACGAGCAGCCTCAAGCAAAAAGAAAGGTTTCCGCCGTGTGGGACCATTTTGATCTCATATCGGAAAATAAGGTATTTTATTTGTTTTAATTTCCTTGTTGTTTCATCCTGTTTCTCTCAGAGTTTCCACTTGATCTATCTGAATTCAAATTCATTTCAAAGTGACTCTTAGTTTACTCTTCATATTATTTTCTGCAGGTTAAATGTCACATTTGTTCGACAGAGCTGTCATATTTAAACAAAAGCACCTCCTCAATGCTGAGGCATTATAGGGCCAGGCATGACAATGAAGTCCCAGATACACCCATGATAAACTCAGGTATACAGCCATTCTACAACTTACTCACAGTTGCTTTATTGATAATTAATTCCTATTAATTTATTCTTTACTTCATTTTTAACCATCAAGCTTCCAGGAAGCAGATGCTGGATGAAGCTGTGCTGAATTTCATCCTGAAGGACTGCCAGCCCCTCAGCATTGTGGAGAGTGAAGGGTTCAGGGAACTGGTTCAGGCCCTTCAGCCCTCATATGTTTTGCCAACCAGAAAGGTTTGTGTGGAAATTATCTAAAGTAGTAGTTGATATATCCAATTTATTTAATCTTTAATTTAAATATATGGATTTTCTTTTGGTTTGACTTGGTGTAATTTTCAGACCATCAAACAAATGCTGGCGAAAAAGTACGAGGCGGAACAGGAACGAGTGAAAAAGGAAGTACAGCAAGCTGTGGCAGTGAGTATAACAGCTGACATGTGGACATCTGTGAACATGGAGGCTTACTTGGCTCTTATCTGTCACTACATTAATGAGAATTTACAGTTGTGTACGTCTGTGTTGGGTGTGCAGTACTTTCCACAAAGTCACACTGCTGACAATTTGACCCAAGTCAAAAGGGGCATGATGGAGGACTGGGCCATAACCAATAAAGTAAAGTGTCTTGTGACCGACGCAGCACCAAACATGATTGCATCCACTCGACAGCTTCAAATTTGGCACTCAATTTGGCATTGCACATAGTCTAAATTTATTAGTTAGTAAATCATGTGATCAGATCCCCACACTTACACCCATCAGACACAAAGCTATGCACATTGTCACATACTTCAGATCAAGCACTACAGCCAAGGAGAAGCTTGCTCAAGTGCAGCAACAGATGGGACGACCAACCCTGAAACTTATCAATGAGGTGCCAACACGCTGGATGAGCACATATGAAATGTTGTCAAGGCTACATGATGAGAGGGAACCAGTGTGGGTATCTCTGGCCTCTCTAAAAACAGATTTGACTCCACTTACAGCTGATGAGTATACCATCATAGGAGAAACACTCTTGTGCTTGCTCCTTTCCATCAAGCTATAGTGGAGTTGTCTGAAGAGAGGCGAGTGTCAGGGTCAAAGGTCATCCCGATGATGAAAATGCTCTATCTTACACTAGAGTGTAATGCTTCAACCTTGCACACACAGGCAGCCATACACCTACATGAACACCTGAAGCGTCGAGTCACAGACACTGCTTCCAATCTGGAGTCATTAAGTGTGTTGACCCTAGCAACACTTCTAGACCCCAGATTTAAATCACTTGGGTTTCGCAGTTCCTCCAAGTGCAATGACGCCATCAGTAGACTGCGGTCAGAATGTGCATCTGTAATCGGACGCACAAATGAGCTCTAGCCGAGACCGTCTTCACAACAGCTGTCTGCACCCACTTCAGGCATGTTATTCAGCATTATTTGTTGTTGTTTGGAAATCATGTACTAAAATGCCAATTTGTTGTTTTTTAGATGACCTTTGGCAACCTCTGGACATCGAAGTGGGCAGGCAGACCAGAAGTGCCACAGCTGATGCCATCCAGGAGGTGCAGAGATACCTGGCAGAGGGCAATACTGCCAGGTCCCAGGATCCTCTGAGATACTGGGACAATCAAAAGACCATCTATCCCAACCTCTTTCAGCTGGCATTACAATTTCTCTGCACTCCAGCCTCATCTGTGCCATGTGAGCGCGTATTTTCAACAGCTGGAGAAGTTGTGTCCAAAAAGCACAACCGACTGAATTTTAAAACGTTGGAAACACTTATTTTTTTGAATAAAAATTTGTAAAAAAAAAAAAAAAAAAAAATCCCAGTCCACAAGCATCCTCATTCACAACATGTTCACTTAGATTTTCATGTTATGATACATGTTCACATTATTTATTGACTGTATCTAAAAATATCAATGATACTTCAAATTAAAATGAAGATATGAAACAATACAATATAAAATACAATGACTTAAATTATATACTGCTCAAAAAAATAAAGGGAACACTAAATAACACATCCTAGATTTGAATGAATGAAATATTCTTATTAAACACTTTGTTTTTTACATAGTTGAATGTGCTGACAACAAAATCACAACAGCATGTGAAATTGATTGTCAATCAGTGTTGCTTCCTAAGTGGACAGTTTGAGGGACAGTGTTCCCTTTATTTTTTGGAGCAGTATGTTATTGTATATACTAGGTCATCAAATCAGTGTCAGTTGAGTCTGTGAACTAGGTTGCCTGTAGGGATTTTTAAGGTCCAGCAGGTGTCAGTATTCAGTGACACAGTATCAATACAGTTTGGCAATGTGTCAAAACGCATTATGACGCCTCATCTACCCATCACTATTAAGATGAGGGTCTTTGGTGTTCTTTTTTAAATGAGCATCAACTCGCTGAGAAGAGGTGATCTGTTCTGCTTCAACACTTTTTTTTGTTACTTATTTGTACCCGTAGGTAGACTTGGTTTGCAGTCTGGTGACAAGCCACCGGCTGCTGGTCGCTGCGTGCGCGAGCGCCCTAAACCTACATGTTTTTGGTATGCGGGAGGAAACCGGAGAAATCCCGGAGTAAACCCACGCAACACGGGGAGAACATGCAAACTCCACACAGCTCACTGTTGGTCGGGGGCTGGGATCGAACCCACGACCTCATGATCCCCGCGATCCCCCGGCCAAGGGTAAAACTGTGCTGCTACAGTGCTAAACCACTGCGCCACCGTGCAGCCCAACTTTGTGCTGCAATAGGCTCTGCATGGCTGACTTCTTCAGTGAACTGCATTAAATCTTTGTTAGTGTTTGCCAGGTTAAATGTGGTTTGTATGAAATATCAAATGTTGAAAGAAAATGTGAGATTTTATATCACTGACCTTTGAAAAAGTGAAAAAGTTTTAGAATGGTATAAAATTAACCTCAGATCACTCTATCCACTTAGAAATCACACAGAACTTTAACAGTCTTATACCAAAAAATTAACTTAAAACTTTAAACTGCATAAATGTGAAAAATATAGAGAACAAATATGTTTAAACATTTCACTTGGATTTTTCCCCTTTTTTCTTTTGGTGTGCACTTAAAATATTGATTTATACTTTTCTTCTCAGTTCTTTAAGTAAATCAACAAAGGGATGAGCAAATGTCTGCAGTTGCTTTTGAGATGAGCACAAATAAATTTGTCACAATAGAATCTTAATGACAGTTTACAAATTATTGTACTACTTCCAAGACACTAGCGTCAAAGCGCTTGCTTTCTTGCTTGACTTGTATACTTGCTCCTTTAATTCCAAAGTGACCGCTCTGAATATGACACCTCCCTGGCAACCTTGTGATGCCTAACTCTGGTCGACAGCTGCACACCACGTCGCCATCTTGGGCCTCCCCATACGCATTGAAGCGTTCTACTATGCCTCCCTTAGTCATAAAGCAAAGGCCCAAGGTTCTTTATCACAGCTATTTATTCAGCACTCCAAGCACATGACTTAAAACACAGATAAACAGCGTAGAACTAAACAGAAAGGACATTTTGGAAAAACGTCAGCAAAACTGAAAACACAAAATGACAACTTAACGACACAAAAATATACAGAAACTAGAAAAGCACTCAGAGAGCGCAGACCTCCGCCAAGTGCCACAGTTCCCCCATACAGTGTTTGTGTGTACGTTTTCAGATTCCTTGACCATGAAAACATATGACTAGCAATTGGATTGACAATGATAGGATTAGTGGTTCAGTAGTTATTCACGAAAATCGCATTTTCCGTAATGGCGGTTTTCTTCTGGACAGTGATCCGGATCACCACCAAAATCTAATCATCTGTAGGATACCCCGTTTCTGACAATCTGTGAAAATTTCATGAAAATCCGTCCATAAATTTTTGAGTTATGTTGCTAACAAACAGACAGACAGACAGACAGAGACAAACCAACGCCGATGAAAACATAACCTCCTTGGCAGAGGTAACAAATCATACCGCTTTTGCCCACTTATAGACTGAAGGAGGGGATTCTTCTTCAGAGCTTTGCCTTAAAGTCTTATTTGGAGTAGCTTTGGCCATCTTTCTTCTCCTTATGCCTGCGTCTCACATGGCAAACAGGAAGAGGAAGTGATGCACAGGCATATGCATTAGAACTAAATACTGCCAAAAAAAGTAAAAATCAACATAAAATAGATGTCAATCCCCAGGATAAAGCTTAAATGTGTGGAAAAAATAAATAAAATTAACATTTTAAATAAAATAAATTGAGAATAGGTGCAATTCACCAAAGTAAAGTCATTTGGCACCACACGGTGGCAAACTACCAACACAGCGATAAGATCAAATAAAGTTTGTAACTGCAGACACAGTGGTTTTATTTAAGAGCTGGTCGCCCAGCCCAGGGCTTAACAGAAATAAATAGTGCCCAGAAGCACAATAAAAAGCTAAGGCAAAACTGGCAGGACAAGCTGAGGAGTGTTGCTCATGCAGTCAATGACAAAATTGACAAAAGAACCCGAACCGTACAGAATCAACGCAGACCTTAAAATAAATATATAGAACACAATCAGGGAAACACAAGACAGGTGGAGACACTAATTACTGACAGCTGAGGCATCGGTCAGTGACAGAGGGGCGGGGCTGCACGCACGCACGCACACACACACACACACACACACACACACACACACACACAGAGGGAGACAAGACACATGCAGGGAACCAGGGGGAAACGTGATTGACATACAATGACAGACAAGAGCTGAATCTAAAACAGATAATCATAAAACTAAACAGAACAGAATCAGGAATCACACAAATAATGATAAATACAGAAAATACAAAAGTAACTCAAAGTGAGGACGAGGGACCAACCCTCCTCCTGACAGCTGGACTTAATGGAACTTTGTTGTAGTGGTTTAACCTCTTGCACTCTGAGATACCGCGGGTGGTCACGTCTCTGCGTCCTAGTGCGCCCTCGTGCGCACTAGAAAAAAAAAGCTGCATTTCCATTCTTCCACTACAGACACAGCCGCGAACAGAAAGCCAAAGGAGTGCTTTGATTGGTTTAGATTTGACTGACCTCTCATTCGACTAATAAGAGCCTTGAATTGGGTTTCTGAAACCTTGAAGAACCAATGACTGAAAACCTAGCAAGAAGGACCCGCCTACCAACGGCTGCGAATACAGCGAGCCAATTGAAACAGAGAAGTTCGACGATTGAAAGCGTGCGTCCCTTGCGTAAAATCTGTTTTGTGTAAGCCGCTGTGTGTAACGGTAGCGTTCACCAGTCTTTTTTTATTACTACTGTTCTTATTTGTTTTGAAAAATCGTTCGCCAAAACCGCAATCATGGAAGCGCAAAACCGCAATAATGGAATCATGGTTTGACCGGGTCGCGTTTCCAGAACCACGAGTCGTAACAAGCGGACCAGCGTCATGTTCATCTGACAATGAGGAGGAGATGTTCGCCAGCGACACTGCTGTTGTGGACAGGTAAGTGTTATAAGCTAAATTATTCTTTATCCCTGAAAATTGTAATCAAAATGACTTTTGACCGATCGGTAAATTACAACTGTGCGTCATCGCCACATGACGGACCGTGGCGCACGGACCAGACCGTGCGCCGAGAACGGTCCCACCAACCCCCCCTCTACTCCTCTGTAGCAGATTGCAGATATATTGCAGATATTTTAGTACAACTGTGCGTAGTAGACCACGGCCGCGGTCTGTCATGTGGCGATGGACGATGTCCGTCCTCTGTAGCCGGTGGGGGTGGGAGTTGTTATCCTCTACATTACAGATGTTTTAGTATGATTTTTATTGCACTGTAGGTTATTTTTTCTTGTAAAAAAAAAAAAAGCCACACATTTTTTACGTGGCGTGCTTCTTTGTGTGTGGGGGCTTGTTTGTTCATTCATTCATGAATGAATGAATAACCCCCCCCCCACACACACACACACACACAGCCCTGAGTGTCACCTTTCATTAGAGCCCAAGATCAAGCTTCTATACTGAATCATTCAAAAGTTACAGACGTTTTTTCCAAACTGTGCCATTTGGCACAATTTTGCACAGTTCAAAAACGCCTGGGAACAACCTGACAAAAAAGCTGTGTAATATATTCATTTTTTGTGGTATTGTTACAAAATTTTGACCTCAGCTGGATAACACTTGTTTCTACATTTCTGTTGCATTTTCCAGCCCGTATCTGACAGCTGTGTGTTATTTGCAAGCATTTGTATCTAAAAAAAACACCCAGGCAAACTTTATTTTCTTCAAGTTCAGTATGTTTAGATGACTGTTACTCAGTGGCAGGAGCACTTAGAGAGATTATGACTGTTTTGCCAAAAAATTCAAAGTGTTTTCTTTTAAATGAGACCAACCCCATGAAGATGCTGCAAAGGGTTGAAGAACAGCTTTTGATTTACTTTGGGTACATTATTTTTAGGCGTTTTTAGGGAAATTGACCAGAGTGCAAGGGGTTAAATCTTATTTGTCTGATAGGTTCCAGTTTGTTCATGTCAGTAATGAGTTTTCTTCTTACTCAAAGCTCAGTCACATAGTTCCACAGGGATCTGTGCTAGGCCTTATTCTTTTTAGTTTATATATGCTTCCGCAGGGCAATATTATTAGAAAGCACTGCATACATTTTCATTGTTACGCAGATGACACACAATTTGTCAAAGAAGCCAGAAGACGTTAATCAGTTAGCCAATTAGAGGCTTATCTTAAGGAAATCAAAGCTTGGATGACTTGTAATTTTTTGCTATTAAATTCAGATAAGACTGAAGTCATTCTTGTTGGTCCAAAAAACCTTAGAAATACCTTTCCAAATCAAACTCTTAGTTTGGATGCAGTTACTCTTTCTCTGAATAGTTCTGTGAGGAATTTTTGATTTTTGATCAAGATCTACTTTTTAATTCACATATTATAGTTGTTTCTAAGACTTCCTTCTATCATTTGTGTAATATTGCCAAGATTAGCATCTCGTCTCAGAGTGATGCTGAGAAACTAATCCACGTTTTTGTTAGCTCAAGATTAGATTATTGTAACTCTTTATTATCAGGCTGTCCTAAAATATCTTCAAAAAGTCTTCAGCTGATCCAAAATGCTGCAGCAAGAGTTTTAACAGGTACTAGAAATAGAGATCACATCTCTCCGGTTCTGGCCTCCCTTCATTGGCTTCCCAGAGAATTTAGAATTAAGTTTAAAATCCTTCTTCTCATTTACAAAGCTCTAAAAGATCAGGCCCCTTTCTATTTAAAAGATCCGACTAGTACCTTATCATCCAAACAGAGCACTACGCTCCCAAAATGCAGGATTACTTGTAATACCTAGAATCTCCAAAAGTACAATGGGAGGCAGAGCCTTCAGTTATCAAGCTCCTCTCCTTTGGAACCAGCTGCCAATGTGGATTCAGGAGTCAGACTCTATCTCTGTTTTTAAGAATAGGGTTAAAACCTTCCTTTTTGACATAGCCTATAGTTAGGGTGGGATCAGGTGACCCTGAACTCTCCCTTAGCTATGCTGCTAATAGGTTTAGACAGCTGGGGGACCTCCAACAATGCACTGGGCTTCACTCTCAATGAAATATTTTTGCTGGTCATTAACATCTGTTCTCTCCCACAGATTGAGTCCCGGTTGTACTGGTTGCTCTCCACATGTCTGTTCTTCTCTTCTTCTTCTCTATCACCTCACCCCCCCAGACAGTTGCAAAGGGAGTTTTTCCTCTCCACCATCACCAAGTACTTGTTCACAGGGGATCGCCTGATTTCTGGGGCCTTTCTGCAATTGTGGGGTTTTCCCCTACAGTTGAAAGTGCTATGAGATGGCTGTTGTTGTGAAATGGCGCTTTATAAATAAAGTTGAATTGAAATTGATGTCTTGAAATATTGCTTCAGTATTTCCACATAATGTTCTTTCCTCATGATGCCATCTATTTTGTGAAGTGCATCAGTCTCTCCTGCAGCAAAACACCCCCACAACATGATGCTTGCCACCTCCAAATTTAACAATGGCCATTATGGCCAAAAAATTTATTTTTAGTTTCATCAGACCACAGGACAAGTCTCCAAAAATTAAGGTCTTTGTTCCTGTTTGCATTTGTAAACTGTGGTCTGGCTTTTTTATGTTTCTTTTGCAGTAATGGCTTCTCTCCTTGCTGAGTGGCCTTTCAGCCCATGTTGGTACGGGACTCATTTCACTGTGGCTAATGACACTCTTACCAGCTTCAACCAGCACCTTCACCAGACATTTTGCTTTTGTTCTGGGGTTGATATGCACATTTCACACCAAAAAAACATTCATCTCTGGGGCACAGAACCCGTCTACTTCCTAAGTGGTATGATGCCTGGACATTCCCATGGTGTTTATAATTATTTGAACTCGTTTGATTGTATACACATTTGCATACTTGTTTGAAGAGATGAACGTGGCACCTTCAGGCATCTGGAAATTGTACACAAGGATAAACCAGACTTGTGGAGGTCTACAGTTCTCTTCCTGATATCTTGGCTGATTTCTTTTGATTCTCCCATTATGTCACACAAGGAAGCTGTGTGTTTGAGGTGTGCCTTAAAATACATCTGCAGGTGTGCCTCCAATTCACTCAAATATTCAGAAGCTTCCAAATCCATGACATCATCATGTGGGCTTTCCCAAATTATTGAAAGGTATAGTAATCTTTGTATATGTAAACTTCTGATTTTAAGGAAAGTAATAAAAAATTCTCTAAAAAATTATTCAGCAAATATGAAAATTATTTAGCAAACAGAAATAATTTTGGTAATCCTACATGACCTAAAACAGGAAAAGTTTAGTCTGATTTAACGTCAGACAGTGAGAAAAAAGGTTATGTGTCTTTTTACACAGTGTATGTAAATTTATGGTTTCAACTGTATTTGGCCACTCCCATGTTAATTGTAGCATTACCTAGTACAAACTATTAATTTAACTATATATTTGGAAAACAGGTCTTGGGTGAAGGACCAGACTAAGAGTGGTCCAGTGGCTCTCCATGAAAAATGTTACATCAAGGAAAGCAGTGTATCTGAAGGAGGCACATGGGTCCACCTTCCAGTGGGCTCGCCACCTGCAGGAGAGATCATGGAAATCACGGTGCTATGTGACTGGGCAGAAGTCTGGGATGCTCTGCCTGGACTGATGCCCCCACAACCTGGATCCCCAGTTAAGCGGCAGAAGATGGATGAATGGATGGATATACAGTGGGGAAAATAAGTATTAAGCACATCAACATTTTTCTTATTAAATTTATTTCTGATGGAGCCATTGACCTGAGATTTTCACCAGATATCAGTAACAACCCAAGTAATCCATACATACAGTACAAAGAAATCAAGGCAACTGTGTTCACAAAACAAGTTATATTTAATAAAGTTCAATGACACAGGGAATAAGTATTGAACACGCTTGGTGAAATTCATTTAATATTTAGTAAAAAAGCCTTTGTTGGTAATAACAGCTTTCAGACGCCTCCTGTGTGGAGAAACTAGGCACAGGGATTGCTCAGGAGTAATTTTACCCAATTCTTACACACAAACTGTCAAATCTTGAGGGTTCCATGAGTGTGTTCTGTGAACCCTGATCTTCAGTTTGTTCCATAGATTTTTAATTGGATTCAGGTCAGGTGACTGACTGGGCCATTCTAGCAGCCTTATTTTCCTTCTCTGGAGCCAGTTGAGAGCTTCCTTGGCTGTGCGTTGTCATCTTTGGCATCATGGCAGATGGCAACATGTTCTTATCAAGGATGTCTCTGTACATTTGCCCATTCATCTCTCCTTCACTAATATGAAGTCTGCCTGTATCATGTGCTGAAAAACACCCATATACAATGATAAGATGTGCAGTGCCATTTCTCCTCCAAACATGCTGTGTGTTGTGGCACCCACAAAGTTCAATTTTGGTCTCCTCTGACCAGACTATGTATATTCTCCCAGTATTTTACTGGCTTGCCCAAATGTGCAGCAAACTTTAAACAAGCTTCAACATGCTTTTTCTTCAGCAATGGAGTCTTGTGAGGTAAACGGCCATAGAGTCCATGTCCGGTTGAATGCATTCCTTATTGTTTTCTCACAGGTATTTCTGCAGCTCTCCACGAGTGGTCTTTGGCTCTTGGATAACTCTTCTGATAATTCTTTTGACTCTTGTCAAAAATCTTGAGAGGAGCTCCTGGTCATGGCCAGTTTATGGTAAAATGATGTTCTTTCCACTTCCGAACGATGGCTCCAACAGTGCTCACTGGAACAGTCAGTTTAGAAATGTGCTTGTAACCAATGCCATCATTATGTTTTGCAACAGTAAGGTTGTGAAGGGCTAGAGAGAGCTCTTTGCATCTACCTATCACAAGTTCTTTGTGGTGTGACAATCTGATATTCCCAGCCTTTTTTAAAGGCTGTCAGTCAGAACTTAACCAGCTGAAATTAATTTGCACTGATGGGGGGATGGGATGGTTTCCTAAATTCTGATGGATTTCAGCTGGTTTCTTGGCTTTCTGTGCCTTTTTGCACCTCTTTTTCTTCATGTGTTCAATACTTACTTACTGTGTCATTCAACTGTATTAAATATAACTTGTTTTGTGAACAGAGTTGCCTTGATTTCTTTGCATGTGTGGATTACTTTGGTTGTTCCTAATATCTGGGGAAAATCTCAGGTCAATGGCTCCATCAGAAATATGTTTAATGAGAAAAATGTTGATGTGTTCAATGCTTATTTTCCCCACTGTATAACATCAGTGATGGCTCTGTTCTGCTTTATACCTCAGTGTAGTTTTGTTGTTGGTTTGTTCTGTTGACATGTTCAATACTTATTTTCCCCACTGTATGTGAGTGGGAATGAAGATTTCTTTTCATTACCAGCACATAAAAGTATACGGAAAAAGCTGAGAAAAACACAAAGGTAAGTTGGCTTACTTGGGAAGGGAGAAGGAACGGCGCACAGTCCAAGGGAAATCCAAATCCAATCCGTAATTCAGAATCCAAAATCCAAGAGCAGGCAGGAGGTCAGGGCACAGCAAGCAAACAAGGCAGACAAAATCCAAATCGTCAGGCAGGCACAGAGTCTAATGCAAGCAGAAGTCAAGCACGGCAAATCAAGACAGATTCTTTCATAAATGATCTCAACACAAGGATATGCAGGTGGCTAAGTCGACGTGACCAGACAGACTGAAAGGAGAGTATCCAATTTATCCTCTCCCACTGATTGGCGACCGGTGGTGCTGCAGCTGTGGAGAGAGTGGCTTAATTAATGAGGAGAAAGGGAGACGGAGAAGACAGGAACCCTTACAGCACCCTCCTCTCAAGGAACGCCTCCTGGCAATATTTTGGCTTGTCTGGGTGTCGGCGGTAGAATTCATCAATCAGGGAGTTGTCCATGATAAATGATCAGGGAATCCAAGACCTCTCCTCAGGGCCATAGCCCTTCCAGTCCACCAAAAACTGGATGCCGCGCCCCCTGCAACATGTGTCCAAGATGCAAGTCACTGCATAGATGAGACCCTCATCGATCATCTTTGGGGGTGGAGGTGGTTTGGATGGGGGACACAGGGAGCTGGTGAATACAGGCTTGACGTGGGACACATGGAATGTGGGGTGGACACGAAGAGAAGAAGGGAGGTCAAGCCTGACTGAGAAGGGCTTCACCAAGGCCTTGATAGTAAAGGGGCCAACAAACCGGGGAGTGAGTTTCTTAGACTTGGTCTTGAGAGGGAAATCTTTTGTAGATAGCCATTCTCATTGATCAACGGCGAAACCACGAGCAGGGCACCTCCTCCAGTTTGCCCACTGGGCATTCTCCCTGACCGACCTGAGCAAAGCAGCGTTAGTGTCTTTCCAGAAGCACTTGCACCTAGCAATGTAGGTAGCAACAGAAGGGACAGTGATCTCCTCCTCCGAGGTGGAGAGCAGGGCGGGGGTGGGGTGTTGTACCCCAAGGAGGCTTCGAAGGGGGAAACCCAGTGGCGGTGGACGTGGCAGAATTGTGGGCATATTCCACCCATGGTAGATACAGTATGCACTCCATGAAGATGGGTCAGATGCGATTACACAGCGGAGCATCGCTTCCAGCTCCTGTTTTTCTTGCTCACTCTGCCCATTGCTTTAGGGATGGTAGCTGGAGGAGAAACTGACTGTAGCCCTGACAGACTTGCAGAATGCCTGCCACACTTGGGAGATGAACTGGGGCCCCTGGTCGGAGACAATGTCAGCAGGGATCCCATGTAACCTCACCATGTGGGTCGTCAACAGGTGGGCCGTCTCCAAGGCGGATGGGAGTTTTCTCAGGGGTACAAAATGTGCAGCCTTGGAGAATCAGTCAACAAAGGTGAGGATCACTGTGTACTCGTTGGAAGGAGGCAACCCATTAATGAAGTCCAGGGCAATATTGGACCAGGGTCGATTGGGAACAGGGAGGGGCTGAAGCAGGCTGGTCGGGGGGGGGGAGGTGAGGGATTTCCCAGCCGAGCAGTGGGGACAGGCCTTGACATAGGACCGGACATCTCTCTCCATTGATGGCCACCAAAACGAAAGCTGGAGTACTGCTAACATTTTTGTCACCCCCCAGTGGCAGGAAAGTTTATTTAAATGGATCCAGTGGATAACCTCCCCCTCACAGCAGCCAGGACGAACTGCTGGCCTGGTGGATCCCCCCCTCCTCTCGGGTCCAGGTCGGAGACCAAGATGTCCTTGATCCGCTGCTCAATCTCCCACCTGAGTGCCTCAACAATGATGGACTCCTGCAAAATCATGTCCTTAGTGGGTGTGGACCTCTCTACCCTAAGCTGACGGGAAAAAGCATCCAGCTTGGTGTCTTTAGAGCCAGGTCTGTAGGTGAGAGAAAAACTGAACCTTGACAAAAAAATAGAGCCCACCTCGCCTGCCTGGAGGTAAGCCTTTTAGCGAACCTGATGTATTCCAGGTTCTTGTGGTCTGTTCACACTAGGAAAGGTTGGCTAGACCCCTCCAGCCAATGCCGCCAATCCTCCAGAACCAGCTTAACCACCAGCAGCTCTCAGTCACCAACATCATGATCTCTCTTGGCTGGGGATAAGTGCCAAGAGAAATACGCACATTGTAGAAGGAAATATGGAATTTTAATAAATATGATCAGGTATGAATTATTTAATTTATATTGATGTTTTGGAATCTGAGCTCAAATCTCGTTTCATATAAACCAGAAAAGTCAATAACACTCGTAGGGGCACCAGCTTCTATCTTTAAGAAGGAATTTTAATTTTAATTTCACTTTATACCTGTTTAATCACTCAATAAATTAATTTATAATCAGTCTGAAAAAATTTTCCCGTGAATTCGATACCTGTGCTTGAACAGACTCAGAATGAAATAAATTCTCAACAACTTCTCTCATTTTCACATATTTATTAAACGAAATGATTAACAGACATTGCAGTAATTTCATTAATCATAAAATCAATCTTGTAAATGATAGATTAACAATGTCAATATTTTCGGAACCAGGGTTAAACTGAGAAATGAATTTCTATCAGTTTGAGTTAACAGATTATGGAAACAACGCCAATTTATGGAGAAAGTTTACTAATTATATGAAAAGTCCTGGATTAATCTTAAGAAAATAAAAACGGAATTTTAACGAAAAGAAGAGTTATGTTAATGGCTTCTTAATTTGCATCTGATTAGATATACAAATTATTACCGAACCTCAGACGTTTAATTCAGCAGATGAATTAAAGTTTGCAGCTCACGTGATTTCTCGCTTGGAGTTTCCCCGTTGATCTGCTTCAACGTTCTGTCGTTGTCCTCATGAAGTTTTGATGTGTTGTTCAGGGGCAAAACCCAGAATATTTGTCCCGCAGATATTCTGGACGATGAATGAGATCAGATGTTTGGTCTCAATGGTTGAAATCCTGCAGAAGCGCGCTGGTTCCTCAGCTGTGCGTGATGTGGGAGCTGCGTCTCCTCAGAGGCCTTCGATAATAATTAATTAAAGATATCTAATCCGATCTCAAATTAAAGAGTTTCAGACTTTAGATAAAAATAATAGCTTCTGGTGTGTGATTGGTCAAGAAAAATATTATAAAAATAAAGTCAAGATTAAAGTTTACATTAAAATCAAACAAACGGTGGTTTTACAGAAAGTTTAACCAAGAAAAAGTGATAAATAAAAATTGCAGTTTAACTCTGATTAAGAATTGAGCTCAAATAAATAGAAATTCCTAGGCATTTAAGAGAAAAAGGAAAAGACATTAAAATACAAAGTTACATAAGCAAATTACGAGTTATCTGCTCTGTGTTCAGAAAAGCGACACGTGGTAGAAGTCTTTGTTCTTCCTTGAAGTTCTTTCTTGCTTGCTTGCTGTGTGTAGACAATGGACAATAGAGAGAGCGTCGAAAGAGATGAATCAGAGGCAAAAAGAGCGAAGAGAAGGGTGAAGAGAGGGCTCGGTGAAAAGGGATGAAGAGAAGGGCTCCCTCCTTTTTATAAGCTCTGTTGAGCCTTCACGGGCTTCCGGGTTGACCGGAATCTCAGCCAATGAGCGTCCTTCGTGGTCGGGCTCGATGAACTTTTAGTCCAATAACAGGCCTCGCCTGTGAGAGACCAATAGGATGAGGAAGCTGGGGTTCCATGGAGACTGGTGAAATGTGATATCGGTCCACATGAATACACACAATTTTAAATACATTGGAATATGTTTTTACACACACTTATGTGTAACTAAACTACCTTAATGTATCTTAAAAGTAGTGCTTCTAAATCAACATGCAGGAATAAACATTCATTTAAACATTTTTAACATTTGTATATAAAATCAGATTAATGCATTTCACACATATTATTGATTTTCCACATTAAAAACATCAGAGTCCATTTGCTTTTCATAGTCCTGAAAAGAAGGGAAGGTTTAGAATTGAGTTTGTAATAATGTACTTTAAAGTTCACTGGTTAAATCCAGCATGTCCCAGAGTCTAAGGAAATTAACTGAGTTGTGGATCTGTGTAGGCAATGAGGTCTGTTCCATGTTTATGGGGGCAATAAAGGGTCAAAACAGGAAATGCATTAGTTGAATTCTTTAAACTGGTTTTAACAAAGGAATGGGATTTCAGCTGTGGCCTGGGAGAAAATCCATTCTTGACTTACTCCTGGGTGAAACAAAATGTCTTTAAGCAGAAGAATAATTATTGCTGAGCCAAAGTGAGATGATGCTACAACATGGATGTATTTTATTGCTGGTACCTGAGCACTGCGACAGCACAGCCCCCACCCCAATGTCAGAAGCATCCAAGAGATTCAAGATTTTTATTCGTCAATACTACTATATGTACAGGACATACAGGAGAATTGAAATGGTGTATCCACCTCCACAATGAATTGACGGGTCAGCTCGGGTTGAATTAAGATGGGTTTAGATGAGAAGTGGGTCTTAGGCTGGGCAAAGGCCTCCTCCGCTTCAGGTGTCCAGTGGAAAGGAACCTTAGTTGATATCAGGGCAGTGAGGGGAAGAGCGATGGAGCTATAGTTCCTGATGAAGCAACAACAGAAATTGGCAAGCCCTAGAAATTGCTGGAGCTGTTTACGGGATGAGGGGACAGGCCACTCAATGACAGCTCAAATCTTCTCAGGATTGGGTTCTATGTGGCCCTGGGAGATGAAGCTGAGGACGATGGTGGTGGTAACATGAAATTCACACTTCTCGGCTTTAACATAGAGCTGGTTTTCTAGGAGGCATTAGAGGACCACTCGGACATGGACCCGATGTCCTTCGAGGGAGCGAGAAAAAACAAGGATGTCATCCAAGTATACAAAAACAAAAGAATTCAGGAAATCCCGAAGAACATCATTTATCATCCGCTGGAAAATGGCAGGGGTGTTAGCAAGGCTGAATGGCGTGACACAATATTCAAACTGGCCAAGGTAGGTTTTAAACACCATCTTCCACTGGCCCCCCTCCTAACAAGATGGTATGCGTTGTGCAGATCAAGTTTGGAGTAAATGATGGAACCCTGAAGCAGGTCAAAAGCCTTATTTAAGAGGGGAAGCAGTTATTTGTTGTCATGTGTCTGAGCGTGTATTACTGAGCTCAGACACTCAAGTTGATTCTAAGTTCTGTCTGGTTGTCAGTAATTTCCCAGCTTGGGATCAATAAAGTACATCTATCTATCTAGTATTATTGTATGGTCTGTTTGTCATGTGTCTGGGGCGTATTGGCCACTCCAGACCCCAGACACAGACTATTATTGTATTTTTCTTTCCTGTTTTGTCCACTTATCACTCAGAGTTATTCTGTGTTCTATTTTGCCTCTCCCTCTTCCTCCAGGCACTTCCCATTGATGCTCAGCCTGCCACTGCAGTGGGTAGCCTATAATCAGTACACCTGTGCTACCACGCACCTGTATTCACTTTGCCCCTTTAGTTGTCTGTGTATTTATTTCCTATCGGTTCATTCACCCACTGTCATGGCATTAATCTGCAACCAGCATGCTGTTAGCCTCTCAGTCAGCCACTCTCAGTGTTTGGACTACTTTTCCCTTGGACCGTGTGTGGAGTTGTTTATTCCAGAGCCCTGCTGTGCTCAAACACTTTCATATAAGTCCACCTTCTCCCGGTTTTCATTTCTTGTTTCCCCCAGCGGCCTGTTTTCCCTGGGGCGTGAAGTGAACGGTTTTTCTCATAGCCCACCTGATGCAGCTGTACTGTGCTCTCCAGTCGTGCAGTTTATTATTTGTGGATATTTTGTGTTGGACATTTGTTGCATCTTGACTTTTTATTTAATAAACATTCTCTTCACCTGCAAGTGGGCTCGCTCTTTCCATTTTGTGCATGCGTAAAGTGCACACTCTTGACACT
Source organism: Pholidichthys leucotaenia (assembly GCA_020510985.1). Taxonomy (NCBI): domain Eukaryota; kingdom Metazoa; phylum Chordata; class Actinopteri; order Cichliformes; family Pholidichthyidae; genus Pholidichthys; species Pholidichthys leucotaenia. Next base: position 114,467,104 of record CM035848.1, on the reverse strand, counting down.
GTTTTGTTTATTTTCTGGTTTGGTGATAAACCAGACAAACCGGGTGACTTCCGGCGCCACACGAGTAGGCTGCCTTTTTGCAACAGCGGATCAATTTCTTCCTATTTCTATTTACTATCTGGCTTCTCTTGCTAATCTTTCTGATCCGGTGACACCTTGTCCATCGGACGGACACACAGATCGCCCAAATGTCTCCTGAGCCGGCAGACGGAGCCACTGTTTTTAGCAGGATACGTTACAGCAGAGACCAGCTGTTAGCACTTAACCGGACCAAGATGCTAGCGCAAGACCTCGACATACTGGGTGAAATAAAACAGAAACGATGTGGATGTCATGCTGCAGCAAGACGGCGGGCGAGAAATATAAGGTACAGACCTGTCCTTCCATCCGTTATTATGGGGAACGTTCGATCGCTACTCAATAAGACAGTTGAGCTAGCGGCTATGGCTCGATACCAGAGCGTCTTCAGAGAGATTAGCTTGATGTTGTTTACTGAAACATGGCTAACAGAACTAGCAACAGATGCTAACATCGAACTGGAGGGTTTCCACGCAATACGGGCAGACCGGACACCAGACAGTGGGAAGGCAAGGGGAGGAGGAGTGATAATGTATGTCAATAACAGCTGGTGCAGACCGGGACATATCACGGTTAAACAACGTCACTGCAGCAAAGACATTGAGTTGCTAGCTGTTAGCATGCAGCCTACCAATCTCCCGAGGGAATACTCACACGTGATCTGCATTGTTATTTATGCAAATCCGACAGCGAACGCTGGGACAGCGCGTGACGTCATTCACTCAGTAACTGGCAGGCTGCTTGACAGAACACCAGATGCTCTTCTCCTCATCTCAGGTGATTTCAACCAGATTTCACTGTCCTCCATTCTGCCCACGTTCACCCAGTATGTCACATGCCACACTAGAGACAATAAAACACTGGACTTATTCTATGCTAACACTAAGGAGGCGTACACCTCATCACCACTCCCCCCACTTGGGAGATCGGATCACAACTTGGTTCATCTCCTGCCGGTGTACAAACCCCTAGTACACAGACAGCCTCCGGTTATGCGCACGGTGAAGTTATGGTCTGAGGAGGCAATGGACGCTCTAAAGGACTGTTCTGAAACCACTGCCTGGGAGCAGCTCTGCGATCCACATGGCGAGGACATCGATGGCCTCACTCACACCATCACGGACTACATCAACTTCTGTGTGGACAACACTGTACCCACCAAGACCATACGGTGTTGCTCGAACAACAAACCCTGGATCAACCCTGAGATAAAAACACTTCTGAGAGAGAAGAAGAGGATCTTCAGGTCGGGGAACAGGGAGATGCTGAAGTCCGTACAGAGGGAGCTGAGGAGGAAGATCAGAGAAGGCAAGGATAGCTTCAGGAAGAAGATGGAGGACAAGCTGCAACAGAGCGACATTAGCGGGGTCTGGAGAAACCTTAAAACCATCTCTAGGCTCCAGAATACCTCCTCCCAGGCCACGGGGGGCAGGGAGTGGGCGAACAATCTGAACCTGTTTTTTAATAGGTTTGACCAACCGCCCTCCCCCCCCCAACTGCACACCAACCACTGCTGCCTCTAAAGTCATCGAGACCCTGCTGTCCACAACCCACTCCACAACACCCCCCCCCCCCCCCACTCCCAGCACACAGCCCCCAACCTGACCCTCACTAAGACCCAGTTGAAGACGGAGCTGAGGAAGATCAAGGCGAGGAAGGCCTCGGGACGGACGACATCAGCGCGAAGCTTCTCAAGTCCTGCGCAGACCAGCTGTGTGGGATTGTGGAGCACATATTCAACCTGAGCCTGAAGCTGGGGAGGGTACCACAGTTGTGGGAAAACATCTTGTGTGGTACCTGTACCAAGACTTCCCACCCCAAAGACCTGAACAGCTACAGGCCAGTGGCCCCCTGACGTCTCACATGATGAAGACCCCTGGAGAGACTGCTCCTTGCTCACCTCCGCCCCCTGGTGGGACCAGCAATGGATCCACTCCAGTTCACCTACCAGCATGGTATTGGGGTGAAGGATTCAGTGATCTTCCTCCTTCACCGTTCCCTGTCCCACCTGGAGAAGCCCGGGAATGCAGTGAGGATCATGTTCTTTGACTTCTCCAGTGCTTTCAACACCATCCAACCGATGATCCTGAAGGATAAGCTGCTGTGCGCAGGGGTGGACCAGCACCTGTCATCATGGATCCTGGACTACCTCACTAACCGGCCACAGTTTGTGAGAACCCGGGATTTTGTGTCTGACATGATCATCGGCAGCACAGGGGCCCCCCAAGGAACGGTTTAGGTTTCCTTCCTGTTCACCCCTTTATACTGTGGACTTCTCACACAACACCAACACACTGCCATCTACAGAAGTCTCTGACGACTCTGCGATTGTCGGCTCATCTCCAACCACTTCAGAATCCACTTTGTGTCAGTATTAAGATAGCTTCCATAACATCTTTAAGAGATAGCTCACTGCTTTTATCCTTTCCTGTTGCTTTGCTTTCTTTTCCAGGCGAGACTTCTCCGGAGCTGAAGGCACTGAGTTTCGTTACTGCACTCTCACTTATTCAATATGGTTACCGCCATAGCAGCGTAGTCATGGTCGTAGCTGTTGTGTGAAGATTTGACTCTTGGGCTTGCCATAGCCTGGCTGAAGGGGTTGAGGTGATGATGTCAGGTGGGCTGTGGCTAGAGAATATATTGCGTTGTTTTCCATAATAAAGTCAGTTCAGTGTTCAGTTGGATACAGCTCCGGTCTCATGTTATTTGGACATCAACATTTGGCGATGAGGATAAACCATGGAGCATGTATTAGACAACCACCTCCATTTTTACAGTCTCCGGGCACACCAGTTATGCCATGGGGCCGCTGGCGGGAGACATTTGACATGCATGTGGCTGCGGCCAGTGAAGAGTGGCATTGATGAAGAGAGACGGAGGAGCCTACTCATTCACTGCCTCGGTGTGGAGGGCCAACGGATATTTTTTGGGCTGTGTGGCAGTAGTGGTTCCAAGGTTGTCATAGCCAGGAGCGGCACTGGGGTTAAGCTCCCAGTGCTCATAAAATGCTCCTTACGGCGTGCGTCTCGAAAAGCCTCTGACAACTATGTCCAACTCCTAGCCTGCTCGTGTGGTTTAGTCTCTAAACCCGGCGGAACTGCTTTTACTAATAGGAGAAGGGGCGAGGGCGGATCTCTGGTGCCTTAAAACCAGATGCTTCGGGTAGATGGTGGCTCGTCAACCTGGAGGTAGCCCATCTAGGGGAAGGTAAACCCCTGATTTCCAAACCTCCGCTGCTTTGCGGCACACGCGGTCACAGGAAAGGCTTCAGGAGTCAACCCTGAGGAAAAATCCGGAGTCGGAGCCCCTAAGACAGTTCTCTGTTGTGCTCAACATCGTTCTGGCAGCTTCTGCGACGGCGCTGGTGCCAAACTGTAGCAGCCCTGCTGTTCCTTTGGATTCATCAGTGACGTGGAGAGGTGGGACATGCTGCATGGGCAACATCTTGTCCTCCATATCTTCCTGCCCAGGCTTGAATCCTACCAACGCCCAAAGCTGGAAGGTAGAACACAGGATCACTGGAGAGGACACTCCAGCTTCGCCTTTGGCATAGACAAAACACGGGGAATGACAGTTACCGGTTATAAGCCCCGCTCAATTGGCGTAGAGCGTGGCACCAGGGGTTGTTCCCGACGGTGGGCGGGATCTCGGATCTCACTGGACAGCTTTCGGCTTTGGGACTGTGACTAGGATTCTTCTTTGACTTGGCACAGAGTGTCGTCTCTTTGAATTTAGTCTGCTGGTAGGATCATTAGCTTCCCGGGCGAGCCCGGGTACTGGTGGAGGGCGCGACGAGAACGCTGATCCATTGCCCTCCAAGGAGACAGTGGTCTACACTCAATTGCTTCAGGATTGGACATGGCCTCTGCTTGGCAGCCTTCACAGATGGGGCAGTAGCCCTAGCCACTGTGCGCATGTGGAGAGGAGCAAACAATGGAACACATCATAGAGGCTTGCGCGTCCCAAAGACTGGAAGGAGGATTACACACCCTCCTACAGCAAACCAGGAGGCAACTGCTGGCTTAAGGACTCTTGCATTCGCTAATAATAAAATACTGGACAGCTACCGCCCGCCTCAGCTGGGCAGCCCCCAGCAATAAGGTATTGTCCCGCCACAGCTTGCTTTCCTCATTGGGTGCATGGGGATGAGGAGAAGTCCGAACAGCAGGCTGAGAACCTTCGCACCAGGCAAGACAAAGAAACAAAAGAGACCAACTCTAAAACTGAGAACTTGGAACGTCCGCACTATGATGACAGGACTCGCTGCTAACCTCAAGGACATCAACGACACCAGGAAGACTGCCATCATCAATAATGGCCGAAGAGACTGGGAGTGGATATCGCACTCTCCAGGAAACATGGTTGGCTGACGCAGGCACACTGAGAGAGAAGGACTACACATTCTACTGGCAGGGAAGGGCAGTGACGAACACAGGGAACACAGAGTGGGCTTCGCAGTGAAGAACACCTTGCTGAAGATGGTGGAACCGGGCAGCAATGGCTCTGCACGACTCCTCACCCTCCGCCTCAACACCCACTCAAGACCCAGTCACCCCCTCGTCAGTGTGTATGCCCCAACGCCGACTGCCACCACAGAGGCAAAAGACGAGTTCTATGGAGAATCTTGCAACAACTGTCAGGTCATCCCCAACTCTGAACAACTCATTCTCCTTGGAGATTTCAATGCCAGAGTGGGTGCTGACCACGACTCCTGGCCCTCCTGTCTTGGACCATTTGGCGTGGGCAGATATGAACGACAACGGACAGCGGCTGCTCAAGTTCTGCACATATCACGATCTGTGCATCACAAACTCGTTCTTCAAGACCAAGCCCCAACACAAGGTTACTGGCGACATCCCCTCCCCCTCCCCCCCCCCGCTCAAAGCACTGGCACCAGCTGGACTTGATCCTGACCAGGCGCACCTCACTGAAGAACGTGCTAATCACCCGTTCGTTCCAGAGTGCAGATTGCAACACAGACCATTCATTGGTGTGTTGCAAGGTCAAGCTGCAGCTGAAGAAATTCCATCGTGCTAGACAGCCTGGAAAGGCACGGATTGACACCAGCAAGATGGCCCAACCAGAACTTGTTGAGCAGTTTGCCTCCACCTTTGAGAAGGAACTTGGTGTACCACAAGAAGGAGAATCTGCAAAGCAGAAGTGGGAAGAGCTGCGAAACACCATCCACCGCACAGCTTTGGCTACCTTTGGGAGGAAGACCTCGAAGTCACAGGACTGGTTTGCTGCCAAGTTGACCGAGATGACCCCCGTCATTGAAGCCAAGCGCTCAGCACTTGCTGAGTACAAGAAGTACCCAAACGAGAAGAATCTCCAGATTCTCAGGGCTGCAAGAAGCAAAGTTCAGCAGACTGCTCGGCGCTGTGCCGAGTACTGGACTCAGCTCAGCCAAGACATTCAAACCACTGCCATAACAGGGAACATCCGTGGTATGTACGATGGCATCAAGAAAGCCACTTGGTCCGCTCAGAGCAAGACGGCCCCCCTCAAATCTTCCACTGGGGAGATGATCACAGAAAAGCAGATGGAGAGATGGGTGGAACACTACTCCGACCTCTACTCCAGACAGAACACCGTGACACCGTCAGCCCTTGATGCCATCGACTGCCTGCTATCCATGGACACACTTGACGCCAAGTCAACCATCGACGAACTCAGCAAGGCCATTGATAGCTTGGCCGCTGGCAAGGCACCCGGCAACGACGGCTTACCCCCCGACCTGATCAAGCACTGCAAGACCGCCCTACTGCTGCCATTGCATGACGTCCTCTGCCAGTGCTGGAAGGAAGGTGCCGTACCACAGGACATGAGGGACACCAAGATCATCACCCTCTACAAAAACAAAGGGGAGAGAAGCGACTGCAACAACTACAGGGGCATCTCCCTCCTCAGCGTTATTGGCAAAGTCTACGCACGAGTTGTTCTCGTTCGTCTACAGAAGCTTGCGAACGTGTCTACCCGAGTCTCGTGTGGCTTCCGCGCTGAGCGATCAACGGTAGACATGATATTCTCCATCCGCCAACTCCAGGAGAAATGCAGAGAACAGAACATGCCCCTGTACGTCGCCTTCATCGACCTCACCAAAGCGTTCGATTGGTCAGCAGAGAGGGCCTTTTCAAGATCCTGCCAAAGATAGGATGCCCACCAAAGTTGCAAAGCCTCATCGAATCGTTTCACACCAACATGCAGGGGATAGTGCAGCATGACGGCAACGTCTCAGAGCCATTCAACATACGCAGCGGAGTGAAACAGGGCTGTGTACTTGCGCCAACCCTCTTTGGGATTTTCTTTGCTATGCTCCTGAGGCATGCCTTCAGCACAGCAACAGAGGGAATCTACCTGCACACAAGATCTGATGGCAGGCTTTTCAACCTCGCCTGCCTGAAAGCCAGACCAAAGTACGCGAGGCTCTAATCAGAGACATGCTGTTCGCAGACGACGCTGCAGTCGCAACCCACACACAGCAGGAGCTTCAGACCCTGATGGACCGCTTCTCCCAGGCATGCAAGGACTTTGGGCTTACCATCAGCCTGAAGAAGACTAACGTCTTGGCGCAAGGCACGGAAGCACCACCAACCATCACCATCGACGACTACGAGCTGGAGGTCGTGAATCAGTTCACGTACCTGGGGTCCACGATCAGCAGCAACCTCTCCCTTGATACAGAGATCGACAAGAGGATTGAAAATCAGCCTTCACACTCGCTCGCCTCACCACACGAGTGTGGGAGAATCCCAAACTCTTTGTCAAGACGAAGATGGCAGTGTACAACGCCTGCGTCATCAGCACACTGCTCTATGGGAGTGAGACGTGGACAACATACGCCCAGCAGGAAAAGAGACTGAACTCCTTCCACTTGTGCTGCATTCGCCACATCCTGGACATATCCTAGCAGGACAAAGTGCCCAACACAGAAGTTTTGTCCCGCACCGGCCTTCCCTCCATGTTCACTCTACTCAGGCAGCGCAGGCTCCGCTGGCTAGGCCACGTTCACCATATGGAGGATGGCAGAATCCCCAAAGACGTCCTCTACGGAGAACTGGCGACTGGCAGGAGAGACGCTGGCCGCTCACAGCTGCGCTTTAGAGACGTCTGCAAGAGAGACATGAAGGCCCTGGAGATCAACACAGAGCACTGGGAGGACCTTGCAACGGACCGCTCCAAATGGAGAGGCATCCTGACCAGACAGCTCAAGGCCGGTGAAGAGAGACTGACTGCCTGCAGCAGATGAAAAAAGGACCCGCAGCAAGAACCGCCACAGACCCAGCAGCACGGAGACCACCCACAAGTGCGACCTATGTGACAGGGACTGCCATTCGCGCATCAGCCTGTTCAGCCACAGGCGGTGCTGTTCCAGCAGAGTAGACGTTTAGGATTCTCTTCCATGGTCATCATAGACCGACGGAGGCTGACGACGTGGCAGTAGCTCACTGAAAGAAGGTTTGGACTTAATGGACTATTTCTTCGGAGACCTTTCCACCATCACGGCGCGAAGATATGAATTTTTTGACCGCCAACAGCGAGATGGGGAGTCCGCTCAATGCTTCATGATGAAGCTCCATAGCCTAGCAAGAGAGTGTGCCTTCGGGCCTTTCGAGGAGGGGCTAGTCCGAGATAAGCTAGCCCACGGTACAAACAATGTTGGCTGAAGAGCAAGCTGAAGCTAACAACGGATGTTCTCATGCTGGAGAAAGTGCTTGAACTGGTTAGGCAGACTGAGTCCACAGTCCAGCTGGGTTTGCTGGTATTGGCTAAAGAGAGCGTAGCTACTCAAGTTTTCCCTCCAAGCATGGCTGTTAGCAACATAGCTAACTCTTCAGGGCGGACCCCCAAAAGGCGGTGAAGTAAGGTGCGGGACAGGGCCTACACTATCACTACTGAATTATCGGCAGCGGAGCCCGAGGACACGACATGGGTGTGTGTAGCGCACGCAAAAAGGGGACCGTTAAAGCAGTACGTCCTACAACTCAATGGAGTTGATGTGCCGCTTTTGATGGACTCAGGAGCTGGTACTGTAGGTCCATACTGAGAATGGCTACTTTGAAAAAACTTTTTCCAACGAAAACCATCAGTGCTGGAGCGATGAAAATGTTTGGGTACGGCCACACCGAACTTGAAATGGCAAGCACTGTCGACTTTCGGTGAAATGTGGGTTAAAGACGGTTTTCGCGTTCACCTTTCAGGTTTTGCGCCAGGGGGCTGATTTGCTGGTGATCGATCTGCTGGGTGAACTGGGATTCTCCATCAAGGACCCAGAGGGCTCAACAGTACTGACAGTGTTCCCCGAATGGCATGTCCGCTGGCCAGCGTTGTTTAGAGGACTTGGATGCATCAGCGCGTTCTACCACTGCTCACTCATCGATCCAAGCATGACACTGAAAATTCAACCACTACGGCAGCTTCCCCTCGTTCTGCGGGATGATGTCACAACTGAACTGAACAGACTGCTTGAAGCCGGCATCATTGAGAGGGTGGACACTTCACTCTGGATATCAAACATCGTGGTGGATAGGAAAAAGTTGGGGGCATCTGACTGTGTATTGACCTTAGGATGGTGAATAAGACGATCGTTCCGGACAGTACCCACTTCCCATGATGGAGGAACTAACCGCAACATCCAGTGGCTCAAAGATGTTCACAAAACTGGATCTTCACCAGGGTTACTTGCAGGTGCCCCTCCACCCAGCCAGCAGGAACCTGACAGCGTTCGTGACCCCCATGGGCGTGTTCAGGTACACCTGCATGCCTTTTGGTCTGAGCTCAACACCCAGCTGTTTCCAGAAGATAATGACCACGATTCTGGCCGGCCTCAAGGGTGTAGTGGTGTACCTGGATGACATCGTGGTGCACGGCACATCTCGGGAGGAACATGATGGTCATTTGGGACGGGTGATGATGGTGCTACAGGAACATGGGATCACCTTGAATGGGGGAAAAGTGCATCTTTGCGGCGGACTCCATTGAGTTTGTGGGATTCTGGTTGACGACTGGTGGTCTGAGGCCCCTGCATTCAAACGTGGAGGTGGTCCTGCACCTCCCAGATCCAATGACACCTGCACAGATTTCCTTGTTCTTGGGCATGATGACCTTTTATGGATGTTTTATTTCCCATTACTTGGAGACAATCAAACCGCTCTGGGCCCTTCTGAAACAGGATGCACTGTGGCAGTGGACCCCAGCCTGTTAGACATGATGTTAGACATTTTGTTCATTATAGGTGAAAAAACAAAGTTTTAAGCAAGGTTTGGGACTTGGAGTTTTACGAGCTGTAAAAAATGTGACCACTCAATTTGCCATCCGGCTGCCCCCTCAGCTGGGAGGGACTGCTGGAGACCCATCTAGATGCAGCAGCAATATGGCCGCCTATTCACCTGTGTACCGGAACTGTGTACCGGATTTCTGGATTTGGGGACCGGAAGTAACACAAAGTTCTGTGGAAAGGATACCCTTGTGTGAGCTGGAGTTGAAACCAGTAGCCCTTTGATTTTCATGTGACCCTTGAAGAACCCTGGAGGGCAAAACATTACTCCAGCATGGCAGGCAGTCGGCAGGACTACAGCTAAAGCCAGTCATTTTCCCTCCTGTCTCAAGTTGGAAACACTTAGATCACCTTTCTAAAGAACCAAAACAAAGATATCTGGACAAACTACAAGTCTTGGGGACTTGTGATCCGTATACAGCTCCCACAGAATTATTTAAATCTCTGAAATCAGTAGCGTCCCTCCCGGAGCTCAACTTTGGTGATGTGTATATATCTTGTGCATGGCCAGGGACAACAGATAATACGGAGCATTTTACAGGTTTATTTTCAGTGGTCTCTGACAAATGCAGCATATTGTAGAATACTATACATTCATCTGGAGTTGGAGGTGGAATCTTGGCAAGGGATGGGTCATCACATCCATTATTGGCTCTCTTTTGAGCATCATTTTTTCACACAGGGCCATGTAGGTTTGGATTTTTTTTTTACCCTCAATAATAAACACCTTCATTTAAAAACTGCATTTTGTGTTTACTTGTGTTATCTTTGTCTAATATTTAAATTTGTTTGATAATCTGAAACATTTAAGTGTGACAAACATACAAAAAAATGAGAAACCAGGAAGGGGGAAAACACTTTTTCACACATTTGCATAATATGGTCGCATTCCCACAGCCAGCAGTTCAATATCCGGGCTGCAGTGCCATTCCTTCACATAAATGTGTCCAGAATTACACCACCTCTTATTCACAAAAAGTGCCACTCCTCCTCCCCTCTTTTTCCTACTACTTGTAACGTCCCTGTCCCACCCGGATAGTCTGCCAGGTATCGCTACGTTGTTGTCCAGGATCTGTGAGTGTAACCACGTTTCTGTAAAACACATGATACTACACTCATGATTTTCCCTTTGTGTCCTGACTAGCACTGTGAGCTCACCCGCCTTGTTTCCCAGCAACCTCATGTTACCAGTGATGAACATTGGTACCGCTGGCTTATGCTTCCTCCTCCTCCTCCTCACCTTGGCTCCAGCCCTTCGCCTGCGGTGTCTCCTCTTGAGCTCATCCGGGATGAGGGGCTTCGCTCCGGGCAGCAGCATTGGCCTCCTCAGTGCAATCAGCTAGTCACGTGTATAAACAATGCGTTCACCCCCACTTCTACTGTTCACCATTGCCTCGAGAAAGAAAAATAAAAAAAAATGAACTAAAAACCAGGACTGAAATAGAAAAACTTGGTTCAGTCGTTAATCCGAGTCTTCCTCCCAAGCCCTGATGAAAAGAGACACACTATAAACAAGAATAAGTTAATAAAGACACAAAGACATGAGAGCTGCTGCTGTTACAGCTGCCTCTCCTTACGGCGCCTCATGGATGATCAGGATGCCATCTAGGTAGGGAAAGACAAACATGTTCAGAAAGTCTCTTAGCACATCATTGATAAGCCTCTGAAAAACCACTGGAGCATTGGTCAGACCAAAGGGCATGACTAGGTACTCAAAGTGACCCATTGGTGTGTGGAAACCGGTCATCCACTCATCTTCCTCCCTTATCCAGATCAGATGGTATACATTTTTCAGGTCTAATTTGGTGAAAACTGTTGCCCCTTGGAGGAGTTCATAGGCAGAGTTCATTAAAGGTAGTGAGTATTTGTCCTTAATGGTTATGGCGTTTAACTCATGGTAATCCATAGCGGGCTTGAGGGAACCATCCTTCTTACCCACAAGGAAGAAGGCTGCTCCTACTGAAGAGGATGAGGGTCTAATGATCCCAGTCTGCAGTGACTCCTTGAAGTACATAACCATCTCTTCCCTCTCTTGGCTGGATAGGCTATACAGCCTGCTGGTAGGGGAGTCACACCCCCTGCTGTAGGTTGATAGCGCAGTTGTACTGTCTGTGTGGGGAAAGAGGCAAGGCTTTAACTTTGCTGAAAACATAGGCAAGATCATGAAACTTCTTAGGTACAAGGGACAAATCAGGAGGTGTCTCTGGGCTAGGGCTAGGGCTAGGGGATGAGCTGGGTGACCAGGAGGCAAAAAGGAGACAGGGGGATAAGCAAAAACTGCTCCAGTTGCTGATCTTACCCAGGGCCCAGTCAATGGAGGTGTAATGCAGCCTCAGCCAGGGGTACCCTAGGATTATTTCAGAGGAATGGGTGGGTAAAACTAGGAATTGGATGTGTTCTTGATGGTTGCCAGATACTGTGATAGAAATGGGGATAGTCCTCCGAGTAATGGTGGCTAACCTAGAACCAGATAAGGAGACTATGGAGGTAGGCAGGGACATCTTAAAAGTAGGAATATGGAACTGGGACACCAACTTGTCAGAAATAAAGCTTTGTTCCACCCCTGAATCAATTAGGGCAGAAGTGGAATAGTCAAGCAAATTGACCTGGATAAAAACGGGCAAGGTAAACTTTAGAGGGGCCTTGGATATTGACTTCTCGCCCATCAGTCCCCCTACTGTGACTGGTGGGCGGAGTCAACAAAGTGCCCGGAAGTACCACAGTAAAACCACAGCCTTGCATCTCTCCTGCACTGATGTTTGGTAGGTGAACACAGAGTATGACTGAGCTGCACAGGTTCAGCAACTTCGGGTGCAAAGCTTGGAGGGAGCACAAGGAGGTGGGGTGCGGAGAACACAGCGTGAAGAGGGGAAGTAACAGTGGGATGAGAGTGCCCAGAGGCTCAGTCACAGAGGTGGTTGTCTAACCGAATAGCCAGGGGAATTATGTTGTCAAGCGAGGATTATTCATCCCTGGCCACTAACTCATCCCTGAGCATGGGGTTTAACCCCCACACAAAAATGACCCTAAGTGTGACGTCATTCCAACCGGACTCAGCGGTGAGATTATGGAAGTGGACGGAATAATCGGCTACCATTTGGGTGCCCTGCTTATAACCTAGCAGGCGATTAGAAGTGTCCCCCTCCGAACTTGTGTGCCCAAAAACCTTGTTAAACTCATGGGTAAATTCATGCTAAGGAAAATCGGGGCTGCCGGAACCGCTAACAAATGCCTGCGGCCACTCAAGAGCGAGGCCATCTAAAAGCGGGATTATGTAGCTCACCTTTTTTGGTCGGTCAGAAAATCCACTGGGGTTCTTTGAAAAACTAATTGGCACTGCAAGAGGAACCCTTTGCAGCTCCCCATCCTCCTGCTGTAGTGGGTAGGAGTTGGGAAGAAAAGGGCTCGACCGGTGGACACGGATTTGGTGGACGGGGCCGCAGCAGCCGACAGAGGAGGGTCAGCTGCTGCTGGGCCAGGTGAAAAAGAGGGAGCGAGTTTATTCTTGAACTGGCTCTGCTGAATTCTGGGTAACGGCTGATTGATGCGCTAATTGATCAATCTTAATTTCGAGAGCAGTGAGACGTTCCAATAGAGAATCCAATGTGGCTCCTGCCGGCTCCCAAGACTGGTAGGATTGTAATGACATGTTTCAAGCTTAAGCAGGACCCAAGGAACAGAGACCACAACAGATTTGCAGGTAATTTACAATAATTGTGATTATAGTGCCAGCATAGGAGCCCTGTAGAGGGAAGAGAAAGGGAACATTAATTTCAAGGTAATTTCTGGCAATGTAATTATGTTTGAGAAGGCTGCAGTGAGGGGCAATAATTACATATTCTGCTTGCAGGTGGAGATTTGGGTAAAGAAGGCTGAGGCTGCAGGCAGGGTGGTGATGGCTCCTGAGGTGAAGGTGAGAAGGGACCTCTGGGCAGGGGAAGCATCCAGTCTTCCCGAGACGCTGGGTTCCCAGAGGTGAGCAGGCAGAGTTACAATGATTCAGCTGGGGAGACATGGCAGAGGAATCCAAAGTCACACAACGAACAGGTGAATTTGCAGGCTTACTTTGTTCTGGGAATGCTGGGAGGCCGGGCAGAGTTGTGAGCGAGCTGGAGCATACACATGATGATGAAGAAGGAACAGTTTCCTTGAGAAGCAGAAGGTCTCGTGTCAATGTAGGCTGTGGCGTCAAGACAATCCCACAGGGAAATGCCAGCTCACCCCTTTAAGTAGGGTGAAGCCCAGTGGCTGCACAGCTGAAGCAGATGAGAGATTCAATTCAATTCAACTTTTTTTATATAGCACCATTTCACAACAACAGTCATCTCATAGCACTTTCAACTGTAGGGGAAACCCCCACAATTGCAGAAAGACTCCAGCAATCAGGCGATCCCCTGTGAGCAAGCACTTGGTGATGGTGGAGAGGAAAAACTCCCTTTTAACAGGAAGAAACCTCCAGCAGAACCAGGCTCAGGGAGGGGCAGTCATCTGCTGCGACTGGCTGGGGGGGGGGGATAGAGAAGAAGAAGAAAAGAACAGACATGTAAAGAGCAAACAGCAGGACGGGGACTCAATCTATGGGAGAGAACAAACAGATGTTAATGACCAGCAAAAAAACCCACTTCATTGAGAGTGAAGAAAGGAGTGAGGCCCAGTGCATTATTGGAGGTCCCCCGGCTGACTAAACCTATTAGCAGCATAACTAAGGGAGGGGTCAGAAACACAGTTTCTAGCAGTGTAAGGAGTGAGCTGCAGCGAGAGGTCTGGCAAACCCAATGGAAAGAGAGAGGCAACAAACAGTCTGACTCCCAAATCCAGATTGGCAGCTGGTTCCACAGGAGAGGAGCTTGATAACTGAAGGCTCTGCCTCCCATTGTACCTTTGGAGATTCTAGGTATTACAAGTAATCCTGCATTTTGGGAGCGTAGTGCTTTGTTAGGATAATAGGGTAATATCAGATCTTTTAAATAACAAGGCCTGATTGTTTAGATCTTTGTAAATCAGAAGAAGGATTTTAAACTTAATTCTAAACTCTATGGGAAGCCAGTGAAGGGAGGCCAGAACCGAAGAGATATGATCTGTCTTTCTAGTACCTGTTAAAACTTTTGCTGCAGCATTTTGGATCAGCTGAAGACTTTTTAAAGATGTTTTAGGACAACCTGATAAAGAGTTACAATAATCTAATCTGGAGCTAACAAAAGCATGAATTATTTTCTCAGCATCACTCTGAGACAAGATGCTCCTAATCTTGGCAATATTATGCAAAAGATAGAAGGCAGTCTTAGAAACAACTTTAATATGTGAATTAAAAAACAGATCTTGATCAAAAATAACTCCAAGGTTCCTCACAGAACTATCAAGAGAAAGAGTAACCACATCCAAACTAAGCGTTTGATTTGGAAAGGTATTTCTAAGGTTTGTTGGACCAACAAGAATAACTTCAGTCTTATCTGAATTTAATAGCAGGAAATTAGAAGTCATCCAAGCTTTGATTTCAGTAAGACAGGCCCCTAACTTGGCTAATTGATTGGTATCATCTGGCTTCATTGGCAGGTATAATTGTGTGTCATCTGCATAACAATGAAAATGTATACTGTGCTTTCTAATAATGTTGCCTAGCGGAAGCATATACAGTATAAACTAAAAAGAATAGGGCCTACCACAGATCCCTGTGGAACTCCATGACTGAGCTTTGAGTTGGAAGAAAACTCATTGACAGGAACAAACTGGAACCTATCAAATAAATAAGATCTAAACCACTGCAATGACGTTCCATCAAGTCCAACAAAGTGTTTTAATCTATCAAGTAGAATATCATGATCGATAGTATCAAAAGCTGCACTAAGGTCTAAAAGGACAAGTACAAAACAAGTCCATCATCACATGTGATAAGGAGGTCATTAGTGACCTTCACGAAAGCTGTTTCAGTACTATGATGGATTCTAACGCCAAGTTGAAACTCTTCAAATAAACCATTTCCCTGCAAGTGGTCAAAACATTGCATAGCAACAACTCTTTCTAATATTTTTGAAATGAAAGGGAGATTAGAGATTGGTCTATAGTTAGCTAAAACTCCTGGATCCAGCGTTGGCTTTTTGAGTAAGGGTTTAATTTCAGCAGCTTTAAAAGCCTGCGGTACATGGCCTAATGTTAATGAAGAATTGATTATTTGAAGAATAAAGCTACCAATAAATTGGAAGACCTCTTTAAATAACCTGGTAGGAATAGGGTCTAAAAGACAAGTTGAAGGCTTGGATAAGGAAATTATTTTATCTAACTCTAAAAGGTCAATTGGAGTAAACTCATCCAAACCAGATATCAATTGAAGGAGTTGTGGTAGTTACTGTATTTAAGTTTACAGTGGAAAGAATCTGACTGATTTTATCTCTGATAGACGAAATTTTATGATTGAAAAAATTCATAAAGTCCTGACTAGTAAGCTCTAAGGGAATGCTAGGATTGACAGAGTCCTGACTCTTTGTCAGAATGGCTACAGTGCTGAAAAGAAACCTGGGATTATTCTTGTTCTCTTCTATTAATGCGGAATAATAACTTGTTCTAGATTTCCTAAGAGATTTTTTTTTTAATAAATTAGAAGATGATTTCTCAAAGCTAAATAGATTTCATCTAAATTAGTGGAGTGTGGGGACACTTGAATAACGAAACCGAATTGCCTTTAATTTCAGTTTATTTCAAGTAACCATTCCACTGTCTGCTCTCATTCCTGAACAGCGAACAAAGAGGATGAACACACCAAAGTTCTCTCATTTAAACATTCTCACATCAAACCATTTCCCTCGCGGGGGAAATCACACATCTATATCAAAATCTCTTTATTCACATTCATTAGCCTTTTATTTACATAACTCCCCCTTCTCTCCTCTCGAGCCTCAGTGGTCAGGAAGTCTTCTGTCCCCTGTCCTCCACAGGGGGTCCAGGCTCTGTGGCTCCGCACCGCAGGGGGCTGGCTCTCCTTCATCGTGAGGTTAAATCACATATGCAGTGTCCAACATATACATGTCTCACAACACAGGCATATAACCCCCCCCCCAAACGATGAAGAACAGACTAATTCCTAAAATTTAATAGCACCTTACTCACTACTGAATAATCAACACCAACATTCAGTCTGTGCGCCGCTTGGGCTTCAGCCGTCTGCCGAATCTGCTGTGAGTTGGCCCCGCCTTGCCTGCGGTGCTTTTCTGCTTCGGCTCTGTTGACTGAGGAAGAGAGTGATTAATTGCCCTTTGCGGGGGCCTGCCTCGTCGAGGCGCCACTGCGACCGGTACAGACACGTCCTTCATGACAAAAGCAGGTTTTAGTCTGTCAATACTGACTGTCTCTTTTCTGTCTCCAAAATCTAGCACAAATTGCTTATCACCTGCCTCCAGCACTCGAAATGGCCCTTCGTAAGGTGGTTTGAGCGTTGCTTTAAGGGCTTCGCGCCTGACAAAAATGAAGTCGGCATTTTTCAAAGCCTTGGGGACGAAAACTCGTGGAAAAGCGTGATGAACCGGACCCGGGAGCGTGTCTGCTCCCGTGCCGACTAACGGTCCCAGAGCAGAGAGAGGTGGGGGCTCTGGGTGCTCTGGTAAAAACTCGCCCGGCAGCCTCAGAGTTTGTGCGAATACCAGCTCCGCTGGGAAGGCGTCTAAGTCCTCTTTAGGCGCAGAACGCAACCCTAATAAAACCCATGGCAGTTTATTTACCCAATCTGCATCCGTGAGCGACGCTCTGAGTGCTGCCTTCAAAGACCTATGAAAACGCTCGCATAAACCATTGGCCTGAGGGTGGTAAGCCATAGTGCGGTGAATTTTGGCTCCTAAGCCGTTGGCCATCGCTGACCACAGCTCAGAGATGAATTGCGGTCCTCTATCGGACGTAATGTCCGACGGAACCCCGAAGCGCGCCACCCAAGCCGTTAAAAAAACGCGAGCCACCTCCGCGGCCGTGGTCGTCGCAAGTGGGACCACTTCCGGCCAACGTGTGGTGCGGTCCACCATTGTCAAAAGATACGTGAACCCCTGTGATGCCGGTAGGGGGCCCACAAGGTCGACGTGCACATGGTCGAACCTTCTGGCCGGAATGCGGAACGGTTCTAACGGGGCTCTTGTGTGCCTGTGAATTTTGGCCCGTTGACAGGAAATGCAGGTTTTTGCCCATTCCTTCACGTGCTTGCGCAGGCACGGCCAAACAAACTTTTCCGCCACTAGTTTCACCGACGCGCGCACCCCCGGGTGCGCCAGTGAGTGGACCGAGTCAAAAACACGGCGGCGCCACGTGGCCGGAACCACCGGACGCGGGCGCCCCGTCGACATGTCGCAGATCAGGGGGGGCATACCGGTTTGTAAACACTTGCTCTCCAGCCTCAACCCTGTTGGTCCAGACTGGAGCGCGCGCACGTCTGCGTCCGCCCCCTGGTCCGCTGCCATAGCTGCGTAATCTATACCCACGTGCACCGGGGCTGCGTGCGCCACCGTGCTGCTCTCCTGCGGCGCGGTCACGGTGGCCCGTTCTGCCTCTGCGCGTGTTGGGGTCGTGAACGCGCGTGAGAGACAATCCGCTACTACATTGAATTTGCCCGCGACGTGCCTAATGTCAGTGGTAAATTCCGAGATTGCGGCCAGCTGCCTCTGCTGCCTGCCGGACCACGGATCTGAAATTTTGGCCATGGCGTACGTGAGCGGCTTGTGGTCCACATAAGCGGTGAAGCACCGTCCTTCCAGCCAGAACTGGAAATGACGAATAGCCAAATGCAGCGCCAACAGTTCTCTGTCAAACGCGCTGTATTTTCGTTCAGCCGCGCTTAAAGATTTGCTAAAGAAAGCCAAAGGCTGCCAAACTCCGGCTACCTGTTGCTCAATAACGGCCTCTATGGCTAAATCTGAAGTGTCTGTCGTCAGCGCGATACGTGCTGCAGGGTCTGGGTGGGCCAGGAGCGCAGCGTCAGCCAAGGCTTTTTTAACCTCTGTGAACGCGCGCTCCCGCTCCGGGGACCATTCGACCGCCTGGGTCGGTTTTTGTCTTTTGAGCGCGGCATATAACGGTTGCATGATTTGAGCTGCGTGGGGCAGGAATCGGTTATAAAAATTCACCATCCCCAAGAATTCCTGTAGTGATTTGACCGTTTGTGGACGGGGAAAATCCGCTACCGCGCGTACTTTCTCTGGTAACGGAACCGCTCCCTCCGGGGAGACGCGGTGACCCAAAAAATCGATCCGCTTGACGCCGAACTGGCACTTGGCTGGGTTAACTATTAAGCCGTGCTCCTCCCAGCCTCCTAAAAACTGCTGTGAGGTGCGTTTCGTGTTCGTCCTCTGAAGTACTCGCGACCAAAATGTCGTTGAGGTACACAAACACGAAAGGGAGATCGCGTAACACGGCATCCATCATCCGCTGAAATGTTTGCGCCGCCCCTTTGAGACCAAACGGCATGCGTAAAAATTCGAAAAGTCCGAACGGGGTTATTACCGCTGTTTTAGGAATGTCCTCCGGTTGGACTGGGACTTGGTGATAGCCGCGAACTAGATCAATCTTTGAAAAAATGCGCGCCCCCGCCAGGTGCACCGAAAAATCCTGAATGTGCGGGATGGGATAACGATCGTGCGCCGTAGCGTTGTTTAGCCTGCGGTAATCCCCGCACGGTCTCCAGGAGCCATCGGCTTTCGGTACCATGTGCAGCGGCGAAGCCCACGGGCTCTTCGACCTACGAACGATGCCCAGCCTCTCCAGGCTGGCGAACTCCTCGCGCGCAATGGCGAGCTTAACTGCATCCAAGCGCCGAGCTTTTGCAAACACGGGAGGACCAGACGTGGGGATAAAGTGTTTCACCCCGTGCTTCGTGACCGTCGCTGAAAAAGTGGGCACAGTGAGCGCTGGAAATTGGGTGAGGAGTGTGTGAAACTTACCACCTGCTGTAGCGACGTGGGTCTGTACTGGTGGCGGGGACACTCGAGCTGAACAGGGGAGACAGTAAAAAGAGAGTGCATTTACCAGCCGTCTATTAGCAAGATCAACTAACAGATTGTGTGAACACAAAAAATCCGCGCCCAACATGTTGAAACTCACCGCCGCTATTACAAAAGTCCATTCATATGTGCGGCCATGTAAGCACAAAGGCAAGGTCCTTCTCCCGTAGGTGTTGATGTTCGAGCCATTTGCCGCTGTAGCTCCGCTACCGTGGGGTCCAGCCACCCGGTCCGCGTATGTTGGGGTGATGAAGCTCACTTGTGCTCCGGTGTCGATGAGGAACTCTCGTCCGGAGCGCGCATCCGTGATGTAGAGCAGCTTGTTGCGTTCTCCGAGGGTCGAAGCTGCTAGCGACCCCCGGTCTTGCCGTTTCCCGAACTCCTGAAGATGCAGGGCGGCACACACCTGCGTGCCTTCTCTGCGAACCTCCGATGGTAAAAGCAGAGATCTTCTCCTCCGCTGTGTCGTGTCCGCGCCTCTGCCGCCGGGCTATTGGCTCCACCTCGTCGCGGCCGTGCTGCCGCCGTCGTCGGCCAGTCTGGTTCTGCCGCCTCTGGCTCCCCGCTGTCTCGGGTCGCCGCTGTGGTTGCTTGCCCGCCGCAGGCGTCCAGGATCCCATCTGCCTCCTGGGCCAGCTACCGGAACTCCTCCAGGGTGTGACACTTTTTGCCGGCCAGCGTGCTTCTCGCATGCGCCGGGAGGTTGGAGAGGAAGATGAACTGAAAAATGAAACCATCGTTGTCCAACCCTCTCAGCTGTATCATCTCCTCCATCAGGGCGCTCGGCCTGTGTCCACCTTGGTCTAGCAAAGACAGGATCCTCCTCGCCCTCACTTCAGCCGAGGGGGTGAAAAACTTGATGAGGGTGGATTTCAGCTTGCCGTACCTGTCGGTCGCGGGTGGCTGCTCCACCAAGCTCTGCATGCACCGAGCTGTGCTGTTGTCCAGTTTAGCGATGACATGGTGGAACTTAGTGTCATCCACCGTTACTCCTGCGAGCGCGAACTGCGACTCTGCTTGCAGAAACCACGACCGTGGGTTATCCTGCCAGAAATCAGGCAGCTTAACGGCCACTGCGCTCGCCAGCTCTGAGCACTGTGAGTCCGGGACCCTGAGAATTTCTTCGTTCATTCTCAACGTCGTCAGTCACCAATGTGGGGAGACTTGAATAACGAAACAGAATTGCCTTTAATTTCAGTTTATTTCAAGTAACCATTCCACTGTCTGCTCTCATTCCTGAGCAGCGAACAAAGAGGATGAACACACCAAAGTTCTCTCATTTAAACATTCTCACATCAAACCATTTCCCTCGCGGGGGAAATCACACATCTATATCAAAATCTCTTTATTCACATTCATTAGCCTTTTATTTACATAACTCCCCCTTCTCTCCTCTCGAGCCTCAGTGGTCAGGAAGTCTTCTGTCCCCTGTCCTCCGCAGGGGGTCCAGGCTCTGTGGCTCCGCACCGCAGGGGGCTGGCTCTCCTTCATCGTGAGGTTAAATCACATATGCAGTGTCCAACATATACATGTCTCACAACACAGCCATAGGAGCACCATTTTCTTTCTAATTGACGAGTTTTCTGTTTTAAGCTACGAGTTTCTGTGTTGAACCAAGGAGTTAAAAATCTCTGATTAGACTTTTTCTTTTTTAAAGAGGCCACCATGTCTAGAGTCTGATGCAAAGAAGCTGTAACACTATCTACCATGCTATCAATTACAGAAGGAGCAAGCTCTCCATAGCTTATCTCCATTGTGTTGACACATGGTATAGAGGAAACAATCTGCTTAAATTTGGTAACAGCATCATCTGAGAGGCATCTACTGTAGTAATATTTTTCTTTAGGAACCAAATAGTCAGAAACAGTAAAATCAAAGGTTAACAATGGTTTGACAGTACAGGGTTACGAGGAGACACTACTAGATTTTCTATTTCTATGCCATATGTCAGAACAAGGTCCGTGTGGTGGAGATAATGGGTAGAATTTCCTACTTTCTAAGAAAATCTACATTTACATGTATATTAGTCCCCTACTATAATTATTCTATCTAATTTCACCACTAAATCTGTTAAGAATTCGACAGATTCAGATAGAAACTCTGAGTAGGCTGAGGGAGGACGATAAACTGCGGCAAATAAAACTGGGTTTAACCTAAAATTGCTAAAATGCCCAATACTGAGGACCAGGCCCTCAAAAAAATTATGACGTTTTTTTGCTTTACATTAACAAGTGACAGAAAAATTTCATATTTGTCTTATATTTGTATTTGTTTTGTCTGACAGTCTTTCTCAGAGTCTGTGTAAGAGTGTCAAGGTTGCAGCTGCACTAGTTATCATCTTGTTTTTAGTCCAGCCTGTGTGGCTCCCGTGTGACAGGTACAGAGTGAGCGTCATGGTTTCTGAGAAAAGATAATCTGTACACCAAGTTTTGACCAGATGTACTGGATCAATCATGATGGACAATTTGCCCCTCCACCTCTCAGATAACGGAGGGCTTAAAGAACTGAGTGATGTATGTTTGAGTCAGAATGGTGTGCGAATAGGCTCTGAGACTATTTTTGCATTGTTCTTCACTGGCCAGTGTAATTAAATTTGCTGAAACTCTGATCCAGCCCGGTTTTTGACTGAAGGTTTTCAAGAATTTTTCTAACATACTTGGCGCCCGAACGTGGGGCTACATATATCTTTCCTGCCTGTTTCCGGCATTCTGGGACCACAGCAAGTGCGCACAGCTGCCTCCCCCGCCGATGCCAATCAGCTAGTTTTGTGGAAGTGAGACACGGTCCGGGGGGTGCTGGAGGCAGGGCTGGAGAGTGACGGAACCAACCCACAGGTGGATCACAGTGAGTAAATTTAACTGGTAATGATGCCTGGTTTGAGTCCATGGTCAGTCTGAGAATACATGTAAAAGAGATGTACACCAAGCGTTTGATACCGCAAAGTCCAAATAGGTGCGGACGAGGTAGGAGCTTGGTGGGGTCCCGGTTCGAGGCTGCGGGAAATGCATTTCCACTGCAATAAGTGGACCAATAGAGACACGCTGGTAAATACAAATCAATGCAAGATCTTTTTTACATCACAAGTGAGCATAGATTGAAATCAATGCAAGATCTTTTTAATATCACAAATGAGCATGGATTAAGAAAAAATATCAATGCGAGATCTTCTTTACATCACAAATGAGCATCGATAAAGTGAGGGTTAACCTTAAAATAAAGTGTAAATAGCGCTAATATAATAAGGATAAATTCTAATGTGATAGTATGAACCAAAATACCTTAAGGCATATTTTAAAACAGGTCTAAAATAAAGCAAAATAATTCCTTAAAACATATAGATGATAAAATAACCCCAAATTATAATAAAATAAAATAAATAAATCAAATAAATAACTGCAGTTTGTCTGTCCAGTTGTTCGTGTGCTTGTTCATGTGTGTTTTAATGTTTCACGGTTTAGAGAGAAAAACAACAATAAATGAACGTGTTTTCAGAGCGGCAGAAGATGACTGATGATAAGAATCTTGGGTTGTCAGATCTGCTTATTATATTTGGCTTTGTGATTGCTTTCTAACGTGTGTGTGCCCATTTGAGCTTGCTATTGTATGTGTGTGCGTGTGTGAAAGGACTAACTTGTTTTGTGCTGAAGCTGTAACAAGGTCTCACTGAAGTGGAGATAGTTTTGGCAGTAATTTCTTTTGTTGTGCAGGTTTTTTTGTGGGTTTTGTTTTTTGCTGGATTTATGATAGTTACTTGTGTTAAAGCAATTTAATCTTGCTTTATTGGCAGATATCTTTTTATTTTTTAACCTCTTGCACTCCGGGATACCGCGGGCGGTCACGTCTCTGCGTCCTAGTGCGCACTGTGCGTCTCAGAGCGCACTGAAAAAAAAAAAAGAGCTGCATTTCCATTCTTCCACTACAGACACAGCCGCGAACAGAAAACCAAAGGAGTGCTTTGATTGGTTTAGATTTGATTGACCTCTCATTTGACTAATAAGAGCCTTGAATTGGGTTTCTGAAACCTTGGAGAACCAATGACTGAAAACCTAGCAAGAAGGACCCGCCTACCAACGCCTGCGAATACAGCGAGCCAATTGAAGCAGAGAAGTTCGACGATTGAAAGTGTGCGTCCCGTGCGTAAAATCTGTTTTGTGTAAGCCGCTGTGTGTAACGGTAGCGTTTGCCAGTCTTTATTTATTACTACTGTTCTTATTTGTTTTGAAAAATCGTTCGCCAAAACCGCAATCATGGAAGTGCAAAACCGCAATAATGGAATCATGGTTTGACCGGGTCGCGTGACCAGAACCATGAGTCGTAACAAGCGGACCAGCGTCATGTTCATCTGACAATGAGGAACAGATGTTCGCCAGTGACACTGCTGTTGTGGACAGGTAAGTGTTATAAGCTAAATTATTCTTTATCACTGAAAATAGTCATAAAAATGACTTTTGACCGATCGGTAAATTACAACTGTGCGTCATCGCCACATGACGGACCGCAGCGCACGGACTGGACCGTGCGCCATGCTCCTCTGTAGCGGGGGGGGGGGGAGTTGTTATCCTCTACATTGCAGATATTTTAGTATAATTTTTATTGCACTGTAGGTTATTTTTTCTTGTAAAAAAAAGCCACACATTTTTTACGTGGCATGCTTCTTTGTGTGTGGGGGGCTTGTTTGTTCATTCATTCATTCATGAATGAATAAACAACCCCCCCCCCCCCCCACCCACACACACAGCCCTGAGTGTCACCTTTCATTAGAGCCCACGATCAAGCTTCTATATTGAATCATTCAAAAGTTATAGACGTTTTTCCAAACTGTGCCATTTGGCACAATCTGGCACAGTTCAAAAACGCCTGGGAACAACTTGAGAAAAAAGCTGTGTAATATATTCATTTTTTGTGGTACTGTTCCAAATTTTGACCTCAGCTGGATAACACTTGGTTCTACATTTCTGTTGCATTTTCCAGCCCGGATCTGACAGCTGTGTGTTATTTGCAAGCATTTGTATCTAAAAAAACACCCAGGCGAACTTTATTTTCTTCAAGTTTAGTATGTTTAGATGACTGTTACTCAAAATGAGACCAACCCCATGAAGATGCTGCAAAGGGTTGAAGAACAGATTTTGATTTACTTTCGGTACGTTATTTTTAGGCGTTTTTAGGGAAATTGACCAGAGTGCAAGGGGTTAACTAACATAATCAATGGCCAGAATTTTAAATTTTAAGCAAAATTACCTGCCAGCAGAGCAAAAAAATTTGATTTTTCTTTTGTTTGGGATGCCTGGAGGCAGGCAAACAGCGCTATGTTATTTCATTTGACTTATATTTGACTTTTGTAGTGTAATTGTACTCTCTAGCTCACAGATGCATTATCTCTCCAACTGAGGGGCAACATTGGCTTCAGATGGAAAAGAGAAAAAAAAAGGCGACAGGCTAACTTGGACTGGACTTGGACGGTAAAATCAAAATCTGATGATAAATCTGAAAAATTGACCATGGTAAAAGGAAAAGGATTTGACTAATATGTGTTCTATCTCTCCAATGCTGCATGATGAGTCTGGCATGGGGGCAGGTGGCTGTGCTTCTGCTCCTCCTCCTCTGTGCTTCCCTGCTGCTGAGCCCATGCCCCGATCTCACAGAACTCCAGGCTGAGGAAGCTGCGGCTGACGTCACCTCACCGCCACTCATCTCCGCCCCTCTACCCAGAGTAGCCACACCGGGGCGCCCAACATGTGTAATGACAATAAAGTTGAATCTCATCTCAAGAGTTAAGTCGATGTGCACACATATCCACTCCACACTCACCATCAATATGATAAATGAAACTGAAGATTATGGAAAATGTTGTCACTGAATACTACTTGATGACTGAACTTTAAATACAGCTTATATGGGACGATCAAAACCACAAACAAGGTAATGATGAAAGTGTTGAAGCTTATAGAAACAGGTTACAAGAGGTTTGATGGGCATTCTGATTTAACTAAGGCTGCTAATGAGTCAGGTATAGAACCTTATTGGCAGCAATTGAAAAGTGTCTTTTTGTAAAACATGCACCCACACCTAGCTGATTACATCTGCAAACATTTGGTCACATACCGCACCTATGCATGTGGTGATGTGCTAACTTATGAAAAGTGAAAGAAAAAAAACCTCCTGTTTGTGTGATTGGTGACACAAAAGGAGGGGGCAGAGCTTCCCCCCAGTTCTATTTTTCAGGGTGGCATCAGAACTGGATCCCAGTGGTGGAGGGGGGATGGAGGGAGGCATGTGGCGGGCTGGCTGTAGCAAGGGGTTTGTCATCAATGTGGACAAAAGGGCCATTGGTGTCCTGGACACCAGCAGCGGCGGAGAGGGGGAGGAGGACGTCACGGGGACACCACCTGACTGACCGCACCGAAGCTAAGTACACCCATTGACGCTAAGACTGACATAACAGACATCCATTTACCTGACTTTGACTTGATGTTAACAATGCAGTGTTTACCTGAAGTGTCATTGCAGGTTCAGGACATTCCAATAAAGTTTCCCAATGGAGAATGGTATGAGAGCATCACATTTCCCACATGTGACAGGAGTAAATGTGTTGCAGGGTTTCGGTGTGCCGAGGTACTGTTACTTGCTGCGTTTGGTTTTGGCTGGGCTGAATGCAGCGACCGCAGACCTGCATGTGAAAGCTATGCAATATTTTAAGTCCAATATCCCCACTACACAGTAGGCCACAGACCAATATTGTTGCAGTATGTATGACAGGCATCTAAGTGGTTCAGATCCAAATTATGAAAAAACATTCCTTCTAAATCCATTCTCCAGACTGGTGATCAAAAATCTCTATTGGTCACCAAGGGGCTATGTGGGAGCATCTGTTGTGTTATATGAGGAAGACAACAGACATTTTAAACACTGGGAGTTGCCCCACATCCCACTAATCAAAACCAAGCACATGCACTGGAAGGATGTCGGATGCTTTGTACCGACAGCTGAGGAATGTGGTCAATCTTGGAAAGAAACTCCTGATCCAAGAGTTCAATATTCCTCAGAATTGGACACCTACTTACTGCCTTTGAACTGGGTGACCACAGTGCAGAAATAAGTCGACATTGATGTTACCAACTCACCTATGTGAGGAGAGGAACATGTACTCTCACAAATTCCAAATTGTCTGTGGTCAACATGAAAGGCAGACATAGGCTTAATAAAAAATGCAAAATTGGTTGAATAAATGCTAAATCTCATTATAGGCCTTACAAAAGACAGTATCCTCTACGTCCAGAGGCCCAAGAAGGCATTGAACTGGTCATAGAGGACCTGAAAGCAGCAGGTGTCACTATACCATGTCCCAAATTCTCCATGTAACACACCTGTGAGGAAGGCTTGACCATCTTCCGCATGGGGAGTGGTCCAGGACCCTTCAGGCGGTAAACAAAGCAGTTATCCCAAGGGCTGTTTCAGTCCCAGACCCATGCACCTTGTTGAATGACCTAAAACCACAAATGAAATATTTCACAGTAATAGACATCAGTCATCTTGTCACAAAGTACAATATCAGTCATCTCACCATCCAGACACCTTGCATGCATGAAAGTGCTATTATCACAGCCTCATCTAACCATTGAATGTTGCACGGTAACACAATTAAACTAATTTGTAAATTAGGCCAAGGGAAAGCAGTCACAGTGTATACTGACAGCCAGTATGCATTCTCTACCATCCATGACTTTACACAACAGTGGAAGCAAAGAGGCATGATTACAAAGACCTCAGTTTGAAACTGTTAGACTGTGTAAAACTTCCATCTAAATTAGCCATACGCAAATGTGCCACACACATTAATGACACAGATCGAATCTGTAAGGAAAAACACTTGCAGACAATATTGCAAAAGCAGCTGCACAAGGTCATATAGGAAACAACACCACAGCATCACTCTTTTAACAATGACAAAAAAAAGTATATCACATGATACGTAAAATGTTTCAGCAGGCCTCCACTTGGCTACATAGGGTTTCCCATGTATCAAAGGGGGGTATGATTAGTAAAATAATTAATAATGTATGATGAGTAAAAATAATTTGCTACTCAATCTAAAATTTGCTTCTAAATTTTTTTTTTTGCTACTCAGTTCTGTAAGAAGAAAACATTGCTTAAAGGGAACTTAAGGCCTGAAAAGGGCACCTTTCTGCATCAGCTTATTCTTTTGTACGGATTTCATTGAACTAAATAAATGTGAAGGGAAGAAATATTTTTGGTGATTATTGAAACATTTAATAAATGGACAGAAGCCTTCCCTTACACTCATCCAAATGCTGCTACGGTAGCAAAGAAACTCTTAACTGAAATGACACCACGATTTGGAATAACTGAAAAGATTTTCTCAGATAATGGAACACATTTTGTAAATTAGATTATATCACACTTTGGTACAACACTCAACATTAACTTGGAAAACCACTCAGCTTACCATCCACAGTCTGCAGGATTAGCGTAACGCACAAATAGGACTATTAAAGAAGGCTTAGGAAAATAGTGACAGAAATAGGAAAAATAATGGATGGTAAGCCTTACCTACTCCCACCATTAAGGCCATTTAATTCAGGTGATGAGAAAGGGTGTTTAGCAAAGAATGCCGACTGACAGAGATGTTGTTCATGCTGCTCTTCCCAGGAGGGACCACGGGGAAGCACCCATCTTGGCCAAGCCAGGGGATCTGGTCCTTATCAAAGTCATCAAAAAGAAAAACTAGGCTGATGCTCCCTGGCAAGGACCACACAAAGTCATCCTGGTGACACCAACAGCCATGAAAGTCGAAGGACGTTACTCCTGGGTGCTTTTGACACATTACAAACTTTACCCCATACAAAACCCTCAGCAAGAAACTAAGTAATCCCCATTCCCTCAACAAGACTGTTTCTATTTTAATCCCCATTGCAAACTACAACACAAAAAAGAAAAAAAAAAAAGGAGATCCTCAACAAGTGACTGTTTAACTGTTTTTTTTCCTGTTGTTTATCATGGAGAGACAAATGCCAGAGAGAGAGGGTTGGCAGCTGAAAGATGTGAATGGAGCACCTGTATCATCATCATCATCGACCTTGTCATTGTCATCATCATCATCATCATCATCGTCGCACTTTTACTTTGGTTATTTTTAGGGACATCATTACCCATCCATCGTAGGGCTAGATACATTACTTACACACACCATGACTGGCTAGAAGGTCCAGGTCATGAGGATCATGTTTATGCTGGTAATGTAGTGGAAGTATGCTAATTACACAGCCAAATCAGCTAATCGTTCAAATTGCTATGTATGTTCTTTGCTCCCACTCTCAGCTGGTCAAACATCTGTCACTGCTAAACTAATGGAACTATCAGAAGTTGTTTGTTTCTTGCAAGAGGCTATGTATAGAAACAGTACAGCAAGCATTTGAATCACACCTGTCACATTGCTTATGACTCCACTGACTGGAGACATGTTGACACCCCTTACTCGGTGAAGGCAAGGTTAATCTTGCTGGGGAATTTCTTCTTTTGTCTAAAAGGGTGTGGAAATGTCTCTCTGGGCAATTTACTGCTTTCTAAGTGTGCAACGGTGCATAGCGCATCTCGCCCCTGTACTGCTACCTGCTGGACCAACAAAGTGGGCAAAAGTTGTCCTGAAGATCTTTTTTATCAGTCTAGAAGCCTGGAAGGAAATGTCACCCTGCAGGACCTCTGTAGCGCTGCCATTTGTGATTCTTACAAGCATGGCATGCATATGGTGACAGGGGGATGGTGGCTGTGTGGCCATCATGCCTACTCACACCAGCCCATGAACTGGGGAGGGATGTGTGCCCCCGTAGTTGTGACTGACCATACCATCATATTGTTGTCACGCCGCGCCATTCATCAGCGGCGCCACCTGCTCACGCACCTGCTACTCGTCAGCGGCGAAGGATAAAAGCCGCCTCGCCCTGAGCTTCGGCCTGAAGCCGTAGACTTCATTTTCCTTGCATGGACTTCTACCACATTCTCTTCAGCATCCTCTTTACCGGTAAGAAGTTCACTTACCTCATCTCTCCAGTCTGCTCCCCTGTGCACAGGTGGATTCCTCGGCGGCGGACAACCCCGTCCCTCGTCTCTCCTCGCTGCTGCACCGAGCCCTGCAGGTGGCTGTCTCCCGGGCTTCCATCCTTGAAGCGCCAGTCATCTGCCCAAACAAGTAAGCTTCTCTCCCTCGCCTATTCTCCTCCTGTGTTGGTGTGTGCTCATCACCCTGTGTCCAATTTCTCCCATAGGGTTGCCGGCTGAACGGTCTCCTGCCTCTGGGTCCGAAGCAGACGCCACCACCAACACATTAACATTCCGCAGACACGCACCCAAACATCCCTGTTGTTAATAAACAGTTTGAACTACTCTGAGCCTGTGTGTGTGCGTCTCCTGAGCCGAACGTTATGTCAGTACGGCTTCAGCAGAGCGGCTCGGCAGGCGGCGGGCTCGCACACCGGTTTACCATCCTCGAGGCTCGGGTGGATCAGATTGTTTATCAGCAACAGGTGGTTCTTCATCAATTATTAGAACTGACTAACCGATTGAACCGCTTGGACCCCCAACAGCCGTTCCTCCCGACTCACCAGGGTGGCGCGGCTCCTGCTGTTCCAGCGGCCGTCCAGCCGGCTCCAGTGGCACCGGTTCGGCTCACGCCGATTCCGACCCCCGCCCGCTTTAGCGGTAAGCTCGGCGGAGCGCGGGGGTTTATTATGCAGTGTGAGTCCGTGTTCCACCGTGTGCCCGGAGATTTTCCCTCGGATCACAGCCGAATTGGTTACATAGGGAATCTTCTGGAGGGGCGTGCGTTAACTTGGACCTACGCCGTAATGGCGAGGCCCAGTTATGCCACCCTCACCTATGACCAATTCGTGAGGCGCTTTCTGGAGGTCTTTGACCACTCACAAACCGAAACGGTCCAGGTCGATCGGCTTCTCGCTCTCCAGCAGGGAAGCCGGTCGGCAGCGGACCACTCGGTCGACTTCCGGGTAGCGGCGGAGGAATTGGGCTGGGAGGAACGCTCCCTCTGTGGCCTGTTCCTCCGCAGCCTCAATAGTGATCTGAGGGATGAACTGGCTGGTCGGGATATCCCTGGGACGCTAGCGGAGCTGACATCCTTTGCGATAAGTTTGGATAACAGGCTGCGCGAGCGCTCCTCGGGGCGGAGGTCTTCTTCTTCTCGCCCTCGTGGAGCCTCGCCGCACCTGTTCCAAGCTCGCCCCCTGGCGGCGCCGCCAGCATCGCGCCCCGAGGAGTCGGAGCCGATGGTGACGGCCTGGACTAAACTTTCCCCTGTGGAGAAACAACGCCGCCGTGAGTTGGGCCTCTGCATGTATTGCGGAGGCGACCAACACACCGTGGAGCGTTGTCCACGGAAAGCCAGTCGGTGGGGTCCGCGAGTCACTGTTGGAAGCCTCGCGGATGTCAATCGGTTAGGATCACTTTCTCAATTGAAGCTGCCCATCCGTTTCTGCCATAACTCTACTGGGCACCTCACCCACGCACTGGTGGATTCGGGCGCAGAAGGCAGCTTCATTTCACAAAGCCTGGCAACCCGATTGGGCATCCGCTGCCAGGCACTCAACACTCCCCTCTCCCTGATCCACCTCTCCCGTGCCACCCTCGGGAGAGTGACACATCAAACTGTTCCCCTACCGGTCATCATCTCGGGAAACCACCGGGAGGAGATGACCTTTTACGTCCTTCCCAACTCTGTGTCGCCCGTCATCCTGGGGTATCCCTGGCTCCGCCTTCACAATCCGGTCCTGGATTGGAAATCAGCTGGGATCTCGGCATGGAGTACGTTCTGTATGGGCACCTGCCTTCAGTCCGCTGCCTGCTCTCCGTCCGCTCCTCCCCCTGCGACGGACGCTGCACCCCCGGACCTGTCTCTGGTGCCCCCAGAATTTCACGACCTGGGTATGGTGTTCAGCAAAGCGAAAGCTATGTCTCTTCCCCCTCATCGGCCCTATGACTGCGCCATCAACCTCCGCCAGGGGGCTCCCTTACCTTCTGGTCGCCTTTACAGCCTGTCTGCGCCGGAGAAGGAGACGATGAACGCCTACCTGAAGGAATCATTAAGTGCTGGGATTATCCGCCCATCATCGTCACCCGTGGGGGCAGGGTTCTTCTTCGTGGGGAAAAAGGATGGGTCCCTCCGCCCTTGTATCGACTACCGGGCCCTCAACAATATCACGGAGAGGGACCGTTACACCCTGCCTCTCATGGACACTGCTTTCCACTCCCTCCAGGGGGCGACCTGGTTCACCAAGCTGGACCTACGCAGCGCTTACCACCTCGTCCGGATCCGGGAGGGAGATGAGTGGAAAACGGCCTTCCGTACCCCGAACGGCCACTTTGAATATCTGGTGATGCCGTTCGGGTTGACCAACGCTCCTGCAGTCTTCCAGCGCCTCATTAATGACGTCCTCCGGGACTTCATTGGCCTTTTCGTGTTCGTCTACCTGGACGATATCCTCATCTTCTCCAAGTCCAGGGATGAGCACCAGGTCCACATGAGGCGGGTCCTCCAAAGGCTGCTGGAGAACCGTCTGTACGTTAAGGCGGAAAAGTGTGAATTTTACGCCAGGAGTACGTCCTTCCTGGGGTTCATCATCGCCCACGATAAGGTGCTCCCCGACCCAGAGAAGGTAAAGGCGGTGGTGGAATGGCCTACACCTGCATCCCGGAAGCAGGTGCAGCAATTTGTTGGCTTCGCCAATTTCTACCGCCGCTTTGTTCCCAACTTCAGTGCCATCGTGGGACCACTGACCCGCCTCACGTCCCCGAAGGTCCCGTTCCGGTGGACCGAAGAGGTCGCTGCCGCCTTTGAGGCGCTGAAGGCGGAATTCTCCTCCTCCCGGGTCCTTCGCCAGGTCGACCCCGCGCTGCAGTGCATTGTAGAGGTAGACGCCTCGGACACGGGAGTGGGAGCAGTGCTGTCCCAGCGGTCACCGGACGATGGCGCCAAGCGACCGTGCGCCTTCTTCTCCCGGCGCTTGTCCCCGGCGGAGAGAAACTATGATGTGGGGGACAGAGAGCTCTTGGCCATCAAGCTCGCCCTGCAGGAGTGGCGCCACTGGTTGGAGGGGGCAAGCCTGCCGTTTGTGGTCCTCACGGACCACAAGAACCTGGAATACTTACGGTCTGCCAAGCGCCTGAACGCCCGCCAGGCGCGCTGGTCCCTGTTCTTCGCCAGGTTCCAATTTTCCATCACCTTCAGGCCTGGCTCTAAGAACGTCCTGCCTGACGCCCTCTCCAGGCAGTTCGCCCCCGTGGAGTCGGAGGAGGCGCCCCACTCCATCCTGCCCAGGTCGTGCGTCGTGGGAGCCATCTCGTGGGACATTGAGAGCAAGATCCGGAAGGCACAGGAAGTGGAACCTGACCCTGGCGGCGGACCGGAGGGGAGGCTGTTCGTGCCATCCGCGGTCCGAGGAGAGGTCATCCACTGGCTCCACACCTCCAAGCTCACCTGTCACCCTGGCACCTCCCGGATGATAGATCTCCTCCAACGGTCCTTTTGGTGGCCAGGCCTGCGGAGGGATGCAGCCCGCTACGCCCGGGCTTGCCCAATCTGTGCCACCTGCAAGTCGGGAAATGCCCCTCCAGCGGGTCTGCTCCAGCCCCTGCCCGTCCCTGGCAGGCCCTGGTCGCACATCGCTCTGGATTTCGTCACCGGACTCCCCATCTCCAATTCCTATGACACCATCCTGACCATCGTGGACCGCTTCTCCAAGGCCGTGCACTTCGTCCCCCTGCGAGGCCTCCCTACTGCCCTGGAGACGGCGGACCTCCTCGTCCAACACGTGGTCAGGCTGCATGGGATTCCGGTGGACGTGGTCTCGGACCGGGGCCCCCAGTTTTCATCTGAGGTTTGGAGGTCTTTCTGCAACGCCATCGGAGCCAAGGTGAGCCTCTCCTCTGGCCATCACCCCCAATCCAACGGGCAGTGTGAGAGGACCAACCAGGAGCTGGAGGCTGCGCTCCGCTGTGTGTCCAGATCCAAACCCGCGTCCTGGAGCAACCATCTTGCCTGGGTTGAATATGCCCACAACACCGCTCGCTCTTCTGCTACAGGGATGTCCCCCTTCAAAGCGTCCCTGGGTTACGACCCCCCGCTGTTTCCGGAGCAGGAGAGTGAGGTAACTGTCCCGTCAGTTAGGGCCCATCTCAGGCAGTTCCGCTCCACCTGGGCTGCCGCGCGCCATGCGCTATTGCGCACAGCGGAGCGCAACAGGACTGTGGCGGACCGGCGTAGGAGACCTGCCCCGGCGTACAGAGTTGGGCAGCTTGTTTACATTTCCACCCAGGACGTCACTCTAAAAGGCGAGAGGAGAAAGCTGGCACAGCGCTTCATGGGTCCCTACCCCATCACCCGGATCATCAACCCGGTGGCTGTGCGCGTGGCTATTCCCCCCTCCCTCCGCATTCATCCTACTTTCCACGTGTCGAAGGTGAAACTGGCGGTTACTGACCCCCTTTGCCCTCCTCCTGCAGCGCAACCCGCGCCCCGGATGATTGGTGGCCATCTGGCCTGGTCCGCCTCCTCCATCCTGGACTCCCGGCGCCGGGGTCGTGGGTTGCAATACTTGGTGGACTGGGAGGGCTATGGGCCCGAGCATCGACAGTGGGTGCCCCCGTCGTTTGTGTTGGACCCATCGCTCATCGCGGACTTCCACCGAGCGCACCCGGATAAGCCATCGCCAGGAGGCGCTGCTAGAGGGGGGAGTACTGTCACGCCGCGCCATTCATCAGCGGCGCCACCTGCTCACGCACCTGCTACTCGTCAGCGGCGAAGGATAAAAGCCGCCTCGCCCTGAGCTTCGGCCTGAAGCCGTAGACTTCATTTTCCTTGCATGGACTTCTACCACATTCTCTTCAGCATCCTCTTTACCGGTAAGAAGTTCACTTACCTCATCTCTCCAGTCTGCTCCCCTGTGCACAGGTGGATTCCTCGGCGGCGGACAACCCCGTCCCTCGTCTCTCCTCGCTGCTGCACCGAGCCCTGCAGGTGGCTGTCTCCCGGGCTTCCATCCTTGAAGCGCCAGTCATCTGCCCAAACAAGTAAGCTTCTCTCCCTCGCCTATTCTCCTCCTGTGTTGGTGTGTGCTCATCACCCTGTGTCCAATTTCTCCCATAGGGTTGCCGGCTGAACGGTCTCCTGCCTCTGGGTCCGAAGCAGACGCCACCACCAACACATTAACATTCCGCAGACACGCACCCAAACATCCCTGTTGTTAATAAACAGTTTGAACTACTCTGAGCCTGTGTGTGTGCGTCTCCTGAGCCGAACGTTATGTCAATTGTCAGTAGGACAGGTGGACAGGGTGAAGAGAGATGTCTCCTTTGCACCACATGATTCCATAAGGGGCACAGATGTGCTGGAAGAATTCAAGTTAGAAACCATGGGGCAGGAGGTACTTAACTCCTTGTTCCCTTTGGTGGGAGTGGCTAAGAACACTTTATGTATTGAAACAACTAGTTATAGATTACACTCATTTGTGAATTTTTCTTTATCTGCTTTTTCTGGTATGCATGAGGAATTAACAGCTTTTAGCCTTATGTTGGCTCAAAATAGAATGGTTCTTTATCAAATAACTGCCGCCCAAGGGGGCGTGTGTGCAGTTGTAGGTGATTATTGTTGTACTTTTACCCTTGAAAATGATACAGATGGTCACGTGATTGGCTTGGCCATACACAACCTCACTGCCTTATAGGCTGCTGTGGCCAAGTACAATGTTACTGATGAACAAACCTGGTTGAGTTGGTTACTTTCTTCATGAGGAAGTCTCATCATGAACCTGTTAGTGATTTTGGTGGTATTATTTTTGTTCTTTTCCTGTGTCATTCCCTGTATCCGTAGTATGATGATGAGACTTGTTCATGTTAATTTAGTTATGTACCATGGTGTAGTTACCGGGGATGGTGGGGATGATGAACAGCGTGAGCTCAAGGTGTCTCTCCATGACCCGAGTACAGAGTAAAAGTATGACTGACATGCTGAAAACCAAAAGGAGTTGCATGATCATGACGTGAAATTTGAAACATTATTTTTACTTTTATTTTGTTTTTATGTTATTCTTATTTTTGTTTTAGCATTACACTTTATTATTATGATTATTGTTTTCTTTTATATTGTTTTGTTTTATCCTTTATGTTTGTTTTTATATAAGCTGCAATGACACATAACTATAACACACATATACCCTTATTATATCCTTTTATTATTGTTTTATCATCATTCCGTTCTTCACTGTTTTTACCATTGATGGTTTTCTTTATTGATTAATGAGTTTATTGTTTCATTTCTCCTCCTAAAGGACTAAAACGTTTAGCCGGTACCTGGGGCAGCAGGGCTGATGGCTGACTTTTCCCGTTGATAGCTAGTTAGGATCTGTTGCACACAAATGCATTGGGGCTTAGCATAGCTGCCAGATGGGGTTTTAGATGCCATAAACGATTCTTTTCTGATGCCTTGCATGGCATCAAAGGGGGGAGGATGATAGAAAAAAATCATATTTGTCTTATATTTGTATTTGCTTTGTCTCAGAGTCTTTCTCAGAGTCTGTGTAAGAGTGTTAAGGTTGCAGCTGCACTAGTTATCATCTTGTTTTTAGTCCAGCCTGTGTGGCTCCCGTGTGACTGGTACAGAGTGAGCGTCATGGTTCTTGAAAAAAAAAAAAATCTGTACACCAAGTTTTGACCAGATGTACTGGGCCAATCATGATGGACAATTTGCCCCTCCACCTCTCAGATAATGGAGGGCTTAAAGAACTGAGTGATGTATGTTTGAGTCAGAATGGTGTGTGAATAGGCTCTGAGACTATTTTTGTGTTGTTCTCCACTGGCCAGTGTAATTAAATTTCCTGAAACTCTGATCCAGCCCGGTTTTTGACTGACGGTTTTCAAGAATTTTTCTAACAACTAGTAATTTGGAATGGTAAATTGTTGCTACTCCTCCTCCACGACCAGAACTTCTGGGCTTTTGACAGTTTAAATAACCAGAGGGAGTTGATTCATTTAAACCAACATAATCCTCTTGCCCTAGCCAAGTCTCTGTAAAGGTTATTAAATCAATCTGATGATCAATTAACAGATCATGGACTAGCAGAGACTTGGGAGTTAGAGACCTAATATTTAACAAACTGTACTTAATTTTTAAATTATGAGGAGGAACAGAGGCCAAATCATTCAATTTAGAGGCTTCATGTTTAATTTGAGTTTTACCAACTTTTTGTTTAATCACTTTGGGATGCTTATACATTATATTTTTATTTACTTTGGAGGGAGCAGACAATGATTCTCTGATGGGGAAGACAGGGGCTAAGTTGAGGGGTGGCGGATGAAGAGGCGCTGCAGAGAGGCGTGTAAGACTGCAACTCTGGCTCCTGGTCCCAGCTCTGAGTTGTTAGGGTTTTGGAAACGTGGATAAAAATGATGCCAGATTGTTAGATAAAAGAGATGCACCATCCAAAGTGGGATGTATGCCATCTTGTCTAATAAGACCAGGTTTTCCCCAAATGAGTTCCAATTGTCTATGTAGCCCACATTGTTTGCAGGACACAACACAGACAGCCAGCGGTTGAAGGATGACAAGCGGCTAAACATGTCATCACTGGCCAGACTGGGGAGGGGCCCAGAGAATACTACAGAGGCAGACATCATTTTTGGCAAAGCTACACACCGATTCCACCCTAAGTTTTGTGACTTCCGATTGCTGGAATCGGATGTCATTAATGCCGACGTGGATAACAATTGTGGAGTATTTACAGTTACTTTTAGCAAGCATTTTCAAATTTGACTCGATGTCGCCTGCTCTGGCCCCAGGAATGCATTTGACTATGGCTGCTGGAGTCTCTTGGATCACATTTCTGACTATAGAGTTGCCAATGATCAGAGTTCTTTCCTCAGCGGGTGTGCCGCTGAGTATGGAAAAGCAATTAGAAACATGAACAGGTTGGTGGTGAACCAGGGGCTTGCGACTATGCTTCCTTATCACTGTCACCCACCCATTCTCTCCTGGCTGCTCAGGAGAGGTAGAAGCCGGTGGACAGCTAGCAGGCCCTATGTTAGGGTGCTCCGCTGCAGCTAAGGGGAATCCGTCATTATTAACTGGCACTGATGGTATTTCAATGCAGTGGAGCTGGGATTCCAAATCGCACAACCTCACCTCGAGCTCAGGAGAGGTAGAAGCCGGGGGACAGCTCGCAGGCCCTATGTTAGTGTGCTCCGCTGCAGCTAAGCGGAGTCCGTCATTATTAACTGGCACTGATGGTATTTCAATGCAGTGGAGCTGGGATTCCAAATCACACAACCTCACCTCGAGCACCTCAAAAGGACAATATTTATTACATTTACCATTATCACTAAAAGGGGCAGAGGTGTAGCTAAACATCTGACACAGAGAGCACACCAGAGGAGAAGGGGAAGGAGAGCTAGTAGCCATAGCTAGTAGCTAACCCTGAAGCTAACACAAACACCAATGAAAGGTGAAGAGAAGGCTAAAGAGGGTGATTAGGTGACACTGAGTGCGCACACAGGTGCAAGAGGTTTGTTAAACAGAAGTGAGAGGTGACCGTAGATGGGAAGAAAGCAATTAAAATACAATTAAAGGCAATAATTCTCAGGAGAGTGAGGACAGCAAACCACAGACAGCCAGCAACACAGGACGTGACTATACATTACCACAGGAAGACAGAAGAGATGCCAGAAGAGATGATTGATGATTGTGTTTGTGTGCTTGCTCACTGCATGCCATGACACACTGACCATTTGACTGAGGACGGTAGCTGGAGCTAAGGCTGATGGTGGCCCCAGTGGCTTTGCAAAAAGGCACGCCAGACCTGGGAGCAAAATCGGGGGCCAACGATGTCGGTTGGTATGCCGTGCAGCCTTACCACGTGTATCATTAACAGGTCCATCATCACCTTGGCAGATGGCAACTTCTGAAGGGGGGTGAAGTGGACGGGCTTGGTGAACCTGTTGACGATGGCCAAAACGGTATTGTGGCCACTGGATGGGGGAAAACTAGTGATGAAGTCCATGGCTATGTGGGACAAAGGACGACCAGGAGTAGGGAGGGGTAAGAGCAGCCTGGCATGAGGGGTGGTGGAAGACTTCCCCGTGGAGCACTGGGGACATGCCTTGATGTATTCTCAGACATCTTTGCTCCTGGAGGGCCACCAAAAGATGCGTTTAAGGTGAGCCAGGGTTCTGGCCACCCCTGGATGACAGGTAAGCCGGGACATGTGCTACCAGTCAATGATCTCTCCCCTGAGTGTCGGAGGTACGAACAAACAGCCCTCTGGGCCCCCTTCCCCGATTAGGCTTGGTCTTGAATGCTTCTCGAACCCTCTGCTCCACCTCCCACGCAAGCGCCTCTACCAAGCATTTGGCCAGGATGATGGTCTCGGGGCGGCCCTTCATGGATCCCGTGGAGAACTGCCCGGAGAGGGCATCGGGTTTGGTGTTACGGGAGCCGGGACGTTAGGTGATGGTGAACTGGAAGCGACCGAACAACAGTGACCATCTGGCTTGCCGGAAGTTGAAGCGTCTGGCAGTTCTGAGGTACTCCAAATTCTTGTGGTCAGTCCATACCAGAAAGGGTAAGGGGGAGCCCTCAAGCCATTCCTCTAAGGCCAACTTCATGACCAGTAGTTCTCGGTCCCCGATGTCGTAGTTCCTCTCGGCGGGACTCAGTTGTCGAGAGAAATAGGAGCGGGGTGGAGCTTTCCATTGGCAGCCGACCTCTGTCACAGGACTGCCCTCACCCCTGAATCAGAAGCGTCAACCTCCACGATGAACTGACGGTCGGCGTCGACCTGGACCATGATGGGTGCGTCAGAAAACTTGGCCTTGAGGAGTGAGAATTCCTCTTCAGCCTCCCTGGACCAATGAAAGGGGGTCTTGGCAGAGGTGAGGCTGGTGAGGGGGAGGGTTATGGAGCTTTAATGATGTATGAAGCGGTGATAAAAGTTGACGGAACCCAAGAACCGCTGTACGTGTTTACAGGAGGATTGTGTGGGCCAGTCGAGAACAGCTCTAACCTTTTGAGGATCAGGGAGGATCTGCCCCTTGGCCTGAACCTGAACCCCAGGAACGTGGTGGAAGGGGTGTGGACTTCACACTTCTCTGCTTTGACATACAACTGGTTCTCCAGCAGGCGTTGGAGGACAGTGGGACTATGGATCTGGTGTTCGGCTAGAGGACGAGAGAAGATCAGGATATCGTTAAGATAGACAAAAATGAAGGATTCAAGGAAATCCCTGAGTACATCGTTAATGAGTCATTGAAAGACTGCCGGGGCGTTGGTCAGGCCAAAGAGCATTACCAAGTACTCAACGTGGCCACTAGGGGTGTGGAATCCCGTCTTCCACTTGTCGCCCTCACAAATCCTGATCAGATGGTAGGCATTTGGGCCAACTTGGTGAAGATGGTAGACCCCTGGAGCAGATCACTGGCAGAATCAATAAGTGAGAGGGTATACCTGTCCTTGATGGTGATATCATTGAGCTGCCGATAGCTGATGCAAGAGTGAAGAGAGCCATCCTTCTTTTTAACAAAGAAAAATCCATCCCCCAAGGCAAAGGAGGAAGGTCGAATGAGGCCGGCGTTGAGGGATTCCTTGACGTATTTGTCCAGGGCCTCCCTCTCCAGCCCAGAAAGGCTGTAGAGCCTGCTGGTGGGGAGGTGTACCCCCTGCAGAAGCTCAATGGGCCAGTCATATGGCCTGTGGGGAGGGAGGGAGAGGGCCCTGGCCTTGCTGAAGACAGGGGCTCAATCATGATATTCAGGGGGTACCTTAGATAGATACGGTGGCTCAGCTGCTGGGGGTAATAGTGTGACTGAAGGGGTGCAGGCGGCGGACCACAGGCAGGTAGAGTAACAGAGGGTGCCCCAAGATGTGATAGCGTTCTTTTGCCAGTTGATGGTGGGGTTGTGCAGGCAAAGCCAGAGGTACCCTAAGATAATCTGTGGGTTAGATGAGGGGAGAATGAGAAATGAAATCCTCTCTCTGTGATTACCTGACACCAACAGGGCAATGGAACAGTAATGTGTGTGACAGTGAGCTGCTTCATAATGTTAACACCTTAATGGGAGTTGGGAGCCAGGAACAAGGTATCCCTAACTGGGTTGTTAGACCCCTGGACATAAAGTTTTGCTTGACCCCCGGATTGATTAAGGCGTGACCTGTGTGTTCGCATGAGGATAACAGAAGGAGGTTGGGGATACTGAACTTGGTTTGAGGGGTGTCATGATGCTGAGCATGGGTGAGGCGGGGAGCACCGTGCTCATGCTTTCAGTTTGTGTTTGATTATTTTCTGTAATTTCTCCATTTCTGTTTTGTATTTATAGGTATGATGATATTGTGTTGCTTTTTGTTTCTGTTTGTTTTGAGTTGTCCGATTTCTGAATCTTAGTGTGGTCATTACAGTCTCAGTCTTTATTATTGTGTCTATGGCCATCTTATTTCGTATATGTAATGATATCCTCCTATGACTGAACTTGAGCCTCCTCCGCCATCATCTTTAGTTTCCCTTTCTGAAGTCTGATACTATTATTGTGGTTCTTCTCAGTATATTTAGCATGTCCCTGGTTTTGTATTTGTTTTGTTCTCGCCTTATGGGTCATTTCCCCTTGTCTATATTATCTGGTCTGTTCTCATTTCGTATTACTTCATGTTTATTGTCGGTTACCTTTTCGCCATTTCCTCCTGTGCTTTTATTTTGTAAACATGGCCTGCTTACTTCCTGTCTTAGCTCAAGTTTGTGGGTTATCACAGCTGTCATTAGTTTGTCTTGATTGTCCACGCTCATGTCACCCGCACCTGTTATCATTTGTACTCATTTCCCTTTATCCTATTTAAGGGGCGCTGCACAGCAGTTCTTTGCTGTGTCCTTAACTCTTCATCCAGGTGCAAGTTGTGCGTCTATATCTCAATGTGCAGACGGGAGTTCCCCGTCTTATTTTCTCTATGTTTCTCAGTGTAGTCCTAACGTACGTTCCACATTTTCTCATGCATTTCTATATGCCTTAGCTGTAGTGCTGTTCTGGACTATGCTTCTTCAAATCCTACCTTTGCCAAGTCCTATA
Source organism: Pholidichthys leucotaenia (assembly GCA_020510985.1). Classification (NCBI taxonomy): domain Eukaryota; kingdom Metazoa; phylum Chordata; class Actinopteri; order Cichliformes; family Pholidichthyidae; genus Pholidichthys; species Pholidichthys leucotaenia. Next base: position 114,425,659 of record CM035848.1, on the reverse strand, counting down.
AGTTTTATGGCTTTGTTATGTTTTGTGCTTTTTGTTATTAAACGTCCTTGCAACTCACAGTCCAGTGTTTGGGTCTTCAGTCCACCCCTGCCGGGCAGTTTATGACAAAGAAGCTTGGAGAATAGCGCCACCAGCCCCCCTACTGTGACGGACAGGCCAGCCATTTTGGCTTAAACTAACTAACTAACTAACTAACCTGCACTTATATAGCGCTTTTCTAGTCACAAAGGGGCATGCCTCTACAGAATGACCGGATTCGAGATCGACCCAACATCATGGGCTCAGGAGAGTTAGGGGAGGAAGGGGTGGGGAGAGCTGGGAGGCGTGTGGCCGATGAGGAGGTGAAGGGGGTGGGTGCGCATACGTCATGTTGGCATTCGCACGCACGTTCCTTGAGATGGTTGTCAAGGTGAATAACCAGTGTAATTAATACATCAAGATAGTTTGGCTCAACCAGGCAGGTGAGCTCATCCCAAAGCTGGGGGCTAAGGCTACCAATGAATGTAGATCTCAGCACAGTATCATCCCATCTTATCTTGTCTGCGAGTACCCAGAAGTCGATCGAGTGTTCAGCGGCCGACCGGTTACCCTGGCAAAGGTTAGTAAGCCGAGCTGATGTGCTTCCCTCTTGGTCTGAGTGATCAAAAATCCTGAGAAACTCGGTAGAAAAACGATCGGAGGAGTAAGTGGGATATTCGGGGTGAGTCAATACTGTGCGAGGCCATGAAAGTACTCATCCGTCCAGTAGATTTATTGCGTAGCTATTCTTACTGTGTTCAGATGGAAAATCCTCTGGTACATCCTGAAAAGCCAAGCTACATTGTAGGATAACCCCACCCCCCAATTTCCCATTGTAGTGAATGGGGGTGGAAATGGCCACCAAACGGCCAGAGCAATCTAGTGTGGGAGAAGGAACTGAGGAAATGGCACTCACAGCAAGGGACAGTTGTTCCACTCTATCTGTGACTTGTGATACAGCCATGGACAAAATTGGTGGTGCCCCTCTGTTGATGAAAGAAAAACACACAATGGTCACAGAAATAACTTGAATCTGTCAAAAGTGGTAATAAATAAAAATTCTATGAAAATTAACCAATGAAAATCAGACAATGCTTTTGAATTGTGGTTCAACAGAATTATTTAAAAAAAAACTCATGAAACAGGCCTGGACAAAAATGATGGTACCCCTAGAAAAGATTGAAAATACATCACAGGTGTCTACAAACTTGTAATCAGTCAGTCAGCCTATTTAAGGGGTGACAAGTAGTCACTGTGCTGTTTGTTGACATGTTGTGTAACACACTAAACATGGACCAGAGGAAGCAAAGGAGAGAGTTGTCTCAGGAGATTAGAAAGAAAATTATAGACAAGCGTGTTAAAGGTAAAGGCTATAAGACCATCTCCAAGCAGCTTGATGTTCCTGTGACTACAGTTGCACGTATTATTCAGAAATTTAAGATCCACAGGACTGATGCCAACCTCCCTGGATGTGGCCGCAGGAGGAGATGGATAATACGAATGGTAACAAAAGAGCCCAGAACAACCTCTAAACACATTCATGGTGAACTCCAAGGTCAAGGTACAGTACATCAGTGTCAGATTGCACCATCCGTCATTGTTTGAGCCAAAGTGGACTTCATGGGAAACAACCAAGGAGGACACCACTGTTGAAAACAAATCATAAAAAAGCCAGACTGGAATTTGCCAAACTGCATGTTGACAAGCCACAAAGTTTCTGGGAGAATGTCCTATGGACAGACAAGACAAAACTGGAACTGTTTGGCAAGGCACATCAGCTCTATGTTCACAGACGCAAAAATGAAACATACCAAGAAAAGAACACTGTCCCTACTGTGAAATATGGAGGAGGTTCTGTTATGTTCTGGGGCTGCTTTGCTGCATCTGGCACAGGGTACAGTACAATGAAATCTGAAGACTATCAAGGTATTCTAGAGAGAAATGTGCTGCCCAGTGTCAGACAGCTTGGTCTCAGTCGCAGGTCATGGGTCTTGCAACAGGATAATGACCCAAAACACAGCTAAAAACACCCAAGAATGGCTAAGAGCAAAACATTGGACTATTCTAAAGTGGCCTTCTATGAACACTGATCTAAATCCTATAGAACACCTGTGGAAGGAGCTGAAACATGCCGTCTGGAGAAGGCACCCTTCAAACCTGAGACAACTGGAGCAGTTTGCTCATGAGGAGTGGGCCAAAATACCTGCTGAGAGGTACAGAAGTCTCATTGACAGTTACAGAAATCATTTGATTGCAGTGATTGCCTCAAAAGGTTGTGCAACAAAATATTAAGTTAAGGGTACTATCATTTTTGTCCAGGCCTGTTTCATGAGTTTGTTTTTTAACCCCTTGCACTCCGGTCAATTTCCCTAAAAACGCCTAAAAATAACATACCCAAAGTAAATCAAAAGCTGTTCTTCAACCCTTTGCAGCATCTTCATGGGGTTGGTCTCATTTAAAAGAAAACACTTTGAATTTTTTGGCAAAACAGTCGTAATCTCTCTAAGTGCTCCTGCCACTGAGTAACAGTCATCTAAACATACTAAACTTGAAGAAAATAAAGTTCGCCTGGGTGGTTTTTTTTAGATACAAATGCTTGCAAATAACGCACAGCTGTCAGATACGGGCTGGAAAATGCAACAGAAATGTAGAACCAAGTGTTATCCAGCGGAGGTCAAAATTTTGTAACAATACCACAAAAAATGAATATATTACACAGCTTTTTTCTCAGGTTGTTCCCAGGCGTTTTTGAACTGTGCCAAATTGTGCCAAATGGCACCGTTTGGAAAAACGTCTATAACTTTTGAATGATTCAATATAGAAGCTTGATCTTGGGCTCTAATGAAAGGTGACACTCAGGGCTGTGTGTGTGTGTGTGTGTGTGGGGGGGGGTTGTTTATTCATTCGTGAATGAATGAATGAACAAACATGCCCCCCACACACAAAGAAGCATGCCACGTAAAAAATGTGTGGCTTTTTTTTTACAAGAAAAAATAACCTACAGTGCAATAAAAATTATACTAAAATATCTGCAATGTAGAGGATAACAACTCCCCCCACCCCCCGCTACAGAGCAGCACGGCGCACGGTCTGGTCCGTGCGCCGCGGTCTGTCATGTGGCGATGATGCACAGTTGTAATTTACCGATCGGTCAAAAGTCATTTTGATTACTATTTTCAGGGATAAAGAATAATTTAGCTTATAACACTTACCTGTCCACAACAGCAGTGTCGCTGGCAAACATCTGTTCCTCATTGTCAGACAAACATGACGCTGGTCCGCTTGTTACGACTCATGGTTCTGGTCACGCGACCCGGTCAAACCATGATTCCATTATTGCGGTTTTGCGCTTCCATGATTGCGGTTTTGGCGAACGATTTTTCAAAACAAATAAGAACAGTAGTAATAAAAAAAGAATGGCGAACACTACCGTTACACACAGCGGCTTACACAAAACAGATTTTACGCACGGGACGCACGCTTTCAATCGTCGAACTTCTCTGCTTCAATTGGCTCGTTGTATTCGCAGTCGTTGGTAGGCGGGTCCTTCTTGCTAGGTTTTCAGTCATTGGTTCGTCAAGGTTTCAGAAACCCAATTCAAGGCTCTTATTAGTCGAATGAGAGGTCAATCAAATCTAAACCAATCAAAGCACTCCTTTGGCTTTCTGTTCGCGGTTGTGTCTGTAGTGGAAGAATGGAAATGCAGCTTTTTTTTTCAGTGCGCTCTGAGACGCACAGTGCGCACTAGGACGCAGGAGGACGCACTAGGACGCAGAGACGTGACCGCCCGCGGTATCTCGGAGTGCAAGAGGTTAAAATAATTCTGTTGAACCACACGTCAAAAGCATTGTCTAATTTTAAATGGTTAATTGTCATAGAATTCTTATTTATTACCACTTTTGTCAGATTCAAGTTATTTCTGTGACTATTGTGGGTTTTTCTTTCATTAACAGAGGGGTATCAACAATTTTGTCCACGTCTGTAGCTGTGCGATTATTGACTGATTCTGTGAACCACCCCAGTTCCATCTGCAACTGCTGGGTCTGCTGCAGGAGATTGTTCTGTCATGATTCAATAGTGATAGACTCAAAAGCAGGCAACAGAGAAAGCAGGTGGCGAGTTAACAATAATTTTATTGATAGCAGTGTAAGGAGTGAGCTGCGGCGAGAGGTCTGGCAAACCCTATGGAGAGAGAGAGGAGACAAATGGTAAGCATAGCCATAATAGGGAACTGATTCACAGTGCTGATGATTGCTGTTTGCTTAGAGGTGCTGTGAGGGAGCTGGGTGGTGAAAGGAATGGCTGGAACCCTCAGTGTCGCAGCAGAGGGTTGGGTCCACTGTAGGTCTGAAGAACCTGGGAGAAGAGAAAAGGGAACAGTAGTTGAATAAGTACTTTCCTTTTCTTTGCAGAGGCTTTGGAGGAGAGGTACTGGCTGTACATGCCATGCTATTGGCGGCATGAAGTCAGCAACGATTTCCTGAGGAGTGGACGATGCTTGGTCTATTTAAAGAGTCTGCTGATAGCTTGCAGATGGTGAGTACAGCTGTGGAGAATGAGATTAATTAGTGAGAGAGAAAAGAGCAATGTGCAGCCAAACTATGACAAAGCCCTGGGAAATGGAGAGGGTTGTGTCAGACAGGACATCCGGCATAAAATCTCTGCCAAATCAAAAATGCAGATCATCACTAATGAGACTTCCATACTGTGAGATGGAGGCAGATGATCTCCTGTGGTGACCCCGAAAGCGAGCAGCCAATAAAAGATTAAAATACACATTTTAGATTTTTTACATATTTTATCCACATGATCTACAAGTTTGAAAATTAAAAATAACCTTTGATATGACTCAGAAATAAATAAAGGGCATCTAATTATTTTTGTAATTATGGGACCATAACCACACAAATATCATCATCATCATTACTTCCATCATCATCATCATCATCATCATCATCATCATCATCATCATCATCATCATCATCCATCACCACTGACTTCCAAAGGTGACTTTGGAAGATTTAAAATATTCATAGCATCTTAACACATAATCAGAGTCATTATCAGGTTATAGAGCTCTCTCTCTCTCTCTCTCTCTCTCTCTCTCTCTCTCTCACACACACACACACACACACACACACACACACACACACACCATGAAACACGTCTCCACAAAGTGAATGCGAGTTAACAGCTGCAGAACATAGTTCTGTTAAATATTTCAGGACAGACACACATTCTTCCAACAGCCTACCTGCCCCGTTGTACTAGGAGGATGGGAATGACTTATTGATGCCAATGAGAAGGATGTCAAATGAAAAAAGATGGAAAGAAATAATGAGAATTTTTGCTCATTATGAAGAGGAGCAGAGTAATTGTCTGCTTATTAAGATGGACTTTATACATGTTTTACGAGTTGACTCAGGTTTTAAAGTTGCTCCAGCAAACTGAAATAAACTTTACCCAGGATTTCAGGGCTTTCACACTTATTGTGTCCCTTTTGTGCATAATTTCTACATTCTTTTTTTCATATTGCATACAATTAAACAATATTTTATTTAAATGCTTGTTTTCTTGGTAGATCATTTGTGTTTAACTTTCCACAGTGCCGAGTTTTGTAAAAGTTGTCTCCCAGCTGAGTCATCATCAGAGTGCATTGGTGTAGGCTGGGGATCTTCAAATGGCGGACCCTGGTTTGGATCTGGACCCAATCACAAGTCAGTCCAGACCCAAACGTATGTCACAGTATGTGCGTTTCTTACCAACTTTGCTGCACTGCCTGAACATTGTGTACGTGTGTTGTGTGACACCGGTGCAGAGAGCGTGACTGACCATGTGTGTGTGCGTGTGCATTCAGCCCATTTCCAAACAGTCGGGGTGTCGAATGCTACAACCAGCTTGTTGAGACCTACATGAAGTTGACCCCTGTTTTGCAGAGCTGCCATAGCTCGTGTGTGATGCTCATCATTCATATGTGAACGCCCTCGTTTCTCATGTGTTTGTGCCCATCACTGGTAATTACATGCATTAATGCTCTGTAACTGCCACCATGAAGTAAGCTAATACCAACTGACATGCCATTTTCAAAGTTAGCGCAAGCAAAAAAAGGAAGGATGATCAGGAAAAACGAGAATTCAAAGAGGAATAGACAGAAAAATATGTGTTCATTCTGCCAGAGTCCAGCATAAAACCAGTGCGCCTGATTTGCAGCGACACAGTTGCCATCATAAATAGTAATGTAAAATGTCATTATGAGAACAAGCATGGCTATTTTGAACAGCACTATCCAGAGAATACTGAGGTGAGATCTCACAAACTTGCTCAGCTGAAATCTTCATATGAAGCCACAAACAGACTGCTTGTCAGGTCTATGACCGAGCAAGAAAGGGCAGCTGAGGCCTCACTCAGAGTGGCCTGTGTTGGGAAAGCATAAAAAGCCTTTTGCTCATGCAGAAGTTGTTAAAGAGTGTTTGGATGAAGTAGTTGAGGTCATTTTTGAGGGTTATGAGAAACAAGAGCTGTCTAGCAAGATTAAATAAATACTCTTATCAGACACCACTGTGACAAGGAGAACTGACTTATTGATTGATTGATTGCACACAGACTGGGAGGTCTTCAAAATAGCAGCCTCCCAGGGAGACAGGGCAGATGTGGAGGAGTATGCTGAAACGGTCACCAGCTACATCGCGAAGTGCACAGAGGATGTCACTATAGTGAAGACTATCACTGCACGGGGCAACTATAAGCCCTGGATGACTGCAGAGGTGCGCTCGCTGCTCACAGCCAGAGATGCAGCCTTCAGAGCGAAGGACAGGATCGCCCTCCGCTCAGCCAGGTCTGCGCTCTCAAAGGGAATTAAGATGGCGAAGCGCGCCTATGCGGAGAAAATCCAGGGACACCTCTGTGACACAAGGAACACCAAACGGATGTGGCAGGGAGTTCGGGCGCTGACAGATTATAAGTCTAGGCAGGGGGTCAATGATGACGACGCTTCGCTTCCAGACAGGCTCAACAACTTCTTTGCACGTTTTGAAGCATCAAACCCGACAATCAGAGGGAGGGCTGGCCCATCTCCACCATCTGTTGGGCCAGCTATCATCATCAACGCAGCGGACACACGGAGGACCCTAATCAGGGTCAACCCATGTAAAGCTGCAGGTCCGGACAACGCGAGCGAGTTGGCGGATGTCCTGACTGACATTTATAACATCTCCCTGAGTCAGGCCATCGTTCCCAGATGTTTTAAGACCTCAACCATAGTACCGGTGGCAAAGAAACCAGTTGTGTCCTATCTGAATGACTATCATCCTGTTGCACTGACACCAATTGTGATGAAGTGTTTTGAACAGCTTGTCAAACCACACATTACAGCCTGCCTCCCTGCATCACATGACCCGCTCCAGTTTGCATATCGTTCAAACTGCTCCACGGAGATGCTATAGTCACCACCCTGCACTCTGTCATCACCCACCTGGATCAGAAAGACACCTACGCCGGACTCCTGTACATTGATTTCAGTTCAGCATTCAACACCATTATTCCCCAGAGACTGATGGAGAAATTACTCCTTCTCGGTCTGAACACTGCCACATGTCTCTGGATCCTGGATTTCCTGACTGAGAGACCTCAGTCTGTCCGTGTTGGAAATAACATCTCCAACTGTATCACGCTGACCACCGGATCCCCTCAAGGCTGCGTACTCAGTCCACTGTTGTTTACACTTCTAACACATGACTGTGTATCCAGACATGAGGGGAACCAGATTATTAAGTTTGCAGATGACACCACAGTGGTGGGACTTATTCAGAGGGATGAGGACTCAATGTACAGGGAAGAAGTTAGAGACCTGGAGGGCTGGTGCAGGGAGAACAATCTGGTGCTCAACGTGGACAAAACGAAGGGGATGATTATCGACTTCCTGCGGTCAAGATGGGAGTGAGCAAGACATGAGCAAGATGGGAGTGGACTCCCACCTGGTGGACTGGATCTCCGACTACCTCACTGGCAGACCACAATATGTCGGGCTGAAGGACATTACGTCTGACACAGTTGTCTGCAGCACTGGAGCGCCCCAGGGCACAGTATTGGCCCCTCTTCTCTTCACCCTGTACACCTCCGACTTCTGCTACAACTCGGAGCTGTGGCATATTAAGAAATATGCCAATGACACAGCCATTGTTGGGTGTATCAGGGGTGACAGAGAGGAGGAGTATCGGAGACTGGTAGGGGACTTTGCTGCATGGTGCCACACTAACCACCTACAGCTCAACACCTCTAAGACGAAGGAGCTGGTTATTGATTTTGGGAGGTCCAGACCAAGACCTCAACCAGTCCTGTTAGAGGGAGCTGAGGTGGAGGTTGTGGATTCATACAAATATCTTGGGTTGTGGTTGGACAATAAATTGGATTGGACAACATACATTAGCCACTTGTATGGGAAGACACAAAGTAGGATGTACTTCCTACGGAGATTGCGGTCCTTCAACATCTGCAGCAAACTTCTGCGGATGTTTTACCAGTCAGTGGTTGCCAGCATCCTCTTTTACTCCGTGGTGTGCTGGGGGGCAGTTTATCCAAGAAGGATGCGTCCAGACTGGATAAACTAATCAGGCAGGCTGGCTCTGTGGTCGGCGCGAAGCTGGACACCCTGGTGACGGTGGTAGAGATGAGGACTCTGGATAAACTGTTGGATATAATGGACAATGTCAGCCACCCTCTGCACACCGTCATCAGTGACCAGAGGAGCCTGTTCAGTGAAAGACTGCTCCTTCCCAAGTGTCGGACCAACAGGCTCAAGAACTCTTTTGTCCACCATGCCATCACACTCTATAACTCCTCACTTGGGGGGGGGGCGGCATAGAGTACAGAGGACAGTAGGGCATTCATAGTGCAATAACTTTAACTTAACCATACTTGTACAAGCCATATTTAGCCCTGTATTTATACTGTGTATATTATGTTAAGTGTTTATTTTTTTCTTTTTTGCTTTTCTGATCTGTATGCTCCTTTTATGTGCTGCTGGAAATTTTAAATTTCCCAGAGGGAGTCATCCCAAAGGGATTAATAAAGTTAAGTCTAAGTCTAAGTCTAAGTCTAAGTCACAGCCTGAACACGTCCTTCTCAGCATCGTTTGATGGAGAGAGTGGAGAACATCAAGTTCCTCGGAATGCAGATCTCGCAGGACCTGACCTGGCGCAAGAATTCCTTGGGGATCAGGAAGCGGGCCCAGCAGAGACTGCACTTCTTGAGGAAACTCAAACAGGCCTCTCTTCCCATCTGCATCCTCAGGACCTTCTACAGAGGTGTGGTGGAGAGTGTTCTGACATACTGCATTGCAACATGGTACTCCAGCTGCAGTATGTCAGACAAATAAGCCCTCCAGAGGATAGTTAAGGGAGCTGAGAGGGTAATTGGAGTTTTCCTCCCCTCTGTCCAAAAACCTTTTCAGAACTGTTGTAGGAGCAGGGCACTGAACATTGTCAAGGACCACTCTCATCCTCTGCATAAACACTTTGAACTTCTGTCATCTGGCAAACGATTCCGGAGCATCAGAGGCAGAACCACCAGACTGATTAACAGCTTCCTTCCACAAGCTGTTAGGATGCTGAACAGTTGATCCAGATTCTTTCATACATACTACTGCACCTTATGGACATTATGTATATTATTTGTATATTATAGTTCTAGTTAGTTTTCAAGTATGTCTCAGGATGTGTGAATCGGGCTGCACGGTGGCGCAGTGGTTAGCACTGCGGCAGCACAGTTTACCCTTGGCCGGGGGATTGTGGGGATCATGGGATCGTGGGTTCGATCCCAGCCCCCGACCAACAGTGATCTGTGTGGAGTTTGCATGTTCTCCCCGTGTTGCGTGGGTTTACTCCGGGATTTCTCCGGTTTCCTCCCACATGCCAAAAACATGCATGCTAGGTTAATTGGCTGTTCTAAATTGTCCCTAGATATATGTTTCCTATAAGCCCTTAGAATAGAGGGTTAGTATTAATGAAAGCGCTTTGAGTGGTCTTTGTGACTAGAAAAGCGCTATATAAGTGCAGGTTAGTTAGTTAGTTAGTTAGTGAATGGCTGTGTTGGGGTCGGGGGTGAGGGTGTGTGTGAGTGTGTCTTAAATTATGTTCTTTTTACTTATATGGATGCCGAGAGAAACGCAATTTTATCTTGCCTACACTACAGTTGTATGTACAGTAATATGACAATAAAGGTTGATTTGATTTTTGATTTTTTGATACTATTTATTTCGAACAAGACAGCATAGAAACAAGAATAAAAATAAAAAAATGTAAATGCAATCCGAAAAGGAACAGGATTGAAGCCAAAAGCTTATCATGTCCTGTCTCATCATTAACTAATTAATATACCTATTTAGCTGCTTGCGCATATACACATACATACATACATACATACATACTCTACCGTTCAAACGTTTGGGGTCACTTTGAAATTTCCTTATTTTTGAAAGAAAAGCACTTTTTTTCAATGAAGATAACTTTAAACTAATCAGAAATACACTGTATACATTGCTAATGTGGTAAATGACTATTCTAGCTGCAAATGTCTGGTTTTTGGTGCAATATCTAGATAGGTGTATAGAGGCCTATTTCCAGCAACTATCACTCCAGTGTTCTAATGGTACAATGTGTTTGCTCATTGCGTCAGAAGGCTAATGGACGATTAGAAAACCCTTGTGCAATCATGTTAGGTCTGCAATGCTGTAATTGCTGCAAATGGAGGATTCTTTGACAAAAGCAAAGTTTGAAGGAAAAAAATATTATTTCAAATACAAATCATTATTTCTAACCTTGTCAATGTCTTGACTATATTTTCTACTCATTTTACAACTCATGGTGGTAAATAAGTGTGACTTTTCATGGAAAACACAAAATAATTGTCTGGGTGACCCCAAACGTTTGAACGGTAGTGTACATGCATACAAACAACTTCCCACTCCACAAGCGACTCTCATAGACTTTCACTCAACCAACCCTAGCAATTAACAGCTCATCGAGAAAAATTTCAGAGAAAATAACTCACGAGCTATGTGGTAAGGTATCAAGACTATTACTGATTATAAGCAAAATCACAGCACTCCCATCAACATCTCCCTCTTAAATTATTTTAACACGTTCTTCGCTTGATTTGAGGAGAATCATAAGCAAGAATCAGACATGTCTATGACAACATCTGAGAGCAACCAGCCACTCATTTTCCAGTCACACTAAGTCCAACGGGTCCTGTGTAACATTCGATACCAGGAAGACACCGGGACCAGATGGAGTTACAGGTCAGGTACTGAAAACATGTGCTAGCCAGCTAGCTGCAGTATTTATAACTATTTTCAACTGATCACTTCAACAAGCCACAGTCACCACTTGCCTTAAAACCACCACTATAATCCCTGTGCCCAAAACTTCAGCTGTCACAGGTTTAAATGACTATTGACCCATTGCTCTCACACCAGCATCATGAAATGCAGGGAAAGACTGGTACTGCAACACACAAATCTTGTAGCCCCTTGGACTTGGATCATCAATTTGCCTACAGGCCAACAGATCAACAGATGATGCTATTTCAATAGCACCACACACAGCTCTTACCCACCTCGAAAATCCAAACACTTATGTCCGGATGCTGTTTACTGACTTCATTTCTGCCTTTAATTCCATCAGCCCCAATAGACTGGTCAGCAAACTGCAGTCACTACAACCTGGAACATCCCTTTGTCTGTGGATCAAAGATTCTCTCACAAACCGATCCCAGCATGTTAAGCTGGGCAGTCTCGCTTCCTCCACCATCACTCTCAATACTGGTGCACCCCAGGGCAGTGTTCTCAGTCCAATCCTGTACCCCTTGTATACCCATGACTGCGTCCCCACCCACAGCTCCAACACAATTATTAAGTTTGCAGCTGATACGACCATAATGGGCCCGGTGGTAAACAATGATGAAACAGCCTATAGGGAGGAGATTCAGATATTGTTGGCATGGTGCAGAGACAACGACCTTTGCTTAAACACAAAGAAAACTAAAGAAATAATCATAAACTTCAGGAAATCAAAGGCACAGCATGCAACTATTTTGCATGCTGAGCAGACTGAGCATCAAAGGGGAGGAGGTAGAGCAGGTGGCTGACTTTAAATTCTTGGGTGTGTATATATCTAAAGACCTAAGTTGGAGTGTGAATACAACCCACAACATCAAGAAGGCCCACAAATAACTCTTTTTCCTCAGAACTCTGAAGTGCAACAAATTTCCTCCCTCTCTGATTAGGAACTTCTATTGCTGCACAGTAGAGCGTGTCCTGTTGTACGGTTGCATTGTCTGGTACTTCAACTGTATAGAGGCAGAAAACAAGGAGCTGCAACGGGTCATAAAGGCAGCCCAGTGGATTGTGGGCTCTCCGCTCCTGAGCATGGAGGACATCTACTCCATATACCTCCTCAGAAGAGCTAAAAACATCAAGAATGACCCAACACACCCAGGACATTACCTGTTTCCCACCCTCCCCTCAAGTAGGCTCAGAGTCATCAAAACCTGGACTAGCAGAATGAAAAAGGGCTTCTTTCCTTGAGCAGTAGACTGTTGCACTCATAATCCTTTTAGCAGGTATGCACACAGACACATATACTTAGACTGCATTAGTATTTTATCTATTTATTATTATTTATTATTATGACAATTGTATTTTAAGCTGCTGACAAGAGATTGTTGCTAAACAGAGTTTTGTTGTATTCTGTGTAAAATGACAATAAAGATTCTATTCTATTCTATTCTACAGCTCCACTGAGGTTAGAGTGCCAGAATACAAAGCAGAAGATTCCAGGTACGAGACCAGTTGCAGCCTTTTTTCCTGCGGCCTAGTTGATAGAGCATCCACCCCACAACTGGGAGGTTGTGGGTTCAAGCCCCAGCCGGGTCATACCTAAGACTATATAAAAATGGTACTTCCCGCCTTCTAGCTTAGTGCTCAGCATAATAGAATGGGGGAAGGAGATGTTGTTTGTGGCAGTGGCCCCTCTGATTCTAGATGTGATTAATATTGTAGATAGGAGAAACATAATTTCATTCTACTATGATGGGCTGTATGGATTGAATGACAATAAAGTTGGATTCTTCTTCTATCCTATTCTATTAACAGAACCATCTTCCTATCTGTATTTATCTAATTTTTCATTTTTGTACCTTTTTTAAAAACTCAAAATGTTTGGACACTGTTTTAACTCTATATTTAATCCATTTCATAATTTAACCCCACAGATTGAAACACAAAAGCTTCTCCTAGTTGTTCGTACACCCACTGTCTTTAAAACTCTCCCTTTAAATGATAACCCTTTTGTCTTTCAACAAACATGTTTTGGATGTTATCTAGCTGTAAATTGTTCCTTACTTTGTACATTATTATTGCAGTTTTATACTCCACCAGATCAAATAATTTCAAACTTTTAGACTGTAAAAATAAACAGTTTATGTGATCATGAAAACCAGCACCGTGGATGATTCTTATTGCTATTTTTTGTAAAATAACAAGAGGCTGTAATGAACTTTTATATGTATTTTCCAAAACTTCTGAACAATAATTTAAATATGGTAAAACCACTAAACATTGTAAAGTATGGAGTGATTTCTGATCTAGTATGTGCTTTGTTCTGCTCATGACCGAAATACTTCTAGACAGTTTAGCTTGTGTGTATCTAATGTGAGGTTTCCAGCAAATTTTTCATCTATAATCACACCTAGAAATTTATTGTCTTTAACTCTTTCAATATTGATGTTATCTATCTGTATCTTTGCTTGAATATTTGCCTTACCATTTCCAAATAACATGAACTTTGTTTTGCTCAAATTTAATGATAATTTATTTTTATTAAACTATTCTTTTATTTTAATGAATTTGGTAGTGATTACATTCAAAAGTTGCTGTAGATCCTAACCAGTACCCAGAACAGTTGTGTCATCTGCAAACATAACAATCTTCAACAGTTCAGAAACATTTCAAATATCATTGATATATAAAATGAAAAGTTTAGATCCCAATACTGACCCCTGGGGGACACCACAAACAATATCCAAACTCTCAGATTTATGTTATCCCATCGTCACAAATTGTTGCCTGTTTTTTAAATAGTTTCGGACCCAATTCAATACTACGCCCCTGAGTCCTTATCATTCCAATTTACTGAGTAATATTTCATGATTTAATGTATCAAATGCTTTTTTAAATTCAATAAATACTCCCACTGCAAAATTTCTTTCTGTCCATAGAATTAGTAATTTCTACATCTATTATCTATCTATTATCTATTATCTATTATCTATTCTAACATCCATTAATCCATACTCGTTGGTTGGGGGCATGCTGGGGTCCAATTCCAAAATGGGCAGTCCGATTTCTTCTGATTGGTTTCATAACAAAGTAGGTTTCTCCTGGGTGGGTTGTTAGCCCTCCGCATAATAGTCGGATGATGGGGCTGCCATCTAATGGCATGCCAACATGCCGTGAGTCACCATTTATCTGGAACCTCCCCAAGAGACCGGCCTGCCAAGGGTGACCCTACCAGGACCAAGCTCCAGACAGTAACACTCTTTGGATCATTGGAACACACAAGCTCCCTCGCCACGACAAGGCAGACCCAGGAGACAAGGCCAGACCCAGGAGAGGGTACAAGAAACCAGAGATCAACTGCAGACGTGGCCTCACTGCATCAGCCCTGCAGGCACTATGGAAACCTCTCTGACGCCATCATTCAATCTCTTGAAAGATGAAGCTCCGTATATACAATGCGTCAGTCCTCTCCATCCTACTCTATGGGTCAGAGACTTGGCCACTGAATAAGACTCTGGCCTCGAGAGTGGATGGGTTTGATAGTTGGGCCCTCAGAACCATCGACAACATCAGGTGGCCCAAGCACACTTCTAATGACGCGCTCTGAGCCTGCACACATCAGGCTGCAGCATCCCACCTTATTACACAGTGGCGTATCCGCTGGTTTGGCCATGTCCTTCGCCTCCCACCAGAACATCCATCAAAAGCCATCCTCATGTTCGACCCCAGGGCCTCAGGGTGGAAAAGACCTTGGGGCAAGCCACGCACCAGATGGTTCGATGTGGTGGAGAGAGACTTCTGACAGCTCTGATTCGCTGTTGACAATGCAGAGGAGCTGGCCCCAAACCGGGAATGTTGGCACGCACTTGTTAAAATGATTGGCTCTTCACATGGTGATGGCCAGCCAACCCTCACCCCACAGGAGTAATAAGCAAGTAAGCAACATCCATTAAAGCCACTGATGTAGAGTGGTTGGTTCTAAATCCATATTGGCTGTCTTTAAGTAATTTGTATTTAGCTATGAACTTGTCTAATCTGTCATTAAAGAGTTTTTCCAGGAAGGGGCCGATGCTGTGATCGCGAGACGTACCGAGACTGTTGCACAATAATCCAAAAATGGCGACTCCCGTCAATCGAGCTTAAACAAACTTGTCCACAGGTAGTTTTTTTTTCTCTTTTTGTAATTAATTCATTAACTGACTGTCTGTATCTAGCTTTCTTTTTTCGCATGGAGCTGGAGGAACTAGAGAACTATATCGATGAGTTTTATTACCGTTGCTGTGTCATGGAGCAGGTGAGTGTGTGTTCCGTCCCTGCTTCTCAATCTAGACGACCGAGACCCGCAGACTCGCCAAAAATAATGCCTGAAAAAATCATGGGAGGGCACCGAGGTTAGTGACATCCTTTTCTCTATTTAGAATAAACTTACCAGCATGGATGGTAAAATGGCGCTGGTCGAACTGCTTCATAAAGAATTCCAGGGCTTGCATGACAGTCTGGAGTTCAGTCAAGCACAGCTTGTCTCTTGTAGAGGAAAATAATAGCCTAAAAAAGTCAGTAAACACACTAACCATGCGACTTGGAGTTGTTGAGGGAGGAAACCAAAAAATGAAGGAAACAGTTCTCAATTTGCAGTCACGCAGCATGAGAGATAACGTTGTTTTTTCTGGAATTGTTGAAAAAAATAATGAAAATCCACAACAGCTGGTCCGTGAATTTATGTCAACACAACTGAAACTATCCCCTGAAGTCACAAATTCAATTACCTTCCACTGAGTCCACCGAATTATGCAAAAAAATTCCCAGAATAAACATCCCAGACCTATTGTTGCCAAATTTGAGCATTTCAAGCAAAAAATTTTGGTACAGAGGCAAGGCAAGCAGCTTAAAAACACCAGTTATGGTCTAAATGATCAGCTTCCACAGGGAATCTTGGAAAGGAGAAAGAAGCTTTTTCCCATTAGGAAACAAAACATCCAAGAAGGTAAACGAGCTACTGTTTCTGTGGATAGACTGTATATAGATCGCAAGCTGTTTATGGATGAAACTATAACGCCCTGATTATTCTAGAGCCTATTTTGGTTTTTTAGCTACAGGTGGAAAAAGAGTGTGATTGTGCGCGGGTCTCATTCGATCTCAGTTTAATTTGTTAACATTTGTCAAAATGTTTTTTTCTTTGTTGCTGAGGTTGTTTGTCTGTTGTAGTTAATTTTTTGAAGTTACTAGGTCGTTGTATGTTATCTGCATTTTTTTCACCACTTAGTAACCTTTATGTCTGCTTTCTCTCATATTTCTGGTTTATAGGAAATAACTTTAAGTACATGCACCTCGTTTGCTTGCAATTGCAGGCAAATGGAACAGAGACATCATGCGCGCACACCCAATCATATATGTGTAGATGTATATTTTACACACAACATATATATATATATATATATATATATATATATATATATATATATATATATATATATATATATATATATATATATATATATATATACACACACACATATACATACATTACTGACATATAATCACATAGGCACATTTAGTTAGCCTTTAGCACATAACCAGTTAGTGAAAACATGTCCACATTTAAGTTTGTCACGTGGAACATACGTGGAATTGGTACCAGGGAGAAGAGGCTAAAAGTTTTTAATCGACTGAAGGATCTACAGAGAGACTTTGTCTTATTACAGGAAATACATGTCTGTAAGTCATCTATAGATGCACTCACCTCCCCGGAATTCCCCCACATGTACTCAGCCGGCTTTAATTCTAAACAAAGGGGGGTAGCTATACTGGTAAACAGAAGAATACGCTTTGTTGTGAATAATACCATAACAGATCTGGAAAGTAGATTTATAATACGAAAAATCTCAGTTCAAAATTTGGATCTATGTATTGCAAGCGTTTATGGCCCAAATGTTGACGACTCATCCTATTTTCACACTTTTTCACTTCTCTTTCTGAGCACTTTGACACTACACTCATAATAGAAGGAGACTTCAACTTGGTATTAAACCCTGCAATTGACAGGCTCAGTGCATCAGGGAATTACAGAAAATGGCAGGCTACTGACACAAACAATACATGAATGATTTTGGTCTTTGTGATGAATGGCGTTCTCTTCACCCAACTCTTCGGGAATACACTTTTTTTTTTTATCAGTTCATAGTTCACATTCATTTCTTTTTAGCCAGTAACTCTATTGGGAGGGACATCACAGACACTGAAATATGTTCAAATCAAGCTATTAGCAGTCACCATCCACTATCTCTTACGCTAGTAAATAGGAAAGCTACAAGGGAAACTAGGAGCTGGAAATTTAATATATCACTGCTAAAAGACAAAGACTTTATTAACTACTTTAATAAAGAGTGGGAATCATATCTGGAATATAATGATGTGCCAGGAATATCCCCAGGTGTTCTTTGGGAAGCAGCAAAAGCGATCATGCGAGGTAAAATAATCTCTTACTGTTCATATAAGAATAAAAAAGAAAAAGCACTGGTACTGGAGTTAGAACAGAAAATTAAATCACTGGAGATGACCTGTGTTATTTCTCCACAGGAATAGACACTTAACAATCTGAGAAAATTAAAGCTGGAATTAAAAGAAATTACAAACAAAAGAGCACAGTTTTTAATACAAAGACTGCTTCTTGAGAAGTTTGAACACAGCAATAAATCAGGGCGAAATCTTGCGAACCAGCTTAGATTGAATAAAGAAAAAACAACTATCCACTCTGTTAAAGATATGACTGGAAATATTACCCTTGTGCCTGAAGAAAGGGGCAGAAGAGAAACAGGCCTGTAGTTTGTGAAGTGGTGTTTGTTTCTAGTTTTGTATAGAGGTGTAACTTTAGCTATTTTCATTTTACTTGGAATTCTACCATTTTGGAATGATAAGTTGCAAATGTGTTTCAATGGTTTAGCAGTTTCTTTGATAATCTTTTTAACAGCTACCATGTCAATGTCATTCATCACAGTCAGTTGAAACTTTATTTTTGAATTTATGTACAATCTCAATGATTTCCCTCTCTTCCACTGCTGTTAGAAACAGCGAGTTTGGATTTCTGTCAATTAATTTACTTTTCCCTTTTTTCGATATGAATGGACCAGGAATTTTTTCTGCTAATTTTGGTCCAATATTTACAAAGAATTCATTGACTCTATTAACTGCATCATTTATATTATTAATATTTATATACTGTACCTACGGCTGTCAGACTTTATAACCTAACCAGGGCAGCTTGTAGAGGTCGTATTAAATGTACTAAATGCAACAACTCTGCACAATAGAGATCATCACCTCCAATACACAACTAGGACAATAACAATTATTACTGAGGGTGGCAACAACACTGTGATTCAAATGCGAAATATACTGTCTGGGTACATATTCACATCCTGCAGGGTAATTTAACAAACCGTAATGCTGTTTATTCCATCTAGCTGCAATGTTCCTGCAATGAGTATATACAGACATGGACAAAATTGTTGGCACCCCTCTGTTAATGAAAGAAAAACCCACAATGGTCACAGAAATAACCTGAATCTGACAAAAGTGGTAATAAATAAAAATTCTATGAAAATTAACCAATGAAAATCAGACAATGCTTTTGAATTGTGGTTCAACAGAATTATTTTAAAAAACAAACTCATGAAACAGGCCTGGACAAAAATGATGGTACCCTTAACTTAATATTTTGTTGCACAACCTTTTGAGGCAATCACTGCAATCAAACGATTTCTGTAACTGTCAATGAGATTTCTGCACCTCTCAGCAGGTATTTTGTCCCACTCCTCATGAGCAAACTGCTCCAGTTGTCTCAGATTCAAGTTATTTCTGTGACCATTGTGGGTTTTTCTTTCATTAACAGAGGGGTACCAACAATTTTGTCCACGTCTGTATCTGTGTACATATGTACAGTGATGTGAAAAAGTGCTTGCCCCCTTTCTGATTTCTAGTTTTTTTGTATATTTGTGACACTTAAATGTTTCAGATCATCAAACAAATTTAAATATTAGACAAAAATAGCACAATAAAGGTGTTTATTATTAAGGGTAAAAAAAAAATCCAAACCTACATGGCCCTGTGTAAAAAAGTGATTCACCCCCCCCCCAATTAAAACATAAATTAACATACACCTGCTTTGAGACCACTAGCTACAGGGCAGAGAAGAGACACACACACTCATACCCCCTCTCATGTATGGAAATGGGGGCATTAGTAAGATGGCAGCCGGGTTGGATGGGGAATGAACAGGGGTGGCCAACTGCTGGTTTCTGGTGGTGACACCACTCCAGGTATAAAGGATGTGGGCGGAAGAGGCTAGTCGTCTTTCGTCGTGGGACACTTGGCTTGCTGGAAGGTGCTGAACGCCTGAGGGTATTGTCTATAGATATTGTAATTGTAGTAAAGCTGCATTAACAGTAACCACCCTCTGCTCGTTATTGCCCAATTATGGATCCCACCCCCCAGACACACACACACTAAAAGTCTCACCAGGCCAGGTAAACAAAGCACTGTGGAATATCAACCCCCGCAAAGCAGCAGGACCAGACAACATACCTGGACGGGCCCTTAGGGCATGCGCTGCTGAGCTGACTGACATCCTCACATCAATCTTCAACCTCTCTCTCAACCAGAACATAGTCCATTCCTGCTTCAAAACCACAACCATCATCCCCCTCCCCAAAAGGAGCCCGCCGACCTGTCTGAATGATGACAGACCAGTAGCACTCACTCCAATCATCATGAAGTGCTTCGAGAGAGTGGTGCTGCCCCTTTTTCAGGACAGCATGCCGGGCACCATGGACCCCCTGTAGTACGCCTGCTGACCCAACAGGTCCACCTCAGATGCCATTGCTACAGCACTCCATTAGTCTCTCTCCCACCTGGAAGGTAAAGACTCCTACATTAGGATGCTCTTTGTCAACTACAGCTCCGCCTTTAACATGATCATCCCCCACAAACTCACTGACAAACTGTTTTCACTTGGCTGGCACCCCACCCTCTGCGACTGGCTACTGGACTTTCTAACTGGAAGGCCCCAGTCTGTCAGGATGGGTAACAGGACCTCAGCCAGTATCATCACAAACACAGGTGTCCCACAGGGTTGGGTTCTCAGCCCCGTCCTCTACAGCCTCTTCACCCATGACTGTGTTGCCTCCCATAAGAACAATATCATCCTAAAGTTTGTGGATGACACAGCAGTGATAGGACGCACCACTAGTGATGACGAAGCATCCTACAGGAGGGAGGTGGCCAATCCGGTGTCATAGTGTGAGGACAACAACCTCATCCTCAACATGGTCAAGACAAAGGAGACAATAGTGGATATGAGGAAAGGGAGGAGGAGACCTCATCAGCTGCTGTTCATCCGGATGCTTGAGGTGGAGAGGGTGAGCAGCTTTAAATACCTGGGTATCCACATCAGCGAGGACCTGAAGTGGACACACAACACCACAGAGCTGGTTAAGAGAGCACAACAGCGGCTGTAATTCCTGAGGAGGCTGAAGAAGTTTGGCATGTCCTCCAGGATCCTCAACAATTTCTACAGCTGCATCATCGACAGCATCCTGACTAATTGCATCACTGTGTGGTACGGCAGTACCACTGCCCTGCACCGCAAAAGCCTGCAGAGAGTGGTGAAGACAGTGAAGATCATCATGACTCCACTCCCCTCTCTGCAGAGCATCTACCACTGCAGAATCCAAAGGAGAGCTGATGCCATCCTCCAGGACCCCACCCACCCAAGCACAGATTGTTTACACTTCTACCCTCAGGCTGGAGGCGCAAAAGTGTGAAATGCAGGTCAACCAGACTGAAAAACTCCTTCTTTCCCACTGCCATCAGACTCCTGAACAAATAACAGCTCCCAAAACTCCGCAACACAGCTTTGTATATAAGAACTCAGACACCAGCTGCTAAATTTACACATTGCTCATCTGTACAGTAGATATAGTCTCACCCGTCTGATGTCCATATCATCTCTGCTGCTATTTATCTTGTACAGTCTACTGGTACTACCGTTACAGAGACATTAGCACCGGGTGCTAATTTGTAATTTATAATTATATACTGCTCAATGCACAATGCTCATTTGCACACTGTACATAGGTTTATGTACACAATGCTCATTTGCACTGTACATAGGTTTATGCCATCTCAGGTTCACATCATCTCTGATATCAATATACCACTACCACTATAGTCATCCAGTGAATTTTCAATTTTATTTCTCTTGTTTGACTGCATCAACTGCTTTAGCTGTCCAAACAGCCTAATGTGTGTTATTAGTATTAGTGTTTAGTATCAAGGCGTGCTTAGGAGTCCTAATTGCCTAACTGTGTCTTGGTGTGTGTGTTATTAGCATCCATTCATATTAGGATTGAGTTATTGTGTTAATACCTTATTAGTATTGTTGTGTACCTATTACCTTGGCATTCCTTTGGAGATCAAAGTAAGAATTTCATTGCTCAGAAAATGTAGCATTTCTTAACTGTGCACATGAAAATAAAGCCTTTGAATCTTTAATCTGTGGTTTATCATATCTTTGGACAGCTGAGCTCAATTTCTCTAGCAACACCCAGGCCTGATTACTGCCACACCTGTTCTCAATCAAGAAATCACTTAAATAGGACCTTCCTGACAAAGTGAAGTAGACCAAAAGATCCTTAAAAGCTACATATTATGCTGTAATCCAAAGAAATTCAGGAACAAATGAGAAACAAAGTAATTGAGATCTATCAGTCTGGAAAAAGTTATAAAGCCATTTTTAAAGCTTTGGGACACCAGTGAACCACAGAGAGAGCAATTATCCACAAATGGCGAAAACATAGAACAGGGGTGAACCTTCCCAGGAGAAGCCAGCCGACCAAAATTACCCCAAGAGAGCAGTGATGACTCATTCAAGAGGTCACAAAAGACCCCACAACAACATCCAAAGAACTGCAGGCCTCACTTGCCTCAGTTAACTGAGGCAAGTGACTCTAACATAAGAAAAAGACTGGGCAAAAATGGCCTGCATGGCAGAGTTCCAAGACAAAAAACACTGCTGAGCAAAAAGAACATAAAGGCTCGTCTCTGTTTTGCCAGAAAACATCTTGATGATCCCCAAGACCGGACTGATGAGACAAAAGCTGAACTTTTTGGAAGGTGTGTGTCCTATTACATCCGGCGTAAAAGTAACACAGCATTTCAGAAAAGGAACATCATACCAAAAGTAAAATATGGTGGTGGTAGTGTGATGGGCTGGGGCTGTTTGCTGCTTCAGAATCTGGAAGACTTGCTGTGGTAAATGGAACCATGAATTCTGCTGTCTACCAAAAAATCCTAAGAAGAATGTCCAGCCATCTGTTCATGACCTCAAGCTGATGCACACTTGGGTTCTGCAGCAGGACAGTGATCCAAAACACACCAGCAAGTCCACCTCTGAATGGCTTAAGAAAATCAAAATGAAGACTTTGGAGTGGTCTAGTCAAAGTCCTGACCTGAATCCGATTGAGATGCTGTGGCATGACCTTAAAAAGGCGGTTCATGCTCGAAAACCCTCCAGTGGCTCATGCTTGGAAACCCTCCAGTGTGGCTGAATTACAACAATTCTGCAAAGATGAGTGCGCCAAAATTCCTCCAGAGCGCTGTAAAAGACTCACTGCCAGTTAACGCAAACGCTTGATTGCAGTTGTTGCTGCTAAGGGTGGCCAAACCAGTTATTAGGTTTAGGGGACAATCACTTTTCACACGGGGCCACGTAGGTTTGGATTTTTTTCCCCCTTAGTATTGATCACCTTCATTTAAAAAACTGCATTTTGTGTTTACTTGTGCTATCTATGTGCAATATTTAAATCTGTTTGGTGATCTGAAACATTTAAGTGTGACAAACATCAAAAAAGAGAAATCAGGAAGGGGGCAAACATTTTTTCACACCACAGTATATTCATCTACTGCTTTGGCTAACTAGTTCTTATTATCTTATTAACTATTGTTCTGAGTGCTGCTATCCCCTTCCTGCTGTAATCCTAGAATTTCCCCACTGTGGGACTAATAAAGGCTTATCTTATCTTATCTGATCTTATCTTATGTTATTATCTATATAATATTGAGGATAATTATCTTGTCTGCTGCCTTTTCAAATTACTTTGTTTAATATATTTCATATACCTTTAATATTATTTTTATTATTATCTATTAATTTACTATAGTATTCCTTTTTACTTATTCTCATAATATTCGTTAACTTATTTTTATATTTTTTATATCTATTTTCTACCTCCTTAGTTCTATGTCTTATGAATTCTCTATACAACATATTTTTCTTTTTGCAGACATTTTTTAATCCCTTAGTGATCCATGGACTATCTGAATATTGGACAATTTTTATGATATAATAGTTCTTAAAAATTCTTTATTCCTAAAAATATTGCTTTG
Source organism: Pholidichthys leucotaenia (assembly GCA_020510985.1). Taxonomy (NCBI): domain Eukaryota; kingdom Metazoa; phylum Chordata; class Actinopteri; order Cichliformes; family Pholidichthyidae; genus Pholidichthys; species Pholidichthys leucotaenia. Next base: position 114,401,865 of record CM035848.1, on the reverse strand, counting down.
TCTGTGTCTTCTTCATTATATAGTTCTTCCCAATTCTGTTTTGCTAGATCATTTTTTAGCGCATTCATTGATTCTTCAGCCGCACTTGTCTGTACAAAGTGCTGTTTTTTGTTTTTCTTTCCAGTAACCATTGTCACCTGTCCACTGCAGGTCTATGGTGGACCACTCCCAGCTACACGGGGTGAGACTGGACATCCTGGCAGTTAAGCACATCTGTCACACGGTCTGAAGTGGACTTTTTGCCAGTCGGTGCATCGTGACATGCACTACACAAAGAGCAGAGATAAACAAACCTATCATCTGGTCAGTCACTGCAACAGATACTGGAGTCAGTTTGTCTTGGCCTGTCCTTGCCACTGATAATACCTCCATCTGCCAAGAATGTGCCAGTAGTCCAGCAAAAGCTAGCTGTACTCAAATACTTTGCAAGCAGTTTCATGAAATGGTCAGTCAGAAAGCAACTCATACCGGCTCGGACGTCGCCCGAAATAACAAGGTCAGGAGTTCCTGTCAGTGGAGGGCAAAGGACAGAGCTAAGTGGAGGATTCTGATCAGACCTAAATGAAACAGTCATTGTCGCCCCCGACAGACTGCTATGATGATGATGATGAATCATTGCCAAAAACTGTGAATACTGGCAGGTGGTCACTGATGTTGATTAAAAATCAACTTATTGCGTTATTATCCATATTATTTGAAAAGATGCTATCAATGAGTGTAGCACAATGAGATGTAATTCTGGTGGGTCTGGTGATCTTAGGAAAAAACCTAAACTATCCATTGTATTACTAAATTCTTCAGTAGGTTTATGGTTATTTTGGTTTAACAGCTCTATATTGAAATCACTGCATACAGTATAAACATGATCTTTTGATGTGATACAGTAAATGTTTCTTCTAGCTAGTCCTTAAAAATTTCAATTTGTGACCAAGGTGTTCTATATATGCAGCTAACCAGCACATTCTTTTTTCCCTGTCATGAATTGCCCCTTGGGGCAGGAACAGAGACCCAAGCGCTGTTTGTGATATTTATTGACAAAACACAAAAAGTCCAAACAGTGCGCAAACAAAAAATCTAAACTGTGCACAAAGCAAACTCAAACTCTGAAAACATACCATTATGCTGAACATAAACCACAAGAGATGGAGAATGATATTGATCCTGATAGCCACTTTTTCAATAATATTCATAACCACTGTGAATATTACACTGAAAAACAATTCAAAAGTCAAATGCAATTAGATGGTAAACTGTCAATAATACACTTCAATAGCAGAAGTCTTAACAAAAACTTTCCACAGATTCAGGACTATTTAAAACAACTAGACAGAAAATTCACAGCTATTGCAGTCTCTGAAACTTGGCTTAACGAAGAGCAGGCTCCCCTGATGGCAATAGAGAGATATCAGATGTTTTATATTAACAGAACTCAAAAAAAGGGTGGTGGTGTTGCACTGTATATTGATGACCTGTACAGGTGTAAGCTTGTAAATGAAATGTCCTCAGCACTACCAGGGATTTTGGAATGTGTTACTGTTGAGATTGACCTAGACAAAACAAAAAATCTAATCATAAGCTGCATATATAGAACGCCGGGAACTTGCATTGAGACATTCAGAGATAAATTAGTCGAGCTGTACAATAATATTACTAGTAAGAAAATGGTAGCAATTTGTGGAGATTTCAATATTGACTTACTGAATCCTCATCAACAAAATGTAGTTACAGAGTTCATGAACTCTATGTACAGCATGAGTCTATATCCCACAATAACACATCCCAGTAGAATCACAGTTCACTCTGCTGCACTTATTGACAACCTGTTTGTCAATGTTTTCGATAAGAAAATAGAAAGTGGATTATTGATAAATGATATAAGTGACCACTTGCCAACCTTTGCACTTATCCATGGCCACACGGGGCCCAACGCAGAAAAACTTCAAAATCGTTCAGACACAAATCACCAAATGCAATCAGTTCTCTTAAAGAGGACTTGCTGAAGCAAGACTGGACAGAAGTCTATGTATCAGATGTAAATGAAGCCTATGACACATTTATAAACATTGTAACCACTCTTTATGAAAAAAACTGCCCATTAGTAATAAAAAAGCTTAAACACAAATTTGCTAATAAGCCATGGTTAACCAAAGGACTACAAAAGGCGTGTAAAAAGAAAAAATTATTATATAAAGCTTTCCTAAAGAAAAGAACAAAAGAAGCAGAGCAGCGGTATAAAACATACAAAATAAGTTAACATATATAATAAGATGTAGTAAAAGAGACTATTACAGTAACGAACTGGAGAAAAACAGAGACAATATTAAAAATACATGGACAATACTCAACAGTATCCTTGGAAATAAAAGCAGAAATACAAGCTACCCAACTAATATTCCAAAAAATAATAAAACGACTCAGAGTGTGAATATTGCTTCACCTGCAGATGAATTTAATAATTTTTTTGTTAACATTGGACCTAAACTGGCCCGAGAAATACCCACTACGGTGCCAACAGGTGATACAATATGCAATAACACTGCTGTAAAAGACTCCATCTTCATAAAGAACACAGACGAAAGAGAGGTCATTGAAACTGTTAAATCGTTCAAAAGTAAAACATCTACTGACTGTGATGGTATTGACATGCTACTAGTCAAAACTGTTATCGAATGCATAGTAAAACCACTGACGTATATCTGCAACCTGTCTCTCCAATCAGGTATATTTCCCAATGCAATGAAAATAGCTAAAGTAATTCTGATATACAAGACGGGCGACAGAGGGGAACTCTCAAACTATAGACCAATTTCACTATTACCGCAATTTTCCAAGATACTTGAAAAAATATTCTATGAGAGAATCGACAACTTCATACTGAAGAATGATTTATTATGTGAGCAGCAATATGGGTTCAGACACAAGAGGACAACTGCATATGCCCTAATGGAATTTACAGAAAAAATATCAACAGCCATTGAAAATAAAGAGTATTCAGTTGGAGTATTCCTAGATCTTAAAAAAGCATTTGATACAGTAGATCATAATTTATTATTAAAGAAACTACAAAATTCTGGTATTAGGGGGTAGCACTGTCCTGGTTAAGTAGTTACTTAAAGAATAGATATCAGTACGTATGTGTTAGCAACAAAAACTCAGAGTTGCTGAAGGTCACCTGTGGAGTCCCACAGGGTTCAGTTTTGGGACCATTATTATTCAATATGTATATAAACGATATATGTAAAGTTTCAGAAAAAATGGACTTAATATTGTTTGCCGATGACACTAATCTGCTATGCAGTGGAAACAATTTGGAACAACTTCTGGATACACTCGGGAAGGAATTAGGAAAGCTTAAACTGTGGTTTGATTCAAACAAATTAACGCTCAATTTAAGTAAGACAAAATTTATAGTCTTTAACAACCATCACAACAATCCAGTACCCAAACTCAGTGTAAATGGTGTAGAGATTGAAAGGGTATCTGAAACTAAATTCCTTGGAGTAATAATTGATAACAAACTGTGTTGGAAGTCACATATTAATTATATTAAAGGTAAAGTTTCCAAATCAATTGCAATATTACACAGAGTGAAATATTTGCTGAATCAACCCACACTATACACCTTGTATCATTCATTAATACTCCCATACATGACATATTGTAATGAAGTATGGGGAAATACATACAAAACAAACACATATCCACTCTTTATGCTTCAAAAGAGAGCTATTAGAATAATAAACAAAGCAGCTTACAGGGGACCAACAAACCCACTTTTTCTTAAACAAAAAACTCTCAAGTTGAAAGATCTGGTTGACTTTAAAACTGCAATAATAATGTTCAAAGTGAAGAATTTATCACTGCCCGCAAATATCCAAAAGTTGTTCCAAACAAGGGAGAAACGATATCACTTCAGAGGAACATGTATATTTCAAAAGCCTACAGTGAGAACAACCACCAAGCAACACTGTATTTCAGTGCAAGGAGTCAGATTATGGAACAATTTTGGACCTGAATTAAAATCATGTACAACGCTTGGACAATTTAAACAAAAACTAAAGGAAGAAATACTCCAAACATATTTACAAGACGACATGTAAAATCACATAAGGATTGACATATCCAGCCTGTGTTGTGTTGTAGCTTAGTTTTTTTTTTTGTTTGTTTGTTTTTTTTTCTCTGTGACATTCTGTCTTAGATTTGTTTTGAATAGTAACCGCTTAACTTAGCTTAGCTTAGTTTTCTTTTTTTCTCTCAGTCACACTTTGTCTTAGCTTTGTTTTAAATTGTAATCACTCTTGTCTTGTTTACTCTTTTTTCTCTTTTGAATTCTTGGATGGAATATGGGTGGGCAATATAAGCTGCGGCTTCAGCCATCACCCATTTCGGATAACTCACGTGGAATTGTTTAGTAGAAGGAGTCTTTGTCTAATTTGACCTTGTTGTTATATTATACAGTTTCTTTTAAACCTGTACTGTATTATCCGAAATAAATTCATTCATTCATTCATTCATTCAACTTACAAACAAAGACGACAAAGGAGTAGACAGGACACATACAGGAAAACAACATCAGAACGAGGACAGGGTTCTGATGCAAGTATGACTTTTTTAAACTCCAGCAATGAGGGAGAGAAAAAACAGTCCTTAAATAGCCAGAAACAAATGATCACAAATGATAGCAGGTGTGAGTCCCATGAGCGAGCAGGTTGACCTAATTACTAGACAGCTCACAGCTGTGATGACTAGTGAACTGAAATAGAATAAGCAGCCAATGCGAGCAAGTGGGAGTGTCTGGAAGAGGAGGTAGAGCACTCGTGTCACAGAGAAACAAAATGAAAATACTAAGTTACAGAAACTGACAGAATAATGGTAATAATAATAAGGACATGACTGAATAACAGAACAACTGACCACTATGAACACATCTTAAGACAACACACAGGAAAATAAGCACACAACCCAGGAAAAATACAGGAAATAAACATAAATTAAAGAGCCTGAGCATGGTGATACACCACGCTAAGCCTCGTGACATTCCCCTACAAATTTCAATAGTCAAACAGTCTAGTCAACCTCCAGTTGAAGTTGTCATGATCTCTACCACTCTGAAATGAAGATTTTTATCAATGTACAGGGCCACACCTCCTCCACATTTGTTCTTTATTTTCTTATAGTACATTTCAAATCCATTCAATTCAAAGTCCACACCCTTCTCAGGATGGATCCTGGTTTCTGTTATGGTGATTTTGTTAAATGGATGAGAAAACTGTCTTAAATATTCCTCGATTTTATTATTTTGCATATAGACTTCTATTGTTAAAGTGAATAATGGCTAGTCTCTGTTCTGTCTTAATGTTCTTGTTGAATTGTTCATCTGAATAACAGTTATCATTCAAATTGGAGAAGAAGTTGTTTTCAGGATCAATATCACATTCCAGTCCTTTGAGTTATGTTCAGTGTAATCAACTGCTTTCAGTCCTAGGTTATCAGAATCAACAATCCTCTGTGGTAAATTATCTCCAAATGTGTTGATCAAATTATCCATCAGAGAAAAGAAAAAAACAAACTAAAAAAGTGAATCATAAACAAACACAATAAATTAACTGATATATGCCATGTTAGTCATTACAAAATAAAAAAGCAGCAGCCAATCATCTCCTTTACATAGTAAATCATTTGTATTTTATCCACTTCTTTTGTGTTTCTTATTTGTATAGCGTTTGACCCCTCTTTTTTTCTTTTTCCCAAATTTTGCAGTTCCATACCCCTGTAACAATTTTTTTTAAGCTTCCTTAATTGTCTCAATTGCTCAGCAATATTTACATTTTTTAGGGGGTTAAATGATCATTGAGGTAGACATTTGTTCCGTTCAGCTGTTTTCCTTTTCTTAACAACTCTTTTTTGTGTTTTTGACTGGATAATCTCAGTATAATCAAAGGTTTGGCCGTCCTATTCTTCTGTATGATGGTGTGACAAGCAGAAATGGAGTCATTGTGTATATTGATACCTTTGCTTTGTAAAAAAGATGGCACTTGTTCTTCAAGCAACTGGAGTTCCTCAGAAGGGGCGTCCTCTCCAGCATTGTCACTAGTTGCAGAAACAACTCGAGCATAGGAGAGGTGTTTTACATCCAAGCCTGAAATTATAATATCATCTTTCCTAGAATATTGCTCTAGTTCATCCACTCTCTGTTCAATATCCATAATACGTTTGTCTTTTTCTTTAATCAGGGCTTTAATTCTTTGATTTTTTCCACAAGTCCAGACAGCTTTGAAAGTTCATTAGACATAAAGCTTAGTGATTTTTTTTTATTTCCTCCATATCTTCTTCAAGTTTTTCAGTTTTCTCACTTCTTAGGAGGGACCATTATTATTAATGGAGCCTGTTCTAAGCCTTGTGGCTCTACTGCTGTTAGTAGAGGCCAAAATCAGCCCAATGACCAGGCAGGCAACAAATATGGGTGGTGGAGCCCTATCCACCACCCATACTGGTCTTGCTGAAGCTCTTGCAAACCAGCTAACTGGTGATATTAAGAATGCACAGAGCATTTCATTAGCTGCTCACGAATCAACAGACTGTACAGACAATGCACAGTTACAGTATCTGTTTGTCAGATATTACAGTGAAGCAAAGGGAGAAGTTTGTAAAAACATTTTCGGCATCAAACCCTTCCATAGTTACACAAGGGGTGAGGATATTTGTGAAGGCATCATGCAGATGCTGAAAGATAGATAGACTGTCTGTTCTACGCATATCTCTTGAACCATTCCTTAGACTGACCTAAGGTTTTAAACGTGTTTTCCTGAGGTTACGAGGGTGTGCATCCAAGAGTATGGAGCCGCTCAGTAAAAATATGTAATTTTTATAAATAAAAGTTTAGCCACCGCTCTGTCACCACTCTGTCTCTCTTCATGCCCTTGCTTCAAAAATGTGGTCAGGGTTTCGGATTGACTCCATGCTGAATGGATAATACGTGTCATCACGGCCATGCTGATTGGACAATATGCGGCCTCACAACCATGCTGATATGATAACATAGCATCACGACCTGTCAGTCACCACAGTGTGCCCTGGACAAAACAAGGAAGTGAAAAACAACAAATTTGACTAGAAAAAGATAATACTGAAGATTTAATGCTTAAAAAATTATACCATAAAGTTGCCGTGATTGCATAGGTCTAGAGAATAATTCGCCACATGTGGAGAATGAGGAGTGCGAGCAGACTGGGAGGAGTGTCAGTGGGGACCGGATTTGACAAATCAACACAGAACATGCCGGAAGAAGCAGCGGCAAGACACGACCTGGCTCAAAGGCACGCTAACTGATGGTGATAAAAAAAGTTATTTTCAATTAAGTGAAAAAAAAAAACCAACCCATAATGCATGGAATGTGTTTTTGCCCTGAGGCTGATTTATCATGGAAAAACAGCTGAGCTCTGTGGTTCGGGCAATCAGCTGATTGGATCCACTGTGTTCTGACATTTTGGCAAATCTATCAGAACAGCTGATATACGTACAAGACCTATAGGAGAATTGAAATGGCGTTTCTCTCTCTCTTCAGTGGCTGGAAAAACAACAATAGCAGTCCATGTACAGTAATGCTACCCGTAGTGCAAATAGCGACAAAAGATAGACTTAAGGTTTAATGCTTAAACAATTATAACAATAAGTTGCCATGATTGCATAGGTCTAATGGATAATTCGACATGAAGAACACGAGGTGTGCGTGGGTGGGGGGCGGCGCTGGCATGGAAGCAGCAGCTGAACCGGTGGATTGTAGTCCTTCGCAGGCACATGGGCAAAGCAGCAGCTGAGACTCCTGTTAACCGGGCAGGTTGGGCTGGACTTGGCTCCCTGCGAAGGACTGCAATCTGCCAGTTCAGGTGCTGCTTCTCCAACACCGATGTTCAACCAGGCGCTCCACAATCGTTCACAGAGAAGCACGTCCAGCCTGCCTTGTCAGTGATAGACAGCAGTCCTGACTGCTGTTTCATTGTGGAGTGGAATGGCCAGATCAACTGCATATCATATGCGGACACATATGCACACTTTGACAAAATGACAAGAAGATGCAAAAATGCCCAAATAATGAAATAAATCATTTTTATTTAAATATTTACAAACAAATGGGCAACACTGATCAGAATCAGAATCAGAATCAGAATCAGATTTATTGCCATTGTTCATGTAGTACACAAACTAGGAATTTGTCTCAGTGCAATGCTGCAACATTAAACATGATAAAATAAAAGAAATAAACTATACATGCAATAAAGTGTAGAATAAGAGAGTAATACTGGTCAGCAGTTAAAATATATTAGCGAGCAGCAGATAATGTGGAGAACCATATAGTGCAGTCGGTAATGCAGGAAGAAAACAGTGATGATTGACATGAGTCTGGTTGAGCTGCTGTACATAGTGCACGGGAGTCAATAAGTCACTTAGTGTTCAGCAGTCCTGATGGCAGAGGGAAGAAGCTGTTTCATGTGACGGGAGGTTTTAGTCTGGATGGACCGAAGTCCTTCTACCTGAGGGGAGGGGGGCAAACAGCACGTGACCAGGGTGTGAGGGATCGGCTATGATCCGGCCAGCAGCCCTCCGGGTCCTGGAGATGTACAGATCCTGGAGAGATGGGAGCTTGCAGCCGATCACCTCTCAGCAGTGCGCACCGACCGCGCTTGCAGCCTTAGTCTGTCCCTGCAGTGGCTCCTGCGTACCACACGGTTATGGAGGTGGGTGAGGATGGACTCGATGATGGCTGTGTAGAACTGCACTAACATCTTGGTGGGTAGCTTGAGCTTCCTCAGCTGCCGCAGGAAGAACATCCTCTGCTGGGCCTTTTGATGAGGGAGCTGATGGTCGGCTCCCACTTGAGGTCCCTGGTGATGGTGGTGGCCTAGGAAGCGGAAGGAATCAGCAACGTGGTGATGGGAGAGCCTGTGAGGGGTGAGGGGGGGGCAGAGGGGTTGTGACTTTCCTGAAGTCCACAATCATCTCCACTGTCTTCAGAGCGTTCAGCTCAGGTTGTTGTTGTTGCACCAGGACGCCAGCTGGGCCACCTCTCTCCTGTAGGCGGACTCGTCGCCGTTGGAGATGAGCCCGATGAGGGTGGTGTCAGTCCGCAAACTTGATCAACTTGACAGACTGGTGGCTGAGGTGCAGGAGTTGGTATAAAGGAGAAGAGTAGGGGGGAAAGTACACAGCCCTGGGGTGATCCGGTGCTGATGCTAGCCAGAGTCTGAGACAGTCTTTCCCAGCCGCACATGCTGCCTCCAGTCCGTCAGGAAGTCGGTGATCCACCTGCAAGAGGGAGTCAGGCACGTTGAGCAGGGACAGCTTGTCCCGGAGCAGAGGGGGGCGGATGGTGTTGAATGCGGAGCTGAAGTCCACAAACAGGATCCTGCGTAGGTTCCCGGGAGTCCAGGTGCTGCAGGAATGGAGTGGAGGGCCAGGTTGACTGCGTCGTCTACAGACCTGTTGGCTCGGTAGGCAAACTGCAGCGGGGTCAGGAGGGGGGTGGTGATGGACTTGAGGTGGGGGCAGGACCAGGCGCTCAAAGGACTTCATGACTACAGAGGTGAGCGCTACAGGTCCTGTAGTCGTTAAGTCCAGTGATTCTGTGGCTTCTTGGGGACAGGGATGATGGTGGAGGATTTGAGGCTGGACGGCACGTGGCATAGCTTAAGGGAGGGTGTTAAAAAATGTCTGTGAAGACAGGAGCCAGCTCTTTCGCACAGTGTCTCAGGGTGGAGGGAGACACGCCGTCCGGACCGGGGGCCTTGCGCGGGTTTCAGTCTGGAGAACTGTTTGAGCACGTCCTGCTCACTGATGACAAGGGCAGGGGGGGAGGAGGGGGGGGCGCGCCTTTGATGAAGTAGGGATCGTGGAGGCTGTGGAGCTGGAGGGAGGGGGGGAGTTGGACCACAGATGACGGGGTGTCAAAACGGGCATAGTGTTGGACAGTCTTGACAAAGGGCTTTGTCATCCTGACCTTTAGGAGCCTGAGGCCGATAATTTGGTGATTTGCCTCAGTCCCTCTCCACACAGAAGCCCGAGTCATTAGCAGTGAACTGCTGCTGGAGTCTCTCAGAATACACAGATTTAGCTCTCCTCAGCTCTCTGTTAAATCGATATTTAACCTCCCTGTAGCAGCCCCTGTCTCCACTTTTCAACGCTGCTTCCTTCTCCTTCCTGATCTGTCTGAGCTTAGCTGTGAACCAGGGCTTGTCATTAGAGTACCTCACCCTGGTGCGCGATGGAAGAATGCTGTCCTCACAAAAGTGGATGATAAGAGTTCACAGTGTCCGTGTACTCATCCAGATCATGCGTGGCTCCTTTAAACATGCCCCAATCAGTTATTTCCATGCACGTTTCCAGCTTCTCCTCAGCTTCACTGGTCCCGTTTCTTCATAGTGGGTCACAACAGGTTTAGTGAGCTTCAATCTCTGTCTGTATGTGGGAATGAGGTGGACCATCACGTGATCAGATAATCCGAGCGCAGCGCGGGGAACAGCGCGATATGCGTCTTTCACTGTGGTGTAACAGTGATCCAGCGTGTTTATTCCTCTAGTGGGGCATTTAATAAACTGTTTGTAGCGGGGGAGATCGTGGCTCAGATTGCTGATGCAACAGTTGTAGCCAAACCAGTTATTCTGCTCTGTGTGTGTGTGTGTGTGTGTGTGTGTGTGTGTGTGTGTGTGTGTGTGTGTGTGTGTGAGAATGGTGAAGAGATTGGCGCCGTACTGTGGATGCCCTGAATTTCACTCTGGGGATCAAAAAAAGTTTACAAGATACAAATACAAAAAAATAATAATAATAACAATAATGTTTGGTGTTTTGTACTTATAATATTGCTAAAATATAAAAGGATGCACTACAATGTGTCAGGAGCCGAGCCGGCTTGGTTTCCCCGGCTCGGTCCTGACCTCCCTGTGGGTCTAGGTGCCGCTGTATATGTGTATATTATGTATTTCAGTGTGCTTCCCTATCCTTAGCCACTGCTGTCTGGCCGGCAGCTGTGAGGCAGCTCTCTTTGGCTCACTCTTCTGTGAGTGCTGGCTGACAGCCTGTCGGTCTGACCACGCCCCCTGTCTCATTATCACCAGCTGTTCTCATTCCTTTGTGCCATCTCCCCGCTCCTCGCTCAGGTGCTCCCAGTTTCACCATCACCAGCAATGCGTGTACTTAAGCAGCCTTGTGCCAGTCATGCATTGCTGGGTCATTGTATTGTCAGTGAACTGTCAGTGTACAGTTTGTTGTCAGCACTGTTTACAATGTGTTAGCCACTCCGCGAGGGTCGTGGTTCTCTCACGTCCCCACAGCGATACCAGCTGTGGGATGCCAGTGTGGCTACACGTCTCTCCTCCTGCATTCGCGGGGTGATGCCGGCCTCCGAACGCCAACCGTAAGTGTTGCTTTGCATTTCTGTTTGTCTTCACCTTTTGGGAACTGTTTGTCATCTGCCTTTGCTTTAATAAATGTGTTGTGGTGTAACCCTGCACGTAAGTCCTCGTCATTTCCCCCCTCTCCGTACACTGCGTAAAAGTGCACGGGAAGGTTCATGACAATACTGGGTCTCAAATATTTGTAAATGTGTCCTGTTATAGTACTACCTGAGTTTATTGACGATAGACTATAAACTACACATATAAACTAAATTATAATGGTGACTGAACAACTCCCATTCCCCAAGCTGCAAGATACACTATTATGAATATAACTCATAAAAGATCACACAAATAAGTGATGACAAAAAAATAAACAAGGGTTCTTAAACAGTGGCTAATATTGGATGTCCCTTTCATTTTTAGTTATTCTGTAATTAATATTCACACAATCAAATGAATCTCAGTTCAGTCCCTTTCATATTTGTTAAAGTCTAACATGTGTGATTGCCTACATATAGGCTACACCTCTGTGTTCCAATTTCAAACACAGCCTATGTTTGGGCCTGTAAAGCCTGATTGGGCTACCTGCTTCAGACAGGAATACTTGCTTTCAACGGGCAATGCACTAGTTGCAGCTGATGGAGCTCCAGCCATGACTAGGAGAGAGAAGGGCGCTATCCAGCGCATGAAAAAGCACCATCCAGACCTGCTATCATATCACTGCATCATTCACCAGACAGTGCTGTGTCCCAGTCTTGGAAAAGAATATTCATAAGTGATGGAAACTATTATGAAACTTATGAACTACTTCAGATCATCTTCAGCTCTTCAGCACCACCTTTTACGTGCATTTCTGACTGAGGTGAGTGGACTATTTAACTTGTTTTATGGGTGCATCTCATTAAATTACAATATCATAATTTAATTTAAAAAATGATCATTAAAATTAAAAAATATGGCTTGAAATATTTCCATGTTCATGTCATTAATATTAAAGTTTCTTTTTGAATTATATTGTAAAAAAAAAAAGTTAACTTTTTCACAATATCCTAATTTACTGAAATATACCTCTATTGTAATCTGGTCAGGTTTATGTTAAATAAATGTGGGCCTTGTGTAAAAACATTTCTGTATCCCTGACTTATAGTGTCCTTCAACATTTACTCAGGAGAAAATGTTCTGTTTATTGTCAATCCCAATATCAAAATGAAATATCTGCCAATTCACCATGCTAGCACTGCTCCTGACTGCCGGCCCACTGGAAAAAACAAATGCAGACCCCTGGCAAAAAGATTTGAGGAGCCCTGATGCAGACTTTTAACCTGAAAGTAAAAGATCGAGGTTACGTGTTTATCACTCTGGGTGTTTCCTAGTGCACACAACTGCTGTAAGGAGTCGAAACGGTGGCCAGTCCTCTGGTAGCTCCATGTGCTAAACTTGTTTCTCTGATCTCTTCACGCTGAACACCAATCTAGAAAGCAGCATTTCTACATGGTTTTTGATATGATTCAGTCAGGGCATGAACCAATAACATTTTCAAGTGGGATAGATGCTCTACCACTGGACCACTGCTCCATCAGGATAAAGGGTTTGAATTTAGCTGAAACATTCAGGTCTCCCAATATGTTATATTGTCTGTTATAAAACAGTTAATTCTGACCGACATACACCCGCTTTGAGACCACGAGCTACAGGGCAGAGAAGAGACACACACTCACACCCCCTGCTATGATTGCACTCCAGTTTCACCAGATATGTATCACTCCGCTTCACAGGTGTTCTAGTAATCGTTAATTACTAACCTCCTGGTTAGTAAGTAAGACTCCTGGTCGACACTTTAAGGCAACATTAATGGAATGCGGCAAAATGATGGACATTTTTTCAAATATAACATTTGAGTTAAATTATGAATGGTCATCAGAAGAGGAGGAGGAGGAGAAGGGAAGAAGCCAGGCTATTTCCATGGAAGCCTCCCAGTGTGCAAGAATTTCATCAGCTGACCTGGAGAATCTGGATAAAAACAAAAACAAGGATAACACGATAAAATCACAATACTTTTTAGTGATGGACTCTTTGTTTCATCTGAAAATGCAAAGAAAAGCGAGTGAAGTGTGCTAAAGAAATCGCTAACATGCCAATTACGAGCTGTCGGCTAGCTTCTGGTCGTGTGCCCCACTGTTTGAGCTTTGGTTTTCTGCAGTACGACTCAACAGGCATGTTTTATAAACACATGACTTTTGCACTTGACAATAAGATAAGATAAGCTTTTATTAGTCCCACAACGGGGAAATTCCAGGATTGCAACAGCACAGGGATAGCAACACTCAGAGCAATAATTTAGAAGATAAGAAAATAAGAGCAGTGAATATACATATGTACACATAAATATATATACACAGTGCGGTGCATTGTAGCTAGATGGAATAAACAGCATAACAGTCTATTTAGTTACCCCACATAGTATGAATATGCACCCATACATACAGCCGTGGACAAAATTGTTGGTACCCCTCTGTTAATGAAAGAAAAACCCACAATGGTCACAGAAATAACTTGAATCTGACAAAAGTGGTAATAAATAAAAATTCTATGAAAATTAACCAATGAAAATCAGACAATGCTTTTGAATTGTGGTTCAACAGAATTACTTTAAAAATAAACTCATGAAAGAGGCCTGGACAAAAATGATGGTACTCCTAGAAAAGATTGAAAATAAGGTGACCATAGGGACATGTTCAACCAAGATATGTCCTCTAATTAACATCACAGGTGTCTACAAACTTGTAATCAGTCAGTCGGCCTATTTAAAGGGTGACAAGTAGTCACTGTGCTGTTTGGTGACATGGTCTGTACCACACCAAACATGGACCATAGGAAGGAAAGGAGAGAGTTGTCTCAGGAGATTAGAAAGAAAATTATAGACAAGCATGTTAAAGGTAAAGGCTGTAAGACCATCTCCAAGCAGCTTGATGTTCCTGTGACTACAGTTGCACATATTATTCAGAAATTTAAGATCCACGGGACTGTAGCCAACCTCCATGGACATGGCTGCAGGAGGAGATGGATAATACGAATGGTAACAAAAGAGCCCAGAACAACCTCTAAACACATTCATGGTGAACTCCAAGGTCAAGGTACATCAGTGTCAGATCGCACCAACCGTTGTTGTTTGAGCCAAAATGGACTTCATGGGAGACGACCAAGGAGGACACCACTGTTGAAAACAAATCATAAAAAAGCCAGACTGGAATTTGCCAAACTGCATGATGACAAGCCACAAAGCTTCTGGGAGAATGTCCTATGGACAGACGAGACAAAACTGCAACTTTTTGGCAAGGCACATCAGCTCTATGTTCACAGACGCAAAAATGAAGCATACCAAGAAAAGAACACTGTCCCTACTGTGAAACATGGAGGAGGTTGTGTTATGTTCTGGGGCTGCTTTGCTGCATCTGGCACAGGGTGTCTTGAATCTGTGCAGGGTACAATGAAATCTCAAGACTATCAAGGTATTCTAGAGAGAAATGTGCTGCCCAGTGTCAGACAGCTTGGTCTCAGTCGCAGGTCATGGGTCTTGCAACAGGATAATGACCCAAAACACACAGCTAAAAACACCCAAGAATGGCTAAGAGCGAAACATTGGACTATTCTAAAGTGGCCTTCTATGAGCCCTGATCTAAATCCTATTGAACATCTGTGGAAAGAGCTTAAACATGTCTGGAGAAGGCACCCTTCAAATCTGAGATGACTGGAGCAGTTTGCTCATGAGAAGTGGGCCAAAATACCTGCTGAGAGGTGCAGAAGTCTCATTGACAGTTACAGAAATCGTTTGATTGCAGTGATTACCTCAAAAGGTTGTGCAACAAAATATTAAGTTAAGGGTACCATCATTTTTGTCCAGCCTGTTTCATGAGTTTGTTTTTTAAAATAATTCTGTTGAACCACAATTCAAAAGCATTGTCTGATTTTCACTGGTTAATTTTCATAGAATTTTTATTTATTACCACTTTTGTCAGATTCAAGTTATTTCTGTTACCATTGTGGATTTTTCTTTCATTAACAGAGGGGTACCAACAATTTTGTCCACGTGTGCATTGTCACCCTCCGTAGCGATTTATATTGTCCTAGTTGTATACTGGAGGGGACCATTTTGTGTAAGTCTGTTGCGTCTTTTGTGTTCAATACTATTAGGTCGTCACGCTTTTTTGCTATCTCTGCGAGCAGCCCTGCTTAGGTTATAAAGTCTGACAGCCGTAGGTAGGAAGGACCTGCGAAACCTCTCGGTCGTGCACCTAGGATGATGTAGCCTACTGCTAAATGAGTTCCTCAGCGTGTTCAGTATGTCCTGCATAGGGTGGGACTCGGACTCCAGCAGAGATGGCAGCTTAGCCACCATCCTTCTCTCTCCTGTCTCCTCCACTGGGTCAAGGTGCTACCCCAGGACAGAACTAGCTTTCTTGATCAATTTGCTCAGTCCCTTCTATCGGCTGCTGTGATGCCACTGCCCCAGCAGACCACTCCAAAAGTGATGGCTGATGCCACCACCGAATCGTATAATGTGTTCGGGAGTGCCCCTTGTACACCAAAAGACCTGAGCCTCCTCAGTAGGAACAGCCTGTGCTGTCCCTTCTTGTAGAGTGCGTCAATATTGCGTGACCAGTCTAGTTTATTGTTCAGATGAACACCGAGGTACTTGTAGGATGTCACCATCTCAATGTCTGTTCCCTGGATGTTTACTGGTGCTGTGAGGGGTTGTACTTGCCTGCGGAAGTCCACCACCAGCTCCTTAGTTTTTCTCGCATTGATCTGGAGGCAGTTCCAATGGCATCAGTCTACGAAGTCCTGGATAAGTCCTCTGTACTTAGCTTCATCTCCGTTGGAGATGAGGCCAACGATCGCAGAGTCGTCAGAGAACTTCTGTAGATGGCAGTGTGTTGTGTTGTGTGGGAAGTCCACAGTATAAAGGGTGAACAGGAAGGGAGCCAAAATCGTTCCCTGGGGGGCCCCCGTGCTACCGATGGTTGTGTTGGACACACAATCCCGGGTTCTCACAAACTGGCAGTCCAGGACCCACAATGACAGGTGCTGGTCCACCTCTGTGCACAGCAGCTTGTCCCTCAGGATCATTGGTTGGATAATGTTGAAAGCACTGGAGAAGTCAAAGAACATGATCCTCACCGCGTTCCCAGGCTTCTCCAGGTGGAACAGGGAACGGTGAAGGAGGAAGATCACTGCATCCTCCACCCCAATGCCATGTTGGTAGGCGAACTGGAGTGGATCCATTGCTGGTCCCACCAGGGGGCGGAGGTGAGCAAGGAGCAGTCTCTCCACGGTCTTCATCAGGTGAGACGTCAGGGCCACTGGTCTGTAGCTGTTCAGGTCTCTGGGGTGGGACGTCTTTGGTACGGGTACCACACAAGATGTTTTCCACAACTGTGGTTCCTTCACCAGTTTCAGACTCATGTTGAAGATATTCTCCACAATCCCACACAGCTGGTCTGTGCAGGATTTGAGGAGCTTTGCGCTGATGCAGTCCAGACCCGAGACCTTCCTCGCCTTGATCTTCCTCAGCTCCACCCAGGTGTGGGTGGAGGCCGTCAATGTCCTCACCCTGTGGATCCCAGAGCTGCTCCCGGGCAGTGATTTCAAAACAGTCCTTTAGAGCGTCCGTTGTCTCCACAGATCATATCTTCACTGTGCGCATAACCAGAGGTTGTCTGTGTACTAGGGTTTGTACACCGGCAGGAGATGAACCAAGTTGTGATCCGATCTCCCGTGTGGGGGGAGTGGTGATGAGGTGTATGCCTCCTTAGTGTTTGCATAGAATAAATCCAGTGTTTTATTGTTTCTGGTGTGGCATGTGACATACTGGGTGAACGTGGGCAGAATGGGGGACAGTGAGATATTGTTAAAATCACCGGAGATGAGGAGTAGAACATCTGGGTGTTCTGTCAGAAGCCTGCCAGTTACCGAGTGGATGATGTCACTCTCTGCCCAAGCGTTTGCCGTCAGATTTGCATAAATAACAATGCAGATCACGTGTGAGTATTCCCTCGGGAGGTAAATAGGCCGCATGCTAACAGCTAGCAACTCCATGTCTTTGCTGCAGTGTTGCTCTTTAACCGTGATGTGTCCCGGTTTACACCAGCTGTTATTGACATATATTATCACTCCTCCGCCCCTTGCCTTCCCACTGTCTGGTGTTCGGTCTGCCTGTATTGCGTGGAAACTCTCCAGTTCGATGTTAGCATCTATTGCTAGTTCTGTTATCCACGTCTCAGTAAACAACATCATGCTAATCTCTCTGAAGACGCTCTCATAGCGGGACATGGCTGCCAGTTCATCTGTTTTATTGAGTAGTGATCGAACGTTCCCCATAATAACAGATGGGAGGACGGGTCTGTACCTTATATTCCTCGCCCGCTGTCTTACTCCAGCTCGACATCCACGCTGTTTCCGTCTTATTTCTCCCGGTATGTTGAGTTTTTGCGTTAGCACCGTTGGCCGGTTAAGTGCTAACAGTTGGTCCCTGTTGTACTGTTTCCTGCTATAAACAGTGGCTCCGCCCGCCGGCTCAGGAGACATTTGGGGCGATCTGTGTGTCTGTGATGGATAAGGTGTCGCTGGATCAGAAAATTTAGTGAGAGAAGCCAGATAGTAAATAAGAAATAGGAAGAAAAAACTCAGACTTGAGCTGCTGTTGCAAAAAGGCAGCCGATTCATGTGGCGCCAGAAGTAGAACCACAGAAGACAACATTTAAGGCAAGTGAACAATAATCTTTATTGACAATAATGTTAGAAATTTTGCAAATGGTGAAGAGAATCTGACAATCCTGCAGGGAACAGAGCAGAGACAATGGTGAGTATATGAAACAGGGAGATTAATATTGTTCATATGCTTATAGGTTTCTTCTGGTGGACGCAGTGGGGATACACAGCAGATCTTGATGATGGTGGAAATCAGGGAAGGAGTCCTTCAGTACAGGTGAGCGGACAAGGGGAAAAGACTGGCCAGGCCTAGGTGCTGGGGAAAGGGGGATGGTGATAATGATGATAAATGGTAGTAAGTTGACTTGTGGGGAGGTGTTGATGTGCACAGTCTGAGAACATCCAAGTTTGATCCGTTAGGTATCAAATCAAATCAAATCAACCTTTATTGTCATATTGCTGTACATACAACTGTAGTGCAGGCAAGATGAAATTGTGCTTCTCTCGGCATCCATATAAGTAAAAGAACATGATTTAAGACACACTCACACATATCCTCACCCCCCACCCCACCACATCCATTCACACATCCCTGAGACATACTTGAAAAAACTAACCAGAACTACAGTGGGGAAAAAAAGTATTTAATCAGCCACCAATTGTGCAAGTTCTCCCACTTAAAAGATGAGAGAGGTCTCCAATTTTCATCATAGGTATACCTCAACTATGAGAGACAAAATGAGAAAAAAAAAAATCCAGAAAATCACATTGAAGGATTTTTAATGAATTAATTGGTAAATTCCTCGGTAAAATAAGTATTTGGTCAATAACAAAAGTTCATCTCAATACTTTGTTGTATACCCTTTGTTGGCAATGACAGAGGTCAAACGTTTTCTGTAAGTCTTCACAAGGTTTTCACACACTATTGCTGGTATTTTGGCCCATTCCTCCATGCAGATCTCCTCTAGAGCAGTGATGTTTTGGGGCTGTCGCTGGGCAACACAGACTTTCAACTCTCTCCAAAGATTTTCTATGGGGTTGGGATGTGGAGACTGGCTAGGCCACTCCAGGACCTTGAAATGCTTCTTACGAAGCCACTCCTTTGTTGCCCGGGCAGTGTGCTTGGGATCATTGTCATGCTGAAAGACCCAGCCACATTTCATCTTCAATGCCCTTGCTGATGGAAGGAGGTTTTCATTCAAAATCTCACGATACATGGCCCCATTCATTATTTCCTTTACACGGATCAGTCGTCCTGGTCCCTTTGCAGAAAAACAGCCCCAAAGTATGATGTTTTCACCCCCATGCTTCACAGTAGGTATGGTGTTTTTTCTCCTCCAAACACGACAAGTTGAGTTTTTACCAAAAAGTTCTATTTTGGTTTCATCTGACCATATGACATTCTCCCAATCCTCTTCTGGATCATCCAAATGCTCTCTAGCAAACTTGAGACGGGCCTGGACATGTACTGGCTTAAACAGGGGGACACGTCTGGCACTGCAGGATTTGAGTCCCTGGCGGCGTAGTGTGTTACTGATGTAGCCTTTGTTACTTTGGTCCCAGCTCTCTGCAGGTCATTCACTCGGTCCCCCCATGTGGTTCTGGGATTTTTGCTCACCGTTCTCGTGATCATTTTGACCCCACGGGGTGAGATCTTGCGTGGAGCCCCAGATTGAGGGAGATTATCAGTGGTCTTGTATGTCTTCCATTTTCTAATAATTGCTCCCACAGTTGATTTCTTCACACCAAGCTGCTTACCTATTGCAGATTCAGTCTTCCCAGCCTGGTGCAGGTCTACAATTTTGTTTCTGGTGTCCTTTGACAGCTCTTTGGTCTTGGCCATAGTGGAGTTTAGAGTCTGACTGCTTGAGGTTGTGGACAGGTGTCTTTTAAACTGATAATGAGTTCAAACAGGTGCCATTAATACAGGTAACGAGTGGAGGACAGAGGAGCCTCTTAAAGAAGAAGTTACAAGTCTGTGAGAGCCAGAAATCTTGCTTGTTTGTAGGTGACCAAATACTTATTTTACCAAGGAATTTACCAATTAATTCATTAAAAATCCTTCAATGTGATTTTCTGGAATTTTTTTTTTTCTCATTTTGTCTCTCATAGTTGAGGTATACCTATGATGAAAATTGGAGACCTCTCTCATCTTTTAAGTGGGAGAACTTGCACAATTGGTGTCTGACTAAATACTTTTCCCCCCACCGTATAATATACAAATAATATACATAATGTCCTTAGGTGCAGTAGTATGTATGAGAGATTCCGGATCAACTGTTGAGCATCCTAACAGCTTGTGGAAGAAAGCTGTTAATCAGTCTGGTGGTTCTGCCTCTGATGCTCTGGAATCGTTTGCCAGATGGCAGAAGTTCAAAGTGTTTATGCAGAGGGTGAGAACGGTCCTTGACAATGTTCAGTGCCCTGCTCCTGCAATGGTTCTGAAAAAGTTCTTGGACAGAGGGGAGGAAGACTCCAATTACCCTCTCAGCTCCCTTAACTATCCTCTGCAGGGCTTTTTTTGTCTGACATACTGCAGCTGGAGTACCATGTAGCAATGCAGTACGTCAGTACACTCTCCACCACACCTCTGTAGAAGGTCCTGAGGTTGCAGATGGGGAGAGAGGCCTGTTTGAGTTTCCTCAAGAAGTGCAGTCTCTGCTAGGCCCGCTTCCTGATCCCCAAGGAATTCTTGTTCCAGGTCAGGTCCTGCAAGATGTGCACTCCGAGGAACTTGATGTTCTCCACTCTCTCCACTAAACGGCCACCGATGCTGAGGGGGACGTGTTCAGGCTGTGACCGCAGGAAGTCGATAATCATCTCCTTCGTTTTGTTCATGTTGAGCACCAGATTGTTCTCCCTGCACCAGCCCTCCAGGTCTCTCACTTCTTCCCTATACATTGATTCCTCATCCCTCTGAATAAGTCCCACCACCGTGGTGTCATCTGCAAACTTAATAATCTGGTTCCCCTCGTGTCTGGATACACAGTCATGTGTTAGAAGTGTAAACAACAGTGGACTGAGTACGCAGCCTTGAGGGGATCCGGTGCTCAGTGTGACAGAGTTGGAGATGTTATTTCCAACCTGGACAGACTGAGGTCTCTCAGTCAGGAAATCCAGGGTCTAGAGACATGTGGCGGTGTTCAGACCAAGAAGGAGTAATTTCTCAATCAGTCTCTGGGGAATAATGGTGTTGAATGCTGAACTGAAATCAATGTACAGGAGTCTGGCATAAGTGTCTTTCTGATCCAGGTGGGTGATGACAGAGTGCAGGGTGGTGACTATAGCATCCTCCGTGGAGCGGTTTGAACGATATGCAAACTGGAGCGGGTCATGTGATGCAGGGAGGCAGGCTGTAATGTGTGACTTGACAAGCCGTTCAAAACACTTCATCACAATTGGTGTCAGTGCAACAGGATGATAGTCATTCAGACAGGACACAACTGGTTTGTTTGCCACCGGTACTATGGTAGAGGTCTTGAAGCATCTGGGAACGATGGCCTGACTCAGGGAGATGTTATAAATGCCAGTCAGTACATCCGCCAACTCGCTCGTGCAGTCTCGGCGCACACATCCCAGGATGTTGTCCGGACCTGCAGCTTTATGTGGGTTGACCCTGGTAAGGGTCCTCCGTGTGTCTGCTGTGTTGATGGTGAAAGCTGGTCTGACCGATGGTGGGGGTGGGCCAGCCCTCCCTCTGATTGTCGGGTTTGATGCTTCAAAACGTGCAAAGAAGTCGTTGAGCCTGTATGGAAGCGAAGCGTCGTCATTATCGACCCCCTGCCTAGACTTATAGCCCGTCAGTGTCCGAACTCCCTGCCACATCTGCTTGGTGTTCCTAGTGTCACAGAGGTGTCCCTGGATTTTCTCCGCATAGGCGCGCTTCGCCGTCTTAATTCCCTTTGAGAGAGCAGACCTGGCTGAGCGGAGGGCGATCCTGTCCTTCGCTCTGAAGGCTGCATCTCTGGCTGTAAACAGCGAGCGCACCTCTGCTGTCATCCAGGGCTTATGGTTTCCCCGTACAGTGATGGTCTTCACTGTAGTGACATCCTCTGTGCACTTCGCAATGTAGCTGGTGACCGTTTCAGCATACTCCTCCATATCTGTCTTGTCTACCTGGGAGGCTGCTATTTTGAAGACCTCCCAGTCTGTGTGCAGAAAACAGTCTTTCAGTGTAGAGGCTGCACTCTCTGGCCAAATCCTGATTTGTTTCACTACTGGCCTGCTGCGCTTCAGTAGAGGTTTGTAGGCAGGCACCAGCATCACGAATATGTGGTCAGAAAGACCGAGGTGGGGGCGGGGTATTGCCTTATATGCATCTGTGTTTGTGTACACTAAGTCCAACATATTCTGTCCTCTGGTCTTAAAGTCTACACATTGTTTAAACTTGGGGAGCACAGTGTTTAAGCTGGTGTGGTTAAAATCCCTCACAACCACCACAAAACTGTCCGGGTGTGAAGTTTGGATTTCACCAATAGCATCGTGCAGTTCCCCTAGTGCCTTCTTAGCATTAGTGTTAGCATTAGTGCTCGGCGCTATGTAAACAGCCGCTACAAACACGTTGCTGAATTCCCTCAGCAGATAATATGGCCGACAATTTACAATAAGGAACTCCGCCAACGGAGAGCAGTGTTTAGATACTAACGTGGCGTTAACGCACCAGTTCTTGTTAACATAGATGCATAGCCCACCCCCACGGCTCTTACTGGAGCTCGCCGTTTCTCTGTCTGCCTGGAACACCGTCGTATCTTCTAGTTGAATGGCCTCGTCAGGGATGTTGTTGTGGAGCCATGTCTCCGTGAACGCAAGCACCCAGCAGTCCCTCCACTCTCTCCGGGTTTCTCTCAGCAGACGCAGCTCGTCCAGCTTGTTGTCGAGGGAGCGGACGTTAGAGAGAAGGAGCGATGGTACTGCTGGTCTGGAGGGGTTAGCCTTTAGCCTAGCATGAATCCCGGCACTTTTTCCATGCTTTTACTTGTGTTCCCTCCGCTTACGCTTCCTCCTCTCCCATGTAGCCTCCAGCAGGGACTCCGCCAGAATTCCATGCTGGCATAGAATGTCCAAGTCACAACCGAGCACCGCGATTCTTGCAGCGTGCAGTACCTTGGTGTTTAATAAGGTCCCACGGTTGTAAGTTTTACAGAATGTACGTCTGGGATGATCAAAACTCTCACACTTGCTGATGCCAAGAGGGGTCGCTGCGTCTAGGCGCGCCGCCATCTCTAATCACATCTAATCACAAGAAATCAGGGAAGGAGTCCTTCAGTACAGGTGAGCGGGCAAGGGGGAAAGACTGGCCAGGCCTAGGTGCTAGGGAAAGGGGGATGGTGATAATGATGATAAATGGTGGTAAGTCGACTTATGTGGGGAGGTGATGATGTGCACAGTCTGAGAACATCCAAGTTTGATCCGTTAGGTAGTTTCCAGAGTCCAAGGGCAGGCAAGGGTCAGAGCATGGCAGGCTAGGTCAGAGCAGGCAGACAAGTCCAAACAACAGACAGACATGGGGTCTAGGGACAGGCAAGGATCAGAACATGGCAGAATATTTCACAAGATTAATACAGATTAGGTACATGTAGAATACAGGCAGGATGTAGCTCAGACATGACCAGACAGTGTAATGGGAGAGTGTCCTACTTATACTGCTCCACTGATTGGCTGCAGGTGGTGATTACAGCTGCAGGGAGAGGAGCACAATCAGCGGGGAGAGAGAGGCAGGCAGGCAGATGAGACAGGAACCCTTACAGAAGGGACAATTTTTTCTCAGCTGCGCAAAATAACTGGTTGACCACACAAATCATAATATTTTGTCCAGTATTGCTGTCATTTAATAAATTGTGCTTGTGGAACTGTTGTGTAAAAGCGGAAGGCATTAGATGGATCACAGCTGCAGTTACTATAATCATGATACCGAACTCACTTGTGTCATATTGCTTAATTATAACAATCTTGAATATATCTAGTTAAATTAAAAGGTGTATAAATATTAGGGGTGCGTATCACCAGAGGCCACAGAATATGATATTATCATAATATTTGGGCCACAATATGATACTAAATCTTGCGATACGCTGAGTATTGCAATATCATATATTGCTATTCATCATCTTGACCTTTGTCTTGTTCAACTTCCAGCTAGATCGCAGTAGTCATCCTTTGCTCTGCTGAACTAACCAAACAATGAGCATTTAGTACCATCTAGTGGACTGAAAAGCATCTTTTTTTATAACTCTGGTACCTAAATAGGTAAGTTTGAACGTGCAACATTTATTCATAATTTTTAATAAAGTATCGTGATACTGGTGAATCGATGCAGTACCACAAAGTATAGCAATATTACGCTGCATCGATTTCCCCAACCACCCCAAACAAATATGGGATGAACAGACAGGAAGTACCATTTTCTTTTCCACCATTACAGCTGTGTGTATTTTAGTAAAATGATACCATGAAAGGCTGATATTTTTGATCTTTCCTTTTGTTGTCTTTTTAAAAAGTACATAACCATAAGTGGAGTGCACTGATACCAGGATTTCTTATTCGTTTCATCTTATTTGTTTAAACAATAATATATAAGACATTTGCAAATCAAACTGCAAGCACAATCAAGAGGGATGGTGAGCAGATGGTGATGTAACATCATGTCACCATGTAAAGCGGAGTCCTGCCATTTTCTTCTGGTGTAGAAAGGGTAGACAAAGCTTGACTTGATTCTCTCTCTTTAGCTGTCAGGCATATTTATTAAGCATTACAGCATAGAGCAGAACATTAATCCATCGTGTCAGTTGCTACTCGCTGCACAGACAGGCATACTGTACAAGGGGCTGAAAAGTTCATAGGCTGAAAAGTTCATGGTGGTCAAATCTGACCAAATGTGGTTTATTTTTCAACCTCAGGGATCCAAGCGCTGCAACACTGATGGAAGATGTGTGTGGACCAAAGGGGAGACTATGTTGAAATATAAACCACATTTGGTCAAATTTGACCATCATAAACTTTTCAGCCTGTGAACTTTTCAGCCCCCCCATATACTGTTATTCATTGCTCAGGCTAAACACAATATGTGCCGATGTGTGTAAGGACACCAATAAATAATACTCAACACACCCACATCCACACACCTTTCACTTTTAAAATACTGTCAGTCAACAGTTTTTTTTCAAGTTTAAAATATATGGATTATAATATGTAGTTACTGTGCCTACCACACCTCTTAAGTTATGTAGTTCAAAGAATATTACATTGACATACAGATACATATTCCCTTGAAGAAAAACCACTAGATTATGAAACCATTATCTTATCAAAAGCCTTCCTCTAACCTTCAAGGAAGTGGCTCCTATTCGGAGCTACTACCATATACAGTTTACAAACTCAGAATGTGAAAGACTAAAGTTTGTGTCTGTCTTGTCAGCAGTAATGTTGTCACTGTGTGAGGGTCAGGGCAGCTGTTAAGACACTTAAGCTGGCTATAAAACATATTGAATGTGGGTTTATACAGAGGACTGGCAGCAGGAGCAGAGAAGTTATTGCAACAGCAGCTGGGGGACTTAGGCCCTAATAAAAGGAGCTGATCTTGGGCTATATGATTTTCTTGATACAGGCTGTTTAAACTGAATAATGCTTCTTGGTTCCTTTTCATGCTTTCTGTTGGGCATGCAGAAAAGTTTTCAAGAATTTGTAAGACTTCCATGCACAGCAACACCGCAGAAAAATTGCTCTTGGGCTTCCCCTACAGTTGTGAATTGTTGCTGTTGTCATTGGTGTGAGCCATACTGTATGTGCAAGCTCATGGATAAGGAACCAACAAATTTAGAAGTCTTTGCCCTGCTTAGAAACCATTAAAACATTGAGGATAAGCAGAAAAAAATGATTTACTAGTACAAAAGCAACAGGCCACCCCGGTACTGCAGCCCTTAATCTCTTTTAGTTCTCACCAACGACTGAAAGCCACTCCAATATTCACTCTTGTTCAGTATCTTACTGAGTCACTCATACATTTTTCCCCTCCTTTCTTCATATTCTGTAAAATTCTGAAAAATGAAGAATAACATATTAGAATAAAGCAAGTATTAATACATTGTTGTGTAATTTTGACCACCATTATATATGTATGTACGTATGTATGTATGTACACACACACACACACACACACACACACACACACACACACACACACACACATAGATAGATTTAGACAACAATGTATTAATACTTGATTTATTTGGACATATTTATTATATACAGTGGTGTGATGGAGTGAAAAGGTGTTTGCCCCCTTCCTGATTTCTCATCTAATTTTTTTGTATGTTTGTCAGACTTAAATGTTTCAGATCATCAAATAAATTTAAATATTAGACAAAGATAACACAAGTAAACATAAAATGCAGTTTTTAATTGAAGGTGTTTATTATTAAGGGTAAAAAAAAATCCAAACCTACATGGCCCTGTGTGAAAAAGTGATTGCCCACTCCTGTTAAAACACAAGTTAACTGTGGTTTATCACATCTTTGGAAAGCTGAGTTTAATTTCTCTAGCCACACCCAGGTCTGATTACTGACACACCTGTTCTCAGTAAAGAAATCACATAAATAGGACCTGCTTGACAAAGTGAAATAGACCAAAAGATCCTCAAAAGCTAGACATCATGCTGCGATCCAAAGAAATTCAGGAACAAATGAGGAACAAAATAATTGAGATATATCAGTCTGGAAAAGGTTGTAAAGCTATTTCTAAAGCTTTGGGACTTCAGCAAATCACAGTGAGAGTCATTAACCACAAATGGTGAAAACATGGAACTGTGATGAACCTTCCCAGGAGTGGCCGGCCGACCAAAATTACCCCAAAAGCGCAGCCATGACTCATCCAAGAGGTCACAAAAGACCCCACAACAACATCCAAAGAACTGCAGGCCTCACTTGCCTCAGTTAAGGTCAGTGTTCATGACTCCACCATAAGAAAGAGACTGGGCAAAAATAGCCTGCATGGCAGAGTTCCAAGACAGAAACCACTTCTGAGCAAAAAGTACATAAAGGCTCGTCTCAGTTTTGCCACAAAATACTTTGATGATCCCCAAGACTTTTGGGAAAATATTCTGTGGACTGATGAGACAAAACCTGAACTTTTTGGAAGGTGTGTGTCCCATTATATCCAGCGCAAAAGTAACACAGCATTTCAGAAAAGGTACATCATACCAACAGTAAAATATGGTGGTGGTAGTGTGATGGTGTGGGGCTATTTTGCTGCTTCAGGACCTGGAAGACTTGCTGTGGTAAATGGAACCATGAATTATGCTGTCTACCAAAAAATCCTAAGGAGAATGTCTGGCCATCTACTTGTGGCCTCAAGCTGAAGTGCACTAGGGCTCTGCAGCAGGACAATGATCCAAAACACACCAGCAAGTCCACCTCTGAATGGCTTAAGAAATACAAAATGAAGATTTTGGAGTGGCCTAGTCAAAGTCCTGACCTGAATCCGATTGAGATGCTGTGGCATGACCTTAAAAAGGCGGTTCATGCTTGAAAACCCTCCAATGTGGCTGAATTACAACAATTCTGCAAAGATGAGTAGGGCCACATTCCTCCACAGAGCTGTAAGAGACTCATTACCAGTTATCACAAATGCTTGATTGCAGCTGTTGCTGCTAAGGGTGGCCCAACCAGTTATTAGGTTTAAGATAAGATAAGATAAGCCTTTATTAGTCCCACAATGGGGAAATTCCAGGATTGCAACAGCACAGGGATAGCAACACTCAGAGCAACAATCAAGAAGACAAGAAAAACAAGAGCAGCGAATATACATATGCACATATAAATATATAATATATAAACACAGTGTGGAGCATTGTAGCTAGATGGAATAAACAGCATAACCGTCTACTTAGTTATCCTACATAGTATGAATATGTACCCATACATATTGTCACCCTCCATAGCGACCGATATTGTCCGAGTTGTATACCGAAGGGGACCATTGTGTAAGTCTATTGCGTCTTTTGCATTCAATACTATTAGGTCATCATGTTTTTTTGCTATCTCTGCCAGCAGGCCTGCTTAGGTTATACAGTCTGACAGCCGTAGGTAGGAAGGACCTGCGAAACCTCTCGGTTGCGCACCTAGGATGATGTAGTCTGCTGCTAAATGCGCTCCTCAGTGCGTTCAGTATGTCCTGCATAGGGTGGGACTCGGACTCCAGCAGAGATGACAGTTTAGCCACCATCCTTCTCTCTCCTGTCTCCTCCACTGGGTCAAGGCGCTGCCCCAGGACAGAGCTAGCTTTCTTGATCAGTTTGTTCAGTCTCTTCCTATCAGCTGCTGTAATGCCACTGCCCCAGCAGACCACTCCAAAAGTGATGGCTGATGCCACCACCGTGTCATAGAATGTCTTCAGCAGCGCCCCTTGTACACCAAAAGACCTGAATCTCCTCAGTAGGAACAGCCTGCGCTGTCCCTTCTTGTAGAGTGCGTCGGTATTGTGTGACCAGTCTAGTTTATTGTTCAGATGAACACCCAGGTACTTGTAGGATGCCACCATCTCAATGTCTGTTCCCTGTATGTTTATTGGTGCTGTGAGGGGTTGTCCTTGCCTGCGGCAGTCCACCACCAGTTCCTTAGTTTTCCTCGCGTTGATCTGGAGGCAGTTCCGATGGCACTAGTCCACGAAGTCCTGGATAAGTCCTCTGTACTCAGCTTCATCTCTGTTGGAGATGAGGCCGACGATTGCAGAGTCGTCAGAGAACTTCTATAGATGGCAGTGTGTTGTGTTGTGTGAGAAGTCCGCAGTATAAAGGGTGAACAGGAAGGGAGCCAAAACCGTTCCCTGGGGGACGGTGCTACCGATGATTGTGTCGGACACACAGTCCCGGGTTCTCACAAACTGTGGCCGGTTAAAGCACTTTTCCACTAGCCCAGCACACCTCGTCACGTCTCGATTCACTTTGACACGGTTCGGCTCGCTTTTGTCTCCATTACAACCGTGTTAAGCTGGGATGGGTGGGATTTCTATAACAGCGAGGCGGCGCCACACTCCAGTGACGTAAAACATGCGACCCAAGCAAAACATAACATGCATCATGGTGGCTGTACAAGGCGATTCCTCAGTCTGTGGCTTTTTTCACCATAAATGCCAAAAAGGACCGCCAGACAAGGGTACAGGCAGCAAGATGAAACACTCTGGAATAGTTCTGCAGCTTCTGGGACAGCCAAAGACATGAGGATACAAACTAGGTTATATATGACGGTAAGCTAATGTTGCTAATGCTAGTTTGCTATAAGTACGTCGTACTACACTGTAATGTCTGCAAGTTATCGCTGTTAGGTACTAAAATATGTACGCTGTGTGTGTGTGTTTCAGATGACTGTTGTGGGGAAATTACCGCTTCAAACAGTCGGTCTGGGCGTTCCGCACAGCCTGTCACTGATGTCAACACAGCTTCACAAACGATCAGTGGTTATAGAGCTTAAGAATGTCTGTAGTATGGCGCATATTTAGGGCGCATATATTGCATCCATATTCCCCACATATACCTAGTAGGCATGACGGTGCATATTCTAGAAGCTTCACGTCTTAATGGAGAAAGAGGACCTGACCCTGCAGAGACCTACGGGAGGTGTGAAGTTGGTCTGGCAGGAGATGGGAAGTTGGAGAGATTGCCCCAGCAGGAGCCCCGGAGGCTAGAAGGATAAGAGACAATGGAGACGCCAAGGAGTCTCGGGGGCTGTATGTTTACTAAAGGACTGTGGGTTGGGGGTGTGTTATTTGACGTTGGGGGTTTGTGACTTTGGAGAGTATAAGAACTGTGGAAGATGACTGTTCTGCCTCTTTTCTGAGATTCTGTGCTTGTTAGAGGATGTGACCTCTCAATAAACCAACCTTGAGAAATAAACTCAGTCTCGTCTGTGAAAGGCATCCTCTACACTGGTGACCTACGACAAACTATGGCCGGTGGCGACGATCTTCCCGCACCGGACTCTTCAGGAGCCAACCGGGCTAACGCGGCTACCACACTACAGCTGCCCGATTTCTGGCAACATAACCCGCGCTCCTGGTTTACCACTGTGGAGGTGCACTTCCACCTTCGGGGAATCTCAGCGGACGCAACGAGGTTCTACCATGTCGTGGCGAAGCTGGACAGCCTCACAGTGCAGCGGGTGGAGAGCCTGACCAACCACCCACCCCAGGACGACAAGTATGGCGCACTGAAAGCCGCCCTCATTCAAGCTTTCACTCCCTCGCAGGGAGAGCGAGCAGAGAGACTTCTGGCGCTAACAGAAGGGGAAGCAGACAGGCCAGCAGATCTGATGGCGAGGATGATGAACCTGAGAGGCGAAGATGATGACAGCTTTATCTTCGCCCACCTCTTTCTCAGAACACTACCGCCAGCAGTGAGAGTCACCCTGGCCAGCTCACAGCTGCTCAATGACCGTGACTACCACGGGCTGGGCCAGGAGGTGCAGCGGCTCGTCGACGCCCATAGACGACACACAGCCACGATGGCAGCAACGGAGCTGAACGCACCCCCGTGAGATGAGGGGAGACCAGAGGCCGCAGCACCGGACCCACTGACGTCAGCAGTGGCAGAGACCAGGAGAAGCGGAGCGGACGGCACCCTCTGCTTTTACCATCGACGTTTTGCCGAGAGGGCGCACAGATGCATCCCACCGTGCCGATACAAGCGCCAGGGAAACGCTAAGACCGAGAGTCGGTAGCAGCTGCTGCTCTCGGCGCGAAGAACAAGCTGCTTTTCGTGACA
This sequence comes from Pholidichthys leucotaenia, assembly GCA_020510985.1. NCBI lineage: Eukaryota > Metazoa > Chordata > Actinopteri > Cichliformes > Pholidichthyidae > Pholidichthys > Pholidichthys leucotaenia. The sequence continues at coordinate 114,371,016 of CM035848.1, read as the reverse complement.
GACGCGAATTCAGGGAAGGATTTCCTGGTGGACACAGGCTCCCAGCTGAGTTTTGTCAAGCCTTCCTACGCGGACCTGCTGGCGCCTTCCAGCGGACCCCTGGTGCTAGCGGCAAATGGCTCGACGATCAAAACCTATGGGGAGAAGACGCTCCTTCTATCCTTCCATGGTCGCACCTTTGAGTGGACTTTCGTCGTAGCTGCAGTTAGCAACAACATGCTAGGTGCTGATTTTTTATGCTCAAACAGTTTATTAGTTGATCTTACTAATAGACGTATGGTAAATGCACTGTCTTTCCACTCTATCTCCTGTACAGCTCGGGTGGCCCTGCCTTCTGCACATCCCAATGTCACAGCTGCGGGTGGTAAGTTTCATGCACTACTCAATCAGTTCCCAGCACTCACGGTCCCAACATTTTCAGCGTCAGTAGCCAAACACGGGGTCGAGCACTTCATAACTACCTCTGGCCCCCCTGTTTTTGCAAAAGCTCGGCGCTTGGACCCAGCTAAGCTGGCCATCGTGCGCGAGGAATTCGCCAACTTGGAAAAACTGGGCATTGTTAGATGCTCTAACAGCCCTTGGTCGTCACCCCTGCATATGGTCCCCAAGACTGATGGCTCGTGGCAGCCTTGTGGTGATTTCCGCAGGTTAAATAATGCTTCAGCACATGACCGCTACCCGATTCCGCACATCCAGGATTTTTCGGCACATTTGGCGGGGGCGTGCATCTTTTCCAAAATAGATTTGGTGCGCGGTTATCACCAAGTCCCAGTCCGCGCTCAAGACATACCCAAAACGGCAGTAATAACCCCCTTTGGGCTTTTCGAGTTTTTGCGCATGCCTTTTGGCCTCAAGGGCGCCGCACAGACGTTCCAACGCATGATGGATGCGGTGTTGCGTGGCCTCCCTTTCGTGTTCGCCTATTTGGATGATATTTTGGTAGCCAGTGCATCCGAAGTCGAACACGAACGCCACCTCACAGCGGTTTTTCAGAGGCTGACAGAGCATGGGCTGATAATTAATCCAGCGAAATGCCAATTCGGGCTAGCGCAAATCAATTTTTTGGGGCACCGCATTTCTCCAGAAGGAGCGGTCCCGCTGCCCGATAAAGTACGCGCGATAACTGAGTTTCCCCAACCGCAGACAGTTAAAGCATTGCAAGAATTTTTGGAGATGGTGAATTTTTATAACCGTTTCCTCCCCAGCACGGCACAGCTCATGCACCCACTGTACGCGGCACTAAAGAAACAAAAACCTGCAAATAAGGTCGAGTGGTCCCCGGAACGGGAGCGCGCTTTCTCCCAGGTCAAGTCGGCCCTCGCGAACGCTGTGTTGTTGGCACACCCGGTGCCAGCAGCTCGCATGGCGCTAACCACGGACGCTTCCGACGTAGCAGTTGGGACGGTTGTCGAGCAACTGGTAGCAGGGAGCTGGCAACCGCTTCCGTTTTTCAGCAAAACATTGCGTGATAACGAGCAGAAATACAGCGCGTTCGATAGGAAGCTTTTAGCCCTGCATTTGGCCATCCGCCACTTCCAGTTCTGGCTGGAAGGGCGCCGTTTCACAGCATTTGTAGACCACAAACCATTAACATTTGCAATGGCTAAGATTTCAGAGCCTTGGTCAGGCCGACAGCAGAGACAGCTGGCCGCGATTTCGGAGTTTACCACCGACATTCAACACGTGGCGGGCAAACACAATGTAGTGGCAGATTGTCTCTCGCACGCAGTTGCAACGCCAGGCCCCCAGGGGGCAGACACGGTGGCTGTGGACACGGGCCAGGCTTGCGGCGCGGAAGCGCTCGCAGCCCCGGTCCGCGTGGGCTTAGATTATGCAGCCATGGCCGCCGAGTAGGTTAACAATGCGGATGTGCGCGCGCTCCAGTCTGGGCCAACAGGGCTAAGGCTGGAGCACAGGGTGCATCAAATAGGTATGCCCCCTCTAATCTGCAATGTCTCCACGGGGTGCCCCCGCCCCGTGGTCCCAGCTGCATGGCGTCGCCGCGTTTTTGACTTAATCCATTCGCTGGCACATCTGGGCGTTCGAGCATCGATCAAAATGGTGGGAGAAAAATTCGTTTGGCCGGGGTTGCGTAAACAGGTCAAAGAATGGGCCGCAGCCTGCGCAGCGTGTCAAAGAGCAAAGATACACAAGCACACGTGGGCCCCTCTAGAACCTTTTCACATCCCGGCCAAATGCTTCGACCACGTGCATATCGACTTGGTGGGACCCCTCCCACTGTCGCAGGGGTTCACACACCTTCTACCCATGGTGGACCGCACCACGCGCTGGCCAGAAGTGGTCCCCCTGGCGTCAACTACAGCAGCAGACGTTGCGCGCGCGTTTTTAATGGCTTGGGTCGCGCGTTTTGGAGTCCCGTCTGACATAACATCTGACAGAGGACCCCAATTCTTTTCCGAGCTCTGGTCATCCATGGCACTCAGTCTGGGGGTGAAAATTCACCGCACGACCGCATATAATCCCCAGGCCAATGGTTTGTGTGAACGCTTTCACCAGTCATTGAAAGCAGCCCTCAGAGCGGCTCTCACGGACACAAATTGGACTGATAAACTTCCATGGGTTTTATTAGGGTTGCGTTCGGCACCTAAGGAAGATTTGCAAGCCTCTCCGGCTGAACTAGTTTTTGCCCAACCCCTCTGGTTACCAGACGAATTCCTTCCAGAGAACCCCGCACCAAATCGCACCCCCCTGCTCAGCTGCTGCAGAGCGACGCGGGATCAAACACCCTCCCCGGCCAGGTTCATCACAGTTTCCCACGCGTTTTTGTGCCTAAAGCCTTAAAGAGCGCAGAATTTGTCTTTGTCAGACACGACGCTCAGAGACCAGGTTTAAGACCACCTTATGATGGACCGTTCAGAGTGTTGGAAGCTGGGGAAAAACATTTTTTGCTCGATTTGGGTGACAGGAAAGAATTAGTCTGCATTAACAGACTCAAACCCGCTTTTGTGTTGGCTGATGAACAAGTGCAGTTAGCCAGGGCCCCCCGCTGCGGCAGGCCGCCGGGGAGACACTCTTCTAAGCTTTCACATGGGTGTACTAACGACTCTAATCCACAGATGCAAGAAACGGCTACAGGCAGATCGAAACCTGCTTACAGCAGATATGGCAGAAGGTTGAAGCCCAAGCAGTCGGAAGTGTGATATGTTGTGCCATTTTTCTGTTCTGTGTGATATGACATGATTCTATGCATATTGGGGTGTACTTTGTCCTTATTTAGACGTTTGGGGGCGGGGTTATATGGCGCATATTTAGGGCGCATATATTGTATTCATATTCCCCACATATACCTAGTAGGCATGACGGTGCATATTCTAGAAGCTTCACATCTTAATGGACAAAGAGGACCTGACCCTGCAGAGACCTACGGGAGGTGTGAAGTTGGTCTGGCAGGAGATGGGAAGTTGGAGAGATTGCCCCAGCAGGAGCCCCGGAAGCTAGAAGGATAAGAGACAATGGAGACGCCAAGGAGTCTCGGGGGCTGTATGTTTACTAAAGGACTGTGGGTTGGGGGTGTGTTATTTGATGTTGGGGGTTTGTGACTTTGGAGAGTATAAGAACTGTGGAAGATGACTGTTCTGCCTCTTTTCTGAGATTCTGTGCTTGTTAGAGGATGTGACCTCTCAATAAACCAACCCTGAGAAATAAACTCAGTCTCGTCTGTGAAAGACATCCTCTACAGTAGAAACGTTTATTTCCTGTGCAACAAATTGCTCTGATCTGCGTGAAAATCATGGAGAGACTGTTGAGACATCATGGACGTATCTGCTTCTGCAGCACTGAGTCTGAGGTGGTGTCATAGAAAAAAATGATCAGCTGACACAACTTGATCGCCATGTTAATAACTATATTAGCCACAAAATATATATTCAAAAAGTAAACAGTATTGAGTTACGTATAATAAGATATATTTGACAGTTATGATGCATTTTAGGCCAAAACAAACTTGATCTAGGATTAAAAGCAATTAAAATAATGCAGTCACAAGGTTACATGGAAAATAATTGATTTACTAGATACATGTACTGTAGAAATATATATTCTCCGCATCAACAATGTACTAGACATGCATTCATGTAGTATTGCACTGGGAATTGCACTGACAATAAACCTCTGAAGTTTTTGCAAATGTCTCTTTTTTTTATATGTGAAGGTTACCACCAAGTGGCATAAATTAAATACTGAAAGAATGGAAAAGCTGTCTAAGAACAAACCAGCAGTTTGAGAAATCACTTTTGGTTTTGTGTAAGTCTGTCAACAGAATTATGAACCATAAAGCAGTTTGTGTTAAAATGTTAATTAAACCTAATCTGGGGGCTTCCAATCATGTGTCATGGGGGGCCAAGACCCTGCAGGTTCTCTCTTTTACCCAGTCTCTTCAGCAGGTGTTCTCACTGATCAGTCAGTGGAAGAAGTTCAGTGGAATCTGCTGTTGAAGACACTGGTTGGAGGTAAAGCCTGCAGGGTCTTGGCCCTCCATGGCACATGATTAGACACCCCCGCCCAAAGCCAATATGATGAAGAGCAGATGCTAATATGACCCAGAATTCCTCCATATACTGGTACTGTCACCAAAGTATGCAGGGTCTTCTGTGGTGGCACATCCAACAATACAGTCTTCAGTTAATAAAATAATTGTTTTGGTTACTTTTTTCTTAAAAATGAGCCATTATTTTCAAGGTCACCAATAAATCCTTTGTACAGTTGATGCTTTTCCCACCGGTGTCTTAACAGACAAAATAGAAAATCATGATGCAAACACATAAGTCACTAAATTGTTTATTACAATCAGCAGCAAATTCCAGATTATTCAGAATGTGCAAAATTCAAACTGTAAAAAAAACCCAAACTGGAATGGGTCACAAACACCAGCCACGCTGCCTCACTGAGAAGCAACTGGATCGGCCCCTCGTACTGGCCCTGGTTCAGCAGATCTTCAGCCTGCATCTCTATAAATAGTGAGGCAAAGTCCAGTTAGGGTGGACAGTTTCCCTCTTGCCTGGACAAAAGACAAATGGGTGGTGGTTAATTAAAGCAAGTTTAAAACATATTTGGGAAATACACTTGTTGCAAAAGCCAGTGGTGGAATGTGAATTAATGAATGAATCTTTATTTCGGATTGAATAAAAGTAAAGATTAAAAGAAAATAGAATAATATAACAAAGGGGAAAAAATCTAACAAGGTCAAATTAAACAATAACTCCTCTGATTATACAGTTCAACATAGGTTATCTGAAATGGGTGATGGCTGAAGCTGCAGCTTATATTGCCCACCATATTTCATCCAAGAATTCAAAAGCAAAACAAAACAGGAGGGATTACAATTTGAATGTGACAATAAAGTACTTCGTTGTTGTATTTAACCACAATTTTCATGTAGCTGCGCTTCAGTAGATTTTACAAGGGCTGGGTTACATTTAAAATCATCTGTTTTTACTGTGGCCTCAGCAATCAGAATGAATTAATACATTCACTTGAATGGAATATAGTACTTTAACTGAAGGTGTGCATCACCGAGTATGGAGTCGCTCAATCAAAATATGAACTTTTTATCAATAAAAGTTTGTCTTGTCTGTAAAAGTGTCTCTTCTTGTCCTGGCTTCATGTGTGGGCGGTGTTTTGTACTAGCATTGCTAAAATATAAAAGGAAGCACTACAGTGGGTCTCAAATATTTGTAATGTGTCCTGTTGCTGTATGAGTTTATTGATGATAGACTATAAACTACACATATAAAGTAAATTATACTGACGACTGAACATCTCACATTCGCCAAAACATACAGTTGAGATGAGATGAGATGAGATTCAACTTTATTGTCATTACACATGTATGAATACAAGGTAACGAAACGTGACTTGGCATTTGGGCACGCTCTGCAGAGCGCATCCAAGGCCGGGGCAGCCGCTAGGCGCCAGTCATAAAGAAGAAAGGAAAAAAAAGAAAAAGAAAATGGATATGACACAGTAGGCGAGAGAAAACAGTGAGAGGTTATGTTCATAACCTCTCACTGTTATGAACATAACTCACAAAGGATCACACAAGTGAACTGACAAAAAAAAAATACATTAACAAGCGGTTTATTTTACAGTTGATGTGCCATATTCACACAATCAAATAAATCTCAGTTCAGTCCCTTTTATATTAAGTGGAAATTGTGCTACTTTGGTTTTGACACTTTACCTTTAAAAGCAAAGGATTTCAGTACTTTCCACAGTGGCGAGGTCCGTTGTGGGCTGGCTGCTTTCCTCTTGCCTAGATGAACGACAGAAATGGATGGTGGTTAGATTCAAGCAAGTTCAACACTTAATACAGGCACATCTCAAAAATTAGAATACCATGAAAAAATTCAATATTTTTTTCACTCATTTCAGAAAGTGAAACCCATATTAGATTCAGTACAGGGACAGTGATATATTGAAAGTGTTTATTTTAATATTGATGATTACGGCTACAGCCCATATTAACCAACACCTCAGCGGCCAACATTTATATTTAAAAACTATTTTTTAAAGTTAATTTTATGTAATATTCTAATTTTTTGCCAAATTGAATTTGGGGTTTTCAGGGGCTGTAAGCCGTAATCATCAAAATTAAAATAAATAAATGCTTGAAATATATCACTGTCTGTGTAATGAATCTATATAATATACAGATTTCTCTTTCTGAAATGAGTGACAAAAAATATTGAAGTTTTTCATGACATTCTAATTTTTGGAGATGTACCTGTATTAGGGAAATACACCTGTGAAAGTCAGTGGTGGGATGTGACAAAAATGCTTCGTTTCCCTGACAAGCACAGCAGGATCCACAGAATAGGTGTGTGGGTCTATTGTGATGCTTTAGAAAATTATATGAATGACTTTATAAATCACTGGTTTGAAAAAGCAATTTTAATATGACGAGATTTTGGCTCCTGTGGTCCATTTCACCTGTATCCACAATATAAACACTGAGGGAAGCTAACCTCTGGCATGTGGAAACACATTCTAGCATCAAATTGCACACAATTTAATGCGCAGCACCAAAGTGCAATACGTACACAAACCAGGACTTTAACCAGGATCAACATATTTCATCGTTTTGCTCTCACAAGCGAATACTTAGGAGAAAACAAGCGCGAATCAGCAGTTGGTACTAGCTAGCTACTAGCTAAAACTTGTGAGCCAGCACAGAACAGCACTGTATGGCTCAAAAAAAATGAGCTTACCACCAACAGGATAAATAAGCGAACAGATGCACATTATTACAAATCATTCACCATCAATGGTTCTCTCACGTTTGTCTTCAGCTTGTCCGTAGTCCGGTTCTATGCTGGGCTGCCATCTGTATCGGTGCCAGTCGCTCCTCTCACTGTGGATCTGCCACCAAGCAGAGAAAACTCCGCACCGCTTCGTTGGACCATGGTGTAGAGTTCCGCAAAACCTACAACGCTGTCTGTATTAATATCGTATTTACTCCGTGACCGAGTTAGTCCGTGAAATATTGCAAATGGCGGCTGTGTAGATTCATCAGAAGACGGTCGCTTTCGTGACGTTACGACCTGGCCAATCAGCGGCGACCAGGCTGTTGACGTCACATCATGGCATGACTCAGCACGGTTGTACCCTGCCCTCGACCAGGGACGAAAATAGCGCCTGTTAAACTGTGTTGGAGCTAGTGGAAAGAGCAACAAAGCGTGCTGAGCTGTCCCGTGTTGGGCTAAGCGGGGCTAGTGGAAAAGGGCCTTTAGTGAGGTAGTCCAGGATCCATGATGACAGGTGCTGGTCCACCCATGCGCACAGCAGCTTGTCCTTCAGGATCATCGGTTGGATGGTGTTGAAAGCACTGGAGAAGTCAAAGAACATGATCCTCACTGCATTCCCGGGCTTCTCCAGGTGGGACAGAGAACGGTGAAGGAGGAAGATCACTGCATCCTCCACCCCAATGCCATGCTGGTAGGCGAACTGGAGTGGATCCATCACTGGTCCCACCAGGGGGCGGAGGTGAGCAAGGAGCAGTCTCTCCAGGGTCTTCATCATGTGGGACGTCAGGGCCACTGGTCTGTAGCTGTTAAGGTCTTTGGGGTGGGAAGTCTTTGGTACAGGTACCACACAAGATGTTTTCCACAACTGTGGTACCCTCCCCAGCTTCGGGCTCAGGTTGAAGATGAGCTCCACAATTCCACACAGCTGGTCTGCACAGGACTTGAGGAGCTTTTCGCTGATGCCGTCCGGTCACGACGCCTTCCTTGCCTTGATCTTCCTCAGCTCCATCCTCACCTGGGTCTTAGTGAGGGTCATGTTGGGGGGCTGTGTGTTGGGAGTGAGTGGGTGTTGGTGGAGTGGGATGTGGGCAGCAGGACTCAATGTCTTTAGAGGCAGCAGAGGTTGTTGTGCAGTCAGGGGGGAGGGCGGTTGGTCAAACCTATTAAAAAACAGGTTCAGATTGTTCTCCCACTCCCTGCCCCCCGTGGCCTGGGGGGAGGTATTCTGGAGCCCAGAGATGGTTTTAAGGTTTCTCCAGACCCCACCGATGTCGCTCTGTTGCAGCTTGTCCTCCATCTTCTTCCTGAAGCTGTCCTTGCCTTCTCTGATCTTCCTCCTCAGCTCCCTCTGTACGGACTTCAGCATCTCCCTGTTCCCCAACCTGAAGATCCTCTTCTTCTCTCTCAGAAGTGTCTTTATCTCAGGGTTGATCCAGGGTTTGTTGTTCGAACAACACCGTATGGTCTTGGTGGGTACGGTGTTGTCCACACAGAAGCTGATGTCCGTGATGGTGTGAGGGAGGCCATCGATATCCTCACCATGTGGATCGCAGAGCTGCTCCCAGGCAGTGGTTTCAAAACAGTTCTTTAGAGTGTCCATTGCCTCCTCAGACCATAACTTCACTGTGCGCATGACTGGAGGTTGTCTGTGCACTAGGGGTTTGTACACCGGCAGGAGATGAACCAAGTTGTGATCCGATCTCCCGAGTGGGGGGAGTGGTGATGAGGTGTACGCCTCCTTAGTATTTGCGTAGAATAAGTCCAGTGTTTTATTGTCTCTAGAGTGGCATGTGACATACTGGGTGAACGTGGGTAGAATGGGAGACAGTGAAATATGGTTGAAATCGCCTGAGATGAGGAGAAGAGCATCTGGGTGTTCTGTCTGCAGCCTGCCAGTTACTGAGTGGATGACGCCACGCGCTGTCCCCGCGTTCGCCGTGGAATGAGTTTAGGGGGGAATTACTTTTTCCACACAGGACCATGTAGGGTTGGATTTTTTTTCCCTTAATAATAAACACCTTCATTTAAAAACTGCATTTTGTGTTTACTTGTGTTATCTTTGTCTAATGTTTAAATTTGTTTGATGATCTGAAACATTTAAGTGTGACATACAAAAAAATGAGAAATCAGGAAGGGGCAAACACTTTTTCACACCACTGTATGTATGTGTATATATATATACAGTATATATATACAGTATATATATATATATATATATATATATATATATATATATATATATATATATATATATATATATATATATATATAATAACATGTTAGAATAAATAAAGTATTAATACAATGTTGTCTAAATTATATACTATATATCTATACATACACACAACAATGCATTAATACTTGATTTATTGTAATATATACTGTATATATATATATATATATATATATATATATATATATATATAGGCTGCACGGTGGCGCAGTGGTTTAGCACTGTAGCAGCACAGTTTTACCCTCGGCCGGGGGATCGCGGGGGTCATGAGATCGTGGGTTCGATCCCAGCCCCCGACCAACAGTGAGCTGTGTGGAGTTTGCATGTTCTCCCCGTGTTGCGCGGGTTTACTCCGGGATTTCTCCGGTTTCCTCCCGCATACCAAAAACATGTAGGTTTAGGGCGCTCGCGCACGCAGCGGCCAGCAGCCGGTGGCTTGTCACCAGACTGCAAACCAAGTCTACCTACGGGTACAAATAAGTAACAAAAAAAAATATATATATATATATATGTATCAGAGGTTGTACTAGACTTTTTTGTTATTTGGCATTTAATAAAGTATCATTGCTAAAACAATCTGTCAATGAAGGACAATTTTTAGTTAATTCAACCACTGATAGATCTGAAATCTGCTAGGGAAATCTGAAATGAGATATTATTTCAGATTTCTCAGGTACCAAACTATAAAACTCATGTTGTTATACTTTTGCAACAATAAAATTTCACTCCATCTACTTACACTACCGTTCAAAAGTTTGGGGTCACCCAGACAATTATTTTGTGTTTTCCACGAAAAGTCACACTTATTTACCACCATGAGTTGTAAAATGAATAGAAAATATAGTCAAGACATTGACAAGGTTAGAAATAATGATTTGTATTTGAAATAATATTTTTTTCCAGATACTCAACCTGCTCAAAGGAAGGTCAGTTTTATAGCTTCTCTAACCAGCTAAACTGTTTTCAGCTGTGCTAACATGATTGCACAAGGGTTTTCTAATCATCCATTAGCCTTCTGACGCAATGAGCAAACACACTGTACCATTAGAACACTGGAGTGATAGTTGCTGGAAATGGGCCTCTATACACCTATGTAAATATTGCACCAAAAACCAGACATTTGCAGCTAGAATAGTCATTTACTACATTAGCAATGTATATTAGATATTCAATTCAATTCAATTCAGTTCAATTCAACTTTATTTATATAGAGCCATTTCACAACAACAGTCATCTCATAGCACTTTCAACTGTAGGGGGAACCCCCACAGTTGCAGAAAGACCCCAGCAATCAGTCGATCCCCTGTGAGCAAGCACTTGGCGACGGTGGAGAGGAAAAACTCCCTTTTAACAGGAAGAAACCTCCAGCAGAACCAGGCTCAAGGAAGGGCAGTCATCTGCTGCGACTGGCTGGGGGGTGAGGTGACAGAGAAGATGAAAAGAACAGACATGTAGAGAGCAAACAGCATGATGGGGACTCAATCTATAGGAGAGAACAAAGAGATGTTAATGACCAGCAGAAAAAAATATTTCATTGAGAGTGAAGAAAGGAGTGAGGCCCAGTGCATTATTGGAGGTCCCCCAGCTGACTAAACCTATTAGCAGCATAACTAAGGGAGGGTTCAGAAACACATGATCCCTCCCTAATTGTAGGCTATATCAAAAAGGTAGATTTTAGCCCTATTCTTAAAAACAGAGATCGAGTCTGACTCCTGAATCCAGATTGGCAGCTGGTTCCACAGGAGAGGAGCTTGATAACTAAAGGCTCTGCCTCCCATTGTACTTTTGGAGATTCTAGGTATTACAAGTAATCCTGCATTTTGGGAGCGTAGTGCTCTGTTAGGATAATACGGTAGTATCAGATCTTTTAAATAAAAAGGAACCTGATTGTTTAGAGCTTTGTAAGTAAGAAGAAGGATTTTAAACTTAATTCTAAACTCTATGGGAAGCCAATGAGGGGAGGCCAGAACCGGAGAGATATGAATTCTCTTTCTAGTACCTATTAAAACTCTTGCTGCAGCATTTTCGATCAGCTGAAGACTTTTTAAAGATGTTTTAGGACAGCCTGATAATAAAGAATTACAATTATCTAATCTCGAGCTAACAAAAGCGTGGATCAGTTTCTCAGCATCACTCTGAGACAAGATGCTCCTAATCTTGGCAATATTATGCAAATGATAGAAGGCAGTCTTAGAAACAAATTTAATATGTGAATTGAAGGACAGATCTTGATCAAAAATAATTCCAAGGCTCCTCACAGAGCTATTAAGAGAAAGAGAAACCGCATCCAAACTGAAAGTTTGATTTGGAAAGGTATTTCTAAGGCTTTTTGGACCAGCAAGAATGACTTCAGTCTTATCTGAATTTAATAGCAGGAAATTACAAGCCATCCAAGCTTTGATTTCCTTAAGACAGGCTTCTAACTTGGCTAATTGATTACTATCATCTGGCTTCATTGACAGGTATAATTGTGTGTCATCTGCATAACAATGAAAATGTATACAGTGCTTTCTAATAATGTTGCCTAACGGAAGCATATATAAACTAAAAAGAGTAGGGCCTAGCACAGATCCCTGTGGAACTCCATGACTAAGCTTTGAGTTGAAAGAAAACTCACTATTTACATGAACAAACTGGAACCTATCAGATAAATAAGATCTAAACCACTGCAACGAAGTTCCATTAAGTCCAACATAGTGTTCTAATCTATCAAGTAGAATATTATGATTGATAGTATCAAAAGCTGCACTAAGGTCTAAAAGGACAAGTACAGAAACCAGTCCATTATCAGATGCGATGAGGAGGTTGTTAGTGACCTTCGCTAAGGCTGTTTCAGTACTATGATGGATTCTAAACCCAGATTGAAACTCTTCGAGTAAACCATTTCCCGGCAGGTGGTCAAATAATTGCGTAGCAACAACTCTTTCTAAGATTTTTGAAATGAAAGGCAGATTAGAGATTGGTCTATAGTTAGCTAAAGCGCCTGGATCTAGCGTTGGCTTTTTGAGTAAGGGTTTAATTACAGCCGTTTTAAAAGCCTGCGGTACATGGCCTAAAGTTAATGAAGAATTGATTATATGAAGAATAAAGCTACCAATAAGTGGGAAGACTTCTTTAAATAACCTGGTAGGAATAGGGTCTAAAAGACAAGTTGAAGGTTTGGATGAGGAAACTATTTTGTCTAACTCACAAAGGTCGATTGGAATAAACTCATCAAGACAGACATCAATTGAAGGAGCTGTAGTAGTCACAGTATTTAAGTTAACTGTGGGAAAAATCTGATCGATTTTGTCTCTGATGGATGAAATTTTATTATTGAAAAAGTTCATAAAGTCCTGACTAGTAAGCTCTAAGGGAATGCTAGGATTGACAGAGTCCCGACTCTTTGTCAACCTGGCTACAGTGCTGAAAAGGAACCTGGGATTATTCTTGTTCTCTTCTATTAATGCAGAATAATAACTCGTTCTAGCTTTTCTAAGAGATTTTTTATAAATTAAAAGATGATTTCTCCAAGCTAAATAGATTTCATCTAAATTAGTGGAGCGCCATTTTCTTTCTAATTGACGAGTCCTCTGTTTTAAGCTACGAGTTTCTGTGTTGAACCAAGGAGTTAGAAATCTCTGATTAGACTTTTTCTTTTTTAAGGGGGCCACCAAGTCTAGAGTCTGATGCAGAGAAGCTGTAATACTATCCACCATGTTATCAATTACAGAAGGAGCAAGCTGTCTATAGCTTATTTCCGTTGTGTTGACACATGGCATAGAGGAAACGAACTGCATAATTTGGTAACAGCATCATCTGAGAGGCATCTACTGTAGTAATATTTTTCTTTAGGAGCCAAATAGTCAGAAATAGTAAAATCAAAGGTTAACAGACAATGGTCTGACAGTACAGGGTTATGAGGAGACACTACAAGATTTTCTATTTCTATGCCATATGTCAGAACAAGGTCCAATGTATGGTGGAGATAATGAGTAGAATTTCCTACTTTCTGAGAAAACCCAAATGAGTCTAATATTGAATTAAATGCCACATTAAGGTAGTCAATATCTACATCCACATGTATATTAAAGTCCCCTACTATAATTGAATCGGTGAATTCAAAAAGGGCCCAAGTCCACACTTTTTCAATGGGGACTTGGGCCCTTTTTGAATTCACCGATTCAATTATTCTATCAGATTTCAGCACTAAATCAGCTAAGAAATCAGCAAATTCAGATAAAAATTCTGAGTAGGTTGATGGGGGACGATAAACTATGGCAAATAAAATTGGGTTTAACCTAAAATTGCTAAAGTGCCCAATACTGAGGACCAGGCCCTCAAAGGAATTATAACATGTTTTTTGCTTTACATTAACTAGTAATTTGGAATGGTAAATTGTTGCTACTCCTCCTCCACGACCAGAACTTCTGGGATTTTGACAGTTTAAATAACCAGAGGGAGTTGATTCATTTAAAGCGTACCTGTGGTGGTCGTGAAAAAAAAGATATTATATTGAGCCCCTGTCTCACGTTCTAGTTCAAGTTTAAGTTGAAATTCATGTTCAAAGCAATTTGATATAAATCCATTGCTGATGTGCTGGTTCAGCTATGTCAGCAAAACATGAGTGCAGCCATACTAGCGGCTACATGGCCTTCCAGGACGCTTCCTGTGACGTAATTTCGTTGACACCGCGATCTGGATCAGTATTGGCTGAGCCTGCAGTGCCCGGATGTGCAGTGGCTTTCGGGATATTCAAATTCAAATTCAAACGTTTATTTCAAACTCAGGGTTCATTTTAAATGAAGAACTAAAACGATTAGAAAATAAATAAATAAATGCTTAAATTCAGCGGCTTGTCTTGTCTGATCTGAGCTCGTAATGGCCGATGATTCTAAAACTATGCGATCTGGATCAATATTGGCTGAGCCTGGAGTACCCGGATGTGCAGCGGCTTTCGGGATATTCAAATTCAAATTCAAACGTTTATTTCAAACTCAGGGTTCATTTTAAATGCAGAACTAAAACGAGTAGAAAATAAATAAATAAATGCTTAAATTCAGCGGCTTGTCTCGTCTGATCTGAGCTCGTAACAACTGTGAGATGGGCTGGGCTCCTCCCTCGCCGCGGGAGCAGCAGAGAGAGAGAGCAGCAGAGCAGAGCAGCAGACACTCGGCGCTCTTGTAAAAACAAAAACATACAATGCGATATGGATATTGCAACATGGCGGAATGTAAAGCCTTTGGATGTCTCAATAATAAGCGAAAAAACAAAGATAAACACTTCTTTTGTGTACCCAAACCCAGCTCACCTTGTCAGAAGATCGGAGCGGAAAAGTGATCTCGGAACAGGGCACAGACGAATCCTTTCAGACGAAATTGCGTTGTGTGTGAGGACCACTTCGTCACTTTAACCCTCAGAAGACCTTTCTGGCTCAAACCTGTAGCCATGTTGGACGAATTCTTCCCCAGAGTCCGACAATTCAGCCATAATAGAATAAAAACACTCACAAAAGCACCCTAGTCTGTCATACAGGTGGAGCATTGACTGTTGAGTATCAAAGAAGTGACGTCACATCCGCATGTGTCATGGCTGCGCTCAGAGTTTTCATTGGCTGGCCATGCCTGCGGTCGTATTTGCATATTTCTCTGGTGGTATTTGGCTGGCAATAATTATTTAACCAAATAATGAATAATTTGCCTAATGTTTTCAAGTTGAATGTGTTTAGACGACCACCACAGGTACCCTTTAAACCAACATAATCCTCTTGCCCTAACCAAGTCTCTGTAAGGGATAGTAAATCAATCTGATGATCAATTAACAGATCATGGACTAACAGAGACTTGGGAGTTAGAGACCTAATATTTAATAAACCACATTTAATTTTTAAATTATGAGAAGGAACAGAGACCAAATCATTCAATTTAGAGGCTTTATGTTTAATTTGAGTTTTACCAATTTTTTGTTTAATCACTTTGGGATGCTTATATATTATATTTTTATTTACTTGGGAGGGAGCAGACAATGATTCTCTGATGGGGAAGACAGGGGCTAAGATAAAGGGTGGCGGATGAAGAGGAGCTGCGGAGAAGCATGTAAGACTGCGACTCTGCTTCCTGGTCCCAACTCTGAGTAGTCAAGGTTTTGGAAATTTGGAAAAAAAGATGCCAGATTGTTAGATAAATGAGAAGCACCATCCAAAGTGGGATGAATGCTGTCTTGTCTCATAAGACCAGGTTTTCCCCAAAATGAGTTCCAATTGTCAATGTAGCCCACGTCATTTGCAGGACACCACACAGACAGCCAGCGGTTGAAGGATGACGAGCGGCTAAACATGTCATCACTGGTCAGATTGGGGAGGGGCCCAGAGAATACTACAGAGTCCGACATTGTTTTTGCAAAGTCACACACTGATTCTACATTAAGTTTCGTGACTTCCGACTGCCGGAGACGGATGTCATTAATGCCAGCGTGAATAACAATTGTGGAGTATTTACAGTTACTTTTAGCCAGCATTTTCAAATTTGACTCGATGTCGCCTGCTCTGGCCCCAGGAATGCATTTGACTATGGCCGCTGGAGTCTCTAGGTTCATGTTTCTGACTACAGAGTCGCCAATGATCAGAGTTTTTTCCTCAGTGGGTGTGTCGCTGAGCGGGGAAAAATGATTAGAAACGTGAACAGGTTGGAGGTGTACTGGGGCTTTGCGACTAGGCTTCCTTCTCACCGTCACCCACCCAGTCTCCTCGCTGCTGAGGAGAGCCGGAGGACCGCTAACAGGGTCAGCTATGCTAGCTAGCTCTGCTGCAGCTAAGGGGCATCTGTCAAGAGTAACTGGCGCAGATGGTGTTTCAATGCAGCGGAGCCGGGATTCCAAATCAGACAACCTTGCCTCGAGCGCCTCAAAAAGACAACATTTATTACATTTACCATTATCACTAAAAGAGGCAGAGGTGTAGCTAAACATCTGACAGAGAGAGCACACCAGAGGAGGAGAGGAAGGAGAGCTAGTAGCCATAGCTAGTGGCTAACCCAAAAGCTCAGGAGAGTGAGGAGAGCAAACCACACAGACAGACAGCAAAACAGGAAGTGACGATACGTTACCACAAGTGACGAAAGTTACAGTAAGAAACTAATTTCATATTAAAGTGTATTTCTGATTAGTTTAAAGTTATCTTCATTGAAAAAAAACAGTGCTTTTCTTTCAGAAATAAGGAAATTTCTAAGTGACCCCAAACTTTTGAACGGTAGTGTATAACTGTTTGGTTTTGTTCTGAAAACCCACTGGTACCATTTGTGCCAAACGTGGCTTATGTGATATGAGAATTAATTTATGAGCAATGATATCAGGCCCCGGATCTGGGGACTCTCAGGCCCCAGAGACTAATGTAAATTTGTCTTAAAGAATGAATTAAATAATGCATCACTGGTGGACTGGAGTGTGTGGTTTCAGTGGACGATAGGTAGCCTACAATATGCAAAGAAACATTTGTGAATGCGTGAATGGCTAAACTGCTAATATCAGCCTTGGGTCTTGGTTAGAGGATATAAACTGCAGTAAAATAAGATAAAATAACAAGAATGATGTATGCGGTCAAGTGGTGGTAGATGAACAAGGATCTCAGTGGGGGGTGAATAGAATTCCAAAAAATAGTGAGCAAAATCAACCAGAGTGACAGTTAAGCCAACACCAGGCGACCTGTCTGATGTTCCTGTGACTACAGTTGCACACATTATTCAGAAATTTAAGATCCACGGGACTGTAGCCAACCTCCATGGACGTGGCTGCAGGAGGAGATGGATAATACGAATGGTAACAAAAGAGCCCAGAACAACCTCTAAACACATTCATGGTGAGCTCCAAGGTCAAGGTACATCAGTGTCAGATTGCACCATCCGTTGTTGTTTGAGCCAAAGTGGACTTCATGGGAGACGACCAAGGAGGACATGACTGTTGAAAACAAATCATAAAAAAGCCAGACTGGAATTTGCCAAACTGCATGTTGACAAGCCACAAAGCTTCTGGGAGAATGTCCTATGGACAGACGAGACAAAACTGCAACTTTTTGGCAAGGCACATCAGCGCTATGTTCACAGACGCAACAATGAAGCATACAAGGAAAAGAACACTGTCCCTACTATGAAACATGGAGGAGGTTCTGTTATGTTCTGGGGCTGCTTTGCTGCATCTGGCACAGGGTGTCTTGAATCTGTGCAGGGTACAATGAAATCTCAAGACTATCAAGGTATTCTAGAGAGAAATGTGCTGCCCAGTGTCAGACAGCTTGGTCTCAGTCGTAGGTCATGGGTCTTGCAACAGGATAATGACCCAAAACACACAGCTAAAAACACCCAAGAATGGCTAAGAGCGAAACATAAAGTGGCCTTCTATGAGCCCTGATCTAAATCCTATTGAACATCTGTGGAAGGAGTTGAAACATGCCGTCTGGAGAAGGCACCCTTCAAACCTGAGACAACTGGAGCAGTTTGCTCATGAGGAGTGGGCCAAAATACCTGCTGAGAGGTGCAAAAGTCTCACTGACAGTTACAGAAATTGTTTGATTGCAGTGATTGCCTCAAAAGGTTGTGCAACAAAATATTAAGTTAAGGGTACCATCATTTTTGTCCAGGCCTGTTTCATGAGTTTGCTTTTTAAAATAATTCTGTTGAACCACAATTCAAAAGCATTGTCTGATTTTCATTGGTTAATTTTCGTAGAATTTTTATTAATTACCACTTTTGTCAGATTCAAGTTATTTCTGTTACCATTGTGGATTTTTCTTTCATTAATAGAAGGGTACAAACAATTTTGTCCACGTGTGTAGATCAAAAATTGGCCAGATCTTAATGATCTTTCAATGATCTCCATCCCTGTGTAAAGGGGATATAATGCAGTTAGACAGACTAACGCCGACCGCCTAACAAATGCTGACAATTCAATGCATCATGGTGAAAATATAACAAAATAAACCAGAATGATTGTAGATTAGTGAAACAGGTGGAAACAGGGATGTCTACTGGGGTGACCGAAATGTAAAGAAAACAACAATATAAACAGGGCTAACTCTCGAGTAGCACTGTTAGGTCTGAAGCTAACGCTTGGGCTCCAGCAGGGATCATCATAGCCAATAGCACGATGATGGGTTGTAACTGAAGACCGAAGCATTTGTCAGTGATGTAGGGAAAAATACCCCAGAAGAGCAAAACTTTGCACAGAAACAAACCTTCTCCACCTCTCTGTTCTGCCATCTCGTTCATGCTTGCATGTCCTAAGCAGCCATATCCTTTTACTTTTCTCATCCAGTCTTCACCAGTTATTCTCTTTTATTCTATTCCATTTTATCTTGTTTTAAACCCAAGCATGCACAATACCATCCTTTTTTAGCTTCCTGTTTCCTTCCTTCTTGTCTCTCCTAATTCTTTTTTTACCTCCTTTTATTTCAGATTTTCTCATCCCTCCTCCTCCTCCTTTCTTTTACTGCCTTTGTGTAATTCACTTTCTTTCACTACAAGGTTCAGCTTCTCGTCTACCTGTCTGCCTTCTGGCCTTGAGTGATTATGGCATTAGTGTCACTGTTTGTCTTGATTTGTGCTGCTGTCCAGAGGCATCGCTTGGATTATTACCCTCCGATACAAAACAAATCCCGAGCTTTTCTTAGCAGCGGCGGAAGCTTCATTTTGTTTCCCCCCACCAATTTGTCTTCCTCTTACCAGAAATCTAGACAGAGTAACCGGAATGACATTGAGACGGAGAAATTTGAACACTGAAGATATATGAACGCTCTCTTGTGGAAGTGTCTCTGTGTGGCAATAACGGTTAAATACATTTCATTAGTAGTTCAAGCACATACTGTTTAAAAAAAAAAAAAAAATCAACTCATTCATTTAGATGGCGCCAATTAGAGGGTCTGTCAAGGGAGAAGGCCCTCACTGGTCCATATACCACGTGTGTGTGTGTGTGTGTGTGTGTGTGTGTGTGTGTGTGTGTGTGTGTGTTAATCTGCTTTTTCATGATAAATGAATCCTGTTTAACAGTGCAGTAAGTACTAAGGGCTCACAGGGGTATTACCACTCTGACTCTCTTTAATTTCATTGTGTAATTCTTTCTCTTAGATTTGGTCTACCACACTCCCTCAACAATTAATCTTTTAACTCTTGCTCGCTGTTTTAGCTGTTTGTTTATTTGTTTATTTATTTCAAGAGGGATTATTTCAGGAATTTAGGACATTTCTAATACGAGCGTAATGAAACAAATTTTTCATTTGATCAGCCAATGGAAATTGTGAATGAGCAAAATAAACAGGGGACAACAGAAATAACTTATTTGAAGCATTAAACTTGGTATCGATGTAGACCCTACTCGTTTTCCCCTCATACCTGTTCTCTATTAATGTGTCATGAGTGGGAAAAATAACAGCTGAGGCGAAAGTAGGATTTTTTTTTTTTTTTAGTCTAATGATTTATCAAAGAACTTTTCCCATCTCAAGATGTCCACTTACTTTGCATTCTTTTTGTTAATGTTCCTTTTTGTCTATTTGTGACTACCTCTTATTGCTTTTTTCAGAGCCATTCGTTTTTCTTGTTATCTAATATTACCTTGTCCCCCCCCCCCCCCCATTTCTTCTCTCTTTGTATTTCCCATTTGGTATCTTCAGACACAGATATCATCATTTATCTTATCACAACACATCATCATCATCCATCAGGTGAAGGTGATGCAAGTGGAAAAAAGTGAGTGTGGCATATATGCGTGTTTCACAAGGGCATGAAAAAAACAAAACAATATTGTATTGTACTGATGATGGGAACTTGGGTATTTTAAAAAGGTAGTGGAACTTTACTAACATTGTGAAAAAAGAAATGAGGCAATTGATCAGTCAAGGCGGTAAGTGCTTGCATTCATTTCAGTCTGCCCCCATCAAAAAGCTGCCACAGCTGACAAAAGACTGTGCAAATATAAACAACATGTCAAGATAAAATAAATCCCCAAAGACAGGTGGACAGAGTGTAAAAAAAGAAGAAAATGTGATTGTGAAAATGTGATTCGATTTGATCTTCAATCAAATTGGCAGGAGGTTCTCTGTTTAAGGGCAGTGAACAATTCAGTTTCCCATTAAAAACGTAGTTGTGCCACAAGATGAGGAAGTGATTCAATCAAAACTTCAAAATCAAAACTAAAATTTCGTGAGGGAAAATACTGCCTTTTCTCAATTAAAGTGCAGGCTGCTTTATACACAGAGCCAGACATTTTCAGTCCATCTCAAATAGCCCAACCTGATTTGTTTTTATCAGTTTCATTAGCAGTCACTAGTGTCATAATTTTCTTATTGTGAATCATCAAACAAACTACAAAAGCACTCAGAGTGCTCATACCTCCACCAAGGCTCCTTCCATCCCTCATGGATCACCTCCAAAGTGTAATGGGTTTGTGTGTAGGCCAATGGCCACTTCTGGTGAAAATTGCATCAGAGTCTGTCCATCAGTTTTGGAGTGTTGTTGCTAACACACTGTGAGAAGATAAGAGCCTTGGCTGAAGAATGTATTCACAGATCATCACCAAAATGTAATGGGTTCCTCTCTGGCCCAAGAACCACCTCTGGTGAAAATTTAATCCAAATCCATCCAGTAGTTTTTGTGTAATCCTGCTGCACAAATACAAACAAAGCCCTTGGTGAAGGTATGCACTCTCAGATCATCACAAAAATCTAATCATCTGTTCCCCGTGCCATTACACACCTTTCCTGAAAATTTCATCAAAATTCATTAATAACTTTTTGAGTTATGTTACTGACATGATTCTGTTGTTTAGACCCAGAAGCAGACAAAAGACTCAGTTAGTAAGTTAAGCAGTGTTTTATTTGTGCGCATGTGGTGATGATGGGTGGACAGTCTGACAACCCTGTGGGGAGAATGGAGAACAGAGATGAGAAAACTGTGGCACACAATATGGCAGCAGATATAATGATAGTCACCTTACGGGTTGGAGGGCTGCAGGCTATGGGAGACTGCTGATGTTCCCAGTTGCTCTCCCGGCTGTCGTAGTTGGTAACGGTGAGTGAGTTCTCAGAGCATATACAGTGGGGTAAAAAAGTATTTAGTCAGCCCCCAATTGTGCAAGTTCTCCCACTTAAAAGATGAGAGAGGTCTCCAATTTTCATCATAGGTATACCTCAACTATGAGAGACAAAATAAGAAAAAAAAATCCAGAAAATCACACTGAAGGATTTTTAATGAATTAATTGGTAAATTCCTTGGTAAAATAAGTATTTGGTCAATAACAAAAGTTCATCTCAATACTTTGTTATATACCCTTCGTTGGCAGTGACAGAGGTCAAACGTTTTCTGTAAGTTTTCACAAGGTTTTCACACACTGTTGCTGGTATTTTGGCCCATTCCTCCATGCAGATCTCCTCTAGAGCAGTGATGTTTTGGGGCTGTCGCTGGGCAACACAGACTTTCAACTCCCTCCAAAGATTTTCTATGGGGTTGAGATCTGGAGACTGGCTAGGCCACTCCAGGACCTTGAAATGCTTCTTACGAAGCCACTCCTTCGTTGCCCGGGCGGTGTGTTTGGGATCATTGTCATGCTGAAAGACCCAGCCAAGTTTCATCTTCAATGCCCTTGCTGGTGGAAGGAGGTTTTCACTCAAAATCTCACGATACATGGCCCCATTCATTCTTTCCTTTACATGGATCAGTCGTCCTGATCCCTTTGCAGAACAACAGCCCCAAAGTATGATGTTTCCACCCCCATTCTTCACAGTAGGTATGGTGTTCTTTCTCCTCCAAACATGACAAGTTGAGTTTTTACCAAAAAGTTCTATTTTGGTTTCATCTGACCATATGACATTCTCCCAATCCTCTTCTGGATCATCCAAATGCTCTCTAGCAAACTTCAGACAGGCCTGGACATGTACTGGCTTAAGCAGGGGAACATGTCTGGCACTGCAGGATTTGAGTCCCTGGTGGCGTAGTGTGTTTCTGATGTAGCCTTTGTTACTTTAGTCCCAGCTCTCTGCAGGTCATTCATTAGGTCCCCCCATGTGGTTCTGGGATTTTTGCTCACCGTTCTCGTGATAATTTTGACCCCACGGGGTGAGATCTTGCGTGGAGCCCCAGATCGAGGGAGATTATCAGTGGTCTTGTATGTCTTCCATTTTCTAATAATTGCTCCCACAGTTGATTTCTTCACGTCAAGCTGCTTACCTATTGCAGATTCAGTCTTCCCAGCCTGGTGCAGGTCTACAGTTTTGTTTCTGGTGTCCTTTGACAGCTCTTTGGTCTTGGCCATAGTGGAGTTTGAAGTCTGACTGTTTGAGGTTGTGGACAGGTGTCTTTTATACTGATAACGAGTTCAAACAGGTGCCATTAATACAGGTAACGAGTGGAAGACAGAGGAGCCTCTTAAAGAAGAAGTTACAGGTCTGTGAGAGCCAGAAATCTTGCTTGTTTGTAGGTGACCAAATACTTATTTTACTGAGGAATTTACCAATTAATTCATTAAAAATCCTTCAATGTGATTTTCTGGATTTTTTTTTTCTTATTTTGTCTCTCATAGTTGAGGTATACCTATGATGAAAATTGGAGACCTCTCTCATCTTTTAAGTGGGAGAACTTGCACAATTGGTGGCTGACTAAATACTTTTTTGCCCCACTGTATATACAGTGCTTGTGCAGACTCTCCTCGGCCAAAGTTGTTGTTCGTCCATCGTTCTTGACAATGACCAAGGACATCACAGGGAAGAGGACTGGGTGCGGTGTATCCAGCTGTGGCTGATCAGTCCGATGCGGGCACGGAAGGCTCTGCCACAGGTTGGGCACAGGTGGTCTGCGCAGGCAGAAGATACAGGGATGGCTCTGGGCTTGAGAAGCTCATGTTTTCTCTGGGCCCTGACAATCATGTTCAGCTCAAAGGAGCACCTTTGGTGCCATACCAGCACCTTTGCTGGTATGGCTACGCCAGTCTGGTCGGTCTAGCGCTAGGGTCTCCCAGGTGTCAGGACTGATGTCAAAGCTCTTCAGGGAGGCCTTAAGAGTGTCTTTGTGGCCCTTCTTCTGACCACCTTGTGAGCACTTGCCCTCTGCTAGTTCACCGTAGAACAGTCTCTTTGGCAGGCGTGAGTCAGGCATAAGAACAAGGTGGCCTGCCCACTTAATCTGGGCTCTCTTGAGCAGGATGTGGATGCTAGGCAGCTCAGGTTGGGCAAGGACCTCTGTGTCAGGGATTTTGTCCTGCCAGGTGATCTTCAGGAGCTTTCTGAGGCAGTTCAGGTGGAAGCGGTTTAGCTTTCTGGCATGGCGCTCGTAGACTGTCCAGGTCTCGCAGGTCTTGTACAGTAGGGAAGGCAGGACAACTGCCTTGTACACCTTCAGTTTTGTGGTCAGCCTGATGCCTCTCCTTTCCCACACTGTTGCACGTAGCCGTCCGAATGCTGAGCTTGCCTTGGCAATGCGCGTGAATCGACCTTGTTGTCGATGTTGACAGACCTGGAGAGTGTGCTGCCGAGGCATGTAAACTTGTCGACAGCCTTGAGGGTCTCCCCATTGATAGTGATGGATGGTTCCACGTAAGTCTCCTGCGGTGTGGGTTGGTGCAGGACCTCGGTTTTCTTCATACTGATTGTGAGCCCAAAGTTGTTGCAATCAGTGGAGAAGCAGTTCATGCTCTGCTGCATCTGGGCCTCTGTAGCAGCATTGAGTGCGCAGTCATTTGCGAACAGGAAGTCACGCACTGAGTCCCCTTCCACCTTGGTTTTGGCTTGGGGCCTCCACAGGTTGAAAGATTCCGTTAGAGGTTCTGCCAGAGACGTGTTCACCTCTACTTGGGGCATGCAAGTGATGGCTTCTGCATTGATGGACAAAGATCTGTTCAGAACGCTGCTGAAATGTTCTGGCCAGCTTTCCAGGATTGCGTTCTTGTCAGTGAGGAGAGTGGACCTGTCAGCACTGAGCAGTGATGTTCCAGAAGACTGAGGCCCGTAGATGGTCTTAAGCGCATTGTAGAAGCATTTGAAGTTATTGCTGTCAGCGTACTACTGCATTTCATCTGCCTTTTTGCTGAGCCAGAAGTTCTGCATCTCTCTGAGCTTTGCCTGCACCTTTCCTTTGATGAAGTTGAAGGTTGCCTTCTTAGAGGTAGATCTGCTGTCTTGCTGGTATGCTCTGTGGGCTTCACACTTTTCGTCAAGCAGCTTTTGGATGTCCTCATCATTTTCATTGAACCAGTCTTGGTGTTTATGCGTGTTCTGGCCCAGATGAGTGAGTGAGGCGTCGTACACCATGTCTCTGAAAGCTGCCCAGTCTTCTTCTGCTCCATACGCCCCGAGGTCGAGCTGACTGCGCTTGCTGTCCAGGTCCTCACTGAGGTTCTGTCGCACAGAGTGTCGCACAGAGTGCTGTTCCAGCTTGCTGACACTGAGTTACTTGTTTGCCTTTTTCCCCTGTGGCCACTGTTTGGGCTGGATGTGATGGCCTTTGTCACTCTAACATCCTGCCCGTCTTTCCTTCTCACAATGATGTAACTGATCAGATGCTAATGCTTGCTGCGTGGATGCATCCAGGAGGTCTTGTTGCGATTAGGCAAGCGGTAGACGGTATTAGTGATCAGAAGGTCATGAGAGGTGCACATCTTCAACAGGTGAAGAACGTTGCTGTTGCACTTTCGAACTCCATTTCTCCCAAGGACTTGCTCCCATGTCTGGTAGTCTGTACCAACTCTGGCGTTAAAGTCTCCAAGAACAATGAGTTTGTCCTCCTTTAGTATGCGTTCAATGAGAGTCTCTAAGTCCTCATACAACTTGTCTTTGATCTCATATGGGTTCGTCATGGTGGGGACATATGCACTGATGAATGTGGCATGGCGTTTTTCTCGGGGGGAGGGGGGCACAGGGTCATGCGGTGGTTGTTGGTCCATTTTTTTTTTTTTTTGTTACTTATTTGTACCCGTAGGTAGATTTGGTTTGCAGTCTGGTGACAAGCCACCGGCTGCTGGTCGCTGCGTGCGCGAGCGCCCTAAACCTACATGTTTTTGGTATGCGGGAGGAAACCGGAGAAATCCCGGAGTAAACCCACGCAACACGGGGAGAACATGCAAACTCCACACAGCTCACTGTTGGTCGGGGGCTGGGATCGAACCCACGATCTCATGATCCCCGCGATCCCCCGGCCGAGGGTAAACTGTGCTGCCACAGTGCTAAACCACTGCGCCACCGTGCAGCCCATTTGGGGAATTGGGGAAGCTGGTAAGCTTGCTGATCAGATTGGATCTGATTGCGAAACCCACCCTTACTTCACGGCGTTCTTTGCTGCCTTGGCCACTCCAGAAAAAGGTGTAGCCAGCTTTGACTTCTGTCAGCTGACCTTTGTCTGCAAACTTTGTCTCGTTCAGCGCTGCGATGTAGATGTTGTACCTGCTGAGTTCTCTTGTGACAAGTACTGTCCATCTCTCAGGTCTGTCCGCTTTGGAGCTGTCCATGAGCGTTTGCACATTCCAAGTGCCAATGGTGAGTGATGTCACCTTAGTTGATTTCTTCTGAAAGTTTCAACTGTTAGAGTGGGATCCCCGCCAGCCGCTGCTTGCTGGCCAGAGTGTAGCGAAGCAGGCTATGTTTAGGGCACCTTTTCTAGCCCCTTCCTCAAGCCATGGAGGTGAGCAGAGTAAATCCTAAAGAGGGCTGCTCAGACACCCAGGGGGCTACTGATCTCCACTGCTGCATCCATCCAGTAGAGAGAGACCCTATGCCCTAGGCCGCCTGTGTGTGGGGTTGTGGCTACAGTTTCCAGTGTATCCACACCTGCTGCTTCGTTACTTGCCCATCACCACAGGACTTGGGGGGGGGGATGAGAAGGAAATTGAGGCGTGGGTGATGTCTTGAGTTGCGCTTGAATTTTATTTAAGTGGGGGAGCATTGTGCAGGGTCGTCAGCCTCACTCTCTCGTCCCAGCCTATCTGGATCCAGTGGCAAGATGTAGTCAAGATGGCTGGAGATAGGTTAGGATGCAGTGGATGGCCAGCAGTGTCCTACATGTCTCACTGTGCCCTAGTTGCATTCCACAATGCTTTGCTGGGTCTGCCTTCCTGCCCATTGAGACAATCTGATGGTGTCCTCTGCGCAGTCTGCCAGGTCCAGTCTAGGCATGTGTAGATAGACAAGCCCTACCTCACCAAGGGTTTCAAACCTGTCGGTTACCCTCACCTGGTTTTGCTTGCCAGTCAAAGCGGTTTACCGGGGTGTGGCCGCTGTTGCATGCAAACAGCTACTTGGAGCCACAGGTGAGAGCTGAGTGCCAAGTGGGAACCAAAGCAGACCGATCATCCGGATGTGCGACTTTTGCCCTGTCAGAGGTACTATCCCTCCCTGACACTCCATACATCCCGAAGTGGTAGTTAAAGGAAAACTGAACAGTGAAATGATTGTCCACTTACAGGTGAAGGGGTGGTCAAAAGAGAGTCCTTCTGCCTGAAGGATGAATCCTAGTCCACCGGGAGGATGGCCCACTTGTGCACAGGTAAGTATAGGACAAAACAGGAGAAAATGGAGCAGAGTGGAGAGTGAGATTAAATACTTAGATTGTTCCTATGTTGGAGAAGAGGGTGAAGACTGCAGGCAGGGAAGAAAGGATCACTGACCGTGCTGTAGTCCAATGTCTCCATGCTGAAGTGAAGCTTTGCTCTCAATTTAAGGCTGCCATAATAGGAGCAGTTGGTGGAGCTCCAGTAGCTGTGGGGTATGAGTGATTAGGGAGACAGAACAACAGAGCGCAGCCTGGATCATTACACAGACAGACAACTCAACAAACCAACCGACAAATAAACCAACGCTGGCAAAAATATAACTTCTTTGGCAGAAGTAATAAAAATTAAACACTGTCCAGTGCTGAAGTTAATGTGTTTACATACCGTGTGGGTCATGTGGCTTGCAATGACGGTACATGGTGCCGGAGTTACAGCCGTATGCACTCCAAACCCTGTCTTAAACTGCATGCTTTGCTTGCTTTTGCTTTGCTTGCTTTTTCTTGGCATCTTCAGATGAAAAAATGTCAATCATCACATACTATGTGGATGGAGACCACATTTCTTTTCATTCCAAACCATTTTACTTTTTTCTCAGTGTTTGGTGGTAAACAGCTGCACTGCTTCTGGGGTGCGGAGGTGTGTGGCCACACACGTAACTCTGCAGACACATCTTAAAGGGGAAGTACATGAAAAGCTCAATATTAATATATAAAATAATATTCAAAAAATTCCTTGATCCAGATTGTGATCCAGATCACCACCAAAATCTAATCATCTGTTCCCGGTGCCATTACACACATTTCCTGAAAATTTAATCAAAATCCATTCATAACTTTTCGAGTAATGTTGCTAACAGACAAACAAACCAACAAACCAACACCAGCAAAAACATTACCTCTTCCCTTGGTGGAGGTAATAATAGACATTTGTCACATGAATCATATAGTGTGTGAGGCAAAACAAACTGAAAAGAAAGAAAGAAAGAAAGGGCTTTGAGTTACAGTTTTATTTAAAAAAAAAAAAAGAGTTTGGAGTTTGTAAAGGACACATTTTTTTCTTGAACTTGTTAAAAGTTCCAGACTGTGCTACTTTTCAGTTCATTCCCAAGAACTGCAATTACAGCAGGTGGCAGATCGCCACAATCAACACAGGAGTTGTTCAAGGTGTTCAAACAGTAGGTGCAATCTGTAATCTATCCTTGTACACAGCGACTGTAATTTAGTTTTTAAGTGTTGCTGATCAATGACAGTAAGTCCTCTGTTAGTACTGACTATTCAGATGTCAGACTCTTTCAACAGCCATGAGGTAATCAGCCCTGTTTAGTTGGAAAATTCCATAATCTACATTTCTAGTAAAAAAAAAAAAGTTTACACAAAACTATCTAATGCATTTCCTTAATTTATTCATCACATGTAAGGAAAAGCCATCTTTATTGTTATTCAGAATCAGAATCAGAATCAGAATCAGCTTTATTGCCAAGTATATTTACAAGTAAACACACAAGGAATTTGACTTGACATTGGGCGCGCACGTTAGGCGCATCCAATGACACGGCAGCCATAAAGGCGCCTGTCTGCAGTGGGGTAAAGAGGGGAAGGGGGGGGGGAAACACAATAGGCAGAGAGAAAAAACATAGTTATCAGAATCACGCTCGTATAAGCTCATATAAGCTCAATGAGCCAAATTTTGATTACACAGAAAAAAACCCTCTATGCACATTAGCAGACAATAGATACAATCACACAGCAGAGGGAGGGAGAGCAGTGTGTGTATATTTGCATGTCATTGTGTAGTGTAAGTGTAACAGTTGTTAGTGAGCAGCAGAGGGCGCCTCCTGGCAGTGGATAGATGTTATAATCATGTGACTTATAAACAAGTCCAGAGTTCAGAGTCTATCTCTCTTTTCCTCTTGCTTGCAGAAGGCACATGGGCATTGTCCTTGAGAGACCAATCCGCTGACGACAACAACTGATTGTTGATTGTATGGGTAGACATAAGCCACTTCTCTGGCGTTATCTTCATCGAGGAGGAATGTAAACAAGGGCACCAAAACACAAGGTCAAATCTGCACAGTGCACTCAGAGAATAAAAAAAAATTCTCTCTCTTCGATTCTGTGCTTCAATTTCATACAGGCTTGAATCATACTTTAGATCATTCTCTGGAGAGCACTCAGCGATCCACAGATGTTATCCACCTACCGAAACATAGGTAAAACATGTCCAAGAGAGTTCGTTCTCTCTTCAATGCATGCCAGATAGTAAATTCCATGTTAATCCTGCCGCTGACAGTCAGTGCTCCCCCCAGCTGGACGAATTGTTGAATTTGTTAAGGGAGCTACGCCGGGGTCCGCATTTGATTAGCTCACCCAGATAATTTTGATACACTAGGAAAACTCCAGGGGCCAAACAGAAGATCCCGTGATCAGTTCAATCTCAGTCGAATCACACAGACACATGAATTCCAATGCCATGAGTCTCCCTTGGGTTCCCCCTGACCCGATCTTCTTCTTTTAAAGTGGTGACAATCGCATATAAGCTGCTTTCCAGATCCATAATTTCCATTTGGATTAAGAAATTTCAATCCATTTTCAAATCCATACAGCCAATTATGTACAGTAGGATGAAACTATGTTTCTCTTATCTACAATGTTAATCACACACATATCAGAGGGGTCACTGCCATGCAAGGCGCCACCACAAATTTCCCTCCTCTGCTCCATTATTGCTGAGCATCAAGCTGGGCGGCAGGAAGTTCCACTTTTTATATGGTCTTTGGCATGACCCAGCTGGGATTTGAACCCTGGCCTCCTGGGTGTGGGGCAGATGCTCTACCAACTGAGCCACCACTCCAGTGGAGAATGTTTACCTAAAGCCCATATCTCACTGGGCTGCAAGAGATTGCAACTAGTTGGCGATACAGAATTGCAAGGAAACACTTGAATTAGCCACAATTTTCACTTGGAATCACACTGAATTGTGATGTACAGCACATTACGACACGTCATAGAAGACTGTGTGACTGAGCCAAAATTTCACCATTGTATCCATCCCTCAAGGGGTACTGCCTGTCTCCATCAGTTCCAGTTGACTTCTTTCTTTTCCTCTTCTCGTAGGCTGGAGCAAGTCTCCAAGTCCTCCTCATCAGACACAGCGTGCCCTTTGACCACTGAGCAGCTCTACTTTGGAGTTGTGTCACCGCTTCAACGCTGTGGTATCATTTTGATAACATCCGGCTCTACCTATCACATGACACACAATGACTTCAACACCCTTAACTGTTCTATGGATTTTACAAAAAATGGAACATTATTTAACCAAAAATGTAGTTTTGATAGTTTTGTGTTACTGTGTTAATGAAAATACACAAATTTATAACAGCTACTGAGCACTGCTGAGAGAAAAACACATCTGTCTGCTTCTTCACCAGCCCAGATAAATGATCAATGAGTCGGGAAGACGTTGACATAATTGCTTGTACTGTATAAACCTGGGATCCTCAAATGGTGGATCCCGATCTGCATCCGGACCCAAAGGGTCTTCCGTCCAGACCCAAAGACTTTTTAATACCATTTGGGGGAAAAACCAACACACACTTCTTTTGTTTTAATGGAAGAAAAAAACTGAATTCAAATGTTGTAATGGCTGCCAGCCGGACAGTTAATGGCCTTAGGACAGCACTGGATGGAGTGAGGTCTGAGGTTCCATCAAACCAGGGCAAAAATGCTCAGTGGAGGCAGTATGAGAAATCACACCAGGCACCCCACCCTGAGGAGAGAAAGAAAACTGTCACGACTGCCGCTGGTGACCGGAGAACTACAACTTGGAAAAGGCACCCGCATTCTCCCTTTGATAATCAGGGTGTCCACCTCCATGCCACGGCACCGCGCACCACGACACTAAATGGATCAGCGATCCAAACATGATGCAAAAACAAAAGCCAGAGAGGCACCGTCAGACAGTGGTAGGGTTGTTTCCAGTTTTTATTAGAAGTCTGATATTTATGTTATAAATTATGTGTATTTTTGACTGAACGACTACGCTACTTGTTTATTTCACCTTTATTTAATATACAGTATGAGCTTCTCTGTGCTTATCAACTCTGCTGCGCCGTGTTTGTGTGTGACTGAATCAGCGTTGTGCGCACGCATTGAGTGACACCTGTGCTTGCGGTCACTCCATTCAAAGAGCATATTTGACTGATTTGGTGGAAGCCTGTGTGACACCTACAAATGTATGGTCACAATTTGTAAGTTGTTTTAAATATTTGCAAGTGAGAGAAGCCCATTTGTCAGTGTTGTGTTGCTAATGGGAATGTAATTGCAGTGATTTGCCACAGGGGAGAGTGTCGCACGGGGTGGGCGCTGGGTGTGGTGGGCTGTTGTTGGGCTCCCGTACCTCAGACCAGCGAGAGCCTGCAGACCGACCACAACTGATGTCTCCTGTCTCTGTTCATTATTACAAAAAACAGACCCCTGCTGAGGCCTGTAACGCCTGACCATTACCACCAACATGGCCTTGCTGCCACTGTAGCTTGAAGACCACGCTTTCTGCCCATGTGTGTGAGCGTGCCCATCACCGGTGCAATTATGTGCGCTAATGTTCCACTAACTGGCTTCACCCAGCGACTCCTACAGCAGGACAGCCCAGTGACACAGGCATAAAACATGGGGGGGGGGAATTATTTTATTTTTTTGCAGCTTTTGTCATAAAGTTGTAAGTTTTTCTCATTAATTTACTACACTGTAATGTAAAACTTTTTTCTTTTAAATTTGGAACTTTTTTTTATAAAGCTCGAACAGCTCGGCGGTGCAGGGTTAGCGCTGTGGCAGCACAGTACGACTGCATTCACACCTGGATAGTCTGGGGATCTCAGTTCGATTGGGCGGGGAATGCTGGGGATTTTTGCACCTTCGTTTGGTTTGCATTCACAATGCAAAGAAACTGCCTGGTGTCAGGGCATGGACTGGGTATAGTTGTATTCCTTGTTTCCAGGACATGGACCTAGCTCACGACCTCGCTTTGAGTTGGGTTTTATGTGTTTTACTGTTGTTATCATTATGATCCCTGTTCTATATTTGTGTCTACTTTATTTCTAGTCCTCGGTTGTCATTATTATTATTAGTCTGTCTTGCATTTTGAGTTTTTGCCTTCATTATCATGTCCCTGTTTATGGTCCTTAGTATTTGGGATTTATCTCTCTGTTGGTCATCATCCTCCCCTTAATCTTGTTTATTATTATCATTATTTGCCTGGGTTGTCATTATTATTATTCTGTCTTATATATTCATTTCTCTGTTGGTTTTTGTCACGCCGCGCCATTCATCAGCGGCGCCACCTGCTCACGCACCTGACAATCATCAGCGGCGAGGGATAAAGGCCGTCTCGCCCAGAGGCTCGGCCTGAAGCCGTCAGACTTCGTCCCTCACCGTTGTGAGCTAACTTCTTTCTTCAGCAACATTATTTGGGTAAGAACCCTTACCTCTCTTTTCCAGTCTGCTCACCTGTGCACAGGTGGATTCCTCGGCGGCGGACATCTCCACTCCATCGCCCATTCCTCGCTGCTGTACGGAGCTCTCCAGGTGGCTGTCTTCCGGGCTTCGCCCCCTTGTTGTGCCAGCTATCCTGACAATCCAAGGTTGCTCGGCTGAACGGTCACCTGCCTCTGTGCCTGAAGCAGACGCCACCACCAACACATTTACACCCCGCAGACACGCACTCATTCACGCCTGCTGTTAATAAACTCTTTGAACTACTCTAAGCCTGTGTGTGTGCGTCTCCTGAGCCGTGCGTTATGTCAGTACGGCTTCAGCAGAGCGGCTCGGCGGACGGCGGGCTCGCACACCGGCTTACCACTCTCGAGGCTAGAGTGGATCAAATTGCTTATCAACAGCAGGTTATCCTAAATCAATTATTAAACTTAACTAACCGGTTGGGCCGCTTGGATCCTCAACAGCCGTTCCCCCCGGCTCGTCAGGGTGGTGCGGCTCCTGCTGTTCCAGCGGCCGTCCAGCCGGCTCCAGTGGCACCGGTTCGGCTCACACCGATTCCGACCCCCGCCCGCTTTAGCGGTAAGCTCGGCGGAGCGCGTGGGTTCATTATGCAGTGTGAGTCCGTGTTCCACCGTGTGCCCGGAGATTTTCCCTCGGATCACAGCCGGATTGGTTACATAGGGAATCTTCTGGAGGGGCGTGCGTTAACTTGGACCTACGCCGTAATGGCGAGGCCCAGTTATGCCACCCTCACCTATGACCAGTTCGTGAGGCGCTTTCTGGAGGTCTTTGACCATTCTCAAACCGAGACTGTCCAGGTCGATTGGCTTCTCGCTCTCCAGCAGGGAGGCCGGTTGGCAGCGGACTACTCGGTCGACTTCCGGGTAGCGGCGGAGGAGTTGGCCTGGGAGGAATGCTCCCTCTGTGGCCTGTTCCTCCGCAGCCTCAATGATGATCTGAGGGATGAACTGGCTGGACGGGATATCCCTGGGACGCTAGCGGAGCTGACATCCTTAGCGGTAAGTTTGGATAACAGGCTGCGCGAGCGCTCCTCGGGGCGGAAGTCTTCTTCTTCTCGCCCTCGTGGAGTCTCGCCGCACCTGTTCCAAGCTCGCCCCCTGGCGGCGCCGCCGGCATCGTGCCCCGAGGAGTCGGAGCCGATGGTGACAGGCTGGACCAAGCTTTCCCCTGCGGAGAGACAACGCCGCCGTGAGTTGGGCCTCTGCATGTATTGCGGAGGTGACAAACACACTGTGGAGCGTTGCCCGTGGAAAGCCAGTCGGCGGGGTCCGCGAATCGCTGTAGGGAGCCTCGCGGATCTCAACCGGTTAGACACCCTCACCCAATTAAAGCTGCCAATCCGTTTCTGCCACAATCCCACTGGGCACCTCAACCACGCACTGGTGGATTCGGGCGCAGAGGGCAGCTTCATTTCACAAGGCCTGGCAACCCGATTGGGCATCTGCTGTCAGGCATTAAAACACCCCATCTCCCTGGTCCATCTCTCCCGTGCCTCCCTTGGGAGAGTTTCTCATCAAACCATTCCTGTCCCAGTCATCATCTCAGGGAACCACCGGGAGGAGATGGTTTTTTACGTCCTGCCCAACTCTGTGTCGCCCGTCATCCTGGGGTATCCCTGGCTACGCCTCCACAACCCTGTCCTTTTGGTGGCCAGGCCTGCGGAGGGATGCAGCCCGCTACGCCTGGGCTTGCCCAATCTGTGCCACCAGCAAGTCGGGAAATGCCCCTCCAGCGGGTCTGCTCCAGCCTCTGCCCGTTCCCGGCAGGCCCTGGTCGCACATCGCACTAGATTTCGTCACCGGACTCCCCGTTTCCAACTCCTTTGACACCGTCCTGACCATCGTGGACCGTTTCTCCAAGGCGGCACACTTCGTCCCCCTGCGAGGTCTCCCTACCGCCCTGGAGACGGCGGGCCTCCTCGTCCAACACGTGGTCAGGCTGCACGGGATTCCGGTGGACGTGGTCTCGGACCGGGGCCCCCAATTTTCATCCGAGGTTTGGAAGTCCTTTTGTAACGCCATCGGAGCCAAGGTGAGCCTCTCCTCCAGCCATCACCCCCAGTCTAACGGGCAGTGTGAGAGGACCAATCAGGAGCTGGAGGCTGCGCTCCGCTGTGTTACCAGATCCAAGCCGACGTCCTGGAGCAACCATCTCTCCTGGGTGGAGTATGCCCACAACACCGCCCGCTCTTCTGCAACGGGGATGTCCCCCTTCAAGGCGTCCCTGGGTTACGACCCCCCGCTGTTTCCAGCGCAGGAGAGCGAGGTAACTGTCCCCTCTGTTAGGGCGCACCTTAGGCAGTTCCGCTCCACCTGGGCTGCCGCGCGTCATGCGCTTTTACGCACAGCGGAGCGCAACAGGACCGTGGCGGACCGGCACAGACGACCTGCCCCGGCGTACAGAGTTGGGCAACTCGTGTATGTGTCTACCCAGGACGTCACATTAAAAGGCGAGAGGAGGAAGCTGGCACAGCGGTTCATGGGTCCCTTTCCCATCACCCGGATCATCAACCTGGTGGCTGTGCGCGTGGCTATTCCCCCCGCCCTCCGCATCCATCCCACTTTCCACGTGTCGAAGGTGAAACTGGCAGTTACCGACCCCCTTTGCCCTCCTCCTGTAGCGCAACCCGCGCCCCGGATGATTGGTGGCCATCCGGCCTGGTCCGTCTCCTCCATCCTGGACTCCCGGCGCCAAGGTCGTGGGTTGCAATACTTGGTGGACTGGGAGGGCTATGGGCCCGAGCATCGACAATGGGTGCCCCCGTCGTTTGTGTTGGACCCATCGCTCATCGCGGACTTCCACCGAGCGCACCCGGATAAGCCATCGCCAGGAGGCGCTGCTAGAGGGGGGAGTACTGTCACGCCGCGCCATTCATCAGCGGCGCCACCTGCTCACGCACCTGACAATCATCAGCGGCGAGGGATAAAGGCCGTCTCGCCCGGAGGCTCGGCCTGAAGTCGTCAGACTTCGTCCCTCACCGTTGTGAGCTAACTTCTTTCTTCAGCAACATTATTTGGGTAAGAACCCTTACCTCTCTTTTCCAGTCTGCTCCCCTGTGCACAGGTGGATTCCTCGGCGGCGGACATCTCCACTCCATCGCCCATTCCTCGCTGCTGTACGGAGCTCTCCAGGTGGCTGTCTTCCGGGCTTTGCCCCCTTGTTGTGCCAGCTATCCTGACAATCCAAGGTTGCTCGGCTGAACGGTCACCTGCCTCTGTGCCTGAAGCAGACGCCACCACCAACACATTTACACCCCGCAGACATGCACTCATTCACGCCTGCTGTTAATAAACTCTTTGAACTACTCTAAGCCTGTGTGTGTGCGTCTCCTGAGCCGTGCGTTATGTCAGTTTTCCTCTTAGTCTAGTTTACATATTAGTATTATTATCATAGTCATGTTTATATTTACTTGTGATTATTCCTGTCATGATTTGGTGTTTTGATTTGGCTTTATTTTAACAGCATCTTCAGTGTCCTTTTTCTGCGCAGCCTGATTTTGCCCCCATTCTGTTCATTGTCCAGAACTGTGTTAATTATGTTCATTCACCTAGTTTATTTAAGGGACGTGGCCCCTGGCCGGGGCATGGCGTCCTTGTCAATCCTGGTGTGAATCCACGTTTCTGCCCTGTTTGAAGTTATTCCTGTTCTGTTTTTTGCCTGTTTTTGATAGTTCTGTTTTGGGCTTTATTATTTTAGTTTTGTGAGCTGAAGGTGGTGTTCAGCTCTCAATAAATATTTGCAATCCGGAGTCTGGCACTTGGGTTCCTTCTTCAACTCACACACACCTGACACCTGGACAACATGAATGAATTTATTTCGGATATTTCGGATAGTACAGTACAGGTTAAAAGAAACTGTATAATATAACAACAAGGTCAAATTAGACAAAGACTCCTCCTACTATACAATTCCACGTGAGTTATCCGAAATGGGTGATGGCTGAAGCCGCAGCTTATATTACCCACCCATATTCCATCTAAGAATTCAAAAGAGAAAAAAGAGAAAACAAGACAAGAGCGATTACAATTTAAAACAAAGCTAAGACAAAATGTGACTGAGAGAAAAAAGAAAACTAAGCTAGGCTAAGTTAAGTGGTTACTATTCAAAAACAAATCTAAGACAAAATGTCACAGAGAAAAAAAAAGAAAAAAAAGAAAAAAAAAACAAAAAACAAAAAACTAAGCTACAACACAACACAGGCTGGATATGTCAATCCTTATGTGAGTTTACATGTCGTCTTGTAAATATGTTTGGAGTATTTCTTCCTTTAGTTTTTGTTTAAATTGTCCAAGCGTTGTACATGATTTTAATTCAGGTCCAAAATCGTTCCATAATCTGACTCCTTGCACTGAAATACAGTGTTGCTTGGTGGTTGTTCTCACTGTAGGCTTTTGAAATATACATGTTCCTCTGAAGTGATATCATTTCTCCCTTGTTTGGAACAACTTTTGGATATTTGCGGGCAGTGATAAATTCTTCACTTTGAACATTATTATTGCGGTTTTAAAGTCAACCAGATCTTTCAACTTGAGAGTTTTTTGTTTAAGAAAAAGTGGGTTTGTTGGTTCCCTGTAAGCTGCTTTGTTAATTATTCTAATAGCTCTCTTTTGAAGCATAAAGAGTGGATATATGTTTGTTTTATATGTATTTCCCCATACTTCATTACAATATGTCATGTATGGGAGTATTAATGAATGATACAAGGTGTATAGTGTGGGCTGATTCTGCAAATATTTCACTCTGTGTAATATTGCAATTGATTTGGATACTTTACCTTTAATATAATTAATATGTGACTTCCAACACAGTTTGTTATCAATTATTACTCCAAGAAATTTAGTTTTAGATACCCTTTCAATCTCTACACCATTTACACTGAGTTTGGGTACTGGGTTGTTGTGATGGTTGTTAAAGACTATAAATTTTGTCTTACTTAAATTGAGCGTTAATTTGTTTGAATCAAACCACAGTTTGAGCTTTCCTAATTCCTTTCCGAGTGTATCCAGAAGTTGTTCCAAATTGTTTCCACTGCATAGCAGATTAGTGTCATCGGCAAACAATATTAAGTCCATTTTTTCTGAAACTTTACATATATCGTTTATATACATATTGAATAATAATGGTCCCAAAACTGAACCCTGTGGGACTCCACAGGTGACCTTCAGTAACTCTGAATTTTTGTTGCTAACACATACATACTGATATCTATTCTTTAAGTAACTACTTAACCAGGACAGTGCTACCCCTCTAATACCACAATTTTGTAGTTTCTTTAATAATAAATTGTGATCTACTGTATCAAATGCTTTTTTAAGATCTAGGAATACTCCAACTGAATACTCTTTATTTTCAATGGCTGTTAATATTTTTTCTGTAAATTCCATTAGGGCATATGCAGTTGTCCTCTTGTGTCTGAACCCATATTGCTGCTCACACAATAAATCATTCTTCAGTATGAAGTTGTCAATTCTCTCATAGAATATTTTTTCAAGTATCTTGGAAAATTGCGGTAATAGTGAAATTGGTCTATAGTTTGAGAGTTCCCCTCTGTCGCCCGTCTTGTATATCGGAATTACTTTAGCTATTTTCATTGCATTGGGAAGTATATCTGATTGGAGAGACAGGTTACAGATATACATCAGTGGTTTTACTATGCATTCGATAACAGTTTTGACTAATAGCATGTCAATACCATCACAGTCCGTAGATGTTTTACTTTTGAACGATTTAACAATTTCAATGACCTCTCTTTCGTCTGTGTTCTTTATGAAGATGGAGTCTTTTACAGCAGTGTTATTGCATATTGTATCACCTGTAGGCACCGTAGTGGGTATTTCTCGGGCTAGTTTAGGTCCAATGTTAACAAAAAAATTATTAAATTCATCTGCAGGTGAAGCTATATTCACGCTCTGAGTCGTTTTATTATTTTTTGGAATATTAGTTGGGTAGCTTGTATTTCTGCTTTTATTTCCAAGGATACTGTTGAGTATTGTCCATGTATTTTTAATATTGTCTTTGTTTTTCTCCAGTTCTCCAGTTCTCCAGACAACATCACGCAGTTACAACAACTGCTCGTTTGGGGTGCTGTAGCCGAAACCACCACTGACCAGGAAGAAAACATCTCGGCAAAGAAGTCTGGTTCTTTGACTGGCCAGGACCGAAAACTGAAATCCGTTCCCTTCAGCCGGGTTGTTTGTCCGCCACAAATGAGACATTTTTAAACGCTTCTCCTCACCTTTCTCCGGTAAAATGATTTCTTGGACTTGCACGGTTGTCTTTATTGCTATTTTCTACCC
Organism: Pholidichthys leucotaenia; assembly: GCA_020510985.1. Taxonomy (NCBI): domain Eukaryota; kingdom Metazoa; phylum Chordata; class Actinopteri; order Cichliformes; family Pholidichthyidae; genus Pholidichthys; species Pholidichthys leucotaenia. The sequence goes on along the minus strand of CM035848.1, from coordinate 114,332,222 downwards.
AAAATGCACTACGGTAAACACCACTTCCTCTTCTCAGACAATGTGTTGCTATGGTTACACAAACAGCGAGGGGCACTTCTGCCCGTTTGATCCACTGGATAGTATATTTGTATTCACACTGCAAATGAAGCGGTCTCGGTTCACTTGCAGGTGAACCGAGACCCCCGTTTTCAGGCGGACCAGACTTCGCTTGTTTGGTGCACACCAGAGTTCAAATATGTGTTCAGATGGCACTATACAAACCTAACTATCCGCGGATAGTCCTTTGGTCCGGACCAAACAGTGGCCATGTGAATGCATCCAAAGAAAGTAACAGGATTGATTTCCACCCCTGACTATTGTGGGTTTGATCCCATTGCCTGACCATCGGTGACCCTTTTGTGTGAAGTTTGCATGTTCTCCCTGTGTCTGCGTGGGTTTACCCCGAGTACTTTGGTTTCCTCTCTCAGGCCAAAAACATGCAAGTTAGGTTAATTGAAGACTCTAAAATGGCCCTAGGTGTGAATATGTATGTGAATGGTGAAGGGATTGGCATTGTACTGTGGCTGCCTCATCCATCCAGGTGGATGCCCTGAATTTTCCTCTGGTATTAATTAATAAAGTATATAAAATTAAAAAAAATGCTGTTTTTGCATCTTAAATCTGTAATTTTTCATGTAAATTTGTAACCTTTTTATAATAGATGTGTTTTTTCATGTAAATTTACATATTTTTTTTCCTAACTAAATTTGCAACTTTTTTCTAGTAAACGACTTTTTTTTTATAAATGTGCAACTGTTTCTTTTAAATTTGCAATTTTCTTTCTCATAAATTTATGACTTTTTTCTTGTAAATTTGCAGATTTTAATTAGTGTACATTTGTAAATTCTCATAAATTTGTGACTGACTACAATAATACTTGTGTCCCCTCAGTATTTACTCAGGAGAAAATATTCTGTTTATTGTCCCTCCCAACATAAAAATGAAATATCCACCCATGCACCATACTGGCACTGCTCTGGACCGCCGGCCTACTGGAAAAAACAAATGTGGACCCATGGCAAAAACATTTGAGGACCCCTGGTATAAACTCTTCTTGGCACTAATAAAGGTGAATTGGATGGTGCCACGTGGATGAGACGCCGTGACACCATCTGTATTGGGTTATTGCCGTTTTTTTTTTTCTTCCCCTCTGATTCTCTCCCTCCTGACCTGCGCCCCATCCGCCCACCCTAGGTGGGGGGGTGGGGGTCTTGGATGGTATGGGTCGTTCGTAGTCCGACCGTGGGGGGGGGGGGGGGGCTGTGTCACGTGGATGAGACGCCGTGCCATTCGGCGCTCAGACCATATTCTCTCAGCCCTGTCCTTTCTGTGGCAGCGTCTCAGCGGGCTCCCAGCTGTCAGTTACGGGACGGCTGGAGCCCAATTAACCCTCATCAGCTGAGGCGCTGCTGATGAGTATAAGAAGGAGCAGTTCCGATCACTCGGGGCTGCGACTTAGCACACTGAAGGCTGGAACCCCTATGCCCGGCGCCAGCTCTCTACTCGTCTGCTGCATTATTTGTAAGTGTACTTTGTATGAGTATTTGTGCCTTTTGGCCCACGAGGCCGTATTCCTTACCCCCTGTCCCCTACTATTAATAAAACATCGCAACTCACTGGCTCGCCCTCGGCTCTCTTTGTGTGGCTCGCGAGGGCCACACGTAACAGATGGAGGGAATGGCATATTAACAATGGGGATGTTTTTGGGTCATTTTGGTAAGAAGGAGGGTAGCCTTTGAATTTCTATTCTTAAAAGCAAAATTTAAAAAGTTGTCCTAGAAACAAGAATAAAAATAATCTTTAATTTTAAGCCACATGCACCTAGTAGCTTAGAAACTAATGGGAAATGTGTAATGTCAACAGTGTCAAATCGCCATATTTGAAATGTCCATACTTGGACCAATATTATTGAATGAATGAATGAATGAATTTATTTATTTCGGATAATACAGTACAGGTTAAAGAAACTGTATAATATAACAACAAGGTCAAATTAGACAAAGACTCCTTCTACTAAACAATTCCACGTGAGTTATCCGAAATGGGTGATGGCTGAAGCCGCAGCTTATATTGCCCACCCATATTCCATCCAAGAATTCAAAGAAAAAAGAGTAAACAAGACAAGAGTGATTACAATTTAGAACAAAGCTAAGACAAAGTGTGACTGACAGAAAAAAAAAAAAAAAACTAAGCTAAGCTAAGTTAAGCAGTTACTAGTTCGAGACAAATCTAAGACAGAATGTCACAGAGAGAAAAAAAAAAAAAAACTAAGCTACAACACAACACAGGCTGGAAATGTCAATCCTTATGTGAGTTTACATGTCGTCTTGTAAATATGTTTGGAGTATTTCTTCCTTTAGTTTTTGTTTAAATTGTCCAAGCGTTGTACATGATTTTAATTCAGGTCCATAATCGTTCCATAATCTGACTCCTTGCACTGAAATACAGTGTTGCTTGGTGGTTGTTCTCACTGTAGGCTTTTGAAATATACATGTTCCTCTGAAGTGATATCGTTTCTCCCTTGTTTGGAACATCTTTTGGATATTTGCAGGCAGTGATAAATTCTTCACTTTGAACATTATTATTGCGGTTTTAAAGTCAACCAGATCTTTCAACTTGAGAGTTTTTTGTTTAAGAAAAAGTGGGTTTGTTGGTTCCCTGTAAGCTGCTTTGTTTATTATTCTAATAGCTCTCTTTTGAAGCATAAAGAGTGGATATATGTTTGTTTTATATGTATTTCCCCATACTTCATTACAATATGTCATGTATGGGAGTATTAATGAATGATACAAGGTGTATAGTGTGGGTTGATTCAGCAAATATTTCACTCTGTGTAATATTGCATTTGATTTGGAAACTTTACCTTTAATATAATTAATATGTGACTTCCAACACAGTTTGTTATCAATTATTACTCCAAGGAATTTGGTTTCAGATACCCTTATTCTCCTTATACATAAATGATTTACTAAATGCATGCAGAAACATTCATATACAAATGTATGCAGATGACAAGGTAATATTCACACCTGCAAAAAACACACAGGAAGCTGCCTGTATTCTTACAATAGTGATGATTCAAATCCATGATTGGCTTAATAATTCATGTCTCCTACTAAACACTAAAAAAACTGTTTGCGTGATGTTTACCAAACAAAGATCAAATATTACAAACTCAAACATTTTAGTAAAGTGGAGGAGCTGCAATTAGTCAAGGAATTAAGTACCTCAGCATCATTTTAGATTCCTCATTAACAATTAAAAAAAACATGAAAAAAATCTCAAACTTAATCAAATTCAATCTGAGAAATTTTTTAAAAATTAGATCGCTGACACCCATAAACAAAACAAAACAAAAAACCCCAAAAATCTTTGATAAGAAAGATCCCAATACCACTGTTGGCACATTTACAAGAAATACAATTTTCTGTATTTTGAAAATTATAAAACTCTCAAATTTGCCTGTTCAATTTATAAAATATTAAATGGCTATGCACCCCCCCTTCCCCCGGGAGAATATGTTAAAATGAGGACTGTCACTGGTACAACCACCAGAGCAATCACTAGAGGAGACTGCGAGGTCCCCCACAGATGCATCACATTTGGTCAATCTGTGCTAGCAGTGAGGGGCACCAAGATCTGGAATAATATACCACCTGCAATCAGAGAACGTACCACACTAAACACTTTTAAGACTCATTGCAAAAACTGGCTTTTAAACAACCAAGACTGTACCCATAACTAGTGGTTGCTCTGCGACATGCACATACAGTCATGTGAAAAAAAATTGGACACGCCTTTAAATATTCAGTTCTTTATTAAGAAATGTTCACATATCTATGTCTAACCTTGTTTTTTGATTTGATTTTGATTATATTTGCATTTTTTTAACATTTATTTTAGCCATTTTAAGTGGGAATGAATGTGGGGGGTGTCCTAAAAAAGATGGGTGTCCTAATTTATTCGTCACTATTTGTGTAGAATTACATTTTACAGAAAATTTGAAAGAAAGTCTTTAATTCATTTTTAATTGTTTAGTTGTATTACATGAATCTCCCAGTATTTTTAACACTGATTCCTTTCCAAATCAAACTTTCAGTTTGGATGCAGTTACTCTTTCTCTTAATAGCTCTGTGAGGAACCTTGGAGTTATTTTTGATCAGGATTTGTCCTTCAATTCACATATTAAATTTGTTTCTAAGACTGCCTTCTATCATTTGCGTAATATTGCCAAGATTAGGAGCATCTTGTCTCAGAGTGATGCTGAGAAGCTGATCCACGCTTTTGTTAGCTCGAGATTAGATTATTGTAATTCTTTATTATCAGGCTGTCCTAAAACATCTTTAAAAAGTCTTCAGCTGATCCAAAATGCTGCAGCAAGAGTTTTAACAGGTACTAGAAAGAGAGATCATATCTCTCCGGTTCTGGCCTCCCTTCATTGGCTTCCCATAGAGTTTAGAATTAAGTTTAAAATCCTTCTTCTTACTTACAAAGCTTTAAACAATCAGGCTCCTTTTTATTTAAAAGATCTGATACTACCGTATCATCCTAACAGAGCACTACGCTCCCAAAATGCAGGATTACTTGTAATACCTAGAATCTCCAAAAGTACAATGGGAGGCAGAGCCTTCAGTTATCAAGCTCCTCTCCTGTGGAATCAGCTGCCAATCTGGATTCGGGAGTCAGACTGGATCTCTGTTTTTAAGAATAGGGCTAAAACCTACCTTTTTGATATAGCCTACAATTAGGGAGGGATCATGTGTTTCTGAACCCTCCCTTAGTTATGCTGCTAATAGGTTTAGTCAGCCGGGGGACCTCCAGTAATGCAATGGGCCTCACTCCTTTCCTCACTCTCTATGAAATATATTTTTTTTGCTGGTCATTAACATTTGTTTGTTCTCTCCCATAGATTGAGTCCCCATCGTGCTGTTTGCTCTCTACATGTCTGTTCTTTTCTTCTTCTCTATCCCCTCACCCCCCAGCCAGTCGCAGCAGATGACTGCCCCTCCCTGAGCCTGGTTCTGCTGGAGGTTTCTTCCTGTTAAAAGGGAGTTTTTCCTCTCCACCGTCGCCAAGTGCTTGCTCACAGGGGATTGCCTGATTGCTGGGGTCTTTCTGCAACTGTGGGGGTCCCCCCTACAGTTGATAGTGCTATGAGATGACTGTTGTTGTGAAATGGCGCTATATAAATAAAGTTGAATTGAATTGAATTGATATTAAATATCCATATGCCCAAATATGTTAAAAAAACAGGCTTATACAGGGTGTCCTAATTTTGAAAGTGACTGTGTGTGTGTGTGTGTATATATATATATATATATATATATATATATATATATATATATATATATACACACTACCGTTCAAAAGTTTGGGGTCACTTAGAAATTTACTTATTTTTGAAAGAAAAGCACTTTTTTTCAATGAAGATAACTTTAAACTAATCAGAAATACACTCTATACATTGCTAATGTGGTAAATGACTATTCTAGCTGCAAATGTCTGGTTTTTGGTGCAATATCTACATAGGTGTATAGAGGCCCATTTCCAGCAACTATCACTCCAGTGTTCTAATGGTACAATGTGTTTGCTCATTGCGTCAGAAGGCTAATGGATGATAAGAAAACCCTTGTGCAATCATGTTAGGTCTGCAATGCTGTAATTGCTGCAAATGGAGGATTCTTTGACGAAAGCAAAGTTTGAAGGAAAAAATTATTATTTCAAATACAAATCATTATTTCTAACCTTGTCAATGTCTTGACTATATTTTCTATTCATTTTACAACTCATGGTGGTAAATAAGTGTGACTTTTCATGGAAAACACAAAATAATTGTCTGGGTGATCCCAAACTTTTGAACGGTAGTGTTTATATATATATATATATATATATATATATATATATATATATGCCTGTGCGTCACACACATATGCCCACCTCTTGTTTGTCGCTGTTGTTTGTTGTTGCTGTGAGGTGCTTGGATGCATGTGTGTGTGCATGCATACACAGCACTGACTCGTGTGATATTTGAATATTTTGTTTTGTAGCACCTTAACTCTTGCACTTTTGCATATACATGTTGCACAGTTTATTGCAGATGTTCTTTTCATGTATGATTGTTTATGTGTTTTTGTGACCCGCCGGGGGACTACAGATGCAAATTTGCAATATTGATAAATCTGGCATACTTACATTTGTATTAATGTTCATTAGTATGTAATGTCCCTTTCAAATAAACATTAAACTTAAACTTAAATTGGATGTTCAAATTACGACTTTGATGTAGTGTCCAATCTGTTCCACTGGATGGTGGTAAGGAGGCATCTTGTGCTGACAGTACTTGTTCCAGCACATACTGTGATTTAAACTTGTGGCCCACAAATCAAAAGCTGGCTTTTCCAATCATTCAGCTACAAACAGCCCAGCCTGGCCCCCACTATCTGCAGGACTTGAGGATAAGTATAGAGATGCTGCACATCTTGCTGTGTGCGACCAAATTGAATGTAACAACATGAGGCAGTTCCTGGTGGACAGAAAGAAAAGAGGACAGAACTGGACAGCCACATGCATCAAATATAACCTAAACTGAGACTGAAAATATAGGGATTATTTTCAGCTGGAATCCAGCAAGCCATACTTTTATATTCATTTGGGATTAGTGTCGATCAACTGCAAACATACAGCTTCAGTGAGTAAGCGCAGCACTGCAGTGATACAAGGATACAATAAAAAGCACTCTGGACACAGAAGTAAAGCATCCCATTCCCATTAATTGAGACACTGCAGAGGAAATCTATTTACCCAAATTAAATTTTGATATTGAGCATGCTCATTAACTGAGGATTGTCTTTGCAAAACTGATGGGAGTAAACTATTTCATAAACAGCAACAAAAGCAGCACTGCTATTAGTGGCACACTGTGAAGACATTTACTGTTGCTGACATCATCACTTTGGATGTTTCTTGGTGATGAACTTGGAAAAATGAATTATCATTTATTACTACTTGCAGAGGGGGGATTGAAGAGCAAAGCACATCTGATGGTATAAAGGGAAGCGTGCATGGCAACATTTTAGACAAGCAGCGACAGGCAGGGTCATAATATTTTTCAGATTTCATTAAATGTATTCTGAGGATCTGAGAGGGGAAGACAGCAGGAGAGGGGGGAATTAGGAAAAGGGAGGATGCAAACATCTCACAACTAAAGTTGTTAAATGCCTGCATCTGGCCATCGCTCATTCCCTATGGCTTGTGTCTGAGTGCCTATGTGTTTCGTCCATTAGTCACTGAGAGCTTTATTAATGAGATGCTCTTAATTACCTCTGCCAAGGAGGTAATGTTTTCATGGTGTCTGTCTATCTGTCTGTCTGTCTGTCTGTCAGCAGGATTACGCCAAAACTACTGGATGGATTTTGATGAAATCCTTGGATGATGGATGAACCCATTGCATTTTGGAAGTGATCTGAGTCATGATCCAGATTCTCGATCACTTTTTCACTTTCTTTAGCCTGAGCGCTGGTCCCAAGCCTGGATAAATGGGCAGGGTTGGATCAGGAACAGGATCCGGCATAAAAATCCTTGCCAAATCGACATGTGGATTATTGCAATATCAGTTTATGATAGGCTGTGGCGACCCTGAAATGGAGCCGCCAGTAATAATAATAATAATAATAATAATGATAAAAATAAGCTGCTAAGTGTGGTCCATATAATAATAATGCATCAGATTTATATATCACTTTTCATGGACACTCAAAGATGCTTTACAATGGCTACATTATTCATTCACTCCACAGACAATGGCAAGTTACTTCTATAGCCACAGCTGCCCTGGGGCAGACTGACGAAAACGTGGCTGCCAATCTGCGCCAATGGCCTCTCTGACCACTACCGAACATTTACACACATTCATACCCAGTGTCATGGGCACTGGAGGCAAGGTGGGTAAAGTGTCTTGCCCAGGGACACAACGGCAGGATGGCTGGGGAGAGCGGGATTCACACTGCTAACCGTCCGGTTATTGGACAACCTGCTCTACCTCCTGAGCAACTGCCATCCCGAGGATTATGCACCATATGCCTGCTGTCTCCCTGTAGTTGTTCACCTCTCTGTGGTACTTGCTGTAAATGGCTGTTTGACCACTGTTTTGCATCCTCTGTGTAACGACTGTCATGTACTTCTTCTTTTAGATTTGATTGGCGGTTGGCAACCAGCTTACAGGTGCATTACCGCCATGTACTTCACTGTGTATCATCACTCCATGACATTGTTCAGAACTCCTTTTATGGTCATGTGTCACTATCTTGTACTGGCTTGTGCACTGATCACAGCATGGGGTTTTTCAGTGTGTGTGTGTGTGTGTGTGTGTGTGTGTGTGCATGCTCCATTTGTGTCCTGAATATTTGAAATTTGGAGGTGTTTACTACAGTATGTGACAGGACATGTTAGATCTACATCTTTAGTGCGATTTTAGATTGCATTTTTCATCTGGACCTTTGTCATCATTGGTGTACTTGTCCCCGTTTTACTTGCATGCATTTTATTTATTTTGCAAGTATGGTGAAATGTAATAAATGCCATGCCTGGATTACAAGCATGACATTGGATGGGTATTGTGTGGTTCCAGCAAAATTTTTATACCAATGGCAATTGCCACTGGTCAGTGGCATAAAAGGAGAAACTAACACACTTATGTGAAAGAACTAGAATGTGAGCCAAAGCTGGACTACATGGGGCACATTGTGATTAATACTCTCAAATTTTAGTTTTATTCATGGCATGTGACTTTTGAAAAGGAACAAAGAAGAATGTAGATATGGTTTTGAAAATGTGAGAGTGAACAAGTCTTATCTCCATATTTGTCATTTTCTGATTACAACCTATAAGAAAAAAATCCGCAATAATAACCCTTTTCCCTCAGTTATCAGCAAAAACAGCTGGTATATATTTTTCAAACATCACATTAAATCACCAACTGAATTACCATCTGCTAGTTGAACAATGGAGACCGCAGACACCTTGTATGAATAGCATATTTCAATTACTCTGAGACTGCAGCAGGGAGAGAACTGATCAGATAACTTTATCCTTGTGATGCCATGCAGAAACAACTGGTGAAGATTGTGGGCAGCAGTAAATTAGATCACAAGTTTTCATACAACACACTCATTACTCAAAAAAATTGTACAATTTTAGATGTTTTTCATGTGGTACTTTTATGTGGTTTAGTTCAGAACAGTCGACATAGTTAGCATAAGTAGATGAAATTTGACAAAAGGCTTTCTTGCTTAAAATAAAGAAGTGAAGATGCAGTGAAGAATTGTAACTTCTGTTTATTCAGTTTTGTTAGTACAGTAGAATCTGAAAATCAAAGTATTTTTGTCATGGTGGCCCTCGCGAGCCACCATAAGACGCCACAAATCACCGGTGAGTTTGCAATGATGTTTTATTAAAGGGTAAAGGGACAGAGGATAACACAAAGTAATGAAAGGAATGAGCCTCGGCGGGCTAAAACACACTATAATGAACACAGGATAACGACAGAGTAAACTTACGATAAGGGACGATGAATTGACAGTGTCTGAGCCGGGGGACGCCTGATGCGTCAGACGATGTGGAGTTCTGTTGGGAGATTAACAGGCGTTTAACAGAGACTGCTGTACCGGGCTGCATTCAGTGTCTGCCTTTTATGCTGGACGCTAATGAACGCTGAATGCAGCACAGCTGTTTGGGTTTAACAGCAGGAAGCTCCACCGGGCGCTGTCACAATAAGAGCCTGGGGAGCCAGAGGGGGAACACTGCTGTCAAAGCCTGAAAGAGATGATGTATGACCCGAGCGCGGACGAGATTGGCGCACTGATTATGACAGTACCTCCCCCTTGAGGGCGGGCTCAGAATGCCCAATGACACCCAAGCCTCCCCCCACCCCCCCAGGGTTGGGCGGAAGGGGGCACCGGCCAGGGGGGAGCGAACCAGAAAAGACAAAAAAAAAACCATGGCAACAGGAGCGCGTAGGCAGACAGAGGGAGAAAAAAAAAGAAAAAAACGACACTCCCATGCACAAATTGCAGCTGAAACAGAATAATAGCAGGACAAAATAACAGCAAACAGTAATCCACAAAAACAGAACATGATCAGGGCAGACTGGGGAAAAAAAAACCACACACGGTACGACAACAGAGAATACCAAATCCAAATGGTGAAAATACACCAACTAATACAGACAATGAATGGACGTTTGACTGAGGGGAAAAAACAAACAAAAACACCGGCTAGGAAGGAATGAGAAGGACAATTCCAACACAAGACCCCCTGCACATCCCAAAAGATTACAGACATAATGAAGTTGAAAATCCGGGATGACAGCAGTCCTGGTTCTGTGGTATGGAGGCTGGTGGTTCGGGGGGCCGCCCAGCATCAAATGGCCATAACGCAGGCAGGGGTAAAAAGGACAGTTCGGGCAGCCTACCCCAGTCCCATGCCCGGAAACACAGAACTTCTGGCGGCCGGACCAGGTCGCCAAACAGACAGTCCAGTGGGTCTGGTGGCCGGCCCGGAGTGCCAAATGGGCGCGGCAGTCCTTCAGGCGGCCGACCCACATCGCTTAGCCACCAGGACCGCAGGGGAGAGAACAGCGACGGCTTCCCCACAGAGGGGAATAGCGAGGGCGAGCCGGGCCGAAAGTGAGGAATCCAAACGACACCTGGTGGAGAAGGCTTGGGGGGAAGATGAGGGTGATGATGGGGAAGATGAAGATGAGGATGAAGATGAGCCAGTCCATTGTCCGGTGGCAGGGGATCTGCAGCTCCCTCACCGACCTTGGATTCAGCTGACGCAGCACCCGCGATGGACCCCGATTGGGTCACGGCTGCACCTGCGATGGACCTCCGACTGGGTCGGCGCCGCACCAGAACCGACCTCCAACCCTGAACGCGAAGCCTCTGGCACAGCGACCGGAATCAGCTCCGCACCGGTGACCCTGGGAGAAGGCTCAGGAGAGAGGAAAGAACCGGGATCAGGATCACCGGTAGCGCCAGAACCCGGTGAGACAAGCTCGGAAGCAGCAGACAGCTGCACCCGACTTGCCTCCCCAAGAGACAGGCAAAAATGCTCTAACATGGAAAAAAGAAAGACAACACAGAGCACTTGCCTGATCTCGAGTTCTGACGCCGTCCAGGACTTTGACGATCCGGGCTCAGACGAGAGGAGATCATCTTCTGGCTCCCACTCAGCTACGTCAGGCTCCGCAGCTGACACGATGGTGTCCGCAGCCTGAGGACCCTCCGGCACTGACGTCCACGCCGACGACCCGCTCGGCGTAGTGGCAGGGGACCCTTGACCCGCTGGACCGGACCGCTCCTCTGTGGAGACCCGGGGACGCGTCTTCGTTGGCGCAGGCGCCACGCTGCAGTCCACTTTCCTCCTCCACCCACGGAGTGGCTGCGGGACCGGAACCAGGCTCTCCAGAACTGCAGGCCCCCTTATCATCCGGCAACGTTGGCCTGGCGTCGAGGACCGCTCAGCGGAGGGAGACACAGAGGAAGCAGGTTTAATAATACAAGCTACAGCAGGTGGTGGGAGCTCGGGGGACTGCGAACCCCGAACTCCACCCCCAGGAGTCAGACAAGGCAAATCACAATAATGAGGAGAAGAGTGAACTTGAACTTGTCTGTCTCCCAGAGAGAGGATGGTGCCTGCTGTAGCGGACATTGCTCCTCCCTTTCCCTGCCGGATAGTGACAGAGGGCCCCCTGGGAGGACGAGGGGGAGCCGCTCGCGATGGATCTGGGACGGGGCTCGCCAAAACAGGACTCCGAGCACACACAGCAGCTGGGGAAGGCATCGAGGAGGAGGGGGCGACAGCCAAGACGAACTGGGCACGGACCGCTGACGGGACAGCAGGAGAAGATGACCTGGGGGGAGAGGCTGCAGGGATTCCCTCCAGACGAGGCGCGGGAGTGACAGCTGTGTAAGAGATGAAGCCCTTGCGGCGACCCGGAACTGGAGCCGGACGGGGTTCATGCTGAGGCTTAAAGCTGGTGTGACGACGGTTTCTTGCAGGGGGCGAGGCGAAGGTGAGGTCGGGGAATCGCTGCTCCTGAGCGGAAACTGAAGCGAGCAGGTCGGTGTACTCAGGGAAGTCACACAACTCTGGGTTCCTTTCCACCAGGCTGACTGCCGCCGTCACAGGCTTAATTATCTGTGTGGGGTGAACAGTGGAACGAGCTGCTGCCACTCGGTCCCGGATGGAAGTGGCTGTCAGTTGGAGCTTCTCCGGGGGATTCCCGAATGACGACACTCTCCGGCAGGGGATCACCCCTGGGCGGTGCGAACTCCTGGACCGGAATGGCGACAGGAATGGGATCCGGATGTGAGGAGCGAGGATGCCTCCTCTTTGGCTTCCTGCCGGGGTTTCCCTCCAGCCCACGGAGTATCTCGCGCTGTGCGGCGATGTCATCTCTCCTCGCGCTGAGTTCAGGGTGGTTGGCGAAGTGGGGGAGATGATTTAAAACGTCCTCAGCACAGTCCAGGTACCAGCGCACGTCGCTGTGGAAGTTGAGGAGGGAGGCAGCGTTGAAGGTTTCATTGACGTATTCAAGAACGTCTGCCAGCTCGTTGCTCTGGTTCCGAGTTTGGACCCTCCGCGACGGCATGCTGTCAGCACGTAGTACTCAGACGGGAAAGAGCAAAGTCCAATGCAAAAACTCACCGGGAACGGTGTCTCGGTGGGGCGCCTCTGTTTAGGCATCCTGGCAGCAGTCTACTGTCACGGTGGCCCTCACGAGCCACCATAAGACGCCACAAGTCACCGGTGAGTTTGCAATGATGTTTTATTAAAGGGTAAAGGGACAGAGGATAACACAAAGTAACAAAAGGAATGAGCCTCGGCGGGCTAAAACACACTATAATGAACACAGGATAACGACAGAGTAAACTTACGATAAGGGACGATGAATAGACAGCGTCTGAGCCGGGGGACGCCCGATGCGTCAGACGATGTGGAGTTCTGTCGGGAGTTTAACAGAGACTGCTGCACCGGGCTGCATTCAGCGTCCGCCTTTTATGCTGGACGCTAATGAACGCTGAATGCAGCACAGCTGTTTGGCTTTGACAGCAGGAAGCTCCACCGGGCGCTGTCACAATAAGAGCCCGGGGAGCCAGAGGGGGAACACTGCTGTCAAAGCCTGAAAGAGATGAAGTATTACCCGAGCGCGGACGAGATCGGCGCATGGATCATGACAATTTTAACTTAAGCAATCTTTTCCTGGAGAAATTTCAGTGCTCAGCGGTATTGAAATTCTTCTTCTTGTGGCTGCTCCCTTTAGGGGTTGCCACAGTGGATCATCTGCCTGCATCTCACCCTATCCCTTGCATCCTCCTCTGTAACACCAACCCTCTCCATGTCTTCCTTCACTACATCCATGAATCTTCTCTGTGGTCTTCCTCTTTTCCTCCTGCCTGGCAGCTCCATCTTCAACATCCTTTGTCCAATATATCCACTATCCCTGCTCTGCACATGTCCAAACCATCTCAGCCTTGCCTCTCTTACTTTGTCTCCAAACCGCTCAACCTGAGGGTTCCCTCTGATATACTCATTTTTAATCTTGTCCCTCCTTGTCACTTCCAATGAGAAACTTAGCATCTTTAATTCTGCCACCTCCAGCTCCATGTCCTGTCTTTTCGTCAGCGCCACCATCTCCAAATCATACATAATAGCAGGTCTCACTACTGTCTTGTAAATCTTCCCTTTCACTCTTGCTGCCATCTTTCTGTCACAAATCACCCCTGACACTCATCTCCACCCACTCCACCCTGCCTGCACTGTCTTCTTCACCTCTCTTGTGCATTTTCCATTGCTTTGGATGGTTGACCCCAGGTATTTAAACTCATCTACTTTCACTACCTCTACTCCTTGCATCTTCGCCGTTACACCTGCCTCCCTCTCATTCACAAACAGGTATTCTGTCTTGCTTCTACTGACTTTCATTCCTTTTCTCTTCAGTGCATACCTTCACCTCTCCAGGTTCTCTTCCACCTGCTCCCTACTCTCACTACAGATCACAATGTCATCTACAAACATCATGGTCCACGGAGACCCCTGCCTGACCTCATCTGTCAGCCTGTCCATCACCATGGCAAACCCCCACCTTGAATTCATCTGTCACTCCAACAGCACACTTCACCACAGTCTCACTGTCTTGCTTCTACTGACTTTCATTCCTTTTCTCTTCAGTGCATACCTTCACCTCTCCAGGTTCTCTTCCACCTGCTCCCTACTCTCACTACAGATCACAATGTCATCTACAAACATCATGGTCCACGGAGACCCCTGCCTGACCTCATCTGTCAGCCTGTCCATCACCATGGCAAACCCCCACCTTGAATTCATCTGTCACTCCAACAGCACACTTCACCACAGTCTCACTGTCCTCATACATGTCCTGCACTGCCCTCACATACTTCTCTGCCACTCCTGACTTTCTCATACAGTACCACACTTCCTCTCTTGGCACCCTATCATATGCTTTCTCTAGATCCACAAAGACACAGTGCAACTCCTTCTGACCTTCTCTATTCTTCTCTATCAGCACTCTTAGATTAAACATTGCATCTGTAGTACTCTTTCTTGGGATGAAACCATACTGGTGCTCACCGATTGTCACCTCTCCTCTTAACCTGGCTACGGCAACTCTTTTCCATATCTTCATAGTGTGGCTGATCAATTTTATGCCTCTATAGTTACTACAGCTCTGAGCATCACCCTTGTTCTTGAAAATTGGTACCAAAACACTTCTTCTCTACTCCTGAATCATCCTCTCACTCTCCAAGTTAAACAATCTGATTAAAAAGTCCACTGCCATCTCTCCTAAACATCTCCATGCCTCCACAGGTATGTCATCTGGGCCAACCGCCTTTCCATTCTTCATTCTCTTCAAAGCTGCCCTCACTTCCAACTTGCTAATCCTCGGGACTTCCTTGTTCACCATCTTTCCTTCATCCATCCTTCTCTCTCTCATTTTCTTAATTCATCAGCTCTTCAAAGTACTGCTTCCACTTTCTCAACACACTCTCGTCACTTATTGGGACTGTGCAATTACTACCGCTGCTTTGTTCCTGGTTTTGCAGAGCTTGCCAGCCCCCTCCACAACCTACTCAAAAAGTCATCAGAATTCCAATAGGGACACCCACAGCAAGGAGCCTTTATGCAACTCAAAGAAAGACTAACTGCTGTCTCCATCCTCTCCTGTCCAGCAATAACCGGTATCTACATCCTGGACACTGATGCCTCCAGCCACAGCATTGGTGCAATACTGTCCCAGGTCCAGTGGGGGGAGGAGAGAGTCATCTCATGTGCCAGCCATCATCTCACCTCTGCACAACAGCGATACTGCGTGACAAGACGGGAGCTGCTAGCCAATGTCATACATACGAGACACTTTCATCATTTTCTCCTGGGCAGAAAGTTTCTAATTCATATGGACCACAGCAGCCTAACTTGGCTCTTCCATTTTAAACATCCTGAAGCCCAGCTAGCTCGATGTCTTGAGGAGCTCTGCCAGTATGACTGTGACATTGAACACCGCACAGGCAAGCGCTATGCAAATGCAGATGCATTGTCAAGGCACAGCACTGGCAGCACAGTGGACTGTAATTGTTACCAAGCTGGTAAAGAAGTGACAGATCTCCCATGTCAGGGGTGTTCACACTGTAAATTGGCTACAGTAAATTGGCTACAGCCAGTAAGTTGCCAAGAGTTAGCAGCTGCCCAAAAGAATGACCCAGCACTCTCCATCTTACACAGTTGGAAGGAATCAGAAATACTCCCAACTAGAGAAGAAGTTGCCATGGAGAGTCCTGCAGTTAGTAAGTGCTATCTGACTTCCGGTTCCGGCGCCACACGAGTTGGCTGCCTTTTGCAACAGCGGCTCAATTCTGAGTCTTTTTATCTTCTTTCTTCTTTCTGATCCGGTGATGGCTTTCTGATCCGGCACACCTTTCACTCTATGTGTATCACGGACACACAGATTGCGCCCAGGGGTCTCCCGAGTCGGCGGACGGAGCCTCTGTTTACAGCGGGAGACGATGCAGCGGGGAGGAGCTAGCTAGCACTCGGCTGCCACCCGGTGCTAACGGAGAGGCTCGACATACCGGGAGAGCTGAAGTGGGAGCGACGCGGGTGCCGGGCTGGAGTTTGGGCGGCGTGCGGGAAATATAAGACAGAATAATAAAGAGCGATGGCAAGAGCCAAGTGGACCGCCCGTAAATCTACTGGAGGAAAAGCCCCCAGGAAGAAGCTGGCCACCAAGGCTGCTCGAAAAGGCGCTCCGGCCTCACCGTTGCAGGCCCGGTGCCGTGGCTCTGAGAGAGATCTGTCGCTGCCGGAGGTCCACGGAGCTGCTCATCCGAGGGCTGCCCTTCCAGCGCCTGGTGAGGGAGATCGCTCAGGACTTCAGGACCGACCTGCGCTTCCAGAGCTCCGCCGTCATGGCTCTGCAGGAGGCCAGGAGGCCAGCGAGGCCTACCTGGTGGGTCTCTTTGAGGACACCAACCTGTGCGCCATCCACGCCAAGAGGGTCACCATCATGCCCAAAGACATCCAGCTGGCCCGCCGCATCCACGGAGAGAGAGCTTAGACTTTCTGCTGCACATCACCAACCACAATGATCCGCACTGTGTGTCTATACATATATATTAATATGTACATATGTATACTAGCTGCTCTTGTTTTTTTCTTGCCTTCGGATTGTTGCTCTGACTGTTGCTATCCCTGTGCTGTTGCAATCCTGGAATTTCCCCATTGTGGGACTAATAAAGGCTTATCTTATCTCTGCTGGCCAGAGATAGAGCTTCGTCAAGGGGTCCTACATTACCGTTGGGAGAATGGCAGTGGAATTAACCCATCTTTGCTACTGAATGTGCTCATTGCAAACTGAAGTCATTCAGGCTTGTCACAACCCCCGACAATCTGGACATTTCGGAGAAGAAAAAACCCTGCAGCGTCTCCGGCAAGGCTATCACTGATATGGCATGGGGGGAGATCTACACAAGATCATCCAGAAATGCCCTCAGTGCAAAGCTCTGAAATCAAGCAGTCCCACTAACAAAGTTAAGCTGCAAACTTACCAGGTTGAAGCACCAATGGACAGGTTGCACCTTGACGTATTGGGTCCTTTTCCCATCTCGTCCTCTGGGAACAAGTACATTCTGGTTATTATGAATCAGTTCACCAGGTGGGTGGAGACAATCCCAGTCCCAGACCAGGGAGCAGAAACAGCAGTCAAGACACTTGTCATTGACGTTATTGCACGTTTTGGAGCCCCATTAGAGCTTCATACAGACCAAGGACGCAACTTTTAATGTGCTCTGTTCAAGAACATTTGCCAGCTGTTTCAGATATCCAAAACCAGAACCATACCATACCACATGACTTCAAATGGACAAGTCAAACATTTCAACCATACACTTCTCCAGATGATTCATTATGTAGATCAAAATCAGAAAAACTGGGATGAACATCTGCCCCTACTTACGGCTGCGTACCACAGTGCACAGAACTCTAAACTCTAACACTGGGTTCACACCCAGCATGCTAATGCTGGGAAGGGAGGTCTATCTGTCATGGCGCCCTCAGGGCCATCATCAGTTTCAGCTGCGTGCACACCTGCCGCCAGTCATCAACGGGCTTTAAGATCCAGGCCTGCCAGCGACTCAGCATGGAGCCGTCTGTCAAACCTACGGAGGCACGTCTCTCGTTGTCAGCCACAACTTGGCTTCTCGTCTGACCAAGCGCAACATGTAAGCATTCTCAGCACTCACCTTGTCGAGTTCTTTTCCCCTGTGCACAGGTGGACCCCCCAGGATCCTCTCTCCCCGGCGGCGGTGCAGCTCCTCCCCAGCATCAGAGTCTCTCCCCCGCTTCTCGACACAGAGCTGGACACTCTTCCCTTGGCAGTTGCCCACAAGGCAAACAGAAGCGCAGCATTGCCACCTGTAAAGTAAGCGGCAGTCTTTATTACGCCCTCTCCTCTCCAGTGCAGCGCTAACACCTCTGCTTTGTCTCCTTAGGGTTGCCAGGCAGAACGGAGACCTGCTCAGCTCCAGCATGACACCAGCACTCCACACACCACCAAGCATACACGCACCCACACACAACACACTGGGTAATAAAAGGATAATTGTATCTACTCGAGTCTGTCTTCTGTCCCCTGGGTCCAGAAATCATGTCACTATCAGCCACATGATATCTGGCTAGAGGCAGCAGAATGGGCACATGAGGAAAAGGAACCTCTAGGCTATGTTCAAGACCTAGGAAGGAGCCTTAATGAAGTCTATGAGCTGGCTTGAGAACACCTATGAGAGGCTCAAAACAGGCAGAAGAGGAACCATGATTTGAGAGCACAGCAGAACAACTACAAAGTTGGAGACCTAGTTTATATAAGGGACAACACAAAAAAGAAAGGTTTCAGCCCCAAGTTACAAGCCCCTTGGAAAGGCCCTGTTGTAGTCAAAGCTCGATGCAGATCTGTGCTCTATGAGATTCTCACTCTTTGAGAAAAGAAAGTTGTGCACCATGACCAATGAAAGCCCTACACAAGTGATATCATTCCTGTATGGGTTAGGCAACAGAGGCACACAATCCTTCAACTCAGCCAAGATTCTGCTGCACCACCCAAACAACTCACCCCGACAGAGCCATCTATACCTAAATGGTAACATCAGTGAAAAGGGACAAGATCTACCAGAATTAGATTCTCCCAGGCAGCTGGACAGAATGGGCAGGTGTCGAGCCGCAGCACGCAGATGGAGACAGGCTGCATGGCGCCAGCAGCAAGAAGAAGCACATACTTCAGAGTCAGATGAGAACAACCCAAGACCACCTGCTGCAAGAACCCTTAGGGAATGAGAAAAATAGAGTAGTGTGAAAAAGTGTTTGCCCCCTTCCTGATTTCTCATTGTTTGGTATGTTGAAACATTTAAGTGTGATAAACATACAAAAAAAAAAAATAGAAATCAGGAAGGGGGCAAGCACTTTTTCCACACCACTGTATATCCCTGCTCATTATAGAGATAACTGAGTTCAGGCACTGAGCTGCTTATTTCAGCATAGTTGTGTTTAGGTAAAAGCAGCATTTGGGCATTTAAAAGCAAACAAAATATTGTTCAGTTTAATGGAAAGTGAAGAATAACTTAGTTTGGAATGAAAGTGGTTTTATTTCTAACATTTTTCACAGTAGTCTATATATCGAAGGGACTCGGCATGCTTGAAAAGGGGGGTAGAGTAATGCTGTTAACATCTTTACATTATTGCTATTAATATCCCCATGCGCTGTTGCTGAGCCTGTTCGTTAGCATGGTTACAACTTATATTGTAATGAGGGAGCTAGCTCCACCCGCAGCCTTTTAGGTGATGGACATTTTTTGGTTCCTGTCGCTTCCTGTTTTGTTGTCACGATCACTCACTGCTTCAGTGTAGACTCTAAAAGCCTGTCTACATTAGAGCCAGAGAGTTGGCAATGTATATGGCAGTCTGTATTATTGTCGGATGTTTATTCAGTAAAGTGGGGAAACAGCATATTACGTGTCCTGAGCCCTTCAGCTGCATGATATCCAAGCTCCCTTGTTAGCCGAGGAGCTAACAGTATTTTGGGCTAAATTAGGTCCGTCAGTCCAAACCTTAATTTAGCCCACAAATAGACGCTGAAAATTGAGCTGTTTTAATCAGTGTAATATGGACCATATTTAACCCCAAAAAAGAGACATTGAAAATGGGACTGTGTTTAGTTCATGTAATATGGCAATATTTAACCCAGAAATAGATGTTGATTATTCGGTTGTGTTTTTGTTTGTATAATATGGACCACATTTAACCCCAAAATAGATGCTGAAACTCTGTCTACCACAGACCATATTTAATCAGAAAAAAAGTTGTTGAAAATTGGGCAAAACGTTGTCCAATAATTGGGCTGTTTGGTCCACAGGTTTTGACCCAAATTTATCCTCAAAATAGTTTTTGGGATTTGGTGATGGTGGTGGGGGTCTGTCTCTCAAAAGTCAAATACACTTTTACAACCACTGGAAGTCTTTGTTAAAAGTGCTTTATAAAAAATGCATATTTTTAACAGCTTCTTTTTTTAAGTTTGACATTTGGCAAAATGCTCGATACACTCATAATATCTGGAACAGTCGGAAACCAGTGCTAGTGCGATTGTGCTGTACACTTAAAAAGCATTATTTGAGCATTATTTGAATATGCATATGTAACTGGAACGGTGGCCTAGTTGATAGAGCATCTGCCTCACAACCAGGAGCTTGGGGGTTCAAGCCCCAGCTGGTTCATACCAAAGACCATCTAAAAATGATCCTTTCTGTCTTCTAGCTTGGTGCCCAGCATAACAGAATGGGAGAAGTTGTTTGTGGTGGTGCCTTGCATGGCATCAACCCATGTGATTAACATTGTAGATAGGAGAAATGTAATTTTGTTCTACAGTACATGAATGGCTGTATGGACTGAATGACAACAGAAATGGCTTCTACAAATTTCTCTCTATGTTGTGTCTTTATATTGATGTCCATACCTTGGGATGTGGGTGTCCCCAGACACCCCTGGGCTGCTCCTGTCTGATCCTGAAAGCTAAGCAGGGACTACCTTGGTTAGTACATGGATGGGAGAATGGGAATAATAGGTGCTGTGATGGACTGGTGATCTGTCCAGGATGTACTCTGCCTCTTGCTCTTTTTTTTTTTTTAAACAACCTTAAAAAAGTGGCTTTTCATCTTCATTTTTCAACCAAATTTAAACCATACAGGGAAATCTATATGAAGACGCCTTTTCAACAACCTTAAAAAGATGGCTTTTCAGCTTTTACTTTTCAACCAAATCCAGACGTTTTTAGATGGTTGGCAAAGCCATCTTTTTAACATTTTTTTCAACCAATTTGTGCTGGGAGGGAAGCCCAACTTGTGTACCAAGATTGGTAGGCGTAGCCTCATTCTCTGTCGAGTCAGAGCATGGGCATAGCCGGCCGGCAGGTCGCACTGACCGCCCTACCCATGTTGCCTCATCAGCGGCATGGGTAATCACTTGGCTGTTGTGCAGAATCTGGCAACACTGGGGACTGTTCTGTCTTTTCAAAAAGTCAAGCGGTTTTGGTCACTTTTGCATGCAACAAGTATAAACCATAACTTCGTCTTTGTTTTGACCAGGACGCAAACAGACCTGCAACCTCACTGTAGAAACACTGTAATAGGATTCTGTCTCCCATCTTCTTCCAACCTTTTAATTATGTTGGCAACAACGCAATTTTGGCTACCACTGCAAGATGAGATTCAGTTTGTCAGGAAGTGTACATAAGATAGCTGTGCCTAGAACAGTTCTTAGTTTCTAGCAGCATGCCAAACATAACAATCAAAGTCTCCAAACTGTTGGATGTTTGTTTCAGGAACACAGCAACCATTTTGGAAAAACAAACAAAAAAATAGGCAAAACAAAGACTGAAAAGCTGAAAATGAATCCACAATCCCTGGAAAAAAAAGCATTTTAAACTCCATCCTAAGGAGGATAGGGCTGCAGTTCACTTTGTGATCATGAAGTGTCACTAAAATTCAGGTTTCCAAAAGTTCCGCACTCTATGAAAGGCAACAAGCTAGGAAAAAAAAAGATTACTCCGCTAATTCTATTTTAGTCGGAGGGGGCAAAGTGGCTCTTCGGTTAGCAAAGGTTGCAGACCCCTGACTTAGGGGTTAACTATTCTAAATGCTCATTTCAGACAATTTTTTTTCTACTTGTGAATGTGGATGAGGGCATGAGTCAAGATATTTGGTCGTCATAGCTCCAGCTTTGTTTACTGCAGACCCACCCACCTTCTTCTCAAAACTTCAAAACTACTTTGTATTCAAGGGATTTTAATATAAAGGTAACTGTGTTTTAGTGAGCCGATCAGGCTAACGGTATACAGCACATTAGAAGTGTATCCAAGAGAAGAGAAAAGGTTAAATAATTCTAAGTTTATGTTAAATTTGCTGAGTAGAAAACTGACAACAGAAGAGAGAAATAACAGAGCACGGTGGAGTGTAGCTAAAGTCTTAACGATAATGATGCTGTCTTTTGGCATCTTTTGTTTATTCTGCTTCTATCTGCCCATCATCGTTATGCACTCTATATGCCATCCATCTGAGGATTCTCCGACTATATGGAAATATTCATATTAAAGAAAAAGTATTCTCATGGCGTCCATATGAAAATGATGCTGCTAAATTTAATGTTATTTATCTGCTTTATGTTTTCCACCACTGTGACCAATAACCCCTGTGCTTTATGAGCTGAATTTCAAAATGATGTAAATGTAAATTCCATGCCATTTTGTCTATAACATATTAACTCTACATTCACCATTTTTATTCAAGGGAACCAAGTTCTTTGGGAGTCAGCAGACAAAAATGCAATTCAGAATATTATGAATTTAGATGAGAAAAAGAACTCTAAAATAGCTTAAAACTAATTGGATTTTGCCTTCAGCTGAAGGGTATTTTCCCCCGTGACAGCGCTCAGCTGCATAAGATGACTCACACAATTTTTAAATTCCCATTACTTTTCCTGCATCTAACAAATGAAGGGAGGAACAAATTCTTTTTTTTTTCATAAGCAGCTGTACTTGGGGACGCGAAAGAGAGCCACATTTGCTTTTGTGATTTCCTTCAGAATCCCAAGTAATTTGAAATTTTAGCTGCATCATAAATTTTGTAAACCTCAAAATGGTATAAACCTATAATACTCCAACAGCTTTCAGTTTGGCTTTGCTATGTCATTCCTTTTTTCTTTTTCTGGGTTGTTGCCTTTCATAGAGTGCAGAACTTTTGAAAACTTGGATTTTAGTTATACTTTTTCATTACAAAGTGAACTGCAGCCCCATCCTCTTTAGGATGGTTTAAAATGCTTTTTTTCAGGGATTGTGGATTCATTTTCAGCTTCTCAGTCTTTGTTTTGCCTGTTTTGTTTTGTGTGTTTCCTCAAACTGCTTCTTATTCAGATCTATTGATATAAAGCTGTGTCCTTCACCTGTTCTCTGAAATTTCAATTTGACAACTAGTGTACTTTCTGATTAATATAACTTTAAACAATCATTTGGTGCAAATTAAGCCAATTATAAATAATTATAATTACTAGGAAGAAGATGGAGGACAAGCTGTCAAGGAAGGTTGCGGGTCCGGACGACATCAGCTCGAGGCTCCTCAAGTCCTGCACAGACCAGCTGTGCAGGATCGCAGAGCACATCTTCAGCCTGAGCCTGAAGCTGGGGAGGGCACCACAGCTGTGGAAAACATCCTGTGTGGTACTAGTACCGAAGACCCCTCACACCAAGGACCTGAACAGCTACAGACCAGTGGCCCTCACATCACACCCAATGAAGACCCTGGAGAGGCTGCTCCTCGCCCACTTCCGCCCCCTGGTGGGACCAGCGATGGATCCACTCCAGTTTGCCTACCAGCATGGCATCGGGGGGAGGATGCAGTGATCTTTCTCCTACACTGTTCCCTGTCCCACCTGGAGAAGCCTGAGAGCGGTGTGAAGATCATGTTCTTTGATTTCTCCAGTGGTTTCAACACCATCCAACCAGTTATCCTGAGGGACAAGCTACTGTGCGCAGGGGTGGACCAGCACCTGTCATTGTGGATCCCGGACTACCTCACAAACCGATCACAATTTGTGAGAACCCAGGACTGTGTATCTAATACTATCAAATGCAGTACGGGGCGCCCCAGAGAACAGTTCTGGCTCCCTTCCTGTTCACCTTCTACACTGCTGACTTTTCACACAACACACCACACTGCCATCTACAGAAGTTCTCTGATGACTGCAATTGTTGGCCTCATCTCTGATGGAGATGATGTGGAGTACAGAGGATGTATCCAGGACTTCGTGGACTGGTGCCAACAGAACTGCCTCCAGATCAATGCAAGAAAAACTAAGGAACTGGTGGTGGACTGCCGCAGGTGAGGAAAGCCCCCTACAGCACCAGTAAACATCTAGGGAACAGACATTGAGATGGTGACAACCTACAAGTACCTGGGTGTTCACCTGAACAATAAACTAGATTGGTCACACAACACCAACGCGCTCTGCAAGAAGGGGCAGCACAGGCTTTTCCTTCTGAGGAGACTCAGGTCTTTTAGAGTGCAAGGGGCACTCCTGAAGACCTTCTATGATTTGGTGGTGGCATCAGCCATCACATTTGGAGAAGTCTGCTGGGGCAGCAGCATCACGGCAGCCGACAGGAAGAGGCTGAACAGACTGATCAAAAAAGCTAGCTCTGTTCTGGAGTAACACCTCAACCCAGTGGAGGAGATTGGAGGATGGTGGCTAAACTGTCATCTCTGCTGGAGTCCGAGTCCCACCCCATGAGGGCCACCCTGAATGCACAGAGGACCTCATTTAGCGGGAGGCTGTGCCATCCTAAATGCTTCAGAGAGAGGTTCCGCAGGTCCTTCCTACTTACGGCTTTCAGACTTTATAATCGAAAAACTGCTAATAGAGGCCGTATTAAACGTCACCACTTTGCACAATAGAGATCATCTCCTTCAATACACAACTACACACTGAACGCACTTAGGAGCTCATTTAGCGGTAGGCTGTGCCATGCTAGGTGCACGACGGAGAGGTTCCGCAGGTCCTTCCTACCTATGGCTGTCAGACTTTATAACCTAACCAGGGCTGCTCATAGAGGTCGTATTGATTGGACTAAACGTAACAACTTTGCACAATAAATCGTCCCCTCCATTATACAACTAAGACAATATCTGCGGCGGCAATGAAATAAGGCGGCGTTGTTGGAGGTTTTAAGTAGAGTTTTATTATATCATACCGCCGTCATGGGATCCCCTCTCCAGCCCAAGTGTGTGCAGGCTGGAGAGGGATCCTCTGGCTCTCAGAGAAGAAAACACAGAGTGCGTGTCTGCAGCAGAGGTTTAAGTGGTAGTGAGAGGATGTGTTACAGAACCTGTGCAGTATTTATACCCAACTCAAACAATACATCACAGCAGATTCACAGCAGTTGGTCTGATCAAAGGGACTGCAGAACAGGCATGAGATATTTGCATTTGTGAGACATACATCACAATAGGCAGATTTACTAGACTCTGCTCCAGCTGCAGAACAAAGAGGTCAAAAGGCACATCTACATATTGATCTGAGTCTCTAGGTCACAGTAAGGACAGGACGCATGAACACAATGCATGAAAGGTAACATTATCACAGTAGTGTAGTGGAAAAAACCAGGAGTAGCGAGCTGTCTGTCCTTAGTCTGTTTGTGGGGGTTTTCCCCAAACCGCCACAATATCAATCATTACTGAGGGTGACAACAACACTGTTGATTCAAATACGAAATATACTGTCTGGGCACATATTCATATTCTGCAGGGTAATTTAACAAACATAAAGCTGTTTATACCATCTAGCTGCAATGCTCCTGCACTGTGTATATATCTGTGTACATATGTACTGTATATTCATTTACTTCTTTTGGCTAACCAGTTCTTATTACCTTACCTTATTAACTATTGCTCTGAGTGCTGCTGTCCCTGCACTGCTGTAATCCTGGACTTTCCCCACTGTGGAACTAAAGGCTTATCTTTGACATGTTATCTGGCCCAGGAAACACGCACGCAGGCTTGGGTGAGATTTAAGAGTTTTATTCAACAAACAGGTGTATGAATGCGTGAGTGAGGAATGTGAATGTCTTCTTGGGGACTGAAGAGCGCCGAGGGCAGAACAGGACACTGTACAGCCAGGCAACCCTGAGGACAGAGCAGAGGACAATGGATGAGCTAATAACACGGTGTAGCGCTGAAGATTGTAATGTGGCTTACTTGCAGGTGTCTTGGTGGCTGGCATTGGCAAGAAATGCTCCCGCCTGGAAGACAGCGCCCTGCTACACTCGACGGGGAAGAGACTGAAGAGGAGAGGCGATGAAAGGATTCTTCCGCCGCTGGGAGGATCCACCTGTGCACAGGGGAAGATCTTGGAAAGCAGGTAAGTGATAATCTTACGTGTGAGGACAAGTTGCGGCGTTGGCCGAGAGGAGTAGGCGAACGCGGAGCTTGATTATGGAGAAGAGCTGACGGCTCCAGGCTGAGGCCTCAGGCAGAGCAGGTTAAATAGGGGCAGCCTGATGAAGCACAGGTGTGCGCGCGGCTGGAGCAGATGACCGGCGGGAGCGAGTTGTGACAGTACCCCCCCCCCCCGAGCAGCGCCTCCTGGCGCTGGCTTGTCCGGGTGTGCCCGATGGAAGTCCACGAGTTGCTTGTCCAGCACGAAGGAGGGGCACACCCAGGATCTCTGCTCCGGACCATAGCCCTCGCAGTCCACCAAATACTGTAACCCCCGGCCCTGACGTCGGGAGTCCAGGATTGCAGTGACGCCCCATGCCGGGTGTCCATCGATCATTCTAGGAGGGGGCGGCGCCCTGGGGGGAGGACAGAGAGGATTAGACACCACAGGTTTGACCTGAGAGACATGGGAAGTGGGATGAACACGGAGGGTGGGGGGGAAGAGCCAAACGCACAGCCACTGGATTGACTACTTTAGTCACAGAATAGGGGCCGACGAAGCATTGAGCCAGTTTCTTCTTTTCAGCCTTCAGGTTAATATTCCGGGCTGACAACCACACTTGTTGACCCACGTGGTAGCGTGGCGCGGACCTCCTATGGCGATTAGCAGGGTTGGGATTGCGCGCTGCCGTGCATAACAAGGCTTGGCGTGTCTTGGTCCACAGCCGTTGAAACAGCAGGGGGTAATACCCTAGGGATGCCCGAAAGGGGGACATCCCGATGGCTGAAGATAAGGTGGAGTTGTGGGCGTACTCCACCCAGGGAAGATGGGTGTTCCAGGAAGAGGGGCTGGAGGAGATGACGCAGCGCAGAGCGGCCTCCAGCTCCTGATGATTGGTGCGCTCACACTGCCCATTAGATTGTGGATGATGTCCCGAAGACAGGCTAACCGTGGCTCCCAGAGCGTTACAGAAGCTCTTCCATACTCTGGATATGAATTGTGGCCCCCGGTCGGAGACGATGTCGGCTGGGATACCATGCAGCCTGACCACATGCTGCACCAACAGATCGGCAGTCTCACGCACCGTGGGGAGCCCGGGGAGTGGCACAAAGTGGGCGGCCTTGGAGAACCGGTCCACGACGGTCAAGATGGTATTAAATGAGTTGGAAACGGGGAGACCGGCGACAAAGTCCAGGGCGATGTGGGACCAGGGCCTACCAGGGACCGGCAGAGGGTGGAGGAGACCCGCAGGGGGAGAGTTGGATGATTTATTCATGGCGCACTGGGGGCAGGCACGTACGTAGTTGGAGACGTCATCCCGGAGCCTGGGCCACCAAAAGGACCGCTGGAGGAGATTCACCGACTGGGAGACACCAGGATGGCAAGTGAGCTTGGAGGTATGTGCCCAATGGATAACGTCCCCCCGGACTGACGCGGGCACAAACAACCTCCCAGGTGGACCGCCGCCAGGGTCGGGTTCGGATTCCAGTGCCTTCTGGACCTTGTCTCTGATAGACCAGGATACGGCCCCCATGATGCACGATGTAGGTAAAATGGTGTGGACCTCCTCTTCTGGAGCCTCCGGGGCAAACTGCCTAGACAACGCGTCTGGTTTCTTATTCTTGGAGCCCGGACGGTAGGTGATTGTGAATCTGAACCTCCAAAAGAACAGCGACCAGTGTGCCTGGCGGGCATTCAGGCGCTTGGCCGTCCTGATGTACTCCAAGTTCTTATGGTCAGTCCAGACCACGAAAGGCTGAGCTGCCCCTTCCAGCCAATGGCGCCACTCCTGCAGCGCGAGCTTAACGGCCAGGAGCTACCTGTCGCCGATGTCATAATTACGTTCAGCCGAGGACAGGCGCTTGTAAAAGAAGGCGCAGGGATGCAACACCCCATCCACCAGGGAGCGCAGCGACAAAACTGCCCCCACCCCAGTGTCAGACGCATCCACCTCAATCAAACACTGTAACGCTGGATCCACTTGAGTGAGGACCCAGGAGGATGAGAATTCCTTCTTCAGGGTCTCGAAGGCGGCCGCCGTTTTCGGCGTCCACTGGAAACGCACCTTAGGCGAAGTGAGGCGGGTCAGAGGAGGAGTGATAGAGCTGTACCCCAGGACAAAGCGGCGGTAAAAATTAGCAAACCCCAGGAATTGCTCAACCTGCTTCCTGGAGGAGGGGGTGGGCCACTCGACCACTGCTTTGACCTTGGCCGGGTCGGGGAGGAGCTGATTGTGCGAGACAATGAAGCCCAGGAAGGAGATTTGTTTAGTGAAAAACTCGCATTTTTCAGCTTTGACGTACAGTTTGTTTTCCAGAAGGCATTGAAGGACCCGCCTCACGTGGACTAGATGCTCCTCCCGAGAACGGGAGAAGATCAGAATATCATCTAGGTAGACGAAAACGAAGACCCCTAGGAAATCCCGAAGTACGTCGTTGATTAACCGTTGGAAGACAGCGGGAGCGTTGGTGAGCCCAAACGACATCACTAGGTATTCAAAGTGGCTGCTGGGCGTTCGGAAGGCCGTCTTCCACTCATCACCCTCCCGGATCCGGACAAGGTGGTAAGCGCTACAGAGGTCCAACTTGGAGAACCAGGACGCCCCCTGGTGGTTGTTGAAAGCTGAGTCCATCAGAGGCAGGGTATAACGGTCCTTCACTGTGATGTCGTTAAGCGCTCTAAAATCAATACATGGCCGTAAGGACCCATCCTTCTTCGCCACAAAAAAGAATCTGGCACCCAGGGGGGACGAAGAGGGGCGAATGATGCCGGCGCTGAGGGACTCCCGGATATATGTGTCCATAGCCTCCCGTTCCGGGGCTGACAGGCTGTAGAGGCGGCCAGATGGAAGGGGCGCCTCCGGCCGGAGATCGATGCAACAGTCATACGGGCGATGGGGTGGGAGGGAGAGTGCCTTAGACTTGCTGAACACAGGACCCAGGTCGTGGAACTCCGGCGGGACTAAGGAGAGGTCCGGCGGGGCGGGATCAGCGGCGGGGGGAGGCACAGACGGGGCACAGGCAGCAGACTGGAGACAGGTACCCAAACAAAAGTTGCTCCAAGCGAGGACACAGCCGGTCTGCCAATCAAAAACAGGATTATGGAGGCGCAGCCACGGGTAGCCTAAGATGATGGATGCAGCAGAGGTGGGAAGGACATAAAAGCTGAGGTCCTCATGGTGATTGCCGGAGGTGATGACAGGAATAGGCCTGGTTTTATGAGTGACCTTCTCAAGGGGGAAGCGGGTGAGGGCGACGAGATGGAGAGGGGTGGGCAAGGCTTGACACTGGATGCCCAGGTGGGTTGCCAGACTTTTAGAAATAAAACTCTGTTCCGCCCCTGAGTCCACCAGTGCGTGAGAAGCGTGACCAATGGAGTTGTGGCAAAGTCTAATTGGGATCTGACATCTGGAGAGGGGATCTGATCGGGTTACGTCCGCGAGACCCCCTACAGCGACTCGAGGACTTCTCCTTTTGGCTTCACCGGGCAGGCTTCCAAGAGATGCTGGTTGTCTCCACAATACATGCAGAGACCCTGCTCTCGGCGGCGCTGTTTCTCCGCTAAAGGAAGTCTTGCCCGCCCGATAATCATCGCATCGGGATCGTCGCGACCTCCGGAGGAGGCAACGCCAGGGGGCGAGACTGAGGAGCACGGGTGAGAGCTCCATGCGAGCGGCTGTATGATTTCCGCTCGGCGGCCTGCTCCCTCAGCCTGTTATCCAAACTGATGGCTAAAGAAATTAATTCTGGCAGCCGATCCAGCTGGTCCGGGCAGGCCAGTTCATCCCGCAAATTAGAGTTTAAACTGCGGAGGAATAGGCTGCAAAGGGCGGCATCGCACCAACCAACCTCTTCCGCCGCCACCCGGAAGTCGACAGCGTAGTCAGCCGCTAAGCGGCTACCCTGGCGAAGGCTAAGTGGCCGCTCGGCCAACACGCTATCACGATACGAGTGGTCAAAGACCTCAAAAAAATCTTGCACGAATTGGGTATAGGTCAGCGTTGCGTAGCTGGGCTTCGCCATAATGGCGTAAGCCCAGGCTAATGCTCGCCCTTCCAGAAGATTAGCGATGTACCCAATTCGGCTTTGGTCTGAAGGGAAGTCCCCGGGCACACGCTGGAACACCGTCTCACACTGCAGGATAAACCCGCGCCCTCCGCTGAGCTTTCCGCTGAAGCGCGCAGGGGTGGGAATAGGAGTGAGACGGGTTGGCGGACCCGGGGCAAAAGGGTTGGCTTGGGAAGCAGGAGGAACTGGCCCACCGAGCTGGGACAGAGGAAGCGCCTGCGGAGGATCAAGGCAGTCCAACCGGTGAGTTATATTGGTTAGCTGATTGAGGATGACCTGCTGTTGATGAACAATTAAGTCCACCCGAGCCTCGAGGGTGGAAAACCGGCGTGCAAACCCGCTGTTCGCTGGGCCACTGTGCTGGAGCTGTACTGACATGTTATCTGGCCCAGGAAACACGCACGCAGGCTCAGGTGAGATTTAAGAGCTTTATTCAACAAACAGGTGTATGAATGCGTGAGTGAGGAATGTGAATGTCTTCTTGGGGACTGAAGAGCTCCGAGGGCAGAACAGGACACCGTACAGCCAGGCAACCCTGAGGACAGAACAGAGGACAATGGATGAGCTAATAACACGGTGTAGCGCTGAAGATTGTAATGTGGCTTACTTGCAGGTGTCTTGGTGGCTGGTGTTGGCAAGAAATGCTCCCGCCTGGAAGACAGCGCCCTGCTACGCTCGACGGGGAAGAGACTGAAGAGGAGAGGCGATGAAGGGATTCTTCCGCCGCCGGGAGGATCCACCTGTGCACAGGGGAAGATCTTGGAAAGCAGGTAAGTGATAATCTTACGTGCAAGCGACGAGTTGCGGCGTTGGCCGAGAGGAGTAGGCGAACGCAGAGCT
Organism: Pholidichthys leucotaenia; assembly: GCA_020510985.1. Lineage (NCBI taxonomy): Eukaryota > Metazoa > Chordata > Actinopteri > Cichliformes > Pholidichthyidae > Pholidichthys > Pholidichthys leucotaenia. The sequence continues at coordinate 114,301,251 of CM035848.1, read as the reverse complement.
TGATCATGGAGAAGCGCTGACGGCTCCAGGCCGAGGCCTCAGGCAGAGCAGGTTAAATAGGGGCAGCCTGATGAAGCACAGGTGTGCGCGCGGCTGGAGCGGATGACAGGCGGGAGCGAGTTGTTACAATCTTATCTTATCTTATCTTATCTTATCTTATCTTATCTTATCTTATAGCAGAGTGAAAAAACATTTAAAAATATCTACTTCCACTGAGTTAAATGTTAGGCCTTTACGATTAAAAAAATGCTTGGCTTTGAGACAGCCTGCACATACTATAATTCACGGTTTGCCCCAAACCCCATTAACATCAGGTAACAAACTATCAGTTATCCTGCAGAGAAAAAGTTAAAAATATCCTTAAAATATAAGGCTCACCTCTACATCACTATCAGAGAATCATCTCACTTCTCTTTCCACTCATTTGAACTCCTTTCAGTATTTCTTTTCTTTTATTTACAAATTGTGAGAAAAAACTGTGCTTTAAGTTGATTTCAGACAGGTATATCCGGTTGACGGTGTTTCATAATAAAAGCACATAACAGAAACAAACATTCTGAAAATTGAGTTGTTATAGAGGGCTTTTTTTTTAAATAACTCAAAATGTATTAAGTAGTGATGGTGAAAAAAATTTCACACTAATTCAGACTTCGATCCTGTCAGGTGAATCCAGAATTTATTGTACAGTCTACTAATTTTAAGATTATTGAGCAGAAATTCAAAGATTGTTTCAAATTTTTATGGAAAATTAAGGCTTTGATTTTACATAATAATATTTAAGACTTTTTATGGACCTGCAGACAATGAGGTGGCTGTTTTGTTTTTTTCATTGTTTGTGTTCTTGTGGAATTTCTCCTCAGAAACTGTCACCACATGTCAACCATACAGTGCATCTGAAAAGTATTCACAGCACTTCAGTTTTTCCACATTTTATTACATTACAGCCTTATTCCAGAATGGACTAAATGAATTTTTTTCCCTAAAAATTCTACGCACAATATCCCATAAAGACAACATGAAATAGCTTCTTTTTTTTTTTTTTTAGATTTTTGCAAATTTATTAAAAATAAAAAAACTAAGAAATCACATGTACATAAGTATTCACAGCTTTTGCTCAATACTTTCTTGATGCACCTTTGGTCGCAATTACAGCCTCAAGTCTTTTTGAACATGATGCCACAAGCCAGTGTTTCCTTTGGCTTAAAGACCTTGGCGCGGTGGCAACATATTTTTCCGGGGGGGGGGGGGCATGAGACGATTGTAACTGGAAATGTTAATTTTACACTATTTCTTTTTTTTTTTTTTTTAATTTTGCACCGTAATATTGCATAATGGAACTTACCATTTGAAGTATTTTACTTCCAACGCTTGAATGTTGGAATATTGGGCCAGTTGGGGTCCCACCCAGATGTCTTGTGTTTGGACTTTTTACTGGTGTCATCCTTCTCTCCTCCCTCTGCTCTCACCTCTCCTGGACCCTCTGCCTGAACACTTTCCTCTCCTTGGCTCTTCTCTTCTGTCTCATCTTTCCCTCTCTGAGCCCTGTCTAATTCAGGTTCTCTCTGTGTCTATGCTGCTATAGAAACAGGGTAGAAAATACCAAATGTCATGTTTTGTCCTGCAGGATTTTTTTTTTCATGGTTTACATAAATAACCAAAATGTTGGGTTTTTTTGTATTTTTACCTCCGCCAGGCTGCAGGCCGCAGGAGGTTATGTTTTTGCCAGCGTTTGTCTGTCTGTTTGTCTGTCTGTTGGTTAGCAAGATAACTCAAAAAGTTTTGGACGGATTTCCATGAAACTTTCAGGCGTTGTTGGAAATGGTACAAGGAAGAACTGATTAAATTTTGGGGATGATCCGGATCACCGTCTGGATACAGAAATTTTTTAAAGGATTCTTTAACATTGTGAGATACGGCCATTTTCAACATGTGTGCAGGCGCAATGGAGGGCGCTGGTCGTCGTGTCTGACGAACACGAACTCCGCGTTCTTCAAAGTTTTAGGCACAAAAGCACGCGGAAAACAGTGGTGGGCCGGGCCCGGCAGCGTGCCTGTGTTTGCGCTACGCTGCAAAAGCTGAGATGGGCAGCTGTCCTGCTCGAGATTATTTGGCAGAAATTCCCCAGGCAGCCATAGGGGCTGCGCAAAAACAAGCTCTCTGCCGGGGAAGCTTCCAAATCCTCTTTTGCAGCGGAGCGCAACCCCAATATAAAACCCACGGCAACCTGTCTACCCAATTTGTATCCGTCAGAGAAGCCCTGAGTGCTGCTTTCAGTGATCTATGAAAACGCTCGCATAACCCATTGGCCTGTGGGTTTTTCTGCGGTTGTGTGATGAATTGCAACGCCCGCAGCCTGGGAGTTTGCAGATGAAGGAGATGGACACAACAGCAACACAGAGGTAATGCTTTTACTACTGAACCACTAATCCTATCATTGTGAATCCAATTGCTAGTCATATGTTTTCATGGTCAAGGAATCTGAAAACGTACACACAAACACAGTATGGGGGGGGAACTGTGGCGCTTGGCGGAGGTCTGCGCTCTCCGAGTGCTTTTCTAGTTATTCTAGTGTTTCTTTTTTCCATTGACAAAGAGTAGGAAAGGGAAGGGAAAAAACATTCATAATGGAATTTACTCATTCATACTTAAATTATATGATCAGAGGTGGATACAGTAGCCAGAAATTCTACTCAAGCAAAGGCAGTGCTTTGAAATTAATAATTAAAAGCAGACAACCAAAAATTTCTAGTTGAGTTAAGGGTACAAAGCGCACCCACTTAAAAACTTGAGTAATGACTCCAGTCTTGAAGGTTTGAGGTTTTTCTCCAAAATTTATAACAATTTTCTTATAGCTTTCTACTTTTCTCTGTAAATTTATCTAAATTTGCAACCATTTTCCTCAAATTTGTATTTTCTCTTGTACATTTGAGACTATTATAAATTTGTGGATTATTTTATGGTTAATGTTTATCTTTTTTTAATCCAATCCAACTTTATTTATAAAGCTCTTTAAAAACAACAGTTGACACAAACTGATGTACATCAATGATAAATAAAATATAAAAACAATAAAATACAGCTGAAGTACAAAACAGCACAAACAAAACAACAATCATGCAATAGAGACAATAAGAACAAATAAAATCAGTTTCTCAAACTGGGTCAAAAGCCAGAGAATAAAAATGGATTTTAAGAGGAGTTTTAAAACTGAACGGTCAAGAGGCCTGTCCAATGGACAAAGGTAGATTATAAAATTGCTGGTTTTTTTTTTAATAAATGTGAAACAGAATCTAGCAATTTTTTTACTTTTTTCCTTATACAATTTAAACTTTTGACCATAATTTTGTAGACCCAGAACAGAACAATAACTCTGAATTCAAAGAAATGTAATTATTAAAATTATATTTAAAGAAATAAATTAACTTAAATGACCACATATGCAGTTATTTCTGTTATAATATTTCTATGTATTTATAGTTTTTTTTTTTAGAAATCTCCTCACCAACCAGACAGCAGGAAAACCTCCCTTATTTTGAAACCCAAATCTTGGCACGTTTAGTTTGTCTGAAGGCTGCTGACGGATTAAAGTCATTGACTTCATGAATTTCGGTTATCTTAACTTGACAGGAACATAATAATGAACATAGATAGATAGATAGATAGATAGATAGATAGATAGATAGATAGATAGATTGATACTTTATTTCGAACAAAAAAGTATAACAAAAACAAAACAAATGACAAATGCAATAAAGTAACAGTATACAGTGTTCAAAAGGGAGAAGGAAGAAGTGAACACTTATTAATTCCATTTCCCCTTTTCCATAAATACACTCATGTGAATTATATACAAATTACCACATTTAAGACCCCAAGTAAACAATTAACTGTATTTTGTACATATCAACATTAACACCCATCCATCCTAGCATACATTGATGTCCATACATCAAAACCAGCCTCAAACAACACAGATATACACAGTGCTGTCCCACCCACCATTCCATAGTGTCCCAGAGTGAGCATAGTGAATCGTACATATAAATACTACCCTTCTAACATATATCCTTTCAGCAAATAATGTTTGTACCTCTTTTTGAATTGATTTCTGTTTGTACATAGTTTCAGTTCCGGCTCCAGACTGTTCCACAAATCCACTCCACAGACAGATATGCACATACTTTTCTTGGTTGTTCGTATCTTGAGTTTTGTAAAGTTTAAGTCTCCTCTCAAATTATGATCGTCTCTTTTTTTTAAAATATTTTTTGTATATTAGTTGGGAGTTGATTATTAATTGCCCTGTACATGACTTGTGCTGTCTTAAATTTAACTAAATTGGTGAACTTTATGACATGTGACTTTAAAAACAACGAATTGGTATGGTCTCTATATCCTACATTATTTATTGTCCTTATAGCTCTTTTTTGTAATGTGCATATTGACTGTAGGTTGGTCTTGTAGGTGTTTCCCCAGACTTCTACACAGTAGTTAAGATAAGGTAGAAACAGTGAATTGTACAGTAAGACCAATGATTTATAGTCCAATATGTGTCTTGTCTTCCCCACTATGCCTATACATTTTGCCAACTTGGCCCGGATGTGACTGATGTGAGGTTTCCAGCAGATTTTATTGTCTAGCGTCACCCCCAGAAACTTATTTTCCTGTACTGTTTCTATTCTGGTATCATCTATCGTTACCATTATTTCATGATTTATTTTATAATTTCCAAACAACATAATCTTTGTTTTTTTTAGATTTAGAGATAATTTATTTTTGTTGAACCACTGCGTTAACTTTTTCATTTCAGTTGTGATCACCTCTAAAACCTGCTGCAAATTCTCACCAGTGCAAAGGATATTTGTGTCATCCGCAAACAAAATAAATTTCAGAATTTTTGATACTTGGCACATGTCATTTATATACAAAATAAAGAGTTTGGGTCCCAAAACTGACCCCTGGGGCACACCACAAGTGATGTCCATGAAGGGTGATTTGTGCTCATCAATTTGTACAAATTGTTGTCTGTTACTTAAATAACTTTCCACCCAACTCAGTCTGACCCCTCTTATCCCATACCTTTCCAGTTTCCTTAGTAGTATTCTGTGGTCAATTGTGTCAAAAGCTTTCTTTAAATCTATAAATACTCCTACAGCAAACTTTTTTTAATCTATACAACTAGTAATTTCTTCTATAAGTTCGATCAGTGCCAAAGATGTAGATTTATCTGCTCTAAAACCATACTGGCTGTCTGTAAGGAGGTTGTGTTTTTCAATGAAATCATCCAGTCTCTTAGTGAAGATTTTTTCAAGTATTTTGGAGAATTGTGAGAGTAAAGAGACTGGCCTGTAATTTGTGAAACAATGACTGTCTCCTGTTTTGTATAGAGGTATTACTTTTGCTATTTTCATTTTGTTTGGAAATTTACCAGTTTGAAATGACAGGTTACAGATGTGGGTGAGTGGCTTAACAATTCCTTCAATTACTTTTTTCACTATTGTCATATCACTTTCATTCCAGTCCATTGATTTTTTGTTCTTAAATTTACTCACAGTCTCGATAATTTCCTTTTCAGTAACTGCACCCAAAAAGATTGTGTTTGGATTTCTATCTTCTATTTCATTTACAGAACCACTGTTGTTTGTTTCTGTTGTCACTATTGATTTTAATAATTCAGGACCAACGTTTACAAAAAATTTATTGAAACCACTGATCACATCCTCCATATTATTTATCAAATTGCCATTTTCAATAAAATATTCTGGATAATTAGCATTCTTAGGTCGATTACTAATAATCCCATTGAGTACTTGCCATATCCCTCTTAAGTTATTTTTATTATCCTCTAATATTCTGTTGTAATATTCTTTCTTACAGGTCCTCATTATATTAGTAAGCTTATTTTTATATCTTTTATATTTGATCTCAGCCTCCACCATTCTGCACTTAATGAATTGTTTATATAATGTATTCTTCTTTTTACATGCATTTATTAACCCCTTGGTGACCCAAGGAATATTTTTCTTTTGTTGTCTGTCACTGTATTGTTTTATAGGACAGTTTTTATTGTACAATGATTGAAATATTTGTAAAAATTTATCATATGCTTTATTTATATCATTTTCATCAAAAATTATCTTCCAATCTTGTATTAATAATTCCTTTGTCAGTAAATACATAGATTCTTCGGTTCTTATTCTTTTATATTTAATATTTTTGGTACACTTTTTCTTCCTATAATCACATTGACAGACAACAAAAATCGGCAGGTGGTCACTGACATCATTCAATAAAAGCCCACTCCTGATATTATTTTCCATAATGTTTGTGAATATGTTATCTATTAGTGTGGCACTGTGTGACGTGATTCTGCTAGGTCCGGTAATTGTTGGATGTAAGCCCATACTGTACATTGTGTTGATAAATTCTTCTGTCAAACTATGTTGTTTTGAATTCATCAGATCTATATTGAAATCCCCACAGATGAACATAACTTTATGAGTTAGTTTTGCATACATTTTTTCCATCCAGTCCTTAAATAAATCAATGTTTGATCCAGGTGTTCTATATACACAGCTCACTACTATATTCTTCACATTGTCCAGACAGATTTCTATTGTAATACATTCAAATAAATCATCCACAGTTACTTACAGATTTTCAACAACCTTGTATTTCAAGCTCTTGTCAACATAAATTGCAACTCCTCCTCCTTTTTTCACTTTTCTATTTATAGAATTTAATTCATAGCTGTCCATGGTAAAATCCACTCCTTTCTCTTCACTGAGCAACGTCTCTGATATTGCCACAATATTGAATGGCTCTTTAAAGTGATGTAAATGATCTTTAATGTTATTAAAGTTGGCATAGAGACTTCTGCTGTTGAAGTGGATCATAGAAATATTGAAATCAGATGTGACCATTGTGTTAAGCTGTTCATCCGTGTAGTAACTACAGTCATTATTTATGGAGCTAAATAAATTATTATCAGGGTCTATGTCATATTCTACATCCTGTGGGTTGTGATCTGTATATTCAAAAACTTTCAGTTCCTGTTGTTCGCGTTTGTTGATCTTTTGTTTCAAGTTGTTAAATGTCTTGTAGCAGATGAGTACAGTGATCCCTCACTTATCGTGGTTAATGGGTTCCAGAACCGACCGCGAAAAGTGAAAAACCGCGAAGTAGTGTCACCCCTAATGACGTCACCCATAAATAATACGTAAGTTCATTCTCTCACTCTCTCTCTCATATGATACGTGTGTGTGTGTGTAAGTGTACATACATACGTAGATGTAAATAAAGTGTACATAAATATGTTTTTAGAACTCTTTTATTCTTATAACAAGATACGTAACTCAAGATGAAGATGATTTACTGCACAGGTTAATGAGAGCTTTACTGCTCCTCAGGTGACGCCTCATCGTCAGGTGCTAGAGGCACAGCATCGTCGAGGGCAGCTTCCGATAGAGCTGGAGAAGCTGCAGGAGGTGGCGTAGTGGCTCGACGGGAAGACTATTTCGCACAAAAAGGCACAAGAGAACAGCGAAAAGTTCCACGCGGCGAGACTAAGCAACACGAGTGATAAAGAACAATGAATGCGGTCTTCCTTCGCTGGGTATGGGCGCTCGGCAGGGAGAGAAGCTGACATAACGTTCGGCTCAGGAGACGCACACACACAGGCTCAGAGTAGTTCAAACTGTTTATTAACAGCAGGGGTGTATGGGTGTGTGTCAGCGGAATGTAAATGTATTGGTGGTAGCGTCTGCTTCGGGCACAGAGGCAGGAGACCGTTCAGCCGGCAACCCTATGGGAAAGAACAGACACAGGGTGACAGGCACACACCAATACAGGAGGAGAATAGGCGAGGGAGAGAAGCTTACTTGTGTTTGACTGATGGCAGGCACTTCAAGGACGGAACCCCGGGAGACAGTCGCCTGCAGGACTCGGTGCAGCAGCGAGGAAGGACGAGGGACGGAGTTGTCCGCCGCCGAGGAATCCACCTGTGCACAGGGGAGCAGACTGGGAGAGGTAAGGAAAGGAATCTTCTTACCGCTTAGCTTGACGCTGAAGAGTGAGTTGACGCTTCGCATGGAAGGCGATGAAGTCTAACGGCTTCAGGCCGAAGCTCAGGGCGAGGCGGCTTTTATCCCTCGCCGCTGACGAGTAGCAGGTGCGTGAGCAGGTGGCGCCGCTGATGAATGGCGCGGCGTGACAGTACTCCCCCCTCTAGCAGCGCCTCCTGGCGATGGCTTATCCGGGTGCGCTCGGTGGAAGTCCGCGATGAGCGATGGGTCCAACACAAACGACGGGGGCACCCACTGTCGATGCTCGGGCCCATAGCCCTCCCAGTCCACCAAGTATTGCAACCCACGACCCCGGCGCCGGGAGTCCAGGATGGAGGAGGCGGACCAGGCCGGATGGCCACCAATCATCCGGGGCGCGGGTTGCGCTGCAGGAGGAGGGCAAAGGGGGTCAGTGACTGCCAGCTTCACCTTCGACACGTGGAAAGTGGGATGAATGCGGAGGGAGGGGGGAATTGCCACGCGCACAGCCACCGGGTTGATGATCCGGGTGATGGGATAGGGACCCATGAAGCGCTGTGCCAGCTTTCTCCTCTCGCCTTTTAAAGTGACGTCCTGGGTGGAAAGGTAAACAAGTTGCCCAACTCTGTACGCCGGGGCAGGTCTTCTACGCCGGTCCGCCACAGTCCTGTTGCGCTCCGCTGTGCGTAATAGCGCATTGCGCGTGGCAGTCCAGGTGGAGCGGAACTGCCTGAGATGGGCCCTAACTGACGGGACAGTTACCTCACTCTCCTGCTCCGGAAACAGCGGGGGGTCGTAACCCAGGGACGCTTTGAAGGGGGACATCCCTGTAGCAGAAGAGCGAGCGGTGTTGTGGGCATATTCAACCCAGGCAAGATGGTTGCTCCAGGACGTGAGTTTGGATCTGGACACACAGCGGAGCGCAGCCTCCAGCTCCTGGTTGGTCCTCTCACACTGCCCGTTGGATTGGGGGTGATGGCCGGAGGAGAGGCTCACCTTGGTTCCGATGGCGTTGCAGAAAGACCTCCAAACCTCGGATGAAAACTGGGGGCCCCGGTCCGAGACCACGTCCACCGGAATCCCGTGCAGCCTGACCACGTGTTGGATGAGGAGGTCCGCCGTCTCCAGGGCAGTAGGGAGGCCTCGCAGGGGGACGAAGTGCACGGCCTTGGAGAAGCGGTCCACGATGGTCAGGATGGTGTCATAGGAGTTGGAGACAGGGAGTCCGGTGACGAAATCCAACGCGATGTGCGACCAGGGCCTGCCAGGGACGGGCAGGGGCTGGAGCAGACCCGCTGGAGGGGCATTTCCCGACTTGCAGGTGGCACAGATTGGGCAAGCCCAGGCGTAGCGGGCTGCATCCCTCCGCAGGCCTGGCCACCAAAAGGACCGTTGGAGGAGATCTATCATCCGGGAGGTGCCAGGGTGACAGGTGAGCTTGGAGGTGTGGAGCCAGTGGATGACCTCTCCTCGGACCGCGGATGGCACGAACAGCCGCCCCTCCGGTCTGCCGCCAGGGTCAGGTTCCACCTCCTGTGCCTTCCGGATCTTGCTCTTGATGTCCCACGAGATGGCTCCCACGACGCACGACCTGGGCAGGATGGAGTGGGGCGCCTCCTCCGACTCCACGGGGGCGAACTGCCTGGAGAGGGCGTCAGGCAGGACGTTCCTAGAGCCAGGCCTGAAGGTGATAGAAAATTGGAACCTGGCGAAGAACAGGGACCAGCGCGCCTGGCGGGCGTTCAGGCGCTTGGCAGATCGTAAATACTCCAAGTTCTTGTGGTCCGTGAGGACCACAAACGGCAGGTTCGCCCCCTCTAGCCAGTGGCGCCACTCCTGCAGGGCGAGCTTGATGGCCAAGAGCTCTCTGTCCCCCACATCGTAGTTCCTCTCTGCCGGGGACAAGCGCCGGGAGAAGAAGGCGCACGGTCGTTTGGCGCCATCATCCGGTGACCGCTGGGACAGCACTGCTCCCACTCCCGTGTCCGAAGCGTCTACCTCAACGATGCACTGCAGCGCGGGGTCGACCTGGCGAAGGACCCGGGAGGAGGAGAATTCCGCCTTCAGCGCCTCAAAGGCGGCAGCGACCTCTTCGGTCCACCGGAACGGGACCTTCGGGGACGTGAGGCGGGTCAGTGGTCCAACGATGGTACTGAAGTTGGGAACAAAGCGGCGGTAGAAATTGGCGAAGCCAACAAATTGCTGCACCTGCTTCCGGGATGCAGGTGTAGGCCATTCCACCACCGCCTTTACCTTCTCTGGGTCAGGGAGCACCTTATCGTGGGCGATGATGAACCCCAGGAAGGACGTACTCCTGGCGTAAAATTCACACTTTTCTGCCTTTACGTACAGACGATTCTCCAGCAGCCTTTGGAGGACCCGCCTCACGTGGACCTGGTGCTCATCCCTGGACTTGGAGAAGATGAGAATATCGTCCAGGTAGACGAACACGAAAAGGCCAATGAAGTCCTGGAGGACGTCATTAATGAGGCGCTGGAAGACTGCAGGAGCGTTGGTCAACCCGAACGGCATCACCAGGTATTCAAAGTGGCCATTCGGGGTACGGAAGGCCGTTTTCCACTTATCTCCCTCCCGGATCCGGACGAGGTGGTAAGCGCTGCGTAGGTCCAGCTTGGTGAACCAGGTCGCCCCCTGGAGGGAGTGGAAAGCAGTGTCCATGAGAGGCAGGGTGTAACGGTCCTTCTCCGTGATATTATTGAGGGCCCGGTAGTCGATACAAGGGGGGAGGGACCCATCCTTCTTTCCCACGAAGAAGAACCCTGCCCCCACGGGTGACGATGATGGGCGGATTATCCCAGCACTTAATGACTCCTTCAGGTAGGCGTTCATCGTCTCCTTCTCCGGCGCAGACAGGCTGTAAAGGCGACCAGAAGGTAAGGGAGCCCCCTGGCGGAGGTTGATGGCACAGTCATAGGGCCGATGAGGGGGGAGAGACATAGCTTTCGCTTTGCTGAACACCATACTCAGGTCGTGAAATTCTGGGGGCACCAGAGACAAGTCCGGGGGTGCAGCGTCCGTCGCAGGGGGAGGAGCGGACAGAGAGCAGGCAGCGGACTGAAGGCAGGTGCCCATGCAGAATGTACTCCATGCCGATATCCCAGCTGATTTCCAATCCAGGACCGGGTTGTGAAGGCGAAGCCAGGGATACCCCAGGATGACGGGCGACACAGAGTTGGGAAGGACGTAGAAGGTCATCTCCTCCCGGTGATTTCCCGAGATGATGACCGGAACGGGGATGGTTTGGTGTGATACTCTCCCAAGGGAGGCACGGGAGAGGTTAACAAGGGAGATGGGATTCTTCAGTGCCTGACAGCGAATGCCCAAACGGGTTGCCAGGCTTTGTGAAATAAAGCTGCCTTCTGCACCCGAATCCACCAGTGCGTGGGTGAGATGCCCAGTGGGATTGTGGCAAAAACGGAATGGCAGCTTCAATTGGGTAAGGGAACTTAACCGATTGACGTCCGCGAGGCCCCCTACAGTGACTCGCGGACCCCGCCGTTTGGCTTATGTGGACAAAGCTCCACCGTGTGTTGATTATCTCCGCAATACATGCAGAGATTCAACTCACAGCGGCGTTGTCTCTCTGCCGGGGAGAGCTTTGTCCAGTCCGTCACCATCGGCTCCGACTCCTCGGAGTGCGATGGCGGCGGCGTCGCCAGGGGGCGAGCTTGGGGCAGGCGCAACGAGGCTCCCCGAGGGCGAGAAGAAGATGACTTCTGTCCAGAGGAGCGCTCACGCAGCCTGTTATCCAAGCTGATGGCGAGTGAAGTTAGCTCAGCTAGCGTCCCAGGGATATCCCGACCAGCCAGTTCATCCCTCAGATCATCATTCAGGCTGCGGAGAAACAGGCCACAGAGGGAGCGTTCGTCCCAGCCCAATTCCTCCGCCGCTACCCGGTAGTCGACCGCATAGTCCGCTGCCGACCGGCTTCCCTGCTGGAGAGCGAGAAGCCGATCGACTTGGACTGTCTCGGTTCGGGAATGGTCAAAGACCTCCAGGAAGCGTGCCACGAACTGGTCATAGGTGAGGGTGGCGTAACTGGGCTTCGCCATTATGGCGTAGGTCCAAGTTAACGCGCGCCCCTCCAGGAGATTCCCTATGTAGCCAATTCGGCTGTGATCCGAGGGGAAGTCTCCGGGCACACGGTGGAATACGGACTCACACTGCATAATGAACCCCCGCGCTCCGCCGAGCTTTCCGCTAAAGCGGGCGGGGGTTGGAATCGGCGTGAGCCGAGCCGGTGCCGCTGGAGCCGGCTGGACGGCCGCTGGAACAGCAGGAGCTGCGCCACCCTGGTGAGCCGGGGGGAACGGCTGTTGGGGGTCCAGGCGGTCCAATCGGTTAGTGATGTTGATAAGTTGGTTTAGAATCACCTGCTGCTGATAAGCAATTTGATCCACCCGAACCTCGAGAGTGGTAAGCCGGTGCGCGAGCCCGCCGTCTGCCGAGCCGCTCTGCTGAAGCCGTACTGACATAACGTTCGGCTCAGGAGACGCACACACACAGGCTCAGAGTAGTTCAAACTGTTTATTAACAGCAGGGGTGTATGGGTGTGTGTCAGCGGAATGTAAATGTATTGGTGGTGGCGTCTGCTTCGGGCACAGAGGCAGGAGACCGTTCAGCTGGCAACCCTATGGGAAAGAACAGACACAGGGTGACAGGCACACACCAATACAGGAGGAGAATAGGCGAGGGAGAGAAGCTTACTTGTGTTTGACTGATGGCAGGCACTTCAAGGACGGAACCCCGGGAGACAGTCACCTGCAGGACTCGGTGCAGCAGCGAGGAAGGACGAGGGACGGAGTTGTCCGCCGCCGAGGAATCCACCTGTGCACAGGGGAGCAGACTGGGAGAGGTAAGGAAAGGAATCTTCTTACCGCTTAGCTTGACGCTGAAGAGTGAGTTGACGCTTCGCATGGAAGGCGATGAAGTCTAACGGCTTCAGGCCGAAGCTCAGGGCGAGGCGGCTTTTATCCCTCGCCGCTGACGAGTAGCAGGTGCGTGAGTAGGTGGCGCCGCTGATGAATGGCGCGGCGTGACAGAAGCTGGCTAAAACATCTCGGCCAATCAGCTTGCGAGTTTCCCGAGCCGAGCCAACACGAGAACAGCGTACAGAGAGGTGGATTTTGAGTTGTGCGGGCTCTCCGTGTTGATACCTGATGTTCTAATGTAGTCTCCCTGCCTTCTGCTAGCGCCCGCCCATTTTTTCTCAATTTTTAATTTTTGATGAATATTTTTGAAAAATCCGCGATGCACTGAGGGCGCGAAAGGTGAGGCGCGAAGTAGTGAGGGATCACTGTATAATCCTTCAGTGTCCTACAATTGTCTGTTGTTGCTGTGACTCCAGTTCATAACATTCATTGATATTTGTACAGTTCCATAATATTACGGATGTTAATGACCTTGGCTTCTTCAGGTGATCCGTTTAATTTGATGTATATTTTACAGTTTGATGTCCAGGTGTTTTGAATCTTTTTCTGCTTTCTCAGGTATCTTGCTTTTCTGGCTATTTCTGCGTTTTCTTTTGTGAGGTGCTCATTTATGTAAATGTTCGTTCCTTTCAGTTTCCTACCTTGTTTCAACAGCGCAGTCTTGTGTTTTCTGTTGACAAACCTCATGATCACAGCCGGTTTGTCGCCGTTTTTCCTGGGCAGAGGGCGGCAGGTCTCAATGGTATTACAGTCCAGCTGGATTCCTTTGGACTGCATGAAGGCCACCACTTGTTGCTCCGTGGATTCCTCTTCCAGCTCGTCGAGCCTCCCTCCACTGTCCGCGGCCACCGCTCGCGCGTACGATCGTGGTTTAATGTGGAGCCCCGTGAATCACGTCATTCACCCGAGTGTTCTGCTCCAGTTCTGACACTCTGCTCTCCAGATACGCCAGCCTCTTGTCCTTCTCGGCGTTCTGGATCCGCAGCGCTTTCACCTCCTCGATCAGGTCCAGGATGTTTCTTTGCTGCAGCTTAACAGCAGAAATCTCTTCCACCAAGAAGTCCAGCGCTCTTTTAATGTTGTCCACCTCCTCAGTCTGCTGAGCTTTCTTGGGACCCATGATCCCGGCCGATGTTCGTTGATTGTGATCATAGGGAAAAAAAAAAAAAAACACGTGGGAGAAATCCCTTTGTTCTCCCGGAGTGAGAGGGGACTGATTTTTTCACCAGCCACCACAATATTAAGTTATGAGACTGGCAATTTCTCTTTTTTCCGCACGAGCAGGTTCACTCTCCAGCGGTAGTTACAAAGCAACAGCTCAAAACGCCAGCTCTAAACCGAGTTTAAAGCAAGAACGAACCGGGAGCCTTGACCTGTGCATCCTCACCTTACATGCCACAACCGGAACATAAATTATTAGTTAATATTGTAGTAGCTGGTGAAGTAAATCCTCAGCGATTCATCAGTCACTCTTGCCTTTCTCTGCAATGAAGCTTAACCAGACCTGTTAGCTAAGCGATTTCTCATTGCTGTTCCAGTTACCAGCACTTTAAAACCACCATAAATGCCTCCACTCTCTTGTACTTTTTTCCGCGTTTAAAGTACTTTAATAAGCTTTTGTTTTTCTCGGATAGCAACACAAGAGAGACACACTCTGCCTGCAGAAACGGTCTTGCTTGGGTGGGGCGCTTCCGCGCGGATGACAGTCACACGTGTTGTCCATGTGCATGCTTGCGAAGCGTTTCTTTCATATTTGATTTTTCTTAAATTAATATATTTTAGGCACGGCGGCAAACTTCCTTCCGGGCCACCACACAGAAATGTTACCAGAGGAAAACCCTGGCCACAAGCTTGGCACACCTATCTTCCTCTTTGTAGCACCTCTCAAGCTTCATCAGGTTGGATGGGAAGCATTGGTGCACAGCCATTTTCAGATCTCTCCTGAGAAGTTCAGTTGGATTCAAGTCTGGGCTCTGGCTGGGCCACTCAAGGACATTCACAGAGTTGTCCTGAAGTCACTCCTTTGATATCTTAGCTGTGTGCTTAGGGTCATTGTCCTGCTGAAAGATGAACCGTCGCCCCAGTCTGAGGTTAAGAGTGCTTCATCCAGAATGTCTTTGTACATTGCTGCATTCATCTTTCCCTCTATCCTGACTAGTCTCCCAGTTCCTGCCGCAGAAAAATATCCCCACAGCATGATGCTGTCACCACCGTGCTTCACTGTAGGGATGGTATTGGTCTGGTGCGGTGCCTGGTTTCCTCCAAACATGATGCCTGGCATTCACACCAAAGAGTTCAATCTTTATCTCGTCAGACAAGAAAATTTTGTTTCTCATGGTCTGAGAGTCCTTCAGGTGCCTTTTGGCAAACTCCAGGCAGGTTGCCATGTGCCTTTTACTAAGGAGTGGCTTCTGTCTGGCCACTCTACCATATAGGCCTGATTGGTGGATTGTTGCAGAGAAGGTTGTCTTTCTGGAAGATTCTCCTCTCTCCACAGAGGAACGGTGGAGCTCTGACAGAGTGACCATCGGGTTCTTGGTCACATCCTTGACTAAGACCCTTCTCCCCTGATCGCTCAGTTTAAACGGCCAGCCAGCTCTAGAAAGAGTCCTGGTAGTTCTCGAACTTCTTCCATTTATGGATGATGGAGGCCACTGTGCTCATTGGGACCGTCAAAGCAGCAGAAATTTTTTCTGTACCCTTCCCCAGATTTGTGCCTTGAGACAATCCTGTCTCTGAGGTCTACAGACAATTCCTTTGACTTCATGCTTGGTTTGTGCTCTGACATGCACTGTCAAATGTGGTACCTTATATAGACAGGTGTGTGCCTTTCCAAATCATGTCCAATCAACTGAATTTACCACAGGTGGACTCCAATTAAGCTGCAGAAACATCTCAAGGATGATCAGTGGAAACAGGATGCACCTGAGCTTAATTCTGAGCTTCATAGCAAAGGCTGTGGATACTTTTGTACATGTGATTTCTTAGTTTTTTTATTTTTAATAAATTTGCAAAAGTCTCGAACAAACTTTTTTTCATGTTTTCAATGTGGGGTACTGTGTGCAGAACTTTGAGGAAAAATGAATTTAATCCATTCTGAAATTAGGCTGTAACATAACAAAATGTGGAAAAAGTGAAGCGCTGTGAATACTTTCTGGATGCACTGTATGTGCCTTAACAAGGAAAGTAACCACAGTAATTATTTTGAGTTTCAAGTGACAAACAATAATGTTTAATGTTCATATAAATGTTTACAAAGGGAAAAAGAAGTTATACAGCCTGTAAGGCTTTTGAAAAAGGGAGATGTGGTGGAACCCAAGTGAATACTGCCATGCTTTTATTTGAGGAAGTCACTGTGTGTTTGTGTATGAGTGTTGCTTTATGAAAGCGAGTAAAAAAGGCTACTGAGTTCAACCTACTGCCTAAGCTATTGAGTACCCACCAGTGTTGGGGGTAGTTACTCAAAAAAGTAATCCATTACCAATTACTAGGTTTTTTTTTCCCACAATATCTTTATTGAACCTTTTTTTTTAACAAACATAACACAAACAATCAAACACTAACACTAAAGTACTACAAAAAAAAATACACTAAAAACACCAACAACCACCAACAAAATCAAGTCTTCAACAATGCTCCTCTGTTTAGTCTAGACAATCCATTACATAAGTATACATATTATGTTCACCAGTTTGGAATTTACAAGGTCCACACACATCATTCACCTTCTTCTTCAAGAGTTATGTTTAAATTTTTTACATAATCAATAAAAGGTCTCCATATATTCTCAAACACACTTTTCTTTGATTTCAGTATATAGGTTATTCTTTCTAATGGAAGGTTTGTTAACATCTCTTAACCACTGAGTCACATCTGGTCTATGAGTCTTTTTCCACAGTAATGCAATACATTTTTTGGCATTAAGCAAACTGAGGTCTATGAATGTTCTTTCACTTTTATTAAAGTTATGCTTTTTTGGGTACAGACCCAACAAAAACAGTTTAGGATTCAATATGATTTGTTTTGAAATTATTTTTTCAATTGTTACCCTCACCTCTTCCCAAAACATTCTAATTATTCTACATTCCCATAAACAATGAAATAGGGTTCCTTTACTTTCCATGCATTTTGTGCATGTATCTGGTATGTTTTTGTTATATCTATTTAACTCCACCGGTGTAACATACATCCGCATTAACCATTTAAAATGTATCAATTTAAGACGTACATTTATTGATTTGGTTTGAGCTTCTGTACAAGCCAATTCCCATTGTTCCTCTGAAATTTCAGTTTGCAGATCTTCTTTCCAGTAGTTTAATCTTTTCTGTGAGTTTTCACTTGAGGATAGTGTCAATGAGTTATAAAACTCTGAAATAATACCCTTTCTTTTACTATCTTTCATCAACATTTTTTCCAAGGATGAATAAATAGGTCGAGTGAGAGCATTATTTTGGTTTGATCGAATAAAGTTCCTAAGTTGAAGATATTTAAAAAAATGTGTTCTATTAAGATTAAATTTGATCCTCAGCTCTTCAAAAGACATTATATTATCTGAACATGACAAATATAAATCTTGAATTTTTTGGATCCCTTTTAAACTCCATACTTTAAACACAGCATCCACTCTCCCTGGTTTAAAATATTGATTACCCCATATTGGACTAATTGTGACAGTAAGTGTGGTTCTTTTAAATATTTTTTAGTTTCACACCATATTTTAATCATATGTTTTACAAATGGGTTTTTAACTTGTTTCTGTAATTTTTTTGCCGAGTCTGAATATATGAATATGGGAAGAGGTAAAGGCAAATTGTATGACTCCATTTCAGTCCAGTGAGGGAGATCATTTGATGAAAAATAATATGTCATAGACCTCAGTTGTGCCGACCAATAATACAACATAAAATTTGGACATTTCAGACCTCCACGATCAAATGGTAAATATAATAAAGACAAACGTAATCTAGCCCTCCTGTTGTTCCATATAAATTCCACTAACTTTTTTTTAATTCTTGAGAATAAATCTAAAGGTGGTGGTAAGGGAATGTATTGAAATAAATAAAGTATTTTAGGTAAGATATTACTTTTAAGTATATTGATTCTCCCGATCATCGACATTGGTAGTGACATCCATCTCTGAAGTAACTCATTAATATCTGTCATTAAGGCTTCATAATTGACACTGGCGACTGATTCTAGCTTAGGCACAATTTGGATTCCTAAATATTTAAACTGATTTACAACATTGAATTGATTTACCTCAGGGGCTGGGTAATTTCTCTGGGTCTCATTTAGCATAATATTGAAGATTTAGTTTTATTTATTTTATATCCTGATATTTCCCCAAAATTCTTTATTAAATTCAACAAGGTCGGAATTGATTTTTTAAGATTCGACATAAACAAAATTATGTCATCGGCATACAGGGAGATTTTATGTTCTGTTGGTCCAACTTTAATTCCATATATTTGTGACTGTAGACGTATCGCCATCGCTAAAGGTTCAATTGCCATAGTAAACAGTAAAGGTGAAAGTGGACAGCCTTGTCGACATCCTCTATTGATTTTTATTGATTTGAAATATTGTTATTTGTTAGGATTTCTGCTGTAGCATTATTATATATTATCTGAACCCATTTTATGAAATTATTTCCAAGTCCAAACCTTTGTAAGACTTCAAAAAGAAAGGGCCATTCGACTCTATCAAAGGCCTTTTCGGCGTCCAGTGATAGGACAGCTGTATCCGGTGCTTCTTTATTAGAATAAATAATATTAAATAGTCTTCTTACTTTATGGAAGCCTTGTCTTCCCTTTATAAAGCCATTCTGATCTCGATTAATAATATTTGGTAAAATTTCTTGTATTCGTCTTGCTAAAATTTTACAGATTATCTTAAGGTCGGCATTTAATAGGCTTATTGGTCTCATATTTTCACATTTATTAGAGGGTTTACCTGGTTTTGGCAACAGTATAATTAAGGCATTATTCATGTATAATGGTAAATTACTATTTTGAAATGCTTCTAAAACCATTTCCAAAAAAGGTTTTATTAATTTATTCTTAAATTTTTTATAAAGGTCAACTGGAAGACCATCTGGTCCTGCACTTTTTCCTGATTTCATATTATCAATGGCTAGCCCAACTTCTTCTTGACTAATTTTAGACTCCAGTATCTCCCTGTTTTCATTTGAAATACACGGTATAGATAGTTCGTTCAAAAACCCATTTAGTTTTGTTAAGTCAGATTCATTTTTGATGTCATATATTTTTCATAGTAATCTCTAAAGGCTCTATTAATTTCTAAAGGATCTATAACTACCTGCCCGTTACTTATAATATTGGTAATTGGTGTTTTAAATTCTAATTGTTTAATCTGCCATGCCAATAATTTTCCTGATTTTTCACCTTGTTCATAAAAAGATTGTTTCAATCTTAGAAGACTTGAGGCAACTCTATTCGCTGATTTTTTGTCATATTCAGCTCTCAAAATCAGTAATTCGTTCTCCAACCTTGGATCACTTCCTGCATATACTTTTTCTTGAAGAATTTTTATTTTATGTTCCAAATGAACTCTCTCCTCTCGAGTCTTCTTAGATTTTGAACCTGTATAACTAATAATATGTCCCCTAATAAAAGCTTTGAAAGCCTCCCACTTTACACATGCTGATGTTTGTGTAGTATTGATATCAAATAACTCATCTATCTGTTTTTCTATGTACTTAACAAATTCCTCATCCTGAAGCCATTTATGCTGAAATTGCCATCTACCTGGTTCCTTTGTCAATTTCTTATCTACATATATTAGACAGCAGGGTGCATGATCAGAGATCATGATGTTATCATAAAAGCAGTTTTGAATCTTGGACCTTAATTCTATGGAGATCAAAAAATAATCAATACGTGAGAAAGTCTTGTAGGTATTGGAATAACAAGAGTAGGCTTTAACTTGTGGGTTCATTTCTCTCCATATATCTAGCAATCTCAATTCTTTCATAAAATGAATAATGGTCATCCTACATCCATTGTGCGTACAGTCCAGTCCTGTTGATCTATCTATACCGGGATTCAATGTACAATTAAAATCCCCTGCTATTATATGTTGCCCTGTAAGTGATGATAAGATAAGAAATAAATTAGCAAAGAACTTTTGATCCTCTATATTGGGACCATATAGGTTTACCAAATTTATATTTTCTAATAACAAAGATCCTTGAATGATTAAATATCTTCCAAATTTGTCTCCAATTACATTTTTCACTTGAAATGGGACTGATTTATGTATGAGAGTCATAACTCCCCTGGCTCGGGATGAAAATGATGAGGTGAAAACACTTCCTTGCCATCTACTCCTAATTCTTTTTACATCCTCCTCTATTAGATGAGTTTCTTGTAAAAACACAATTTTTGAACCCATATCTTTTATTTTATTCATAACTTGTTTAAGTTTTTTTAATTTTTGTAGACCTCTGCAATTCCATGAAGTTAAATTAAGATTGACGCTTTGGTTTATGATCAATAGGGAGTTTAGGATTACCTTGCAGTGTAAACATGCTCATACAGAGAAGCAAAAACATGAGTGGTTGAACATTCATCCTACAAACTACACACAAACAAATTCCCCCTTCCCACATTTGTGGTAATCCCCCCAAAATCAAAAAAAAAAATTCCGTCTCCCGATATAGCCATTGACCGTTCCACACCCACGAGGACCAGCCAAAGCCACTCCTTCTTCATCCTCCCAATCACCCTAACTCTGCTGCTTTTAATGACATAACATTAACTCTCTTCTGTAGTTTTCCAACTTAACTCCAAAATTTTTAGCAACTTTGTACATCATAGTTTTTTTGTTTGTTTTTTTTAATATATAATACAATCTATATTTTGTAAACTTGCTATTTGCTTCAAGTCAGTCAGATGCCTGTGCAAATGCTTAAATATTCTACCTTATATTTTGTTCATGCTTAGCTCCCACCAGTCTCTTCTTGGATCTTCTTGATGAACTCCTGCGCCTCCTCTGGGGTCTTGAAGATGTGGGTTCTGCCCTCATACGTGGTCAACAGTCTCGCAGGATAAATTACACCATGACGAATCCCAAGGTTGCGCAGCTCTTTACGTACGGGATCAAACTGCTTCCTCAATTGTTGGATTCCTGTGGCCAAATCTGGGTAGAACCGCACCTGCTGATCCTGGTGTTTAATCTGGCCTTTAGCTCGCGCAGCGTTGAAGATCTTCATCCTGTCTCTGTTGCTGATAAACTTCATAATAATCGTCCTCGGTGGTCCCTTATCTCTCCGTGGGCCGATACGATATGCGCTTTCCAGAACGACTGCTGATTGCAGCTCCGCGCTGCCCAGCGCCTCCGGAATCCACTTTTCCAAAAAGGAACATGTGTCCCGACTTTCGGATTCCTCCGGTAGACCCACCAGCCTCAAGTTGTTCCGTCTTGACCGGGATTCCAAGTCCAAGACATTATTTTCCAGACTTTTATTTTTTTTTCCAAAGTGCGCACCTTTAATTGAAGACAGGTGACGTCATCTTCAGCACTAGAGACACGAAGCTCTACCTGCGCCATTCGTTCTACACAGTCACCCAATTCTTTTCTCATTCCTTCCAACGCTGCCATAATCCCATCAAACTTAGCGGAAAAGTCCGCTCTCATTGAACTAATGGCGTTAAGCACCGCACCTGTGCCGTTTCCCACATTCACCGCACCGCTGCTCGCTTCCTCCGCCATATATGGAGCTTCTTTATCTGCTGCATCACAGACGTGAAAGTCCGTTAATTTAGATTGTTTCGGCGGCTCGCTTTTTCCTCTACCTGGTTTTCCAGCCTTAGGCTTCACCGACATATCCTCGTCCAAATGCTGGGATAGGTTCTGTCCCAAATGAGAGAGTTATTTGCCGTTTTTTCGTCTCCAGGAGCAGAGCAGAGCGAGATGTGTCCCCCTCATGTGGCCGCCATAACCGGAAGTTACCAATTACTAGTTACTTTTAAAAAATGTAATCCCTTACTTTACTTAATTACTCATTGTCAAAAGTAATCAATGCCAGATTACTCCTGGATTACTTTCAGATAGCGTCAGTGAAATGTACCATATGTCCACATAAGTTTAACTGTATATGTCCAAACTACACATTTTTATAGCCTATACTAACAAATAAGACAAAGAAAAAGATTTTTTACTCTTCTGTCTTTAATGTAAAATTAAAATCTCCATGATGGCACTTAACAGAAATGTAAAACAACACTGGGAGTATGCAAATTTCACAAAATAAAAGCTTGAAAACATTGCACAAAGCTATATTCCTTTTATATATTGTGGCCAAGTGCAAACTTCATTTTTCAACATTTTAAGAATTAAACCTTTAAAAATGGGCAGTTCCTACCATCCAGTGTAAACATAAATTTCAGTTTGAAATAAAAATAAAACACTACTCTTGAATGTCAAGTTATAATGAAAGTTTTAAGGAAAACAACATGGCTTATCAAATATACAGACGTGGACAAAATTGTTGGTATCCCTCTGTTAATGAAAGAAAAATCCACAATGGTCACAGAAACAACTTGAATCTGACAAAAGTGGTAATAAATAAAAATTCTATGAAAATTAACCAATGAAAATCACACAATGCTTTTGAATTGTGGTTCAACAGAATTATTTTAGAAAACAAACTCATGAAACAGGCCTGGACAAAAATGATGGTACCCCTAGAAAAGATTGAAAATAAGGTGACCATAGGGACATGTTCAACCAAGATGTGTCCTCTAATTAACATCCCAGGTGTCTACAAACTTGTAATCAGTCAGTCGGCCTATTTAAAGGGTGACAAGTAGTCACTGTGCTGTTTGTTGACATGGTGTTTACCACACTAAACATGGACCAGAGGAAGCAAAGGAGAGAGTTGTCTCAGGAGATTAGAAAGAAAATTATAGACAAGCATGCTAAAGGTAAAGGCTATAAGACTATCTCCAAGCAGCTTGATGTTCCTGTGACTACAGTTACACATATTATTCAGAAATTTAAGATCCACGGGACTGTAGCCAACCTCCCTGGACATGGCCGCAGGAGGAGACGGATAATACGAATGGTTACAAAAGAGCCCAGAAGAACCTCTAAACACATTCATGGTGAACTCCATGGTCAAGGTACATCAGTGTCAGATCGCACCATCCGTTGTTGTTTGAGTCAAAGTGGACTTCATGGGAGACGACCAAGGAGGACACCACTGTTGAAAACAAATCATAAAAAAGCCAGACTGGAATTTGCCAAACTGCATGTAGACAAGCCACAAAGTTTCTGGGAGAATGTCCTATGGACGGACGAGACAAAACTGCAACTTTTTGTCAAGGCACATCAGCTCTATGTTCAGAGATGCAAAAATGAAGCATAGCAAGAAAAGAACACTGTCAATACTGTGAAACATGGAGGAGGTTCTGTTATGTTCTGGGGCTGCTTTACTGCATCTGGCACAGGGTGTCTTGAATCTGTGCAGGGTACAATGAAATCTCAAGACTATCAAGGTATTCTAGAGAGAAATGTGCTGCCCAGTGTCAGACAGCTTGGTCTCAGTCGCAGGTCATGGGTCTTGCAACAGGATAATGACCCAAAACACACAGCTAAAAACATCCAAGAATGGCTAAGAGTGAAACATTGGACTATTCTAAAGTGGCCTTCAATGAGCCCTGATCTAAACCCTATTGAACATCTGTGGAAGGAGCTGAAACATGCCATCTGGAGAAGGCACCCTTCAAGCCTGAGACAACTGGAGCAGTTTGCTCATGAGGAGTGGGCCAAAATACCTGCTGAGAGGTGCAGAAGTCTCATTGACAGTTACAGAAATCGTTTGATTGCAGTGATTGCCTCAAAAGGTTGTGCAACAAAATATTAAGTTAAGGGTACCATCATTTTTGTCCAGGCCTGTTTCATGAGTTTGTTTTTTAAAATAATTCTGTTGAACCACAATTCAAAAGCATTGTCTGATTTTCATTGGTTAACTTTCATAGAATTTGTATTTATTACCACTTTTGTCAGATTCAGGTTATTTCTGTGATTATTGTGGGTTTTTCTTTCATTAACAGAGGGGTACCAACAATTTTGTCCACGTCTGTACTTTAAACTAAGTTACCGGGGTAACTTAGTTTAAAAGTTTGCCCTGACAAACTTTGCACATTACCGTCATGTTCTTGTCCTTTCGCTCAACATATTCAAAGTAATGAGTATATCTCCAGCCACCAAACGCCGATTTACTCAACTCTTCCATTTGCATGATTCCCCTCGGCCGCTGCAAGTGCCGTTTGTGTTATGTCTGGAATTACCGTATAATGACTAGGCCAGCTCCACAGTCGAGCTTAGCTTTATTGCAGGGATTGGCAACACACAGGATACAGACACCAGGCAGGCGCATCAGATTTGGCAAAGAGGCCAGACTTGCGTGCCTGCTGATATTTATAGGAACACAGTGGCAGAAACGGAAGTGGGTGCCACTACTGCTTCTTCTTCTACTGTTTATTGGCAGTGCAGTTGTTTTCCCATTTTGTAAGTTGTTTAAAAGAAATGCTAATAACGCTATCTTTTCGGATTAGTAACTGTAACAGGATTACTACATTTATCAGACTAATGCGTTACATTACTGCATTACACTGAACAGTAATCAGATTACTGTAACACATTACAAAGTAACGTTTTACACCCAACACTGGTGTCCACACTATGCTCCCAAAATGCAGGATTACTTGTAATACCTAGAATCTCTAAAAGTACAATGGGAGGGAGAGCTTTTAGTTATCAGGCTCCTTTCTTATGGAACAAGCTGCCAATCTAGATTTGGAAGAAAGACTCAATCTCTGTTTTTAAGAATTGGGTTAAAATGTTCCATTGTGACAAGCATATATGTAGTTAGGATTGGATCGGGTGGCCTTGAACCTTCCCTTAGTTGTGCTGCTAGTAGGTTTAGACAGCCAAGGGACCTCCAGTGATGCAATGGGCTTCACTTCTTTCTCTAGTCTCAGTGTATTATTTTTGGCAGTCATTAACATCTGTTTGTTCTCTCCCATAGATTGAGTCCCCATTGTGCTGTTTGTTCTCTACATGTCTGTTCTTTTCTTCTTCTCTATCCCCTCACCCCCCAGCCAGTCACAGCAGATGACTGCCCCTCCCTGAGCCTGGTTCTGCTGAAGGTTTCTTCCTGCTAAAAGGGAGTTTTTCTTCTCCACCGTTGCCAAGTGCTTGCTCACAGGGGATCTCCTGATTGTTGGGATCTTTCTGCAATTGTGGGGTTTTCCCCTACAATTTGAAAGTGCTATGAGATGATTGTTGTTGTGAAATGGTGCTATATAAATAAAGTTTAATTGAACTGAATTGAATAGTACATGTCCATGGTTACTGTGGTAATGCACAGAGAAGGGAGGCCACGTTGCTGGGTGTTTCAAATGTGAAGGGCAGTGCTCTTAATTGATATTCCCTGAGAACAGAGCAGGGAATAGGGAGTGCTGTTGAAGTACATTGTGGATTGGAGCTCATGACAAATTTCCCCAAGGGAACAATAAAGTCTGTTCTATTCTACTCTTAGCGATATTTGTGTCAGCTTCCCATTTGAAATTAAAAATTAATGGATTCATGAATGCTGCAGTTTAAAATAAAATATTGTTGGTATGTATTCGCAGTCCACTGCTGGAACTTCTGAGAATTAGTCTTTCAAATGACTAATTAATTGACCTGTTAAGTGTAATTTTTTTTTGTTATATGGTGACTTCATAATCAAGTCACTGTTGTGGTCTTTTCTTACTTCCATTTACGCTGACTCTAAAATTATGGCATATAAAGATTTAATTTTAGTTTACCTTTTCAGCACCCCTTATTCACAATAAAATTCCCATGGCATGCACGCTCATGTTCACAGCCATAATGAAGTATGGAATGCAAATTGAGTATGTTCTGGAATTCAATATGAAACAATTTGTTTTTCAAATTTTCTACCCTTGTTAGGTTTTTTTGGCGGGGTACTGATGAAGCTACAGCATGAAATCCTACACATGTGTGTACCCACACACACCTACACACAAACACACACTTGCACCAAATCTCACTGTCTTAATTGTTTTTTTTTTGTTTTTTTTCCCTCCTGCCTGCACTCTCTTTTCTTCCAATCACTCTGCTTTCCAGCACTACATTTACTTTAGTCAATTAGTCCTGACTGCAGCACTGTTAAGAGTGGTCAACTACAAATCGTATTACTCCTCTCTCTCTCTGTCTGTCTGTCTGTCTGTCTGTCTGTCTGTCTCTCTCTCTCTCTCTCTCTCTCTCTCTCTCTCCCCCACACACACAAGCTTGGTGAGTATTGGTGGGGTGAAGCTTGGAGTACAAGAGCATCAGTTATCCCCCCCCCACCCCTGAGAGGAACAGTAAACTCAGCCTCCCTCCACTTACACTATATCTTACAGTGTAATTGCCAAAGAGAGCAAAGATCTACGGCGTTCTTTAATGAACCACACACATACCCCACACACCTTTTTTCTCCTCCCCACTCCTCATCCTCATTTATCTTTTTCCTCTTAAACCCCATTCTCTCATCTGTCTCTTTAGACCTTTTCTGTTCCACGTCCTACCAAAGCGCCCCCCCCATGTCCCTTCTGACTTCCTTCTCCCTCGATGCTCCATCCTCCTCTAGTCCCTCAGCTCTCCATCTGCTGTCCTCTTAATCAATGTTCTCTCCATTCTGCCGCTTTTTCCACTTTATTGGTTTCCTTGCTCAGCTTTCTCTTTTGTTTTCTCCTCTATATGTGATATCTCTGTAGAGTAGAGCTAATTCTATTTATAAACATGGCTGCATACATCTTATTCATCTGCTTTACTAATTGATTGCTTTTTTTAATCAATATTCTTTATGAACCATCACGATGTGCCTTGTTAGACATGCATCAACTACTTTTGACTACTTTAGAAATAATAAAAGGCCTCAATCTTCAGAGCTTGGCTGCCTTCCTGTAAAATAACATAAAAGACCAGAATAAAAGTTCTCACACTTCCCTCAAAGGTTACATTCACTAATTAAACTAACAAGCATGTCTTTGGCCTGTGGGAGGAATCCTGAGAACCTGGAGAGAACCCATGCAGCTATAGGGAAAAAATGTAAACTACACACAGAAAGGCCTCAAATGGCCGACTTTGTCATTGTCTTTGCTACAGGATATTACCAGCAGCAGCTCATCAAAGGATGCAAATAAATTAGAGTGGAAAAAGAGAACAAAAAGACCCATACACTGAGATGATAAACTGTATAAATTATTTGCAGTTTGTACATATTCTATTTTTCCTTCAAGGCATGACTATTTCTGTCATAAACTCCCTGTGTGCTTTTCCACAGCGCACGGAGGAGGAGATAAGGACGAGGATTTAAACGCTGGGTTATGCGCCACTCACATTTATTAACACGACAATACTGACACACAGTTACAAGTCAAATATTCCACTGTAGCTAGAGGAGTCCACCAGGACGCTCAACAGTCAATTGGCGAGGACCACCGGGGAAAAACACACACTGAAAATACTCACTGGACTGGAGCTGTCTGAGAAGTCCACATAAAGCTCAGAGTGAGAATAGTCCTCCTTTGACGTGACTTCATACGATGAACAATGATCGCAAATGAAGTGCAATGACCCAGCAATGACCCAGCAATGCATGACTGGAAAAAGGCTCCTTAAATTGCACGCATTGCTGGGGATGGTAGATTGGACGCACCTGGGCGAGACCCGGGAAAGTTGATGAGCGTAGCTGGGAACAGCTGATGGTAATCATTGAGGGGGTCGTGGTCAGACCAGCAGACTGTCAGCAGACACACAGCTGCCGGCCCCAGAGCAGTAGCTATGGATATGGTAACACCCAGGAAATACATACAAAACATGCATACACCACGGCACCGAGACCCACAGAGAGATCAGGACTGAGCCGGGGGAAACTAAGCCGGCTCGGTTCCTGACAGAGTCCCCCCCCCTTTTAAGGGGTGGATTCCCAGATACCCAAGGTAACATCGCAGACCTTCCCCTCCCCTCCTCTCTCCCCAAACAGGAACAAACAACACGAACCTGGGTGGGAGGTAGGGGGAACAGGAAAGGTGGGAACACAACACCTTGCTCAGGGTCCACAATAGCCCTCTTAAGTCCAAATATGTGGAGGCTCGGGAGGCTGCCCCGAGTCCCAGGCCCAGCAGGCGGTTTGATGGACAGAGTCTGGTGGCCTGCCGAACTGCATGGGCCATCTGGCCCAGAACCCCAGTCCCTCAGGCGGTCGGCCAGCGCTGAAAAGCCACCAGGGCCGGCAGGACGAAGCAGGAGGTGGCCTGCCCACCGGAAGGCTCACAGGGGGGTGACCGGATCATAGTGAGGGAATCCCCATGGCGTCGGACAGAGAGGAGAAGGGAGCCATGGCATCCTCAGGAAGATTCACAGCATCCTCGGTGGTCCCGGCTTGGGCCACAGCTGCACCCATGATGGACCCCAACCGGGCCGGCTCCGCTGCACCCGTGGTGGACCCCGACCGGGTCGGCTCCACTGCACTCGCGGTGGACCTCGACTGGGCCAGCTCTGCTGCACCTGCGGTGGACCCCGGCTGGGCTGGCTCCGCTGTCCCGGCGGTGACCTCTCGCTGAGGCTCCGCTGCACCAGCGGTGAACTCCGGCTAGAGCTTAGCTTCACCGGTGGTGAACTCTGGCTGGAGCTTAGCTGCACTGGTGGTGCACTCTGGCTGGAGCTTAGCTGTACCCACAGTGAACTCCAGCTGGACCTTAGCTGCACCTGTGGTGGTCTCCCCAACGGGGGAGGTCATGCTCCCCTTGACTCCTGGTGCTGACCCTCGATCCTCAGAGGCTTCTGGTGGGATCAGCTGCTCTCCGGCAACCCTATCAGGGGGCTCCGAACCCGGAGAGGGAGAAAGAGAGACCAGGTCAGGGTCACCGGCGGCGGCAGTGCCCAGTGAGGCGGCCCCGAGGGCTACTGTGAGCTGCCCCAGGTCCTCCTCACCATGAGTCAGGCAGTATGACATCGACATTGACACTATTGACATAATGGAGCACACTTGCCTGAACTCAGGCTCCACCGCCGTCCAGGACTCTGGCAACTTAGGCTGCGCAGGTTCTTTCGGTCCGTCGGGTGCTACACCCCCGTCGACCTCCTCCGGTACCACTGGGCCTGCGCTGT
Source organism: Pholidichthys leucotaenia (assembly GCA_020510985.1). Classification (NCBI taxonomy): domain Eukaryota; kingdom Metazoa; phylum Chordata; class Actinopteri; order Cichliformes; family Pholidichthyidae; genus Pholidichthys; species Pholidichthys leucotaenia. The sequence continues at coordinate 114,272,069 of CM035848.1, read as the reverse complement.
CATCTGTGGGCAACCCCGGTTGTGACAGCTCCTCTCCTGCGATCCTAGGAAGGAGCTCAAAGGGGATAGGAGAGGAGGAACGGTTAGGGTCGCCGGCAGCGGCAGAGCCCAGCAAGGGGAGTCCATATGCGGCTGGGAGCCGCACCCGGCTCTCCTCCCCAAGAGCCAGACAAGATCCCTCCATCAACGACAAATTAACTACTGGAGAGGTTACTTGCTTGGGCTCAAGCTCTACCACCATCCAGGACTCCAGTGATGCCAACGATGGCATTTGGGGTCCTGTCAGCTGGAGGTCTGGTCCGGGGGAAGATTCTGCATAATGGTGGCATCAGTCCTGGTGCTCCCGTGCGCCGTCTTCCTCGCCACTGGCTCCCCTGGCATGGTGGCCGAGGACGACCCTTCTGCTGATGTGACTTCATACGATGAACAGTGATCGCAAATGAAGTGCAATGACCAAGCAATGTGTGACTGGAAAAAGGCTCCTTAAGTGCATGCATTGCTGGGGATGGTAGATTGGACGCACCTGGGCGAGGCTGGGAAAGATGATCAACGGAGCTGGGAACAGCTGATGGTAATCATTGAGGGGGGCGTGGTCAGACCGGCAGACTGTCAGCAGACACACAGCAGACAACATAGCAGTGGCTATGGATAAGGTAACGACCCAGGAAATACATACAAAACATGCATACACCACGGCACCAAGACCCACAGAGAGATCGGGACCGAGCCGGGGGAAACCAAGCCGGCTCGGTTCCTGACAATTTAACTGTGACATTGAGACAAGCTTGTGCTGCTCTGTTCAAAATGTCCACTCACTCCCTTCCTCCTTACTCACTATACAGTGAATTCAGTTATAGTGGTCTGTACAAGGGGGTGCTGAAAAGTTAATAGGCTGAAAAGTTCATAGTGGTCAAATTTGACAAAATGTGGTTTATTTTTCAACATAGTTTCCCTTTTGGTCCACATACTTCTTTCATCGGTATTGCAGCGCTTGGAACCCTGCGGCTGAAAAATAAACCACATTTGGTCAAATATGACCACTATGAACTTTTCAGCCTATGAATTTTCAGCACCCCCACGTATAGTAAACTCAATATAACAATAAAATTATCGACTTTCAGACACTATTTATAACATCATCATTTTGAGACAGTAAAACATAACAGAATAATGGTGTTAAAAATTGAATGCCTGTATGTTTTTGTAGTTAACATTAAATCAAATCATTTTTACTCTATTAATAAATATGAACACCTAAGGCAGTTTATATTGTGATGTGAAGCTCTTCTCTCACTGCTCCATTGGCTGTGCATTGCATTATGGGATACATATGCTAATGTAGTGACCATCAGTTGTACAATACTTTTCAAAATGCATTATGGGATATTTTCAGTGCACTATATAGTGAATGAAATTTTCAGTAAAGATTTCAAACAGCACTACAAAATGGCTGATTCACTATAGTAGTAGTATAGTAGACTATATGGGGAGCAAGTGAACATTTCAAAGACAGCGTGTGAAAACTGTAACAGAAGCCAAGACTGGCTTTTCTCCTTTGATCAATGAATTAACCAGTCACAAATGAGTTCATATTTGTTGCACTGGAAAATTCTCTAACTCCTTGCATTGTGAGAGAAAAACTTAAAGGAGTCACTGTCTGCACTTTTTCCACATTTTAATAGCTCATACACGTCTTAATGAAGTGTTTGTGACATATTTTGTTTACATTTTGTTTAATTTTTTAATTATTGAAGCAATTTTTTAAAAAAGTTTTCCTGGCTTTCTTGAAACGCTCTGATTTAAAACATTCATTTTAAGAAACACCCTTCAGCTGTTCAATTCCTCCTTCTCACGTCAGTTAGCCATTAGCTTAGTAACTCCTAGTCTCCTTCTAGCTTGGATGAGCAGCGCTGGTTCATTGATCCGCAGTCGGTTGTGTGTCTCGCGTCGTTCTGGCCCGTCTCCCAGTGGTCTTGCCGGGATGCCACAACACATGGCCAGTGCCACTCTGATCGCCGCAACCCAAGCCAAGCTGCTGGATCTCAAAGTGCAGTATCTCGTTCCGTGGGACTCACTCCACCCCACTACCATGACCAGCTGGTGGATGTGCCATCACAAAGTGGCTCCTCAACGTTGCCTGTGCGGTGGAGCAGAGTCGCGTGAAACCCCAGAGGATGGTGGGGAAGCTCTGGGGGTGCAACCTCGGGTTACATCGTAGGCGGTTGCCATGACCAGTGCGGCTGCGGGGTCACAGCGGGGCCGCTGGAGGGTGGGTCGTAGCGACATGGGGTATCTTGTGGACTGTGGACCGGTGAACCAGGTGGTAACAGGGATGGTTATTAGGGTGACTAAGATCTGAAGAAAACAACAATATAAGCCGCGCTTGGTTTAAGCTTCCTGGTATTAGCTTGGGGACTAATAGCTCAGACTGGAGTGGTGGCCAAGTTGGTAGAGCATCTGCTCCACAACCGGGAGGTCGTGGGTTCAAATCCTTGCCGTGTCATACCAAAGACCATATAAAAATGGTACTTTCTGGCTTGGTGGTCAGCATAATAGAATGGGGAAAGGAAAGTTAATGCAAAGAGCTACCAGAGGACTGACCTCCCCCCATTGTAGCTTTCACTTCTTACAGTAGCTGTGTGGCCTAGGGTCAGTGAAATGGAGATAGGTGCCATCATGGTGTCCCACATGCTGTGGAAAGGATTACACTTAACTAATAGCTCAGGGGCTAATACCTTTAGCATCCCTTCAGCTACATAACAGACAGCTAGGTGGGCCAATAATAGAACAGTGGGCTGGTCTCAAGGACTGCAGTGGGTAGGCTTTTTGAACACTTGACATAGAAGAATGACCAGGAAGAGTCAAAAACGTTTTGGGGAGTTTCTCTGAGAGAAAAACAAGATAAAGGCAGTGTGCTTTTTTTCATATTATTGACTGTTCAGAAAATTTTTCTTGGCTAATTACATGACCAGTTGACACATTTGAGACAGTTAAAACCTAAAAACACACCATTTTTCAGTCAATGACCCCTTTAAGGAATGTCAGCCTCCTCTTTCAATCAATGACAATCAGAATTTTTCCACCGTTGCTGTATCGACACTTTTCAACCAGCAAGCACTAGCTATGATGGAGAAGGATAGAGTACAGCATGTGGAAAATAGATAGATAGAGAGATAGATAGATAGATGTACTTTATTGATCCAAAACTGGGAAATTACGAGGGGGCGGGGGGGCTGAAAAGTTCATAGTGGTCAAATTTGACCAAATGTGGTTTATTTTTCAACATAGTCTCCCCTTTGGTCCACACACTTCTCCCATCTGTGTTGCAGTGCTTGGATCCCTGCGGTTGAAAACTAAACCACATTTGTTCAAATTTGACTACTATGAACTTTTCAGCCCCCTCCTCGTACAGTTTAACAGCAGCATGACACAGTAAGATGACCAAACCAACAGAAATTCACACAACATAGGAAAAGGAGTTACCCAGGGAAGTAAAAAAAAAAAGCTTAGATGACTTTATATACTACACAGACTACTACCAAGTTAAATAAATGATGATTTGTATGAATCTATGGATAGCACTGACTGTACAGAGAAGGTTTATAAGGCACATGGCGAAATGTGAGGTACCAATTAGACTGTAAGATCGAGTGTGGCTGCATTGTTATGACCTAGATTTAACATTAGAGTGAGTTATTGTACAGTGAAATGGCATGTGGCAGAAACGATTTCCTGTACGTGACTGTTCAGCAGCGGAGCTGTAGCAGTCTGCTGGAGAAAGTGCTCTGCTGTCTGTCCAGTGTGTGGTGGAGGGGGTGATCAGGATTATCCATGCTGGATAGCAGTTTGCCCAGTGTCCTCCTCTCCACCACAGTCTCAAAGGTCTCCAGCCTGAGACCTATGTCAAGCCTGCTGATGTCGCTGGCTCTGATACCGCAACCCCAGCAAACAGCAGCAGAGAAGATGGCGCTGGCAACGACGGCCTGATACAAGAGCTCCAGCATCACTGCACACATTGAAAGATCTCAACTTCCTCAGAAAGTAGAGTCCGCTGGTTCCCTTCTTGTGCACAACATTGGTGTTAAATTTCAAGTCCAGTCCGCTGCTAATAATTGCACTCAGGTATTTGTAGTCCTCCGCTACCTCCAGATCCGTCCCCCTAATCCGTAATGACTGTGTAGGCGTCCTCTTCTTCCTGAAGTCAATCACCATATCTCTGGTCTTGCTAACGTTCAGCCTCAGGTGATTCTGCTCGGTACATTCCATAAATATGTCATGTTTCTGAGCTCAGGTTTTCTCTGAACTCAAATCTTCACTTTATTTTCAGTATTATTTATCTGTAAGTCTGTTTTTGGGTTTTCTGTACATGTGTGTTGGTTTGCTTTCCTGTTTCATGGCAGAGCTCTGCTCTCATTGCTCTGCTCTCTCAGGCTGCCTGACACTTTTCATCGGACCATCTGGTTCATCCAGGACTACGGCCGGCCACCCCAACTCTGGTGCCCTGGGACTGTGGGGGGCCTTAGGGTCTGACTGGGCGCAGGTGCGGGGGTTGTACTGAGTGTGTTTTCCCTCATTAGCCTGTTCCCTCACCTCCCACCCAGTGTAGTTTTATGGCTGTATTCCCTCTCTGGGGGGAGGGGGGGTCTCCTTGGTGTTGCCTTGGGTTGTCTGGGGCCACCCCTTTATGGGGGGGGGGGGGGGTCCTGTCATGTTTCTGAGCTCAGGTTTTCTCTGAACTCAGATCTTCACTTTATTTTCAGTATTATTTATCTGTAAGTCTGTTTTTGGGTTTTCTGTACATGTGTGTTGGTTTGCTTTCCTGTTTCATGGCAGAGCTCTGCTCTCAATTCCCAGGCACATCCTCCAGCTGATTGCTGTGCTTCAGGTCCTTTCAGCTGCAGTCAGCTGGTAATTCGGTCACCTTGCCACTTGCACCTGCAGCTTGTTAGTTCCCCACTATTTATTTGTCTGCTGCACTCTCCATCAGTGCGGCAGCCACAAGGATGTTCAGACTGTTCTCCTGCTCCTAGGGAAGTCTCCCCCTCTTCATCCTCCTGGGACTTCTCTGCCCAGGAGAAGCTCATCTGTGTAAGTTTTTGTGTTGTCTACATGGTTATTGTTGAACAGTTATGTCTTTTCTGTTAATAAATGTGATCACTGCAGTCATAGCGTTTGAGTTTGTTTTTCCCCCAGAGGGGCGTTCATGACAGATGGCTGCCGCCAGTAAAAAAAAACAAAAACAAAAAACCCCCCCCTCAACTTCTGCAGTGAGGCATTTGTTTTCACCATTTGTGTGTTTTTTCACCCACCTGTTTTTTGGAGTTCACCATGGATGAAATAGAGTGGCGGGCAGTGTGCCTGCTGGAGCGCATTTGGTCATGGACCTGAGCCTCCCGTTCTCCCGGGACAGTCTATGAGAACCGAGAAGACGCAGCGCGAGTCATGCAGGCAGTCCCCAATTTATGGAATCATCAGAAGGCTATGGATAGCCTCTTTTCCATTTTTCCTTCCCATGCACAGAGGAGGGGCTGAGAGAGGTGATTCCGATGCCTTCATCAACTCCTGCGCATTTGCCGCCAGCTCCAGCTCCAGCTCCACGCAGTCAGAGTCATCCCAACGCACTGTCCCTGTCAAATAAACTAATCTACTACTACTACATCATCAGAGGACTACTCTTTCCCCAGCAACCTTTCTCATAACACCGAAGCAGAAGCCTCCCACGCCGGTACAGCCTTCGGTCCTTTTTTCCCCAGCTGTTTAGTCAGCTTCCCTCCTCACTGTATCGGTCTCTCCTCGCTTCCCTCCGGTGCGCTGTCCCGCTGCTGAGAGGTCTCCCGTTTGTTCCCCAACGACACCCACTTCCATGTTGGTGGAACCGACTCCTCCACAATCTACAGAGAGAGTCAAGATCACCGGTGACACGGAGAGGGATGACTGTCTGTCTCCAGCAGCTGAGAACTTAAACATCTGGGAGGTCAGGCAAGTGTTTTTTCATTCTCTTCCACCTTGTATTGATAAGCCTTGTCTGCCTCCCGAGGGAGAGTTTCAGAATAAGCAGTCCTCTGAGCTCTTTCCTCCAGCTGCTACTTCTAACCCATCTCCTCTCCAGACTCATCCACTCCAGCGCCAGGGCGTGCACCAACACCATCACAGCAGCAGCGTCGTCCTGCTCCGGACCACCGGAGGAAGAATCTCGCCTCTTCTGCAGCCTTTCTCCGCACAGTGAGCCCGGCTATTCCCGCAGCAGTTTCTCCCTCCTTTTTTTCCTCGTCAGCTGTTCCACCAACCCAACCTCTCTCGACTACTGCTGTGAGGCCCATCCCCTCGGTGTCTCTCCTCACTGACAAGAGGTGTTTCATTTTTCCACCGGCTACTCCCGTTCTTGTGGCTAGAGGGGTGGCTCCTCAGCAATCCACAGAGGGGTCCAAGACCACCTTACCCACACTGAAGGACGACGCCCAAAGCATAGCAGCAGACAACATCATGATCTGGGAAAACAGGTAAGTTTTATTTCATTCAACTCCTATTTATGATGAAATGTCTTGCCTAATTCCCGGTAGGAAGACTCAGGGAAAGCAGTCCCCTGAGTCCTCTGCTGTAATGAACTGTCCACGTACTCTCTCTGTGTCTCCTCCTTCTCCTGAGTGCTTGCCGGATCCGGAATCAAGCCGCCGATCGATGGAGGAGCCAGTGGGTCTGGAGGATCCGATGCCAGAGCTAGCGCGGAGTCAAACCCCAGTTTCCACGTTGGAGGAGTCTCCACCGTGGGTCACGGCAGCTGGGGTGATGAAGACTGCTGTCACCATCTTGCCTGCTGTGGAGGCCGTCGCAGCAGAGTCAGAGACTAAGCTGGACCCCCTGATGGCTGAGCCCAAGACGACATTGCCTGGATCGTCGGAGTCCTGGATGGCGGTGGTGCTTGAACTCAGGCAAGTACTCGCTTTTGTCTTTCTCCTCTCTGTATTAGAGAAGTCTTGCCTGGCTTTTGGTGAGGAGAGCCAGGTGCAGCCGTCCGCTGCATCTGAGCTCGCCTTGTCGGGCTCCGCTGCTGCTGGCAGCTGACTTCTCTGCCCAGGAGAAGCTCATCTGTGTAAGTTTTTGTGTTGTCTACATGGTTGTTGGTGAACAGTTATGTCTTTTCTGTTGATAAATGTCCTCACTGCAGTCATAGCATTTGAGCTTGTTTTTCCCCCAGAGGGGCGTTCATGACAAAATATGCCTACCAATGTCAAGTTACAATTTGAACACTAGCTTCAGATCAACAACTCACTCCAAATCTAAGCATTATCTAGAAATCAGGTGCAGCCCAATCATGCTTCCTCAGTTTGAACACCTATGCTAGAGTGGAGTGGCTAACTGGCTTGACAGCATTAGCAAAACCATTTTGTTGGAGAGCTACAAGCAACTGATGAGTTGAAATTGATTTCTGTCCTGCATGTTGTATATTTTTGTTGGTGCTACAGTTATGATGCATAAGCTTTTGTTTAAATTTGATGTCTACTTTTCTTTATCAGTTTTTATCTGAGTGAGACTTGAGCAGGCTGGAGTCGTCTTCAATAGTGCGTTGGTCAGGATGGTCTTTGATGTTGTGGTACCTTTGCAAGGTCTTCAAACTGAGTGTGTGTCTGTGCATTTCATATTTTACAAACTAAAAATTTGTGTTAACGGTGAGGTGTTGTTCATAGAACCCAAATGCCAGAGCTTTGTTTTTCAAGGTTTTAATAACAAAAAGAAACACAGCACACTGGCTGGAAAAACACAACTTATGTGAAAAACTAAACTTAAAGAAATAAGATGACTAGACACAACAAGACTACAATGAAGACAGGAGGACGCCACAACCTGCTGAAGGACGGCGTCCTTAAATGCACTAGACCAGGGGTATCCAATCATGTGGCATGGAGGGCCAAGACTCTGCAGGTTTTCTCTTCAACCCAGTCCCTTCAGCAGGTGTTTTCACTTGTCAGTAATGAACTTACTTACTTACACTTGTCAGAAATTCAGTGGAATCTGCTGTTGAAGACACTGGTTGGAGGTAAAGCCTGCAGGGTCTTGGCCCTCCATGGCACAGATTGGACACCCTGCACTAGACATAATGAACGTAAACAAACAGGTGTGTACAATCAGAAGCTAACGGAAACCAATAATAACTGACACAGGAGGAAGACAGAGGTGACAGGAGGGGCAGGGCTGCACAGATGAACACCAGCAGGGAAGACACAAAACATGAACAAGAGATTAGGGACAACACGACCGTGACAAATAATGATAATGATAACAAACAATCATACAAACTAAACTCAAGTCCAGGATCAGAATAATACTAATAAACTAAACTAAGGGGAAAACCAACAGACCAAGATATAAATCCATCCATCCATCCATCCTCTTCTGCTTAATCCTTTTCGGGTCGCGGGGGGGCTGGACACAAGGCAGAATTATAATAACGACAACACAGCAAAATAATGATAATGATAAACTCAGAACATAAAAACAGTAAACTTAAAGTGTGAGCATGGTCCTCTGCCCATGCACATATTCAAACAATTTGGAGTCCTTTCAAACAGGGTTCCCTGAAACATTCAGGTTTCTGCGGGAAATTTTCTAATTTCACTCCTTAAGGGATCTCTTGCACAATGTAGAATAACATACTTTCGCATTCCAATCTGCCCGTATTTCCGGTTTTGCTTCCATCATATTTTCCCATTCCCTTGTGCATTCTCGTCAATAAATCAATTTTATCACTTTCACTTATCATTGTACATACTGGAAATAGTGTGTGGGCAGATTGTTTTTTCTTTATAAAGTTCGTGTTTCATATTTTGATCGTTTTTGTAACAATACTGAGCCATTTAATAGTTCCCCAGTTAGCTTAGCGGCTAGCAGCTATCATGTTTGTTCATGTCTGTGCCAAATACATACCACTGCATGGGCTTTAATAGACCTGTGGAACTCACTGAACCATACTGGTATGTCCCACTCTCAGTTGTTACCAGACTTGTTTTAATACTTTGTGTATGATAGATAGATAGATAGATAGATAGATAGATAGATAGATAGATAGATAGATAGATAGACCCACCTGGTGGTCTCTTCTTCGCTAAGGGGGTCACCATCATGCCCAAAGACTTCCAGCTGGCCCGCTGCATCCGCGGAGAGAGAGCTTAGACTTTCTGCTGCACATCCACCAGCCATAATGCTCTGCACTGTGTGTCTATATATATACATTTATAGTAATATGGACATATGTTTGCTAGATGTTGTTTTTTCTTGCCTTCTGATTGTTGCTCTGAGTGTTGCTGTCCCTGTGCTGTTGCAATCCTGGAATTTCCCCATTGTGGGACTAATAAAGGCTTATCTTATCTTATCTTATCTTATAGATAGATGTACAGTACTTTATTGATCCAAACTGAGAAATTACAGTGTTGTTATGTGGGAACAGATTAACATGTGCACACCACTGAAGATCAGCCCATGCTCTGCTTTACTTTCATATGCCACGCAAACTCACAATGCACTCACACTGGTGTCACATAACCATGCCTCGAAAAGGCAAACCTAGACAAAACATCCCCCACCCCAACAAAAAAAAAAAAAAAAGAAAAGAAAAGAAGCATGGCAATGAATATGTGACTAACGGAACTAACTGAAGGAATAGCAGAGTGACAACAGTCCCCAAGAACCATGTCCGTAGAAATGTCAGCAATCCCCCACCCCACCGTAAGTATGATATTCTGTGATGTAGTCCTGTAATGGCAAATGGTAAATGGCGTTCACTTATATAGCACTTCATTCTGGGCTGAGACCAGAATGAAGCCATTTTGTTGTGGCGTTGTGGATATCAAACCCAGACCCAGTATGAGATCTGAATGAACCCTTTGAGTGTGAGAATTTGCATGCCCCTAGTGGCAGAGCGCGGCACTACGCCTGCCTTCTCACTCTGTCAAAAGCAAGTGAGAAATTTCTGTTTTTTTTTTAAATGTGCTGATTTCTTGTTCATGTACTTTGAAGATAAGATGATGAGGTACCTCTGTACAAAAAACGGTGTCAAAAGACTGAACCATTTTTTGTGTAAATACGTCCAAAGTCCAGTTTTGATTGAGTTATGGAATTTAAAGAGGTGCCTTGACATTATGCAAATTAGACGCATAAATTTTTTCCTATCTGAAACTTTGGATCATATTTTACATCTTTCTAATTGACAGTAAGCCATTATCTCTTACCCCTTTCAAGTTATAGCCTTGGAAATCTGAACTATTTTATTGACAAAAAATATTTACCACTCTTGACCACTAGGGGTTATGTCGCAGTTTGGCAACATACACACTCATAGGGTTAAGGGTGGTCGGGCCCTGTGCCATTTGTCCACCTTTTCCTTCATTTCCGGCTGCTGTGCGACCATGGTTTTCTGAATCTGAGTGAGCGAGGGCTTGTTGGATGCCTCAGTGGGTGCTTGGAGCCTGTTCAAAATCCGTTCCAGTTCACAGCCAAGCGTTAAAGATGCTGGTAATGCCTGAGAGGTGCAGCGTTTGCCTGCCCTGTAGTGCAGCACCGTTTGGTTCAGTGCCACCTCGAATGTGTAGCCTTGGGCCAGGTGTGCTCGGATTCTGTTTTTCAGCGTACCATTAAAATGCTCCACCCCTCCATTGGCTTGGGGGTTATAGAAAGCAGTCCTGATGTGTCTGATGCCTCTGCTTGCCAGGAAGTCCGAGAACTCAGCAGATGTCATCTGGGGTCCATTATCAGTTGTTCCGGCCCTCGCCAACCCCCAGCATGCAAATAGACTTTCCAATATCTGGGTTATGACCTGCGACATCACCGTTCCCACTGTTATCACCTCGGGCCACTTTAAGTGGAGATCGTAAACAACTACAAGAAAACGGAGATGAGGAACACCCTGGCCATGAGTTTCACCACAGATGTTGATCTGTATATGGTCCTAGGGTGAGAAGGCCACAGAAGTGGCTGTAGAGGTGCACAAGGTGGCGGCCCAGTTTTGCTGCTGAGGAGACATGATGGGCAGTCCTGGACCAGGTGTTCAATATCCCGGTCGATGGCTGGCCACCATACTAGTTCACTGCACCGCTGCTTGACTTTGACAACTCCTAGGCGCCCCTCATGTGCCATCGCCAGCATGCGGGCACGTAGGGTGCTTGGGATGATTGTGCAGAGGCTCCTTGAGATGAGTATGTCTGCCCAGCAGGCCAGCTCATTCCTCACGTTGAGAAATGGTTCCAAATCTTCTGGGATTTTAGATGGCCAGTTGTTCCTGATGTACTCACACAGTTTAGACAATACTGGGTCTTCACTGACTCTGCTTGTAATTCCTCAAGTGTGACAACAGGCTGCAGAGGTCTACAGAGTGTTTGAATGAGGTCTGGTTCCTCATTGCCCGACAAGGCAGAGGGGTTTGGTGGGACAGAAGGTACTGGGGCTGCAATGAAGTGAGAGAGGAGGTCCGCCACCACATAGTTTCTCCCTGGTATGAAGATGAGATCATAGTAGTACTGATGAAGACGATCAGCTCAATGATAAAGTCGCAATGGCTTGTGTCCTGTGCCAAAGGTTGAAAGTACTGTAGTCAGGACCTGATAGTTAGTTCTGATGGTGAAGTGGTGGCCGTAGAGGAACATGTGGCATTGCTCACACACCCACACACAGGCCAGTGCTTCACCCTCACCCACTGAATAGAAGAAGAAGAAGAAGAAGAAGAAGAAGAAGAAGAAGAAGAAGAAGAAGAAGAAGAAGAAGAAGAAGAAGAAGAAGAAGAAGAACTTTATTTACAGGTGCATCTCAATAAATTAGAATGTCATTGAAAAGTTAATTAAATTCAGTAATTCAATTCAGAAAATGAAACTCTTATATTATATAGCTTAATTACACACAGAGTGATTTATTTCAAGTGTTCATTTCTTTTAATTTTGATAGTTATGGCTTACAGCTCAAGAAAACCCAAATTCAGTTTCTCAAAAAATTAGAATATTTCATAAAATTAATTTTAAAAAATGTTTTTTTAATAGAAATGTTGGCTGACTGAAAAGTATGTCCATGTACACACTCAGTACTTGGTCAGGGCTCCTTTTGCATGAATTACTGCATCAATGTGGCGTGGCATGGAGGTGATCAGTCTGTGGTACTGCTGAGGTGTTATGGAGGCCCAGGTTGCTTTGACAGTGGCCTTCAGCTCGTCTTCATTGTTGGGTTTGGTGTCTCTCATCTTCCTTTTGACAAAACTCCATAAATTCTCTATATAGTTGAAGCCAGGCTAGTTTTATGGCCAATAAAGCACAGTGATATCATAACCATTAAACCAGGTTTTGGCACTTTTGGCAGTGTGGGCAGGTGCCAAGTCCTGCTGGAAAATGAAATCAGCATCTCCATAAAGCTTGTCGGCAGAGGGAAGCATAAAGTGCTCTAAAATTTTCTGGTAGACGGCTGCACTGACTTTGGACCTGATAAAACACAGTGGACCGACACCAGCAGATGACCTCTTTTTAGATGAAAGTAAATTTTGCATTTCATTTGGAAACCAAGGTCACAGAGTCTGGAGGAAGAGTGGAGAGGCACAGAATCTAAGTTACTTGAGGTCCACTGTGAAGTTTCTACAGTCAGTGATGATTTGAGGAGCCATGTTATCTGCTGGTGTTGGTCCACTGTGTTTTATCAAGTCCAAAGTCAGTGCAACCATCTACCAGAAAATTTTGGAGCACTTTATGCTTCCCTTTGCTGACAAGCTTTATGGAGATGCTGGTTTCATTTTCCAGAAGGACTTGGTGTCTGTCCACACTGCCAAAAGTACCAAAACCTGGTTAAATGACCATGCTATCACTGTGCTTGATGTGACCAGAAAGCTAGCCTGACTTCAACTCCATAGAGAATTTATGGAGTATTGTCAAGAAGAAGATGAGAGACACTAAACCCAACAATGCAGGCGAGCTGAAGGGCACTATCAAAGCAACCTGGGCCTCCATAACACCTCGGCAGTACCACAGGCTGATCACCTCCATGCTATGCTGCACTGATGCAGTAATTCATGGAAAAGGAGCCCCGACCAAGTATTGAGTGTGTACATTGACATACTTTTCAGTTGGCCAACATTTCTATTAAAAAAACATTTTTTAAAATTAATTTTATGAAATACAGTATATTTATGAAATATTTTTTTAAATTTTTTTTAGGGTGGCGCGGTGATGGAGCACAACTCACCCTTGGCCTGGGGATCCTGGGTTCGATCCCAGCCCCCGACCAACAGTGATCTGTGTGGAGTTTGCATGTTCTCCCCGTGTCTGCGTGAGTTTACTCCGGTATTTCTCCTGTTTCCTCCCACATGCCAAAAACATGCAAGTTAGGTTAATTGGCATCAAACTGGGGATTCTAAATTGTCCTTAGGTATGACTGTGAGAGTGAATGGTTGTCTGTCTCTCTGTGTTGGCCCTGCGACGGACTGGCGATCTGTCCAGGGTGTACCCTGCCTCTCGCCCAAAGATGCTGGGATAGGCTCCAGCCCCCCCCCCCCCCCCCACGACCCGAGAAGGATTAAGCGGAAGATGAATGAATGAATGAATGAATGAATGAATTCTAATTTTTTGAGAAACTGAATTTGGGGTTTCCATGAGCTGTAAGCCATAACTATCAAAATTAAAAGAAAAAAAAACACTTGAACTACATCACTCTGTGTGTAATGAATCTATAAAATATAGGAATTTCATTTTCTGAATTGAATTACTGAATTTATTTAACTTTTTGACGACATTCTAATTTATTGAGATGCACCTGTATATAGCACGTTTCTCAGATGAAGATCATAAAGTGCTTTGACAGTAAAAATGCAGAGTAATATAAAAACAAGGAAATAAGATAACACAGCAATTTAAGCCAAAAGAAACATTAAAACATACAATTAAAATGATAAAATAATAGAATAAATAAATACAAACAATTAAAAAGATAAAATAATAGAATAAATAAATAAAAAACCAGGCCACCAGTCATTTATAAGCTCGCCTAAATAACAGTGTATTCAACTGTTTTTTAAAAGAGTCAACCGAATCAGTCAGATGCAGAGACAGAGGGAGCGCGTTCCACAAATGGGGCACAATGGACTGGAATGACAGATCGCCTCCAGTTTTATAGCAGGTTTTAGGGACCGATAAAAGATTCTGGCCTGAAGATCTGAGTGATCGACCTGAAGAATATGGGGTTAAAAGATCACAAATGTATTTTGGGGCTTGGCCATGAATTGCTCTAAAGGTCAAAACTAGAATTTTAAAATCAGTATTAAATTTGGCTGGTAGGCAGTGAAGAGTGACTAAAATTGGGGTGATATTTGTGAGCTCCGGTTAAAAGCCTGGCCACAGCATTCTGAACAGTCTGTAGGTGGTTTAACAAACCCTTGTTAAAACAGGTAAAAAGAGAGTTGCAGTAATTGATTCTGGATGAAATAAAAGTGTGAATAATCATCTCTAGATCTGAGCTTGATAATACATTTTTGAGCTTAGAAATGTTCCTCAGGTGGAAAAAGTAGTTTTTGACTAGTTGCTTTGAATGGCTATCCAAGGCCATTATACTGTCAAACAGCACCCCCAGGTTTCTGATGCTTGACCGTACCGTGGAGCCCAGAGATCCGAGGTGCTGCTTGATGAGAGGAATTTTCACATCAGGTGCAATAATCAGTGTCTCAGTTTTATCAGAGTTCAGATGGAGGAAGTTACTGTTTAACCATTTTTTGATGGTAGACAAACAGGCGAGTAGATCAGATAGCTATTTAACTCAAATTCATGAAATGAGCAATAGAGCTGAATATCATCTGCATAAAAGTGATAGAACACATCCTTAAAAAGGACTCACTCACTTCCGACATCTCCAGCACCCATTCCAGTGACTACCACCACATCCTTCAGGAGATCGCCAGACCTCCGGGCGCTCCGTGGTTCGTTATGCCCCGCAAGCAGTGCTGATGACGGGAGAGGAAGCAGAAATGAGGCTGCAGGGCTGGCCTTGGTGGCCAGCTGTGAAAACTTTGCTCCAAACCACTGTTAACTTCAATTTTCCTCACCAATGCCAGATCCCTCACCAACAAAATGGACGAGCTGTGTACGGAGATTGCCTATAATCGCTATGTCCGGGACTGTTGTGTTCTGATTGTGACTGAATCATGGCTGAATGAACGCATTCCTGCCGCCGCTGTGGAACTACCTGGCTGAACTACACATCATCTCGACCACAATGCTGATTCTGGTAAGGGAAGGGGGGAGGGCTCTGGGTTTATGTGCTTCAGAGTTGGTGTAAAAACAGCAGAATAATTCATAGCCACTGTTCACTGGACTTGGAGGCCATATCCTTCCTATGGAGGCCTTTTCATCTCCCCCACAAGCTAACGACAGTAATTTTAACAGCTGTTTACATTCATCCTGATGATAAAGTTAACTTAGCACTCGATCACCTCCAGCACATTGTTAGCAAGCAGCAAAGAGATCCTCCCAACGCAGTTCACATTATTGCAGGGGATTTTAACAAAGCATGCTTAAAGTCTGTACTCCCCAAATTCTACCAACATGCTAACTCTTTAACTTTCCGGCTGTCATACAACATGTGCGTAACCTGCTGCCTATGTTGCAGGTCCACGCCTGTCACGTGATGTATCCCAAAAGTAACAAGCATTTCACATCACAAGATGTCAGACGTATAGCTTACTGCTCTTCACTGGAGGACTTCACCCAAACAAGCCGCCTCAAGACATCATTTCCGGAAACACAAAGAAGAGAATGTAAACAAAGGGTCCATCCCAACATATATTTCCACATGGAGGAAGCGTTTGCTCCAAATTTTGCCAACTATGATTCTAAAAAGAGACTAACTTCTGAAGGGAAATATTGATGTTTTGTGACAGCAGAAGATGGTCTGGAGTGTGTACACTTTTGTCTGCCATTGACGGAGCTGCATGTGACAACAGAGAACAATAGCGCCAGTGTGGCGGCATAATGTAATCGAAATTGAGGTGTAATAATTCATAAGATAAATGTGAGAGTTTCTGGATGTGGGAGAGAAAGTGAAAATGACTGGCAGAAGACGAAATAAGGACTGTGGATGGCGAAAATGGACGAATGGAGACATGACAAGTGGTAGGTCTGACCAGTTTTTATCGATTTGTGTACATTCTATTGATTTTCATGTAATTCGATACGGCTGCCATCACATTATGCAAATTAGATGCATACATTTACTCCTATCTCAAACTTTGGATCATATTCTACATCTTTCTAATTGATAGTAAGCCATTATCTCTTACCACATTGAAGTTAGAGCCTTTGGAATTTGCCATATCTAAACTGAATATTTTTTTGAAAAAAATCTTGACTGCCAGAGGGAGGTGAGCTGACGGGAGCACTGCTGCCCCATAGACAGAAAATGGGTTAAGTGTCCCACAAGACGGGAGAGAACACTGGATCATGTTTATAGCAACATTAAGCATGGCTACAGAGCTACCCCTCTCCCACTTTGGACCTGCCTACACCCCCCTTAGGAAGAGTCCCCCCCAACCAAACAATTAAAACCTGGCCTGAAAACACTCTTCTCCAGCTACAAGACTGATTTGCCTGCACTGATTGGAGCATTTTTGAACAGCAGAACCCGGACTCCTACACTGAATCTGTCCTTTTCTACATCAAATGCTGTGTACAAAATGTGACAGTCATCAAACACATCTGGGTATTTCCAAACCAAAAATCCTGGATGACCAGTAAAGTCCAGTCTGCACCTCAGCCTTCAGACAGAGGGACAGCTCTCTGTACACCACTGCTAGAGCAAACCTGAGAAGAGGCATAAAACTCACTAAAAATGGCCATAGGAGGAAGGTGGAGGGCTTCCTCACAGACAACAACCCCCGACAGATGTGGAGAGGCATCCAGGCCCTAACCAACTACAGGGGCCAGGGCCCCCCAGCATCAGACAGCAGCCTCACTCTGGCAGAGCGTAACAGCTTCTTTGCTCGGTTTGAGCACACCTCCCCCCCAAACCTGCCCCCCCTCCCCTCCCTCCTGTCTCTGCAGGTGCATGAGATGAGGAGGCAACTGAACCCGGACCAGCAGCTCTGCAAGGCAGTGAACCCCCGCAGAGCTCCTGGTCCAGACAGCATCCCAGTGGTCAAAGCAAGTGCAGACCAGCTGACAGCTGGAAGGGATCCTCAGCAAGTTGTTCAACCTCTCCCTGATGCACGCCACCGGCCCTTCCTGCCTCAAGGCCTCCACCATCATCCCCATCCCCATCCCCAAAAAGGCCACAATTGACTGCCTGAATGACTGCAGACCCACAGCACTCACGTCTGTAGTCATGAAATGTTTTGAGCGACTGGTGTCCCAGCACATCAGGGAATGTCTTTCCCCCTCCATTCCTTCAACCCCCATCAGTTCGCCTACAGGGAGAACCGGTCTGTGGAAGACGCCATCACCACCACTCTCCACAGAGCACTGAGACACCTGGAGAACCCAAGGAGCTATGTGAGGATGCTCTTTGTGGACTACAGCTCAGCTTTTAGCACCATCATCCTGGACATCCTGATCAACAAACTGCCCCCCCTCCAGATCCCCCGCCCCTCACCTGCTCCTGGATAAAGAACTTTCTCACCAACCACCCACAAACAGTCAGACTTGGCCCCCACCAGTCCTCCACACTGTCCATCAACACTGGTTTCCCCCAAGGCTGCACGGTAAGCCCTCTACTGTACTCCCTGTACACCTTCAACTATATTCCAACCCACCCAACCACCGTCATTGTGAAATACGCGGACGACACCACCTTGGTTGGGCTCATCATCGATGACAATGAGAAGGCATACAGGGCGGAGGTAGAAGAATCTGTTTCAATGGTGCCTAGCAAACAACCTGAAACTGAATGCCGTAAAAACCAAAGAACTCATTCTGGACTTCAGGAAGAACAGACAGGACCCCCTCCCTCCCCCCATAAATGGCGACCGCGTGGAAAACGTACTCGCCTTAAGGTTCCTGGGCACCCACATCTTCTTTGATCTCTCCTGGACTGTCAACACCAAGGCTCTGGTGAAGAAAGCCCAGCAGTGGCTGCACTTTGTCCATGTTCTGAGGAAGCACAACCTGGACCAGAAGCTGCTGCTGGCCTTCTATCGCTGCTCAGTGGAGAGCATGCTCACCTACTGCCTGGGTGTGTGGTACACCGGCTCCACCACTGAGAACAGGAAGGCTGTGCAGAGGGTCATCAACACTGCCCAAAAAATTATCGGCAACCCTCTGCCCTCTCTGGAAGACATCTCGAGATCCTCCTGTCTCAGAAGGATAAAGGCCATCACAGGAGACCCCTCACATCTCGCCCACCACCTGTTTGACCTGCTTCTCTCTGGACAATAGTTCAGATCGATCAGGTCCCACACCTCCAGACTGACAAACACTTTCTTCCCCTGGGCCATCCAACCTGCAAACAGTCCCCCCTCCCCCGAACTCTCACATGCACAGAACTGAGGACCTTTTAATTATAACTGTAACTCACCTGTCTTTGCACTCCTCACTTTCATGTATATTGACCAATCCGTGAAATCACTGCTATACATATTTTCCATAATCCTTGGGTTGGGTGTTCTGCACTCCGCACTCTTATGTAAATAGTTCCACCCGTGAAGACACTACCATACCTGTTTATATACCTACAGTATCTCACAAAAGTCAGTACACCCCTCACATTTTTGTAAATATTTTATTATATCTTTTCTGTCATGGCGGCCACGGGGCCCTCATCAGTCCCGGCTGCGTGCACACCTGCCATCAATTCCCGGCGGACTATAAGAGCCAGACCCGCCAGCGACTCTGCATGGAGCCGTCTGTCAGCATCGCAGAGACTCGTCCCGCGTTCACAGCCACAGTCTGACGCCACACCTGACCAAGCTCTCCACGCCACGCCACGTAAGCAACCTTCGCACTTACCTTGCCAAGCTGTTCTCCCCTGTGCACAGGTGGATCCTCCAGGCGGCGGATCAATCCTCCTCGGCAGCGGCTCAGCTCCTCCTTGGCACCGGAGTCACTCCTCCGCCTCACAATGCCGAGCAGCACTCTCCCCTCCTGGCAGCCACTCGCAGAGCGAGCAGAGGCTCAGCATCGCCACCTGCAAGTAAGCAGCAATCATTATCACATTCCCCGCTGCGGTGCAGTAGTAATCCTTCTGCTTTGTCTCCCTAGGGTTGCCAGGCAGCAGCGAGACCTGTTCAGCTTCAGCACACATTCAACACAGCACACAACAGTACATACACACAACAACAGTACATACACACACTCACACATTACACTTGGGTGACATAAAAGGTTAATTATACTTCTCGAGTCTGTCTTCTGTCCTCTGGGTCTTACCATCATGTCAGTACAGCTCCGTCAAACTGACCTAGCGGATGGCACGCTAGTGCGCCGTCTTAACATACTAGACGCTCGAGTAGAGCAGTTAACCTATCAGCAGAACGTCATTCTCACCCAGATAACTCAGATTAACAGCTGGTTGGATCGCCTGGAAGGACAGCAGGTGTTCCCTCCGGCCACCGGGGTGCCTCTGGGTCCTGCTAGCTCCCCGCCTAGCCAGGTTAGCCAGGCTCCCCCAACCCATCTCACTCCCGTGCCTACGCCTGCTCGCTTCAGTGGGAAGCCCGGGGAGGCTCGGGGTTTTTTGTTGCAATGTGAGACAGTTTTCCACCGGGTTCAGGGGGACTTTCCCACTGACCATAGCAAGATAGGGTATGTAGCTAACCTGCTAGAGGGTAGAGCGTTAGCTTGGGCCTACACGGTAATGTCTAAGCCCAGCTACGCCAATTTGACTTACGGGCAATTCCTTGCGGATTTCACCGAAGTGTTTGACCACACTGATCAGGACTCTGTGCTCACTACCCGGTTACTTAACCTTTGACAGGGCAGCAGGTCTGCTGCCGATTATGCTGTTGACTTCCGGGTAGTGGTGGCGGAGGTCGGGTGGGAAGACGCTTCATTATGTAGTATATTTATC
The DNA here is from genome assembly GCA_020510985.1 of Pholidichthys leucotaenia. Classification (NCBI taxonomy): domain Eukaryota; kingdom Metazoa; phylum Chordata; class Actinopteri; order Cichliformes; family Pholidichthyidae; genus Pholidichthys; species Pholidichthys leucotaenia. Next base: position 114,252,062 of record CM035848.1, on the reverse strand, counting down.
CGTAGCCTAAGCCCCGAACTGAGGGATGAATTAGCTACCCGGGACAAGCCAGACTGCCTAAACGAGCTAATCTCCCTTACAATTAGGTTGGACAACAGGCTGAAGGAGCATGCCGCTGAGCGAAGAGCCTTTAGCAGCTTGAGCGCGCAACGCCTTCGCTCCTCTCAGCCATCCCAGTTAGCCCTGCCCCCTCCGGAGGAACTTCTGGGTCAGGAGGATATGATAATCGGGCGCTCTGGGATTTCGGCCGCTGAAAGACAGCGCCGTACAGACTGTGCATTTACTGTGGTAGTGCTTCCCATGAAGTGGCTGAATGTATGAATCGGGTAAAAGAGGAGGTCCGTGGGTCACAGTAGGGGGACTCACGGACACAGCCCAATCAAAGTCCCTCACCTGTTGCCTCGTTCTCATTCGCATAATTTCCAGACACATTGAACACTCCACTCATGCACTCATTGATTCAGGGGCTGAGCAGAGTTTCATTTCAGGAGACCTGGCAACCCGGTTGGGCCCCCCGTGTCAAACCCTCTGGCCCCCTGTCAACTTGATCACTCTGTCAAAAGCCCCTCTAACGGCCGTTTCGCAACAGACAGCCCCTGTGTCAGTAATTGTCTTGGGAAATCATCGGGAGGATCTCCGCTTCCTGGTGCTGCCATCCTCCACCTCTCCAGTCATCTTGGGTTACCCCTGGTTACGGCTGCATAACCCCACGTTTGATTGGCAGTCTGGGAGCATCACTTCATGGAGCCCGTTTTGCCTCAGCGCATGTCTGCAGTCGGCGGCATGTGCCCCGTCGGTGTCTGTGACCCCACCGGTGTCGCCCCCCCCCCCGACCTGTCCAAGGTACCGTCGGTATACCATGATTTGGGGGCTGCTTTCAGCAAGTCACGGGCGCTGTCCCTTCCCCCCACCACCCCTATGACTGCGCTATCAATCTCCGGGCTGGTGCCCCGCTTCCGTTGAGCCGTTTATACAGCCTGTCTGCTCCGGAATGGGAGGCGATGGACACCTATATCAAGGAATTGCTCAGCTCTGAGACCATCCGCCCGTCTTCGTCAGCGGTGGGGGCGGGATTTTTCTTTGTGGGCAAAAAGGATGGCTCTCTGTGCCCATGCATTGACTTCAGGGGTCTCAATGATATCACGATAAAAGACAAGTACATGCTGCCCCTCATGAACTCGGCCTTTGACTCTCTCCAGGGGGCCTCTTGGTTCACCAAGTTGGATCTCCGGAACGCGTACCACCTCATGCGAATCAAGGAGGGTGATGAATGGAAGACGGGCTTCCGGACCCCAAGTGGCCATTTTGAATATCTGGTGATGCCGTTTGGGTTGACAAATGCTCCGGCCGTCTTCCAACATCTCATCAACGACGTCGTCCGGTATTTCCTGGGCGCCTTCGTTTTCATGTACCTTGATGACATTCTCATCTTCTCCCAGTCCCTGGAGGAACATCAGGTACATGTGAGGCAGGTCCTTCAGCGGCTCCTGGAGAATCAGCTGTATGTCAAGGCCGAGAAGTGCAAGTTCCACGTCAGGAAGACATCCTTTTTGGGGTTTGTGGTCTCACACAATCAGGTGATCCCCGACCCAGCCAAGGTCAAGGCGGTGGTGGACTGGCCCACCCCCACCTCCAGGAAGCAGCTGCAGGGATTTCTGGGGTTTGCTAACTTTTATCATTGCTTTGTACCCAATTTTGGGATAATTGCTCTCCCGCTGACCAGCTTCACGTACCCCAAGACCCCCTTCTGCTGGACTGAGGAGACTGCTGCGGCATTCAAGAAACTCAAAGAGGAGTTTGCTTTGTCCTGTGTCCTGACGCAGGTGGATCCAAGTCTCCAGTGTCTAGTGGAGGTGGACACTTCGGACTCCGGGGTGGGGGCAGTGCTCTCCCAACGCTCTCCGGTCGACGGTGTGATTTGGCCCTGCGCCTTCTTCTCTCGCCGCCTGCAGGCCGCTGAGAGGAACTACAGCATCGGTGACAGGGAATTGCTGGCGGTTAAGCTTGCCTTGGAGGAGTGGCGGCACTGGCTGGAGGGTGCTGCTCAGCCGTTTGTTGTATGGACCGACCATAAAAACCTGGAATATCTGAGGACAGCAAAACCACTGAATTCTCATCAGGCCCGCTGGTCCCTCTTTTTTGGTCGTTTCAATTTTTCTATCACCTACCATCCCGGGAGCAAGAATCTGAAGCCAGACGCCCTCTCCAGGCAGTTCTCGGCAGAGACATCCGAGGATCCGGTGGAGACCATCCTCCCTCCGTCCTGCGTTGTGGGCGCCCCCGTGTGGGAGATCCGGGACAAGGTGACGAAGGCACAGGAGGCCGAGCCCGATCCGGGGGGTGGCCCGCCGGGGCGGTTGTTTGTTCCCATGTCAGTCCGGGGCGAGGTCATCCAGTGGGCCCATGCCTCGAAATTGGCATGTCATCCTGGGGTCTCTTGCACCGTCACACTTCTCCAAAGGATGTTCTGGTGGCCGGGACTGAGGAAAGACATGAACAACTACATCCGGGCCTGCGCTCAGTGCACCACCGGCAAGTCTTCCTCTTCTCCACCGGCCAGACTGCTCCATCCCTTGCCAGTTCCTATCTGCCCGTGGTCGCATGTTGCCTTGGACTTCGTGACAGGCATTCCTCCATCCAACCAGTTCACCACGGTTCTGACTATCATCGATCGCTTCTCCAAGGTGGCCCACTTCGTCCCCCTTTGGGGGTTGCCGTCGCCGTGGGAGATGGCGGACCTGCTGGTGCAGCATGTGGTCCGCCTCCACGGAATTCCCACAGACGTTGTCTCGGATCGGGGCCCCCAGTTTGTGTTCCAGGTTTGGAGGGCATTCTGCCAGGCGCTAGGATTGACGGCGAGCCTGTCATTGGGTTACCATCCCCAATGTAATGGACAGTGCAAACGGGTGAATCAGGAGCCGGAGGCCGCCCTTCGCTGAGTCATATCGTCAAGTTCCTCTTCCTGAAGCAGCTTCTTGCCTTGGATTGAATACGTCCACAACTCCACGGTGTCCTCGGCGACTGGGATGTCTCCCTTCAGGGCATCGTTGGAGTATGACCCGCCGCTGTTCCCTGAGGAGGAAAAGGAGGTGGCAGTGCCTTCTGTCCAAGCCCATGTCAGGCACTGCCGCCGGCTCTGGACCATTGACCGCAGGGCCCTCCTCAGGACCATGGAGCGCAACATTAGGACGGCCAACCACCACAGGAGACCGGCACCTGAGTACAAGGTGGGTCAGCAGGTTTGGCTCTCCACTCGTAACATTAATGTGCCGGCTGAGAAATGCAAACTGACTAAGCGTTTCATTTGGCCTTTCCCCATTGTCCGCTTAATTAACCCTGGGTCTGTGCGCTTAGCTCTCCCCTCTTCCATGCGCATCTGTCCTACCTTTCACGTCTCCCAGGTGAAGCCCTTCGCTACCGATCCCCTCTGCCCACCCCCTGCGGCGTCTCCCCCTCCGAGGATGATTGACAGCCACCCGGCGTGGGGGGTTACTGCCATCTTGGACGTCCGCCAGCGGGGTCAGGGCTTACAATATTTGGTGGATTGGGAGGGATTCAGCCCCGAACACAAGTCCTGGATTTGCCCAGCATTGATTCTTGATAAGCAGCTTATCCGCGACTTCCATCGGGCACATCCAGCTAGGATAGCACAGGTGCCTGGAGGCACCTCTAGAGGGGGGGAGTGCTGTCATGGCGACCACGGGGGCCCCTCATCAGTCCCAGCTGCGTGCACACCTGTCATCAATTCCCGGCGGACTATAAGAGCCAGACCCTGCCAGCGACTCTGCACGGAGCCATCTGTCAGCATCGCAGAGGACTCATCCCGGGTTCGCAGCCACAGTCTGACACCACGCCTGACCCAAGCTCTTCACGCCACACCACGTAAGCAACCTTCGCACTTACCTTGCCAAGCTGTTCTCCCCTGTGCACAGGTGGATCCTCCAGGCAGCGGATCAATCCTCCCCAGCGGCTGCACAGCTCCTCCCCGGCACCGGAGTCACTCCTTCCACCTCACAACGCTGAGCAGCACTCTCTCTCCCTGGCAGCCGCACGCAGAGGCGACAGAGGCTCAGCATCGCCACCTGCAAGTAAGCAGCAATCATTATCACATTCCCCGCTGCGGTGCAGTAGTAATCCTTCTGCTTTGTCTCCCTAGGGTTGCCAGGCAGCAGCGAGACCTGTTCAGCTCCAGCACACATTCAGCACAGCACACAACTGTACATACACACACTCACACATTACACTTGGGTGAAATAAAAGGTTAATTATACTTCTCGAGTCTATCTTCTGTCCCCTGGGTCTTACCATCATGTCATTTTCATGGGACAACACTAAAGCTATGACACGTTGATACAATGTAAAGTAGTCAGTGTACAGCTTGTTTAACAGTGTAAATTTGCTGATCCCCTTAAAAATAACTCAGCACACACCAATTAATTTCTAAAGTGCTGGCAACAAAAGTGAGTACACCACTAAGTGAAAATGTCAAAATTGTGCCCAAAATGTCAATATTTTGTGTGGTCACCTTTATTTTCCAGCACTGCCTTAACTCTCTTGGGCATGGACTTCACGAGAGCTTCACAGGTTGCCGCTGGAATCCTCTTCCACTCCTCCATGACAATTAGAGGCCTTGCGCTCCTCCACCTTCCATTTGAGGATGCCCCACAGATGCTCAATAGGGTTTAGGTCTGGAGACATGCTTGGCCAGTCCATCACCTTTACCCTCAATTTCTTTAGCAAGGCAGTGGTTGTCTTGAAGGTGTGTTTGGGGTTGTTATCATGTTGGAAAACTGCCCTGTGGCCCAGTTTCTGAAGGGCTGCCTCAGTATGTCACAGTACATGTTGGCATTCATGGTTCCCTCAATGAACTGTAGCTCCCCAATGCTGACGGCACTCATGCAGCCTCAAACCATGACACCCCCACCACCATGCTTGACTATAGGCAAGACACACTTGTCTTTGTACTCCTCACCTGGTTGCCACCACACATGCTTGACACCGTCTGAACCAAATAAGTTTATCTTGGTCTCATCAGACCACAGGACATGGTTCCAGTAATCCATGTCCTTAGTCTGCTTGTTTTCAGCAAACTGTTTGCGGGCTTTCTTGTGCATCATCTTTAGAAGGGGCTTCCTTCTGGGATGACCAATTTGATGCAGTGTGCAGCGTATGGTCTGAACACTGACAGGTCCCCCCCCCCCCCCCCCCAACCTCTGCAGTAATGCTGGCAGCACTCATACGTCTATTTTCAAAAGACAACCTTTGGATATGACGCTGAGCACGTGCACTCAGCTTCTTTGGTCGATCATGGCGAGGCCTGTTCTGAGTGGAACCTGTCCTGTTAAACCACTGTATGGTCTTAGCCACTGTGCTGCAGCTCAGTTTCAGGGTGTTGGGAATCTTCTTATAGCCTAGGCCATCTTTATGTAGAGCAACAATTCTTTTTTTCAGATCCTCAGAGAGTTCTGTGCCATGAGGTGCCATGTTGAACTTCCAGTGACCAGTATGAAAAAGTGTGACACTGCTGCAGGGATGCGGCCGCTAGCGTGGGTATAAGAAGTCCATCACTAACGACCGCAAATGCAGAACAGCTGCTCAGGACTTGACAGCTGAGCGGAAGCCTCCCTGAGCACTGTCACAATAAGAGCTCGGAGAGCCAGAATGACAACGCCGCTGTCAAGCCCTGACAGGAATAGCCCGAGCACGATGACATAGTGCTCGGGTCATAACACCTGCTCTCCATTTACACCTGAGACCTTGTAACACTCACGGTTCACATGACACCGCGGAGGGAAAATGGCTAATTGGGCACAATTTGGACATTTTCACTTAGGGTGTACTCACTTTTGTTGCCAGCAATTTAGACATTAATGGCTGTGTGTTGAGTAATTTTGAGGGGAAAGCAAATTTACACTGTTATACAAGCTGTACTCTGACTACTTTACATTGTATCAAAGTGTCATATCTTCGGTGTTGTCCCATGAAAAGATATAATAAAATATTTACAAAAATGTGGGGGTATGTTCACTTTTGTGAGATACTGTTTGGGCTATTTATTATTCTTACTTTTATTTCAGTTGTATTTTTAATCGTGTGTTCTGTAATTGTCTTTTATTTCAAATTCTTCTCAATTACTTTATTGCGCAGTAGCCTGGTGGGGCACCCTCAATTTCGTTGTGCTGTACAACTGTACAGTGATAATAAAGCCTATTCTATTCTTTTCTAAAAGGCTTCCAAGCCTTCCTAGAGGGGTTATATACAATACAAACAGGATACAGACGTGGACAACATTGTTGGTACCCCTCTGTTAATGAAAGAAAAACCCACAATGGTCACAGAAATAACTTGAATCTGACAAAAGTGGTAATATATAAAAATTCTATGAAAATTAACCAATGAAAATCAGACGATGCTTTTGAATTGTGGTGCAACAGAATTATTTTAAAAAACAAAGTCATGAAACAGGCCTGGACAAAAATGATGGTACCCGTAGAAAAGATTGAAAATAAGGTGACCATGGGGACATGTTCAACCAAGATGTGCCCTCTAATTAACATCGCAGATGTCTACAAACTTGTAATCAGTCAGTCAGCCTATTTAAAGGGTGACAAGTAGTCACTGTGCTGTTTGTTGACATGGTGTGTACTACACTAAACATGGACCAGAGGAAGCAAAGGAGAGAGTTGTCTCAGGAGATTAGAAAGAAAATTATAGACAAGCATGTTCAAGGTAAAGGCTATAAGACCATCTCCAAGCAGCCTAATGTTCTTGAGAATACAGTTGCACATATTGTTCAGAAATTTAAGATCCACGGGACTGTAGCCCACCTCCCTGGACGTGGCCGCAGGAGGAGACGGATAATACGAATGGTAACAAAAGAGCCCAGAAGAACCTCTAAACACATTCATGGTGAACTCCAAGGTCAAGGTACATCAGTGTCAGATCGCACCATCCGTCGTTGTTTGAGCCAAAGTGGACTTCATGGGAGACGACCAAGGAGGACACCACTGTTGAAAACAAATCATAAAAAAGCCAGACTGGAATTTGCCAAACTGCATGTTGACAAGCCACAAAGTTTCTGGGAGAATGTCCTACGGACAGACGAGACAAAACTGCAACTTTTTGGCAAGGCACATCAGCTCTATGTTCACAGACGCAAAAATGAAGCATACCAAGAAAAGAACACTGTCCCTACTATGAAACATGTAGGAGGTTCTGTTATGTTCTGGGGCTTGAATCTGTGCAGGGTACAATGAAATCTCAAGACTATCAAGGTATTCTAGAGAGAAATGTGTTGCCCAGTGTCAGACAGCTTGGTCTCAGTCGCAGGTCATGGGTCTTGCAACAGGATAATGACCCAAAACACACAGCTAAAAACACCCAAGAATGGCTAAGAGCGAAACATTGGACTATTCTAAAGTGGCCTTCTATGAGCCCTTATCTAAATCCTGCTGAACATCTGTGGAAGGAGCGAAAACATGCCGTCTGGAGAAGGCACCCTTCAAACCTGAGACAACTGGAGCAGTTTGCTCATGAGGAGTGGGCCAAAATACCTGATGAGAGGTGCAGAAGTCTCAGTGACAGTTACAGAAATCGTTTGATTGCAGTGATTGCCTCAAAAGGCTGTGCAACAAAATATTAAGTTAAGGGTACCATCATTTTTGTCCAGGCCTGTTTCATGAGTTTGTTTTTTAAAATAATTCTGTTGAACCACAATTCAAAAGCATTGTCTGATTTTCATTGGTTAATTTTCATAGAATTTTTATTTATTACCACTTTTGTCAGATTCAAGTTATTTCTGTGACCATTGTGGGTTTTTCTTTCATTAACAGAGGGGTACCAACAATTTTGTCCACGTCTGTAGGTCCTAGGACTGAACCCTGAGGTACACCACATGACAACTCACTTGGCTCTGACATAAAATTGTTTACTGTAGCGCTAAAAGTTCTACCAGTAAAATAGGAGGAAATCATATCTGAAATGGACTCAGACAGCCTAAAATCACTGTGCAAGCACTTTAACAACATGGTCACCTGTGTCGAACGCAGCTGTCAAGTCGAGCAGCATTAAGACTGTGTACTGACCAGAGTGTGCAGCCATCAGTATGTCATTAGAGACTTTTAAAAGAGCAGTCTCAGTTGAGTGGATTTTCCTAAAACCCGACTGAAACACATCAAATAGTATGTGTTCCTCCAAATAGGAGGTTAGTTGTTCAGCCAAGACTTTTTCCAAAATTTTAGATGTAAAAGACAGTTTTGAAATAGGCCTAAAATTATTGGGATCAGACTGATCTACATTTGGCTTTTTAAGAATAGGGTTAACGACTACCTGTTTGAAGGAACTGGGAACACAGCCAGTTTGGACAGAAAGGTTGATTATCTCAACCAGGAAAAGGCCAATGAGGTTAAACATTTTTAAGAACATAACTGTGGGGACAAGATCAAGAAGGCAAGAAGAAGGTTTGACCCTTTTCAACAGAATGTGAATATCCTCAAGGGTGACCAGTGAAAAGGAAGACCAGGTATGAGGTGGGAGTGTTGTGATAATGGGGTGGACCTCACCAGGTGAACAGATATTTGTTCTTAGATCTTGAACCTTCTTCACAAAGAACAAAAGAAATTTGTTACACTCAGACACTGAGTACACATGAATCTGAGGGACAGGAGGAGAGATTCTATTTTTGATGGTCTCAAATAGAATTTTGGGGTTATTTTTGTTAGAAGAAACTAACTGTCAAAAATATGCAGATCTGGATTGTTTTATCATTTCATTCAAGGAAGAAACCAGTTCCTTAAGATGCAGTCTCTGTACTTCCAACTTAGTCAGTTTCCATAAACAAGCAATTTCTTCTGCAACAGATATCTTTATTTATCCACGGGCAAGATTTTTTAGGGGATATAACCCTCTGTTTAATGGGAGCTACTATGTTTAAAATTGACACACAATGATTGTTAAAAGACTAAACCATGATTCATCATCATTACATTCATTAGACAAAGTCAGGCTCAAATAGGTCTGAAAACCTCTCAAAAACAGACTGATTTAGGATTTGCTGGTTTGTCACAATTTTACAAGGAGGTGGTGCAAGAGGAAAAACTACATTAAAAATATGCAGCAATGATCACTCACAAAACTGTCTTTAACATGGAGCTGGTCAATACTCAGACCTAAGGAGAAAACAAGATTGAGAGTGTGGCCTTTCTCATAAGTAGGTAAAAAAAAACAAAAACAAAAACGTGACAGGTTATAGGCTTCAGTTAGGGTTAATAATTCTGATGCAGTGTTACAGGAGAGATTATCAACATGAATGTTGAAATCTCCAGCAATTAACACTGACTCCAGTTTTATGATGGTGGATAAAAACTCTGCAAATTCATTTAAAAATTTAAACTTAAAAACTTAAACTTTATTTATTTATATAGCACCTTTCATGCAACAAAGTGCAGCTGAAAATGCTTTACAGTTAAAAACAGTTCCAGAAAAAAATAGAAACAAAACAATAAAAAAACAGAGTCCTTCCCCTGCCCCCACTCTCGTCCAAGACATCCGTACATCTGACCCCCAACCCACCCCACAGCCCACCTCCTCCCACCATGTCACCCCCCATCCCCCAAGTAATAATAGGCATAGTTAAAACATGGCTGAGCACTGAGGACCAGAGTGAGGAAATGCCATAATAGGGGGACTGTCAGCACCAGGAGCCGGTCTCAGTCCACAGCTGCAGAGACACCGCCACAGGGGCCACCCTGGCCCAGGCAGACAGAGGAGTCCACACCACAACCAACAGGCTGTGACTGAACTCCTCCATCCCACCAAGCCAGGGCCATCACCACAGCAGCATCCCCATCGCCAGTGCCAATTACAGCTCCCAGTTCCAAGAGCTCCCCAATGAGGAAACACTAGAGCTAAAAATAACATAAGATGAAATAAAATACTGTGGAAAATGTGAAAATGACGAGGCAGAGTTTATCTCACGAGTCAGGTTTATTCACATCTTCCATCATCAGCAAAAACAGAGAAAGAGGAAGAAACCCAGACATTCGTCCTTTAAATACCTCAGGAACTTCAAAGCACACAGTCACATTGTCAAAGCACACAGTCACATTGTATTTAATGCCAAGTAACAATGCATCTTCTTTCAGATCTTAACACCTCCTCCCAAAGCCTCTGGCGGCCAGGAAACTCCCCCCAGGCCGTCTCTTTGCATACCAAAGACAAAACTTTCACATCCTCCTGTTATCTCCAAAGAGACCCAGTTCCTTGTTCAATCTAAGATGTGAAGCCTAAAGTGGTATACATATGAAGCATGAAGTGATATACATATGTGCATATAAGATAAGATAAGATAAGATAAGCCTTCATTAGTCCCACAATGGGGAAATTCCAGGATTGCAACAGCACAGGGATAGCAACACTCAGAGCAACAATCAGAAGGCAAGAAAAAAACAACATCTAGTAAACATATGTCCATATTACTATAAATGTATATATATAGACACAGTGCAGAGCATTATGGTTGGTTGGTGAATGTGCAGCAGAAAGTCTAAGCTCTCTCTCCGCGGATGCGGTGGGCCAGCTGGAAGTCTTTGGGCATGATGGTGACCCCCTTAGCGAAGAGGAGACCACCAGGTGGGCCTCGCTGGTCTCCTGCAGAGCCATGACGGCGAAGCTCAGGAAAACGCAGGACGGTCTTGAAGTCCTGAGCGATCTCCCTCACCAGGCGCTGGACGGGCAGCTTACGGATGAGCAGCTCCGTGGATTTCTGGTAGCAACGGATCTCTCTCAGAGCCACGGGCCTGTGATGGCGAGGCCTCTTCACTCTGCCGGTGGCCGGAGCGCCTCTCCGAGCAGCCCTGGTGGCTTGCTGACTCCTGGGGGGCTTCTTCCTCCAGTAGATTTTACGGGCGGTCTGCTTGGTTCTTGCCATCGCTCTTTATTATTCTGTCTTATATTTCTTGCACGCCGCCTAAACTCCAGCCCGGCACCCGCGTCGTTTTCGCTACAGCTCCCGGTATGTCGAGTTTCCCATTAGCACCGGGCGGCGGCCAAGTGCTAGCTAGCACTAGCTCCTCCCCGCTGTAACGTCTCCCGCTGCAAACCGTGGCTCCGTCCGCCGACCCGGGAGACCCCCGGGGCGATCCGTGCGTCCGTGATATATATACAGAGTGAAAGGTGTAGAAAGAAGAAGGAAGATTAAAAAAAAAGGCTGTTGCAATGGGCAGCCTACTCATGTGGCGCCACCGGTCCGGCGGAACCGGAACCGGAAAAATATGTGTGCCACATGACCCCCCCCCAAACGTCTAAGATGGAACAACGGAATAACAGTCTGCATGTCATGGTAAACCATTACACATCAGTCCACGTGCTCCTTGGGCCTCAGTCTCCTCCCGTATCTGCTGTAAGCGGGCTTTACCACTTCCACGGCGCCGTCCTGCTGGGGAGCTCTGTCTGAGGGTGAGGAACTGTTAAGTCAATCCCTGTAGGTTGTTCAGGGGAATGTCCCTAGGGGGTCTGCACGCCGAGGAGACCCTGGCCAACCAGCATCCTCGTCCGCCACCACAAAGGCGGGTTTGAACCTGTTTATGCCAATCTTTCTTCCTGCCCCCCAAATCTAGCAAAAAAAGCTTATCCCCTGGTTTCCAGCACTCTAAATGGTCCATGCATAAGGTGGTCGCAACGGTGGGCGATGAGCATCGTGTCTGACAAAAACAAACTTCCGCGTTTTTTAAGGCCTTAGGCACAAAATGTGCGGAAAACTGTGGTGAACGGGGCCAGGCAGCGTGGCCCGATTCGTGCCACTCTGCAACCGCTGAGCCGGGGAGCATTCTGGCGCAGGATTATCTGGGAGAAATTCGCCGGGCAGCCGAAGTGGCTGCGCAAAAACTAGCTCAGCTGGGGAGGCTTCTAAATCCTCTTTAGTGCAGAACGCAACCCAATAAAACCCACGGGTAGCCTGTCTACCCAATTTGCATCCGTAAGCGACGCTCTGAGAGCCGTTTCAATGACCTATGAAAACGTTTGCATAACCCATTAGCCGTGCGGATTGTACGCGGTTGTGCGGTGGATCATTACCCCCAGGCGGCGGGCCATTGCTGACCAAAGTTCGGAAACAATTGAGGACCTCTATCGGGACGTAAGTCCGACGGGATCCAAAGCGTGCCTTCCCATGCTGTTAAAAATGTGTCGCGCCAACCTCCTCGGCAGTGGTTTGACGACAGTGGGACCACTTCCGGCCAGCGCGTGGTGCGGTCTACCATTGTCAGAAGGTGGGTGCACCCCTGTGACGGCGGAAAGGGGCCTACGAGGTCCACGTGAACATGATCAAACCTCTTAGCCGGGATGTGAAACGGCTCCAAGGGAGCTCTCGTGTGTCTGTGTACCCTGGCTCGTTGACAAGCCATGCAGGCTGCTGCCCACTCTCTAACTTGTTTGCGCAGGCTCGGCCAAACAAATTTCTCTCCCACCATTTTGACCGACGTGCTCACTCCTGGGTGCACCAGAGAATGAATCGAGTCAAAAACACGGCGGCGCCACGCGGCCGGTACCACAGGACGCGGTCGCCCAGTGGAGACATCACAGATTGGGGGGGGGCATACCGTCTTGCAGCACCCTGTTCTCCAGCCTTAACCCTGTTGGTCCAGACTGGAGCGTGCGCACATCCGCGTCGCTACCCTGATCCGCGGCCATGGCTGCATAATCTATCCCTACGTGGACTGGGCCCGCCACGGCGCGCGAGAGACAGTCTGCCACTACATTCAGTTTACCTGCCACATGCTGAATATCGGTAGTAAACTCTGAGATTGCGGCCAGCTGCCCCTGCTGCTGGCCTGACCACGGTTCTGAAACCTTGGCCATCGCGAATGTCAGCGGCTTGTGGTCAACGAACGCGGTGAAACGGCATCCCTCCAGCCAGAACTGGAAGTGGCGAATGGCCAAGTGGAGAGCTAACAACTCCCTGTCGAATGCGCTGTATTTTCGTTCACTATCGCGCAAAGTCCTGCTGAAAAAGGCGAGCGGCTGCCAAGCCCCGGCTACATGCTGCTCCACGCCCACCCCTATGGCCACATCTGCCGCGTCAGTAGTGAGCGCTATGCGGGCCGTTGGGTCTGGGTGTGCTAACAACGCAGCGTTTGCCAGGGCTGTTTTGACCTCAGAGAATGCTCGCTCTCGCTCCGGAGACCATTCGATCTTATTTTTGGGTTTTTGTTTTTTTAGTGCGGCATACAATGGTTGCATGAGCTGCGCTGCACGGGGGAGGAAACGGTTATAAAAATTCACCATTCCCAAAAACTCCTGTAACGCCTTGACTGTTTGCGGCTGGGGAAAATTTGTTACCGCCCTCACTTTGTCAGGCAGCGGAACCGCTCCTTCTGGGGAGACGCGATGCCCCAAAAAATCAGTCTGCGTCACCCCGAACTGACACTTCGCTGGGTTGATTATTAACCCGTGCTCTCCCAACCTCCGGAAAACTGCCGTGAGGTGGTTTTCGTGTTCGTCTTTGGATGCGCTGGCTACTAAGATGTCGTCCAGGTAGACGAATACGAAGGGGAGATTGCGCAACACCGCGTCCATCATGCGTTGGAATGTCTGCGCAGCGCCTTTAAGCCCAAACGGCATGCGCCAAAACTCGAATAGGCCAAACTGAGTTATTACCGCTGTTTTGGGTATGTCCTCAGCGCGCACTGGGACTTGATGGTAACCGCGGACCAAGTCTATCTTAGAAAAAACGTGCGCCCCCACCAAATGAACGGAAAAATCTTGGATATGCGGGATTTGGTAGCGGTCGTGCGCTGTGGCGTTGTTCAACCTGTGGAAATCTCTGCAAGGTCGCCACGAGCCATCAGCTTTCGGGACCATGTGAAGCGGGGAAGCCCATGGGCTGTTCGATACGCCTGATGATGCCCCAACTTTCCAGGTTGGTGAACTCCTCGCGCGCTATGGTCTGTTATAGCTGAATCCAAGCGCCGAGCTTTTGCAAAAACGGGCGGTCCGGTGGTAGTAATAAAATGGTCCACTCCGTGTTTAGCGACGGCTGCTGAAAAATATGGGAACCGTGAGTGCTGGGAACTGAGTGAGCAGTGTGTGGAACTTACCGCTTGCCGTTGCGAACGTTGGCTTGTGCTGTGGGCGGGGTCACTCGGGCTGCACAGGGAATAGAATAAAAAGAAAGTGCATTAACCAGGCGCCTGTTAGCAAGATCAACCAACAAACCATGTGAGCACAGAAAATCAGCCCCCAACATATAGAAACTCACTGCAGCTATAACAAAAGTCCACTCAAATGTACGGCCGTGTAGGGACAGAAGCAGGTTCCTCTCACCAAAGGTCTTAATCTCCGAGCCGTTCGCTGCTGATGCCCCGTGACCTCCGGGACCCGCCAGCCGGTCAGCGGAGGTAGGCGTGATGAAACTCACTTGGGAGCCTGTGTCCACGAGGAATTGCCTCCCCGAACGCGCATCCATCAAGAAGAGCAGCTTGTTCTCTTCACCGAGGGCCGCAGCTGTACTGACCCCGGTCTTGGCGTTTCCCGAGCGCTTGAACTGGCACGGTGGTATACATTTGTGTGCCTTCTCTGCAAAGGCGGCGATGGTAGAAACAGAGGGTGTCTCCTCCGCGATCTTGGCCCCCGCCACCGCCGTCGTCGGTGGGTCTGCTACCGCCGTCTCTGGCCCCTCGCCGTCTCCGGCCATCGCGCCGAACTCCGTCGCTGCCGCGGTGGCCGCGTGCTGTTTGCTGGCGTTGAGAATCCGGTGCGCCTCCTGGGCCAACGTGCGGAAGTCCCACTGGGCCAACAACGGCGAACTGGCCAGGGCCGCTCTCGTGGCCGACGGTAGGGTTCTCAGGAAAATGTGGGTGAAGATGAAGTCGTCGCCATCTGAGCCCCTCAAGCTCAGCATGTTCTCCATCAGGTCAACGGGTGTGCCATCTCCCAAGTCGTTCAGAGCCAGGAGCCTCTCCGCTCTCTCCTGGACTGAGAGAGTGAAGCGCTGTATGAGCGCAGCCTTCAACCCGTTGTATTTGTCGTCGGCCGGTGGCTGCTCCACAAGGCTCTGCACATGCCGAGCCGTGTGGTTGTCGAGCTTGGCAATCACATGGTAGAACTTCGTGTCATCTACCGTTATCCCCCGGAGGGCGAACTGTGCTTCGACCAAGTGGAACCAGGAGCGCGGGTTGTCTCGCCAAAAGTCCGGTACTGGACGGTAGCGGCATACGCTTGGCTGGGAGCTCCTGACCTGGCTGGCTCGGGGGAATTTCTTTCACTCATGATATGTCTTAGGGTCACCAGTGTGGAAAATGTGAAAATGACGAGGCAGAGTTTATCTCACGAGTCAGGTTTATTCACATCTTCCATCATCAGCAAAAACAGAGAAAGAGGAAGAAACCCAGACATTCGTCCTTTAAATACCTCAGGAACTTCAAAGCACACAGTCACATTGTCAAAGCACACAGTCACATTGTATCCCAAGTAACAATGCATCTTCTTTCAGATCTTAACACCTCCTCCCAAAAACCTCTGGCGGCCAGGAAACTCCCCCCAGGCCGTCTCTTTGCATACCAAAGACAAAACTTTCACATCCTCCTGTTATCTCCAAAGAGACCCAGTTCTTTGTTCAATCTAAGATGTGAAGCCTAAAGTGGTATACATATGAAGCATGAAGTGATATACATATGTGCATATGTGTGCCACAATACAATAAAATACAACAGAACACAATAAAAAGCAGAGTAAGATCATGGATAAAAATAAATGAGAATAAAATGGTTAAAGGAATAATAAATATACCCATATATCTATATATTGCAATGCAAAACTGAATTAAAATAAAAATATAAAGATACATAAATGAATAAAATAGCTAAATAAGTATATAAACATGAATGATAAAATTAGTTAAAAGCTAAACCAAAAAGGTGGGTCTTGAGCTTCCTTTTAAAAATATCAATGCTCTCTGCAGCCCTGAGGTCCTCTGGCAGGTCATTCCACAGATGTGGGCTGAAAAACTTGAACGATGTCCCACCATGGGTTTTTGTCCTAACTTTAGGTATCATTAAAAGGCCAGTACCAAAGGACCTCAGGGTCCGCGAGGGACGGTATGGTAAAAGCAAATCAAATAAATAAGAAGGAACAAGACCATTAAGAGTTTTATAAACTAATAAAAGAACTTTAAAATCAATTCTATAACTCACAGGGAGCCAGTGCAGTGATTCTAAAGCTGGCATAATGTGCTCTCTCTTTCTGGTCCTTGTCAGCACACAGGCTGCTGAATTCTGTAATATTTGTAAGATGCTGATTGTCTTTTTAGGAAGACCAGAAATGAGAACATTACAATAATCAACACGACTGGAAATAAAAGCATGCATTAGCGTCTCTGTGTTTTCTCAAGAGAGAAACAGGCGGACTCTGGCTATATTGCTGGCAGTTGTGGCACAGGTGTAGTGTGGCCGACTACTAATCGGATGGTCAGGGGTTCAATTTCCACTCTGTCTGCAGTCTGCATGTTGAAGTGTCCTTGAACAAGAAACTGAACCCCCAGTTGCTCCTGGTGGGTCAGGCCAGTGCCAGTGCATGGCAGCTCTGCCAACATCAGTGTGTAAATGTGTATGTGAATGGGTGGATAGCAGGATACTGTATGTAAAGCGCTTTGGTCATCTAGAGAAGAAAAAAGCACTATATAAGAGAACGCCATTCACCATATTATATATTAAAAACATGCGTGCAGGACATCTGTAAATTAAAAAACAGTACAGAGGATGAGTTGTTCCAACTTAAGTCATTCGAAGCTCAAACAAGGTGAAGGAGTCCTGGCTCATTAGTCCACAAGGGAAACAATCCCCGTGGATGAGTGCAAGTCCTCCTTCTATAAGCCAACTCACGCTTGCCATGTTTCTGTCAGACACATGAAGTCCAAGCACTCTTTGACAAAAATGTCATTCAGAATAAAAGTTTTGTTTGCAATACAGCAAGTGTTCAGCAGTGCAAACCGCAGAGGGTTTGCTTCATCCACAGCTGACTGAGGCATACGGGAAGTCTGGGAGGCCCGGCAAAGGGGTTGAGGGGATTTACCCCACGTTGACGTGGGTGACGAAAGCAGGAATGCCGGTGTCCAAACAGCCCCTCCTTTGCGGTGACAGGGACCAAACATCTTATCACAGGCTCCAGCGAGCAGCACGAGGGAAAAAAGAGATAAAGTTCTATCTGCTCAGCCCTGGAGGCCATGGAGAAGTGCCTGAAACTGGCCTTCAACCCCACAAGATGGCCACAGCGACGATGGCGTTTTTTTCCCCCAGGGAAGGGCCACAAGAGTGTGAATCAGATGAGCAGGAATCCCGGAAAGAAATGGCGGTGGCGTATTTCGTCCATCCTGATTAAACTCGTCCAAAACATTGGCATAAAATCGTAAATCCAAAAGCATCTCGCGATCATACACCAAAAAGCAGCCTGCTTTATGGAAGACCTTTATCAATAACAGCAAAAACAAAAGCAAGGCTGACAGTGACAGACGATAAGCCGCACACACTGGCACCATCTTGACTACTGACCGGGAGAAGTGAAATGGCCTTTAGGCTGTAGTTATTGCTCTGTTTCCATCAGGGCCCTAGATGCAAAAGCTATTGGCCTCTCAATGCCTCTTGGACCTGAGAAAGGACAGCCCCTACTACAGCAGTGGAAGCATCACAGGGGAATAGAGTGGGGCTAGACATGTCAAAATGGGCAAGAACAGGGGAAGAGGTTAACTGTGGTTTTAGTGTAGGGAAGGCTTCCGTGCATTCCGATGACCAAGCCCAAGGTTCACCCTTCCTTAGAAGTCAGCGTAGGGGTGCCAGTTGATCAGAGTAGTGAGGCAGGAAGCGCAGGTAATAAACGGTCATCCCCAGGAATGAGGCAACCTGAGCCGTGGAAGAGGGTTCAGCGAATGTTTTCGCATTGCCTCAATGTTGCACCACAGGGACCGAATCCCTTCAGCTGGGAGGCAGAATCCCAGGAAGTCCACGACAGGTGCTGAGAGGATACATTTGTCTGTGTTCAGGGTGAGGTGATGTCTGGTAAGCGCCTCAAACACACTGTGGACGTGGGCATCATGAGTGGACTGGTCTGGCCCATGCACAATAATATCATCCAGGTACACTGCTGTCTCTAGGATCCCAGCAAGGACTGTGGACATTATTTTTTGGAAGCAACTGGGTGCTGAGCAGAGGCCGAATGGCATATGCGTGTACCTGAAGACACCAGTGTGTGTCACAAATGCAGTCAGGTCACACCTGGCTGGGTGAAGAGGTACTTGAAAGTAACCTTGTCCCAGATCCAACTTTGAAGACACTTTTGAGCAGTAGAAGAGAGTGGTGAGCTCCTCCACTGTAGGCAGGGGATACTTTTCCAGAATGACAACCTTGTTAACATGGCGTAAGTCCAATTCAATTCAATTCAATTCAATTCAATTTTATTTATATAGTGCCAAATCACAACACAGGTCATCTCAAGGCACTTTACAGAAAAGAGTGGGTTAAGGCCATGCTCTCAAATTTATAGAACCCAGCAGAGACCCCTAAGAGCAAGCACTGTGGTGACACAGGCGAGGAAAAACTTCCCTTTAATGGGCAGAAACCTTGAGCAGAACCATAGCTCATAAAGGACGGCCATCCGCCTCGATCGACTGGGTTGAAAAAAGAGATAAAAAGTAAGAGGCCTGGCAGTAGCTACATCAAAACAAACATAACAAATACAATATTCAAAGCCACACATTCCAGTATCAAGCCTGGTTGGGCTGCACATGCGAGTGAAGGCCTGGCAGAGGTAATATTTTTAACTAGAAAAGCACTCGGAGAGCGCAGACCTCCGCCAAGCACCACAGTTCCGTAATGGCGGCCACAGTTCCCCCCATACAGTGTTTGTGTGTATGCTTTCAGATTCCTTGACCATGAAAACATATGACTAGCAATTGGATTGACAATGATAGGATTAGTGGTTCAGTGGTTATTCCCGAAATCTGGCATTTTCGTTAATGGCAGCCACAGTTCCCCCCTTACAGTGTTTGTGTGTACGTTTTCAGATTCCTTGACCATGAAAACATATGACTAGCAATTGGATTGTCAATGATAGGATTAGTGGTTCAGTAGTTTTCACGAAAATGGCATTTTCCATAATGGCGGTTTTCTTCTGGACGGTAATCCAGATCACCACCAAAATGTAATCATCTGTAGGATACCCCATTTCTGACAATCTGTGAAAATTTCATGAAAATCCGTCCATAGTTTTTGAGTTATCTTGCTACACAAAAAACAGACAAACAGACAGACAGACAAACCAACGCTGATGATCACATAACCTCCTTGGTGGGAGGTACAACTAATAGGCCTTATCAAAGAGAAACGATTTCAACTTACACTTGAATAAAGAGAGAGTGTTTGCCCCCCAAACTGAACTGGGAAGATGGTTCTCACAGGAGGGGAGCCTGATAACTGAAAGCTCTACCTCCCAATCTACTTCTAGAGACCTTGGGGACCACCAGTAGTTTGGATTTTTGGGACCGCAGAGCTCTGGTTGGATGATGGAGAACTATGAGTTCTTGCAGATAAGAAGGAGCCATACCATTAAGGGCTTTATAAGTTAGGAGCAATATCTTGAATTCAATTCTATATTTTATTGGGAGCCAATGTAAAGAAGCTAAAACTGGGGTAATGTGATCTCTTCTCCCTGTTCTCAGGATACGTGCAGCTGCATTCTGAATGAGTTGGAGAAACTTTATGGACTTATTAGGACAACCTGATAAAAGTGAATTACAGTAGTCTAAACTAGAGGTGATAAAGGCATGTACAAGTTTCTCTGCATCTTTATGAGAGAGGATGGACCCAATTTTAGAAATATTACACAGATGGAAGAAGGCAGTCTTAATGGTTTGCTGTATATGAGAGTTGAAAGACATATTTTGGTCAAAGACAACTCCAAGATTCCTAACAGAAAACGTAGAAGCCAGTACAATGCCATCTAGTGTTGTTATCTTACTAGAAAGAATACTTCTAGCATGTTTGGGGCCAAGAACAATGACTTCAGTTTTATCTGTATTCAGCAATAGAAAGTTGTTGTTCATCTGGGTTTTAATATCCTTAAGACACTCCTGGAGTGAACCGAAATGGCTGGGATCATCTGGATTGATGGATAAATATAATTGAGTGTCATCAGCATAACAATGAAAATGAATAGAATGCTTCCTCATAATGTCTCCCAAAGGCAGCATGTATAATGTAAACAGTACTGGTCCAAGTACCGATTCCTGTGGAACTCCATAGCTAACCGTGGTCTGGGTAGAGGATTTGTTATGGACATGAACAAACTGGGAACGGTCTGATAGATAAGACTGGAACCATCTCAGTGTTGTTCCTTTCCAACCAACTCGCTGTTCAAGTCTCTCTAGCAGAATGTATGGTGATCAGTGGTGTCAAAGGCAGCACTAAGGTCCAATAAGACAAGGATGGAGACAAGTCCTTTGTCAAATGCCATAAGGAGGCCATTAGTAACTTTCACTAAGGCTGTCTCTGTGCTGTGGTGTTTCCTAAATCCCGACTGAAATTTCTTAGATATAGAATTATTTTCTAAAAATGTGCACAGTTGGTCGGCGGCTACTTTTTCGAGGATCTTAGAGCCAAGGGTGTGATTATGATGATGAGTTGGTTTACCAACACACTGAGAAAAACCAGTTGAATTTAAGAGGGAGAGGAATGCTACACTATGACTATCATTATTGTCTATTTGAATATTAAAGTCACCAGCTATGATAATCTCCAGCCCACACAAATCCAGAGGCCCCCTGTCTTCTTTTTAGCGACCACCAGGTTTGAGACCCATGGGGATGTATCTATGGGTTCATTGATACCCTCCTCCAGCATAGAGGAAAGTTCGGCTGTGACACCATTCCGGAGAGCAAGCAGTAGCTGTCGGAGGGGCTGATCACTGGTGTCACTTTGGGGTCCACCCAAGGGGCAATGAAAGAATGCAGCCAAGCAGCCTAGCCCATTGAACAGTGCTGACTGCTTTTTGGAGTGTCTGGGCAAGGACTTGCATTATAGCGTGGCCGCTATTGTCCACAGTGAGAAGCTCAAGTCACAAACAGGTCCAGGCCAAGCAGGTTTTGCACCCTGACACAACCCACTCCGAAGGGGAAGGGAAGGCAGGTGTTTTTCCAGTAGCTGACAGGTAGATACACAGTGCCCACAACACAATGTTAGAGTTCCCATATCTTTTGCAGGGGAAATTTAGTGGGTGGTGAGTCAAGGTTCTCGCCACATGCCAAAAAACTTGCAAGTTAGGTTAAATGGCATCAAAACTGGGGCTCCTAAATTGTCTTTAAGTATGACTGTGAGAGAGAATGGTTGTCTGTCTCTCTGTGTTTGGCCCTGCACATGGACTGGCGATCTGTCCAGGGTGTACCCTGCCTCTCGCCCAAAGATGCTAGGATAGGCTCCAGCCCCCCCCGCGACCCGAAAGAAAAGGATTAAGCGGAAGAAGATGATTGAATGAATGAATGAATGATCCTTTTTTTCTCACACTGGAAGCTTTTTTTCTCCAATCCCCACAACATCTGAACAACTTGGATTTCATGGATTGAATAATAAGTTTTATTATTGTTGTATTTTCGATTCTGTGCCTTTGATCAGACTTTGAACTGTCTCATCAATTTATTTGGACCCGGGAAAGCCGCTGGAAAAAACCCTCTCTCGTGCTGTCCCTATGACATACTGCTTCAGCCGCCAACAGCAGCCTCTCATCATCGTTGTTGGATCTCAGCTCCTGACTGTTTGCCTTTGGGAAGAAATTATCTGCTGGCTGATAATTTCCCGTATTTTCAAATAAAGCTTCAGCGAAGGATCCAGCTGGAAAGCCAAGGCAAATGTCATATGAGCAAGATTCCTTTGTTTCATCTGCTGAGTAATGCAATGTCCATCGCCTTAAAGTATGTCATAATTTGTCTCAGGTTTAAAACTAGTTCATAACTCTTATTGGAGCTATGGAATTAAAGAGAAATAGGATCCCTCTCTTCATTAAATTCCATTTTTACTTTTTAGAGTAATTCAGAATTTCTTTTTCCATATAATCAGCTTTTATAATTTTTCTTCATAAAATTTGAGTCCAATTTTCTTCATATTTTGGTTACAGTTATTTCAGTCTCCATTTTCATCACAGTTACAAATTCACACTAAGGTTTCCTTGGTTCCGCAAATGTGAGTACACTCTTGTGCTCAATAATCAGTTACAAGTTGAATGTGATGCTTGATACTTGATCATTTCACCTTACCAACAAGTCCGTGGAATGTAATGCCATTTAATCTGAGTCTGATCATTAAAACTGTAAATGGTATATGGAAGTTTCTGTTGATTTCTTTTTCCTATGTCTGTTTCTGAAGTCACCCAGGAGAACTGACGAATATTTGAGACTGATTGATAAAGATTAGTTATTAATAAATTGTCCAAGTTTTGGACTGGTGGCCCATAAACGAGTTTTTTTTTTTTCCCAGTGTGTGCATGGACCCAAAGGAAACCTTTGCTTCCACACAGACCTATACGTAGGTATAAATTAATCTTTGTACCTTATAACTAATTTCCTCTACAGCAGCATGACAGTAGACCAACCAAAGCGACAGAAACACAACAGCATAATAGACAAAGGATTACCCATGGAAAGTAAACTGCCTAAATAACTTACAGTATCACTCAAAAGTGAGTACACCCCTCACATTTTTGAAAAAAATTATTATATCTTTTCATGGGACAAACACTGAAGATATGACACTTTGATATAATGTAAAGTAATAGTGTTACAGCTTGTTTAAACAGTGTAAATTTGCTTGTCCCCTTAAAGTAACTCAACACCACAGCAATTAATGTCTAAACCACTGGCAACAAAAGTGAGTACACCCCCGAAGTGGAAATGTCCAAATTGTGCCCAAAGTGTCCATATTTTGTGTGGCCACAACTTATTTTCCAGCATTGCCTTTACCCCTCTCTTGGACATGGAGTTCATGAGAGCTTCACAGGTTGCCACTGGAATCCTCTTTCACTCCTCCATGATGACATCATGGAGTCGGTGGATGTTAGAGACCTTGCGCACAGATGCTTAATAGGGTTTAGGTCTGGAGACGTACTTGACCAGTCCATTACCTTTACCCTCAGTTTCTTTAGCAAGGCAGTGGTTGTCTTGGAGGTGTGCTTGGGGCCCGTTATCTGTTGGAATACTGTCCTGTGGCCTGTCTTCCAAAGGAAAGAGATCATGCTCTGCTTCAGTATGTCACAGTAATGTTGGCATTCATGGTTCCCTCAATGAACTGTAGCTTCCCAGCACTCATGCAGCCCCAAACCATGGCACTCCCACTACCATGCTTGTCTGTAGGCAAGACAAACTTTCTTGTACTGTCCTTTGTACTTCCTTGTATTGTCTTTGTACTCCTCCACCTGGTTGCCGCTACACAGGCTTGACCACCATCTGAATCAAATAAGTTATCTTGGTCTCATCAGACCACAGGACATGGTTCCAGTAATCCATGTCCTTAGTCTGCTTGTCTTCAGCAAACTGTTTGCGGGCTTTCTTGTGCATCATCTTTAAAAGGGGCTTCCTTCTGGGATGACAGCCATGCAGACCAATTTGATGGAGTGTGCAGCATATGGTCTGAGCACTGACAGGTTGACACACCCCCGCCCCCATCCCTTCAACCTCTGCAGTAATGCTGGCAGCACTCATACATCTATTTTCAAAAGACAACCTCTGGATATGACGCTGAGCACGTGCACTCAACTTCTTTGGTCGACCATGGTGAAGGCTGTTCTGAGTGGAACCTGTCCTGTTCAACCACTGTATGGTCTTGGTCCCCATGCTGCAGCTCAGTTTCAGGGTGTTTGTAATCTTGTAGCCTAGGCCATCTTTATGTAGAGCAACAATTCTTTTTTTCAGATCCTCAGAGAGTTCTTTGCCATGAGGAGCCATGTTGAACTTCCAGTGACCAGTATGAGAGTGTCAGAGCAATAACACCAAATTTAGCACACCTGCTCCCCATTCACACCTGAGACCTTGTAACACTCACGAGTCACATGACACCGGGGAGGGAAAATGGCTAATTGGGCACAATTTGGACATTTTCTCTTAGGGGTGTACTCACTTTTGTTGCCAGC
Source organism: Pholidichthys leucotaenia (assembly GCA_020510985.1). NCBI lineage: Eukaryota > Metazoa > Chordata > Actinopteri > Cichliformes > Pholidichthyidae > Pholidichthys > Pholidichthys leucotaenia. The sequence goes on along the minus strand of CM035848.1, from coordinate 114,227,906 downwards.
AGTTTAAACATTAATGGCTGTGTGTTGAGTTATTTTGAGGGGACAGCAAATTTACTACTGACTACTTTACATTGTGTCAAAGTGTCATATCTTCAGTGTTGTCCCATGAAAAGATATAATACAATATTTACAAAAGAGTGAGAGGTGTACTCACTTTTGTGAGATACTGTATATAGTACGTCGTGGATGAACAGATGATGACCCATGTAGATACAGGAATCATACTCACTGTACAATGCAGGACTATCAGGCACAGTATGCAGAATCTCTCGGTTATTGCTGTTACATTACTGTTATTATTAGCCTAGTTAGCTTCTAGTCCATTAAAAGGCTGTGTGATGTGTCTAGTGCGTTATAGAAGTGTACATTTATGTCCCGCCGCTAGCTAGCCTGCTGTTTACAGCAAGCGAACAGGGAGCCGAGTGCGTAAGTCTCCTCTGTTAGTACATAGCCTCTCCACAGCAAGCCCCATGCGTACTTCCTCGTGGTAATGGATGGAAACTGGGTACAGTGAGGCCCCAGGCTAAAATGCAGGCACTCGGAGGAGGTTTGGCCCCCAGACTTGCAGTACTCACGGCCCACTAGCGTGTGGACATGCCCTGATACCCATGAACCAAATCCCCAACTATGGGTTAAATAGTATACGGACTACATAGTCTGTTAAGAAAGTCCCCAAAGGCGAGTAGTCTACTACTTCGGCGGATGAGGGCAGTGCCTGGCAGGCAGGTGCTAGAGAGGCAGGCCTTGATAAACAAAGCACCCAGCAACCCGTTGCAGCCAACTTTATGAAAATCACACGTTTCGGCCTGCCGAACCGCGTTGAACATGCTGATGGCCAAGAGCGTGTGCGTGGCCCTCGCGCAGCCACGACCACCCTAAACAAATTCACAAGCGACTGGCCTTCGTCTTCAACTCAGCCACTCCCTTCAAGCCCAGTGGTGATGGAACTGTGAGTAACGGGGGCAGGTTTGGTATGACTGGAAGCCTCTAGCTTGCAACCACACATTGGCGGCAGATCTAAGATGATCGCCTTCCAATGAACTCTGCGGTGACATTGGATTTCGGTAGCTGGATCCGCGACTGGGCTGGCCTATTTAGGACTCCCGCAGCCCACCCCATAAGGGGAGGCCCCTAGAAAAGGTGGGGTAAACATCGGACACTGCTGACTTATCTGGCTAGCATGCCGCGACTGGCAGATTACCTATCACTGCGGTCAACCTACATATCAAAACCATAAAAACTCAAACTCAACCGCTCCTGACCACCGCATGGATTCTCAACCACCGATTGGATCTCTCATTACAAAACCCTTCATCCTGGGTGCTTGGAACATCCGCACACTGCAGGACACGAGGAGCAGCGAGCGCCCAGAACGTCGTACAGCTCCGGTATGTAAAGAACTTGCACGCTTTAACATCAACATAGCAGCTGTGAGGCTAGACTTGCTGAGGAAGGCAACATCAAGGAAACTGAATCAAACTACACCATTTTCTGGAAGGGAAAGGATACGGAAAATCCACGTATCCATGGTGTAGGCTTTGCCATCCGATCCCAGCTTGTGGACCAACACAACCTTGTCCCAACTGCAATCAATGAGTAAATAATGACCATCCGAATCCCGCTCACCCAAAAACATTCCCTCACTCTGATCTCAGTGTATGCACCTACACTTACATCTGAAGATGAAAGCAAGACCTCCTTCTATGAACAGCTCACACATACCATTCTGACAGTCCCAAAATCCGACAAGCTTGTTATTCTGGGTGACTTCAATACCAGAGTTGGCAGTGACCACCAGCTGTGGAAAGGCATCATAGGCCACCATGGTATGGGAAAATTAAAATTAAATCACCCTTTATTGTCATTCAACCGTACAACCAATCATGTACAGTAGAACGAGATTGTGTTTTACCTATCTACAGTGTTAATCACACACACCCCAAGTGTAGAATCAGAGGGCCACTGCCATGCAAGGCGCCGCCACAGATTTCCCTCCTCCATTCCATTATTGCTGAGCACCAAGCTGGACGGCAGGAAGTTCCACTTTTATATGGTCTTCAGCATGACCCAGCCGGGATTTGAACCCCTGCCTCCCGGGTGTGGGGCAGATGCTCTACCAACTGAGCCACCACTCCGGTAAATGCAATGCAAATGGGGAACTTTTACTGGGTCTTTGTGCTGAACACAATCTTATTGTAACAAACACCCTTTTCCAATTCCTCCATCGCCAGAAGACGACCTGGAAACACCCTTGCTCCAAAAAGTGGCACACCCTCGACTATGTCCTTACAAAAACAAGAGACCGAAATGATGTCCGCATCACACGATCCATTTATTTATTTATTTAGCGAATGCAAAGTCCTTAAGCCAAGCAGTTGCCTCCTGGTTTGCTGTATGGAGGGTGTGTAATCCTCCTTCCAGTCTTTGGAGCGGGCAAGCCTCTATGATGTGTTCCATTGTTTGCTCCTCTCCACATGCGCACAGTGGGCTAGGGCTCGATCCATGCCTGGAGCAGATGACTGCCGGACAGAATCAGAATCAGAATCAGATTTATTGCCATTGTTCATGTAGTACACAAACTAGGAATTTGTCTCGGTGCAACGCTGCAGCATTAAACATGATAAAATAAAAGAAATAAACTATACATGCAAAAAAGTGTAGAATAAGAATGAGTAATACTAGTCAGCAGTTTAAATATATTAGCGAGCAGCAGATATTGTGGAGAACCATATAGTGCAGTCGGTAATGCAAAAAGAAAACAGTGATGATTGACATGAGTCTGGTTGAGCTGCTGTACATAGTGCACGAGAGTCAATAAGTCACTTAGTGTTCAGCAGTCTGATGGCAGAGGGGAAGAAGCTGTTCATGTGACGGGAGGTTTTAGTCTGAATGGACCGAAGTCTTCTACCTGAGGGGAGAGGGGCAAACAGTACGTGACCAGGGTGTGAAGGATCGGCTATGATCCGGCCAGCACGCCTCTGGGTCCTGGAGATGTACAGATCCTGGAGAGATGGGAGCTTGCAGCCGATCACCTTCTCAGCAGTGCGCACGACGCGCTGCAGCCTTAGTCTGTCCCTGACGGTGGCTCCTGCGTACCACACGGTTATGGAGGTGGTGAGGATGGACTCGATGATGGCTGTGTAGAACTGCACTAACATCTTGGTGGGTAGCTTGAGCTTCCTCAGCTGCCGCAGGAAGAACATCCTCTGCTGGGCCTTTTTGATGAGGGAGCTGATGGTCGGCTCCCACTTGAGGTCCCTGGTGATGGTGGTGCCCAGGAAGCGGAAGGAATCTGCAGTGGTGATGGGAGAGCCTGTGAGGGTGAGGGGGGGGCAGAGGGGTTGTGACTTTCCTGAAGTCCACAATCATCTCCACTGTCTTCAGAGCGTTCAGCTGCAGGTTGTTGTTGTTGCACCAGGACGCCAGCTGGGCCACCTCTCTCCTGTAGGTGGACTCGTCGCCGTTGGAGATGAGCCCGATGAGGGTGGTGTCGTCCGCAAACTTGATCAGCTTGACAGACTGGTGGCTGGAGGTGCAGGAGTTGGTATAAAGGGAGAAGAGTAGGGGGGAAAGTACACAGCCCTGGGGTGATCCGGTGCTGATGCTAACAGAGTCTGAGACAGTCTTTCCCAGCTGCACATGCTGCCTCCGGTCCGTCAGGAAGTCGGTGATCCACCTGCAGAGGGAGTCAGGCACATTGAGCAGGGACAGCTTGTCCGGAGGCAGAGCGGGGCGGATGGTATTGAATGCAGAGCTGAAGTCCACAAACAGGATCCTGGCGTAGGTTCCCGGGGAGTCCAGGTGCTGCAGGATGGAGTGGAGGGCCAGGTTGACTGCGTCGTCTACAGACCTGTTGGCTCGGTAGGCAAACTGCAGCGGGTCCAGGAGGGGAGTGGTGATGGACTTGAGGTGGGGCAGGACCAGGCGTTCAAAGGACTTCATGACTACAGAGGTCAGCGCTCCAGGTCTGTAGTCATTAAGTCCAGTGATCTGTGTCTTCTTGGGGACAGGGATGATGGTGGAGGATTTGAGGCAGGTCAGCACGTGGCATAGCTTAAGGGAGGTGTTAAAAATGTCTGTGAAGACAGGAGCCAGCTCTTTCGCACAGTGTCTCAGGGTGGAGGGAGACACGCCGTCCGGACCGGGGGCCTTGCGCGGGTTCAGTCTGGAGAACTGTCTGAGCACGTCCTGCTCACTGATGACAAGGGCAGGGGGGGAGGAGGGGGGGCTGCCTTTGATGAAGAAATCACCGTCTCCTGATCTCCCTACTCAATATTACGATCTGGCGACCACCAAAGCGCATTTTGGCAAATGTTCCTCACCGTTGTTTTGACTGTGGCAAGCTCTGTGATCCCCAAATGCTGCAGTCCTTTAGAGAGGCCATTGGTAGAAACATGAATGAACGGAGCCTTCCAGACAATGCCTCAGTTGAAGACCGATGGATCACTCTCCGTGACGCATTGACTGCTGCTGCCAAAGAAACGATTAGTCACAAACACAAGAAAAACCAAGACTGGTTCAACGAGAATGATGAAACAATCACTGACCTCATAGAGGCTAAACGCCATGCACGTCTTGCGTTTGAAAATGATCCGTCTGCAAAGAATCGACAGAAACACCAGCAAGCAAAAGCGGCATGCCAGAGAGGGATTCGTAAAGCCCAAAATACTTGGTGGCAGCAAAAAGCAGAAGATTTGCAAAAATATGCTGACCAATGGGATATGCGCCATTTTTATGCTGCAACGAAGGAGATCTTTGGCCCCACTAGATCATCTGTGGGCAGCCTAAAAGATGCAAATGGCTCCACCATTATCATAGACACCAAGGGGATCCTTGACCGCTGGAAGTCCCACTTTGAGAGTCTGTTAAATAGTCACTTTTGCACCCCTAGTGATCTCCTCTGCAAGACCCCACAACACCCCACTCGCGAGTGGATGTCTACACCACCTTCACTACACAAGTTAAATAAAGCTCTAAAGCACATGAAGACAGGCAAAGCACCAGGACCAGATAACATCCCACTGGAGTTCTATCTTCATGGAGGTCCCGAGGTGAAAAACTATTTAATGCAGCTTCTACTTAAAATATGGGAAACCAAGACGTTACCAAGTGACTTTAAAAATGCAAATATAGTCACCATTTTCAAGAAGGGAGATAGAGAGAACTGCAGTAACTACTGCGGCATCTCACTACTGAGCATTGCAAGCAAGATCTTTGCTCGTATCCTTCTCAACCGTCTTCTTGTAGTAGCCAAGGATGTACTTCCTGAGTCTCAATGTGGCTTTAGACCCTCTCGTGGTACAGTAGATATGATATTCTGTCCTCGACAACTCCAGGAAAAGAGCCAAGAGCAACAACCACTCATGTTCATCTTCTGGGACCTCAAGAAGGCCTTTGATCGAGTTCCTCGCCCTGCTATGTGGGCTGTTCTTGCTCGTTTTGGATGTCCAGATGATTTCATCACTCTCATTCGTGCTCTCCACAACGGTATGGTTGGTAGGGTTTGCCACCAAAATACCCTCTCAGACACTTTTCCCATCACTAGTGGTCTCAAGCAAGGATGTGTCCTTGCTCGAACCTGCTTTTTGTTGTATATGGCTGCAATGCTAAATGAAATACCACCAACAACCCCTGGTATCAATCTGCGATACAGCTTGGATGGGGGGCTTTTTAATCTTGCTCCCTTTTGAGCAAAATCCAAAACCTCTGTAACCAGTGTTCATGAATTGCAGTTTGCAGACGATAATGCCACACCAGCTCAGACTGTTGATGACCTCCAGAGGATAGCTAGCATTTATAATGACTCTTATGAGCATTTTGGAATGGAAGTTAACACTGACAAAACCAAAATCCTCAATCAACCAGCACCTGGTCAAACTTCCTCAAGGACCAAACCTTAAGATTAACAGAAATCCTGTCGATGAAGTGGAGCATTTATCTTACCTTGGTAGCATCCTCTCAAAAATACCAACTTGTGCAAAGGACATCGAAAACCGCATAAAAGCTGCACACTCCGCATATGGACGCCTTTGTCATCGACAGGATTTCTGTTAATCTTAAGGTTTGGTCCTTGAGGAAGTTTGACCAGGTGCTGGTTGATTTCAAACAATGAGATTTTCAAGCGTCCTCTGCTGCCTAGTGTGGAAGCTAAAATCTTGCAGCACCGCCTTCGATGGACAGGACATGTCATACGGATGGACCCCACCAGACTACCACGAATCATGCTCCAGGGGGAGCTTGAGACAAGAAAAGACCACATGGTAGGCCAAAACTGCGCTACAAGGACCAGCTAAAATGTTCCCTGAAGCAAGCCAACATAGACAAAAGATCTTGGGAACAACTTGCCACCGACAGAGCAGCCCGGAGAAGAAGAACTTGGGAAGGCACAGACTCATTTGAGAGGCTCAGAAAACAACTGGATGATGATAAACACAAATGAAGACAAGAAAAACAAAACCAACTACGTCCCCCACCCACAATAAAATGTGACTTCTGCCCACGACAGTTCTCTCATAGGCTGGGCCTTCAGAGCCACATCCACCATCGACATCAATCACAGATGGCAACGTCCTGAAAACTAAGACGAAACCAATGCTCGGACACGACCTGGAGCCGACGACTTAGCTTCCAGTTGCTAGTGTGTTATTTAGTCTCATAATAAATTTTGACTCACTCCTAGTTGACAGGGTTTACTGACTTAGACCCAAGAGCAACAAGGATGGAGTCTGTAAGTAAAGTGACAATAATCTTTATTACAATAACTGTGCAACAATGATGGTGAATATGTTTGACGAGAATCTGGCAACCCTGTAGGGGACAGCAGAGACGTGGATGAGTAACACTGAATGGGAAAATGAGAAAAATGTAATACTGATTATGCTTACAGGGTCATCCGGGGAACCTGCTGGAACAGGGTGAGGAGCCTTCAGGTTGGGGAGCTGGTTGTCAATGGTGATAATACAGAGATGCTGCAGGGAAGTGCCGGTGACAGGCTGGCCAGGCCCGAATACTGAGGCGATGGTGTGGGGAGTTGTGATATACACACGCTGGTAAGTCGAATTACTTGTGGGGAGTGATGATGTGCACAGATCCAAGAATGTCCAAATCCAAGTCTGAGATCCAAGGTCCAAAGTCCAAAGGCAAGCTGGGGTCAAAACACAACTGTAGGGTAACAGGTGAGCAGAGGTACAGAGGCAGAAGGCAGGTGGCAGAGTCTCGGGTAAACAGAAATCAAACATGGCAGGCAAGACAGAGTACAATAATGCTTGGCAGAGCAAGGACACAGAAGGGTGCAGAGTCTGTCGTGGCAAGGCAGAACAGTGGGAGAGTCTCCCTTATAAAGGCCCCTCTAATCAGCAACAGGTGATGATCAGGGCTGCAGGAAGAATGCTAATAAGCAGGGAGAGCACAAGACAAGCATAACAGAGCAGACATGGATCCTTACAGTACCCCTCCCCCCCACCCATCACGAACTCCTCCTGGCATTACACAGAGCTCATCAGGATGATGTTGCTAGAACTGCCCTATAATAGGAAGCGTCTGCCATTAGGGGCTCTCTGGCCCGGATGACTCCAGACAGAGCCGCATACCATGTAGTGTTACTAGTTCCTAAATAAAACCCAGTTCCAGTGCAACCTCCTCGTCCATCTCATTCATTGCCAGGTTTGTGGACATAACATTTGGCGACTGAGGATTAACTCATGGAGGCATGTGGAACACTACTACGGCCGTTTCTTGAATAACCAGGGGAACCAGCAGTCATGTAGCCAAGGTGGCTGGATGCGTTTGAGACATATATTGCAGCGTTGAGCCTGGGTAAACTCGACAAAGTAAGGAAACAAGAACTTTTTGTTCGCAAACATGGCGCAGAGGGTCAGAGAATTTTCCACACGTTAGGACTGATTGAGTCATATACGGATGCTGTCAAACTTCTTGCTAGCTACTTTGCTGGACACACACGTAACACGAAGCTGTGGGCTAAGAGGCTAATGGTGCCTAAAGACACAATGCTAGCTAGCATGGTGGAGCTAACGTCCCAGCTAGAAACGACAGAGGAGTTAGCCACGGAGCTAAATGGGCGCAAAACATAGATGCTACCCGGATGGTCAACGCTAGCTAATGTGGTGGACACAGAGGACGAGGAGTACACAGCAGCGGAGTGTGAGGTGAACATGGTGAGCCGAAGGTCCGCTCCGAGAGGCCCTGTCTGCGGGGGGGTGGGGGTCCCCGACGCAGCACGAGTTAACCCGGCAAGAGGAAAATGGTGTAACTAATGTGGGTGCTGGAACCATTTCACCAGAGTATGTCGGTCATCAACGCTGTGGGGCCCGCCAGGAGAGCCCGCCCGCCAACAACTACCATTCATTTGGTAAGCCCCGGCAACAGTGGTTATTTGTACAGCATCATTGAATTAGACATAGTAGCTGAACCACTATTACTCAACACAACAGTGGTGTGGTCGATGTTAAACTGGGCCACGGTGAAAAAGTTTTTCTCCAACCACAAAATCAAGAAGAACCCAACGCTGCTGTATGGTTATGGTGGTCACAGACTCTGCAATGTCGGAACAGTGAAATTGACTGTTCGCTGCAAATCCAAAATTGTGTACGACTGCAAGTTCCAGGTGACAGTGCGTGGTGACATTATGGGATGTGACTTTTTCTACAGACTGGGCTTTGCAATCAAAGATAGCACTGGGTTTGAATGGTCCCGATGCGGCAGTTGGGGCACAGTGGACCTGGATGACAACGTCGTGGTGTGGGAAGAGGTAATATGGAACAGCACCGACAAAGCTCAATCCCCCCTGCGCGCTCAGGAGGAGAGGGAGCCCGTGCCCATTGGGAATGACACTGACGAGGCAATTATGAAAGGCACCGACTCCAAAGTGTACATTCCGTGCTCTCAGGAGGAGAGCCGCACGGAGAGGAAGCCCGAGCATGCAGAGTTCCACGAAGAATGGCAGCATCAGCCAGGCACAGACACAACGCATGGCGCGGCACAGCGGAGCACTTCAGATGACAAAGAGGAGGAACCGGACTGCTCCCACGCCCTCACCCAACAAGCTACGGAGGTTACGACCGAGTGCACGGGTGAGGATTCCGCTTCAATGAACAACACCGGAAAGGCACTGGACACCTTTCATACCCACGACGAGCCACAGTCGACGACGGAGACAGCGGGCGAAGGGTCCACAGTGAGCACAGTGACAGTGGAACCGCCGTGGCACGACAGGGGTCCCAAGCCGAACGAGCACGCAGAGCCACCGGGAGCACAATGACAACGCAGGAAAACAAGTAAGGCGCAGCTCCATGTCATGGACTGGGTTCGGGTTCGCGCCAGTGGGACACCGGGATGGCAACTGACCGGGCCACAGCCAGTGAAACAATGGGCGCCGCTGAGGATCATGGCAGAGCTGAGGACAACGTGCTTTCGGATGATGGATGATTCAGTTTGGCACACAAACAGACTATGGCATGCCCGGGTGGTGACTCCAGGCGGTGGGGCTCCTCGGAGGCCGGCTGCTGCAGTGTGGGACCTGGGCCCCGGCGTCATGAAGAGTGGCCCCGGGAGTCTGACGGCTCCAAGTGGGCGGCCGCCGCAAGCACATTTCAAAGCTCCAGGGAGGAGGCCGCCACAAGCTTGCTTCAAAGCTCCAGGGAGCAGGCTACCACGGGGCCGCCTCATAACTCTTCAGGCAGAACTGTTTCACCCGGCCGAAAGACTTTTTGGGTAGGAGCATGACCGGACCATCTAAAAGTGGCAGAATAACCCACTTAGCCGTGCAGGGTCACGTGGCAATCTACCCACGGGCCCTAGTTTTAGTTTGTTATTGTGTTTTGAAGTTCTTTATGATTTTATGTTTGCTATTTTAATTTAGTGTGCTTATTGGGGGTTCTTGTGTGCCAAATTTGGGTGGGTTTTGATTAAATGTGTTTTAGTTTTTGTAAAGGGAGGGATAGTGTGAGATAGGGGTTTTATTGTGAAGTGCGGTGTGATCACGCCACCTTCTGGTTGCGTTATCACACCGCCTTATAACAGGGATCATCCACCATTAGGGGCTCTCTGGCCCGGACGACTCCACACAGAGCTGCATGCCATGTCGTGTAACCAGTTCCTAAATAAAGCCCTGTTCCAGTGCAACCTCCTCGTCCGTCTTATTCTTGTCAGGTTTGTGGACATAACAGCAAGGTTGCACAATAGTTGCACTGATTGGCTGATTTTGCATGAATTGGCGCAATCGCAACATTGTGAAACCCTGGAGGGACTGACTTATAAACCACACTGAATAATAATAATGATAATAACAGGGATGAACGGACAGGGATGAACAGACAATCACTGACAGGGGATACACATGAAGCATAATGACAATGGATCAGGGGAGACAAGACCAAGAAAACCAGGATAATAATAGTAATAAATAATAAAGACCAAACTGAGAACCAAACAGGGAACAAATCTACGGAACACAAATGTAGACAAAATAATGAATAATAATAAATACAGAAAAACCCAAAATACAAACTCAAGGTGAGGACGTAGGCTGGAGCTATGTCCTGGAAACAAGAAATAAAGCAATAACTCAGGGTGAGGACATGGGGCCCAGTCCACATCCTAACAGGTACTGGATATTACTGTTTTCTGTTCTACCTACCTTAAGGTGTGTCCAGACCAAATGCAAATGGATAAATTTTTCACGTGGCGCAATTACATGTTTACTCAATGTAAACATGCAAATAGACCTGAATTTGTCTTTTGAGCCAGTTGCAGATGGGTGGAGTTGGCTTTATAACCTCTGCAGCTGTATTCAACCTGCTGTGGAAATCCCCCAAATACTGTCATGCTTAGGTTTACATTATCCAACGAGGAGGCTCACCTGAAAAAAAATTGTCCCTCTCTCTAAAACTTCACAAGATGATGGGTGTTTACAGTGCTAGCCTTCTAGCCTTGTTAGCACGTCTGTAGCCGTAAATAATTCCGACATCCTGATTCAGTTGAAGAGCTCCTGATCCTTCTGTCTGCAGGTAAGAATCAGTCTCATTTTCAAATTAGTTTACTCTCCAATGTTGAGTAAACTTTTACTCCGGTGATGGCAGATTTTCAAGGCCATTACTAGCTAGCGCTTTCCTTTGGACGTGGACACGCAAATGCGTGAAATTATGTGTGTTCGCCTCTTTCCATTGACTTTGTATGTATTCATGCCACGCGAAAAATTCGCTTTGTGTTTGGTCTGAATGCACTTTTATGTTGCACACTGAATGATGATGCAGTTTACTTTTGGTGCACCAAGAATTTATTGTTTTCAGTCAGCCTGTTAACATATAAAAACATAATGGTATCGTGTTACAGTTAGGTTTACTTGCTTTCACAAGACTGGCACACATCTACGGCAGAGTTCACTTGGTTCTGCCGTTCAGAAGCTCAGCCAGTCAGTCACAACTTGCCTAAGCTGCTATTGCCATCTATTGGCATAACTGAATATTACTTACTTAATTATTGCTTAATTGACACCATAAAATTCTTATATTTAACCCTTATTTATTTCTCAAGATTTGTAAACAATTTCATCTAATAATCATGATGGATTTTTTACTGTAACCAGACTCAATAATCGGCCAACATTTTACATCTGTCTGTTGCCACATTTGCATTGTTTACATAAGGCCCACTGCAAGTATTTGTCACCTACTCAGTTACAATCTGTGACATTACTACACATTCTCTTCATTTTTTTTAACACCCTTCTGAATGCAATGTTCTGTATAGTTTTTTCCCCCTTCTATAACCTATAGCACACTGCTGGTGTGTCTTGAGATGCCCAAGGCCTCCATAATCCCTACGAACATGACATTCCCACCTTAACCCGTAAGAACCCAGACCCATTTTTCCTTAAAGGAAAATTATGTGGGATATACCACAGACCACGTACCAAAAGCCAGTTTAGAAAGCTTGGGATCAGTCCGCCAAGGTCTCCGCCTTTGACCGCCACCTAATCCACATAGCACCGGACCCCCATGATCCCTCCTGCAGGTGGTGAACCCACTAGAGGGCGGACCCATGTAACTCCTTCGGGCTGAGCCCGGCCGGGTCCCATGGGTGGAAGCACCTCCAAGCACCTCCAAGTCCGAGTCCATGGTCCTCAGCCGGAAAAAGGTGGATTGTCCTCTCCGGGTTGGGGACAGGCTCCTGCCCCAAGTGGAGGAGTTTCAGTATCTTGGGGTCTTGTTCATGAGTGAGGGGAAAATGGAGCGAGAGATCGACAGACGGATTGGAGCAGCATCTGCAGTGATGCGGACGTTGTACCGGTCTGTTGTGGTGAAGAGGGAGCTTAGTTCTAAGGCAAAGCTGTCGATTTACCAGTCAATCTACGTTCCTACTCTCACCTATGGTCACGAGCTTTGGGTAATGACCGAAAGAACGAGATCGCGGATACAAGCGGCTGAAATGAGCTTTCTCCGTAGGATTGCTGGACTCACCCTCAGAGATAGGGTGAGGAGCTCAGTCATCCGGGAGAGGCTCAGAGTAGAACCGCTGCTCCTCCACATTGAAAGGAGTCAGTTGAGGTGGTATGGGCATCTGATTAGGATGCCTCCTGGACGCCTCCCACTTGAGGTGTTTCAGGCACGTCCCACTGGGAGGAGACCCCGGGGCAGACCCAGGACTCGGTGGAGAGACTATGTCTCCCAGCTGGTCTGGGAACGCCTTGGTATCTTCTCTGAAGAGCTGGAGCAGGTGGCTGGGGAGAGGGAAGTCTGGGCTTCTCTGCTTGAACTGCTGCCTCCGCGACCCGGACCTCCGGAAAAGCGGTAGAAGATGGATGGATGGATGGATACCACAGACCAAGTGGACCACATAGAACTGGGGCATTCAAAGTGCTTGTTACACTGGTGTCACCGTGGGTTCTTATTTAATATAGTCCAGACCAGCTCGTCTTACTGTAGGCTGGCCCAATGTGTCATAAGCCAGTAATGTTGGTCATCGACACTCTCTCTGTGGACTTGCATTTTGGGGATTTTCTGTGTAAGAGTCTATCTCTTGTTCTTCGTGTTGTGGCCCCTGTTTTCATCTGTTTGCTGTTGTTGTTCTTGTTCCTTATCCACATCCTGTAGTGCAGGCTCACTGTCTGTGACGTGAAATGCTACCTGTTGTCCACAGATGTTCTCCTGAGTTGGAGCAGCAAAACTGATGTCACAGGTATGATGTTCTGGAAACTGCCACACAAGTTCACCATCATTTTCACTTTCCAGATCTGTGTCCTGCCATTGTGGTGGCTGCAGCTCAGTTTTTTGTCTGCTTTGTTTCAGCTTTTTCTTCCTTGTTGCCTGCCTGCTTGTTGCTCTCTTCCTGATTTTTCAACAGGGGAGACTATCACATGGAAGCAGCAGGTTTCTGTGCACTGTACGGCTTTGACCTCCCCTTTCTTGTTTCATTTCATAAACACGCATGTCGGGGCTCTTTTGATTTATCACCGCATACACTGTGTCTTCCCAGTGTGAACGAAGCCTGCCTGGCCCTCCTCTGTCTCTGAGATTGCGAAGTAGGACCCTGTTTCCATGGTAAAGCTGAACTCCATAGCCTTTTTTTTTTTCATAGTAGCCTTTGCCTCTTAAAGCTTCTTTCTGAGCTGCTGTTGATGCAATCTCATAGGCCTCTTTCATTTGTGACTGCCATTTTTCCACATACTCCTCATAACTGACTTGCTGCTCTTGTGCAGGTAAGTTAAACAGGATGTCAATGGGGAGGCGTGGAGTGCGGCCAAACAACAAATAGTATGGGGAGAACCCAGTAGCCTCATTTCGGGTGCAGTTGTAGGCTTGCACTACTTTTGTCAGAGACTCCTTCCAGTCTGCCTTTTCAGCATCTGTTAGTGTTCTCAACATGGACAGCAGGGTTCTACTGAAGTGCCCCACTTGTCCATTCCCCTGTGGGTGGTATGGGGTAGTGTGAGAGCCACACAGACCACAGACTTTTTGCAACTGGGAAAACAATTGGTTTTCAAATTCTCTGCCGATGTCGTGATGGATCCTTGCAGGGAAACCAAAGTTCAGGGCCAAGTGGTTAAACACCTTGTCCACTACTGTTTTTGCAGATTTGTTTTTTGTTGCGTTAGGCTTGTGCAAAGTGTGTAAAGTGGTCCATCACCACCAATATTCATACCCTTGTTTACAAGTCTCAAGGTGTAAAAAGTCTTTGGACACAAGCTCAAAGGGGTATGTGGTTGTGATGGACATCAGTGGGGCTCAGGAGGCCTTGTTTGGTCGCTTCCTTTTTAGGCATTCACATGCATGCATTACAAAGTGCTCCACATCACTTTGCATCCGAGGCCAGTAAAATCTGTCTCTTATTACCACCAGAGTTCACTCAGCCCCTAAATGACCTGTTTCTTTGTGTAGCTCTCTGAATACCATGTCTCTGCTCCAAGGGCATAACTTTGTTTCAGACACTGGGGGGATGGGGGTGAGATCTCTGCCCATATAAGAATTAAAACATTTTTTCTTTTATTATAGGACTGTCAGGTCATCAGTACAGGCAGTTGTCTCCAATGTCCTCATTTTCATTTTTAAAGGAAGATGATTTTTTTAAGCAAAAAATGACAGCATACAGCATGTATCCTAGTGTGGAGGAAGAATGCAAAATCATTAACTTTGCTAAAAGGACAAGGCTAATTTGCCCCTTTATTTAGGCATTCCCATATTAGTAACAGTTGTAAAAATGATTTCTCTAATTTACCAAATCTGTATTCAGCCTTGTAATAGTCTATGCCACTGAAGCAGCAGGCCTACTTAATACCCATTATGTGTAAAGTATTTCAGCACTGGCAGAAATCAAGTTTTGACTATTGTTACCTGGTCATGTGTGCCTCTTGTGCCTCTCTGGTTATCTTTACCTCCACTCCTTCCTGGTTCACCCTGCTGCTGCCACATTCTTGTTCCTGATATAAAAAAAAGGCTCAGTTAATGTTCAAATGGTTTAAAAGAGGTACCTCATGGACAATTTTGGAGGATGCTAGATTTTTGCCCTTCTTCCCTCTTAATAGAATCTTAACAGCGCAATCAGTATTAACTGAGGTTAATCTAGCTGCTGAATGAGGCTTAATCACCATAATTCTTAACTCATTTTATTTTATTATTAATCAGTTGTGGTGATTAACACATTTATTCTGACAGGACAAATGTTTTTTCCTTAATTTATGATGTCACCACTTGCCACCATGTGGCTATTTCTTACTAAGCAGATGAACTAAGAACACTACTGGGATTTAATCAGCTACACGATGACAAAAGTAACAGTTATCCTGCCTGCAGAGGCATTATGAACACAGCACATCACACCTTAGGTGTGCTGTTTTACTCATTAAATGATAATAAATCTGTGAAATTCGTGACAAAATCATCCTGGTATTAAAAAATTACCCTGGATTCATCAGCTACACATTTAATTTTTTAC
Organism: Pholidichthys leucotaenia; assembly: GCA_020510985.1. Taxonomy (NCBI): domain Eukaryota; kingdom Metazoa; phylum Chordata; class Actinopteri; order Cichliformes; family Pholidichthyidae; genus Pholidichthys; species Pholidichthys leucotaenia. Next base: position 114,212,459 of record CM035848.1, on the reverse strand, counting down.
AATGGCATTCAGTTTTCAAATTTAGGATTCAGGTATTTGCCGCCCTCCCCAAAAGCAAAATAACAAATTTACCTTTACAAAATTACCAGACAAAAGCATGCAAATTTAGGAGAAAATAGTATAAATTCACAAGAAGAAAGTAGGAACTTGATGATAGTTAAAAAAAAATAAAAAATAAATAAATTCAGACATTTAAATGATTTTGCAAATATATAAGTTGAAAGGCTTATTTTCCATGACAAAAAATGCAAATTTAAGAAAAATGCTACATTTTTGAGAAACTGTGAATTTAGGTGGAAAACAACGTGAGAGAAATACTGCATTTTTATACAAAAAGTAGGCAAATTTACAAGAAAAAAATGTCTCTGATTTACAAGAAAATCTGTAAAACTATGACAAAAAAGTTGCACATACAAAAAAAGTGACATTAGAAATGTCACAATGCCACATAAAACACTGATGAAGTTTACTAAGGGAGAAAAAAGATTGGACAGAATATTCACAGCCTCAAAAGTTGGTAGTGAGGACAGATCTAATTTTAAATGGGTTTATAATCTGCTTTTAGTTGATATATAATATAAAATAAATGCTGGAAGAAACATTGCAACTTTTTATTTATCAAATTATTTATTTTTTTAGCACTCCTTTTATTGCAAATGGACCCTTAAACACCAACAAACTCAAAAGGTATGGTGTTAAGGTGATGAATCTTGTTATACTAGGAGCTAAATCACTATACGGTGATGATAATAAGCCATCAATATCTCAGTGTTTGATCACTGCCTAATGCTGTCTCGTGATTAAATAAAATGGGAACGGAAAACTAGAAATGTGGTTTTAAGTTTAAACTTAAACTTTATTTTTATTTATTTAAGCTCAATAATTAAATTCCAAATGAATTAGTGATGCTGTATTGCAGTGCTTTTGAACTCAATACAGCAAAATACCACAACTGCACTTTAACAGAAGATAGAAGATCTGAAAATGATCTGCAGGGAAAATTCACCAGCTAAATCAACAATATATTTACCTCCTTTTGGACACAGAGGTTTGTCCTTTTTTTTTGACAACCAACAATTTAAAATAGTTTGTTGCCCTTGTGGAGCTCTTTTTATTCTATCTCACTTGTGAATGTCTCCTGCTGCGTCAACAAGCGACCTCACCTGTCGCTGCTACAAATGGCTGAGTATTGACCAGAGAAAGCATGGACCGGTTGGGCAATAAAAGTCTGCGGGGGGGGGGGGGGGGTACATTGTTTAATTATTAGAAATGTTACTTTTCGTTATTTGCAAATGAAAAAAATGACAACTTCTTCACTCACTTGTAATTTTTTTTAATTAATTATAATTATATGATTATGGGGGGTGGGGGGTATATTGGATGGATTTGATTTTTGGGGGGGTTGGAACCCCTCTGTCGCCCCCATAAATTATGCCTATGCTCTGCTCTCTTTGGGGAGGAGAAGCTGATCCCTTCCATTAGCTCTCCTATAGAGGACCCCATCATCATTCACATGCAACATGTACCACTGTCTCAGGAGGATTTTTACATCAGGTGGTTCTTTTTAAAAGCCATGACCTCTTGGCAGATAGTTGTTTTTGTAGCAAAGTATTTGGCCAATCAGAGGGTCATTCACCTGACTCGCTCTGCTGTCATCTGGTGACAGACTTTCCAGTAGACAGTGGGGTGGTGTCGTGCAGTAGGTTGATGGCGCTCTGACTGACTGCAATGGTTTCATGTAAAGAGTTCTTTGCTTTCAGTACAGTGCACTCTACAGCAACCTTGATAACATCCTGTTTCACCTTTGCTGTGCATTGTGCTATATACTAGTAAATGTCAAGTGGTAACCTGGACAGGACATCGGCATCTGCAGTCTTTTTGCTCAGTCTGTACCTGATTGTGAAATTAAAGTCAGCAAGTTCACTCATCCAGTGATGGCCTGTTGCATTTAATTTTGCTGTTGTGAGGACGTAGGTCAAAGGGTTATTGTCCGTTAAACAACAAAATGTGGGGCATAATAAAGGTAGTCCCTAAAGTGTTCACAAATTGACCACTTTAAGGCCAAAAATTCAAGCTTTCCTGAATGCATGTGATAATTCTTTTCAGGATGGTTAGTGTCCATGAGCCATATGCAATCACCTTCATCTTGCCTGCTTGTTTCTGGTATAACATCGCCCCCAGGCCATGCTGAGAAGCATCACAGTGGATTACGAAAGGCTCTGCAAAATCAGGATTCCCTAGTATGAGTGGCTGTGTTAGGCAGTCTGTCAATTTGTTTAGGGTATCTTGATGACTCTGGGTCCAACTGATAGGTGTGCTGGGAGGCGGTTGGCCGTTCTGTCTTTTTTTAGTTCCCTTTCTGTTATATCTTTCACCCGTTACGTTACTCGATATAACAAATATAACTCAGACCATCGACGTATCGTTAACAGTTTATTGGCGAGCAGCCACTCATAGCACACAGCCAACGACAACACACTCAACATACACTACATTACCCATAATGCTTTGGTACAAGACACTACGACGGGTGCCGCAGTAAGCCAAAATACATGACATCTCCTCCCCTCTTACAATAAATGTCCTATAGGAGATATCAAGTGTCTGCTGCAATTCTTGTGTCTTTGTTTGTCTCTTTTTTTTTCCTTTAATTATTATACTACCTTAGGAGTGAGGGTAGACTACCTCATCCCATAACTGTACCCCTGGGGATTATTCTGCCCCATAAATGTGGGTCAGTTGCTATCTAGTCTAATAACTCAGACGGACAGGAGGTCGTCGCTCCCTGGTAGGGTATCGGCGCTCTGCAGGAACATGAGTCTGTGTTCTTTCTAATGTGGAGGTTGCTTCTGGTGCTGATGCAGAAGAAGATGTCACATCTCCAGCTGGAACTCCGGTCTCTGAAGTGGTTGAGTTCTGCACTGGTGTAGGTAGACAAAGTGGTGAGTTGGTGAGTGCATCGTTAGGATATCCAAGAGACAGTTCTGCAGGCGCTGGCGGTGTCTGCAGGAGTTGATCCATGTGCCTTTTCCAAACACTGTCAGTGGTTTGAACTGTATATGAGACTGGTCCAGTTTGTGCAATAACAGTTGCAGGAACCCACTTAGGTTCACCTCTGTAGTTCCTGGCCAGCACAGATTCTCCTGATGTGAACGCTCTGTCCTTTGCCCGATGTCCTCTGTGCATAATTTGTTTCTCTTGTTGCTTTTGCACAGTGTCCTTTAATCCTGAGGGTTTCAAAAGGTCAAAGGTAGTGTGCAGATCTCTCTTGAACATCAGACTAGCAGGGGTTGTCTTTGTGATTGCATGTGGAGTGTTGCGGTAGTTTAGCAGGAACTTGTGCAGCCTCTGATGCAGTGTTCCTTGACCTTGTGATGCTTTCAATGCATGTTTCATTGTCTGCACAAACCTTTCTGCAAGGCCGTTCGTCGCAGGATGGTATGGAGTTGATTATTTATTTATTTATTTAGCGAATGCAAAGTCCTTAAGCTAAGCAGTTGCCTCCTGGTTTGCTGTATGGAGGGTGTGTAATCCTCCTTCCAGTCTTTGGAGCGGGCAAACCTCTATGATGTGTTCCATAGTTTGCTCCTCTCCACATGCGCACAGTGGGCTAGGGCTACTGCCCCATCTGTGAAGGCTGGCCAAGCAGGGGCCATGTCCAGTCCTGAAGCGATTGAGTGTAGACCACTGTCTCCTTGGGAGGTTGGTGCCCGGGACCTGTTGGTTGGGGTTTATCACCAGCTGTTTGTTTGGGACCTCCTTGGTCTCCCATTCCTCTTGCCAAGCTGTCTGGATGGTAAAGTCAGCTGGGGGAGGGTTTTTCCAAATCGGCCGTCTGGATGAAAGTCGAGCAGTGGGTGGGGTGTAGATATCTGCATGGATTGGTAAGTGAGGAAAATCTTTAACTTTTTGGAGCATCCTTTGAGTTAATGCTGCTCGCCGGATGTGTGGAGGGGCTATGTTTGACAGTACAGAGAGCCAGGGGAGTGGTGTTGAGCGGATTGTTCCAGTTATAGTTCTCATGGTTGAGTTGAGCTGGGTGTCTACATGGTGTGTGTAAGATGACCTGGACCAGACAGGGGCACAATATTCTGCTACAGAGTATGAAAGGGCCAGTGCTGAGGTGCGCAGGGTGGAAACTGCCGCCCCCCATTTTGCACCAGCGAGCTTGCAGAGCAGGTTGTTTCGTACTTTCACCTTAGCAGCCGTCCCCTTTAGATGTTCCTTGAAGGATAAGGTCCTATCAAGGGTCACTCCAAGATAAGTTGGATTTGGGGCATGCTTAAGCTTGAGTCCACTCAGGTGGATGTTTAGTTCTCTGGCAGCTTTTGCATTGTGGAGATGGAATACACTGGAGACAGTTTTTGCTGGGCTTGGTTTTAGGCGCCAGATTTTGCAGAACTGGTCCAGTTTAGCAAGATCTTCCATGAGCACCCGTTCCAGTGGTTCAAAGTCTGGTGCTTGGAATGCCAAACAGATGTCATCTGCATAGATGAATTTGCGGGATTTTGTAGTAGGCAGGTCGTTTATGTAGAGGTTGAACAGAGTTGGAGCTAGAACTGAGCCTTGTGGGAGTCCGTTTTTCTGCATTCTCCATGCACTTGTGTTCTGACTGAGGTGGACTCTGAACCTTCGGTTGGTCAGCAGGGTTTTTATAATTGCTGTTGCCCAAGCAGGGATCGCCTTTATAAGTTTCAGGAGGAGGCCTTTGTGCCAGACCGTATCATAGGCGGCTGTAAGATCGAGAAACACAGCCCCTGTCTTCAGTCTGCTCTCGAAGCCATTTTCAATGAAGGTGGTTAGGGCCAGTACTTGTTCTCCTGTACTGCGGTCCTTGCGGAAACCTGCTTGATCCACACTTAGAATATCCTCTATTTCTGGGGAAATGCGTTGCAGTATTAGGCACTCCATGATTTTGTAAGGAACGCTGAGTAGGGAGATTGGGCGGTAGCTTGCTGGTAGTTTGTGGTCTTTGCCAGGTTTTGGGATGGCAATGACCTTTGCTGTCCGCCATTTCTTTGGGATCGAGTTCGTTTGTGTGATCCTTGTGTAGAATTGTGTCAACCAGGTTAGGGCTCGGGGGCCAAAATTTTTCATGAATTCTGGGAAGATGTTATCGTATCCTGCTGCCTTTCCACATTTCAGGCCCTGTAGGACTTTCTCCAGTTCAGCAGCCTCGAAGGGTTCAGGGTTCGTTTCCTCTACAGGCATTTTTTGGTGGTTTTTTAGCTCAGTTGTAACTGCTCTTCTGGTGTCTTTGTCTTGGGGTGCTTTGGCGATAGTCAGTAGGTGGGATGCAACTTGGTTGGGTGTGACGGATGCTCGGCTTTGGCTAGGGGGCTTCTGTGCAGCTCCTAGGCGACGGATGAGGCTCCAACATTTCCTGCTAGAGTGCGTAAAGCTCCGGTCAGCAACTGTCTCCTCCCATTTCTTTCGCCGGGCTGTATTTAGCGAATCAATGAGATGGTCTGCTATCTCTGGGTCCCCTGATGTTTGATAGGATTGTAGGAGGGCAGCACTTTCTCCGTCCAAACATGGGACATAGAGGGGTCGGTAGCCTCGTGGGATTGCAGTATGCCTTGAAGAAGGCTGCCCATACTGGCAGGCATGCTTGGCAGGCATACTGGCAGGCTTGGAGTTGATTTAATGTGCTGCACTCCATTAGCTTGTAGAAAAGCATCCATTTCTTGTGAAACTAACTGAGGTCCATTGTCAGAAACTAGTTGTATAGGAGACCCAAAACGACTAAACATTTCTCCTAATGCCTCTGTGGTCTTCTCTGTGGTGGTTGACCTCATAATAGCCTCTTCAGGCCATTTACTGTGTGCATCCACAGCAACGAGAAACATTCTGTCCTCAAACGGACCTGCAAAGTCAATGTGCACACGATGCCATGGCTCCTGTGGGAACTCTCAGGGATGGAGAGGAGCCAATGGTGGGTTGTTCCGTACCTTGTGACAAAATGAACAGCTTTTGGCTATTTCTTCAATCTGCTTGTCAATGTTTGGCCACCAAAAATAGCTTCTCGCTATTTCTTTCATTCTCACGATTCCACTATGTCCTGCGTGAAGTTGCTGTAACACTTTTGTTCGACATGACAGGGGAATAATCACTCTCCTCCCCCACAGCAAACAACCCGACTGAACAGACAATTCTGTCCACTTCCCAAGGAAGGGCTTCAAGGTTGCGTCATCACCCGCAGGTTGTCCTTTAATGATCAAGTCCATGACTGCAGACAACACAGGGTCATTTCTAGTCCCCTTTTTCACCTGCACAGCTGAAACAGGTGCGTTTTCTACCTCTGTGAAGTAGAAGATGTCCACAGTGCTTGACTCTGGCTTCATGACAGGAAGTGGTAATCTGGATAACCCATCTGCATTACCATGACAGTCTGACTTTCGATACCTGATGTCATAGGAGTGTCCTGACAACAGCAACGCCCACCTCTGCAGTCGGGACGCTGCAAGAGATGGTATTCCTGTGTATGGTCCAAGGATGGTTGTGAGAGGTCGGTGGTCAGTAAAAAGTGTAAACTTCCTCCCGTACAAGTACTGGTGAAATTTTCTGACACCAAACACAATGCTCAGAGCCTCTCTTTCTAGTTGAGCATAGTTAGCTTCTGCCTTGTTTAATGTCCTTGACGCAAAAGCGATTGGCTTTTCCTCACCGTCTAGCATTACATGGGAAATCACCGCCCCTACGCCATAAGGAGAGGCGTCGCAGGCAAGCTGGATCAGAAGTGATGGGTTGAAGTGGGTCAGAACCTCTGATGCAGTCAGCGCATCCTTTGCCTTCTGAAAAGCTTCCTGACAGCTTGCTGTCCACCTCCATGCTTCCTCTTTGCGCAGCAGGTTATGCAGTGGTTTTAATAGTGATGCCAAGTTTGGTATGAAACGTCCATAATAGTTCAGCAGTCCTAAGAAAGACTTCAGCTGACTGACATTTTGGGGTGGAGGTGCATCCACAATGGCTGTGATTTTCGATGGTGCAGTGTGTAGTCCCTTCGCATCGATCACATGACCTAAGTATTCCACGGATGACTGGAAAAACTCGCATTTATCCTTGCGGATTCTCAATCCATACTCCTCCAGTCTCGTGAGAGTTGCATCCAAGTTGTGCAGATGCTCTTCATCATCTGCTCCTGTACACAGGATATCATCCAGGTAGCACTGCACTCCTGGTAATCCACTCAGGATTTGATCCATAGCTCGCTGAAAAAGTGCTGGAGCAGATGTGATGCCAAAAGGCAGTCGGCGGTATCTGAAGAGTCCTTTATGGGTGTTGATAGTCAGCATTTCACGTGACTGCTCGTCTACATGCATTTGTAAGTAAGCCTGGTTGAGATCTATTTTGCTGAACTTTTGTCCCCCACTCAGCCCCGCAAATAAGTCATCAATCAGTGGAAGGGGATACTGCTCTGCTGTTAGTACAGGGTTTAATGTTACCTTAAAGTCTCCACAGGTCCGGATTCCTCCGTCCTTTTTGGGTACTGGAACTATGGGCGTGGCCCACTCACTGGTTGTCACAGGCTCCAGAACTCCATTCTTGACCAGAGCATCTAAGTCAGCCTCCACCTTTGGTCTGATGGCGTACGGCACTGGTCTGGCTTTCATAAACACTGGTTTACTGTCAGGTTTGACATGCAGCTTCACTATAATTTTTTTCATACTGCCTAGTTCATCACGAAAAACCTTTTTGTGCTTTTCCAGTATGGCCTGCAGCTGAGTGGAACTGTGTGACAGCTTCCTTACTTCTTGCCAGTCAAGTTGGATTTTCTTTAGCCACACACGCCCCATTATAGCTGGACAGTTGTTCTTGGTAACATAAACTGGAAGCTCAGCAGTTTGGCCATTGTACTGAACAGTTACCTCTGTCATCCCTTTCATGGGCACTCGGTGTCCAGTATACGCCCTGAAGACGGTGTCTGAAGGTCGGAGTGGAAGATGTTTCAGAAACTTCTTGTAAATGCCTTGCGACACAAGTGATGCCTTTGATCCGGTGTCTATCTGCATTTTAATAAAATGTCCCTCCACTTTTGGTTTAGTCCAAAAGCCTTCTGAGCCTTCATTCACATTCATAATCCGGACAGTATTTATTGCAGTTGACCCCTCTTCCTCTGAGGAGTCGCTCACTCTGTCCTGGCCATGTTTAACTGTGTGAACATTTCTTTTCTTTTTGTATTTTACCATGTCACTTTTATTCCTTGTCTTTGGGCTTTTGTCTTTGCTCCTTTTGCTTCTACATGCCCGCTGCACATGGCCTTTTTTCCACAGTTGTTACAGTCCATCTCTTTGTACCAACAGTCATTAGGAAGGTGTCCCACCTTGCCACAGCGGAAACATGGACCTGTTGCATTGGTTTTACCACTGTTGAGCTTATACACTCTGCCTGTAGCATGCAGTTGGTGTGCTTCTTTCGAAGCCATCTCCATCATCACACTAATGTTAATGGCTCTTTCAAGCGTCAAATCACTTTCTGTGAGTAACTTCTTCTGTGCTGCTTCATTTCGTAGTCCACACACAAGCCTGTCTCTTAATGTGTCATTTAAAACATCTTTAAATTCACAGTGTTTGGCTAACTTGCGTAGCGCTGCAACAAACATGTTAACAGACTCACCCTCTTCTTGGTTACGTCTGTGAAACCTGTATCTTTCTGCAATCACTAGAGGCTTGGGTGAGAAGTGGTGGGTCAGCGTGTCCACCAGTTCCTTGTGGGTTTTAGAGCCTGGCTTTGCTGGTTGTAGGAGGTTACGTAGTAGGTTAAATGTCTTGGGACCCATCACACTCAGAAAAGTGGGCACTAACTTTTCATCCGTTATTCCATTGGCCGCGACGAAATAGTCAAAGCGCTCTGTATAGGAGCTCCATTGCTCCGCGCTCTCATCAAAGGGCCCGATAGAGCCAATGACTCCAGCCATTTTAACACTCCTAGTTGAATGTCGCTCTTTCCCTCGCAGCTCCTTTCTGTAACGTCGTTTCTTCCCTCCGGCGTTACTCACGGAGTTTTGTTTTTTTTTGTTTTTTTTTTCCTTAACGGTTTCCACTGCTCCGCTCCTCCCCGCTTAGCAGACAGCCCGCAGCATCACCTCAGCACAGTGGCGCGGTGTATCACCCTGTCAGCACGGAGTAGCGGCGGGAAAAAAAAAACGACAAAAAAAAAACTCCTCCGTCGCGGACTGCAGCGTCGGTCCAGACGTCCTCGTCGCCACTTTTTGTTATATCTTTCACCCGTTACGTTACTCGATATAACAAATAATAACTCGGACCATCGACGTACCGTTAACGGTTTATTGGCGAGCAGCCACTCATAGCACACAGCCAACGACAACACACTCAACATACACTACATTACCCATAATGCTTTTAGCAAAGGCACTACTACGGGTGCCGTAGTAAACCAAAATACATGACACTTTCCTTTTGCTGTGGGCACAGGTGATGGGCCTTTTTCTGGGGGGAGGGTCAACAGCTGGTACAGGGGTTTTGGAATCTTAGAGAAGTTTGGGATATAGGTCCTGTAATATGACAGGAAACCTAAAACTCAGCTCAACTCACCTATGTTGGATGGTGGTTTCTCTTTGAGCACTTGTACAGGAGCAATCTCAGCTGGATCCACGGTGTAGCCTTCCCCTGATACTATTCGCCCCAGAAAACGTACTTTCTTTGTAAAGACATCACATTTGTTTGGGCTGAGTTTGATGCCATGCATCTGATATCTTTGCAGGAAAGCTCGAAAATGTTCTACGTGAGTGTTGAATCAAGGAGAGTTGACAAGATTGTCGTCTAAGTATGGTTGGCAGATGACATCACGGAGTCCCCTCAGACAGTCCTCCATACTTCTTTGAAACTCTGCTGGAGCCAGACTCAAACCAAATGGGATGTGATTCCACTGGTACAACCCCTAAGGTGTTATGAAGGCTGTTAAAGGGCAACTTTCAGGGTCCAAAAACCTCTGATGATATGCTTTGCCCTGGTCAAGCACTGAGAACCAGAAGCTGCCATGCAAGGAGTCCAATGTGTCCTGAATTCTGGGAAATGGGTGCTTGTCTGGTAGAGAATTTCTATTAAGTTCTCTGTAATTGCAGCATAGCCTCAATTCACCAGACTTTTTCTTAACGCAGACAACTGGGGATGAATAGGGTGGCCAGGACTCTGAAATCCACCCATGGTTCAGCAGATCTTGAAGATAGTTTTTCACCTCTTGGTGTAGGGATTTTGGCACCGATATGCATGTTTTACGTACAGGTGTTGTGTCACGCACAGTGATGTGCATGTTTAATGTGGGGATGCATCCTACATCCTTGTCATCATAAGCAAAAGCAAGACATTCTTCTTGTAACAACTGTTTAACTATCTGCTGCTGGTCTTTGCTGAGGTGGTCAATTTTAACTGGAGGGTCCCACTGTGGTGGTTTGGGACTTCGTTGTGGGGTGCCGGTTACTTCATTAAAATGGATTGAGCTCTGTGACTCATTTTGTTCATCTGTCTGAGCTTTGTCAAGGGGCTGTACAGTGACAGTATGTGCTGATTTTACATCTTCCAGATGTCCCAAAATAGTGTGAGGTGTCAAGGTGATGTCATGTTTACTGGTGTTAGCAACTGAAACTGGGATAGCCACTGGTCTTCCCCTACTGACAGTAACTAACCCCCCTTGGATCACAAGGCCTTCAGGTAACTGTAACAGTTCATACGGGACAAACAGCAGGTTTTGCCCAGCAAATTTGGCCCCCACATATGCATGAACAAAAGTTGTGGTGACCTGCTCAGCAGCCAGACATGTTGTAGAGGGTAAAAGGGAAAGGATGTGTAGGCGAGGCACGAGCATAGGTCGACACAGATTCTTTATTCCCTCTAACATTTATGTACAGCCTGTGGCTCCCAGCGTAGTAAGCTGGGGCCGTGTGTCTGGTAGAAGAGAATCCCCTGCTCTCTCTGCATTCCGCTTATATAGCTTTAATCTCACGCATAGAAAGCTGGGCTGGTGCATATTACATGGGGTTACGCAAAGGCAATGTGTGGCACGATTATCATAACACAAGTTACATACAAAGGCAATGCGTGGCCCAATTATCATAACACACGTTACCTTCATAAGAACACATTCGCCTCCCAGCGCTGCAGTTTTGAGCAGCAGGAGGTGAAGATGCCTTACAGTCTAGTCTAATTACCCCTGTGGGGTGCTACCCCCCCGAGTCCATTATTCGTCCCTTCTGTCTGCTTCTGGGTGTGAGATAATGTCCGTCTGCAGTGTGCTGGTGTCACCACCCCCCCCCCCCCCCGAACACTCAGAAGGGGCTGTGACCCCCTGGTCGTTTGGGCTCTAGTCGACGCCTGTGGAGGCTGCAGCAGGGGTTGCTGCTCCAGTAGAACTGTCCTGCTGTCGAGAAGTGTCGGAGGGCATGTTAGCCCATGGGGGGAAAGGGGGAGGGGTAAAAAACACAGTCTGTTCCGTTCTGAGTTCCAACATGTTGAACGGCTGTGGATCGTGGGCTCATGGGGCCAGTGCGCGTCGTGTGTAATGGAACAAAATCGGCAATCGGCAGGCTTTAGGGAGGGAGGTGTGGGAAGAACGATGTAGAGGACGAGGGGGAGGTGGGTGGGAATCAATGGAGTGCCGTCCCAGGACATCAAAAGTGTCTGGGCTGTGCAAAAATTGCGTGCGGATCAGCCATGGGTGAGGGACTTTCCCGGTAAACCTTACGGTGATCCGCAGCGGCTGTGAAAAAAAACAAAACAAAACAAAAACAATTGAAGTCTCTGACTCCTCCTTGTGTAGGTCTGGTCCAGCAAGGATCTGGGGAAGGTGATCGGCCCACTTCCCCAAGGATGCGTAGCGGCTGTGAAAAAAACTGAAGCTGTGTCAGGGAACGTGGCGATCTTGCTTTAGGTGCGGGAGCAGCCATAAAGGCTTCGGGGAAAGCAGTCGGCTAAATTCCCGTTGTGCGCCATGGCTGAGAAACCCATACAAAGTCCTGTAGGCTGTGCTGCCCGGCTGCGTTAGGCGCGAGGACAGCCCTAAAGGTTCCATGGATGGCGATCGGCCGTGTTCCGGGAGCAGGCAGCGGCTGGGGACAATGTATAAGTCTGTGGAGCCGGTTTGTCCCTGGTGCATGGCACGCGCTCTGGTGCAGTGACCACATAGCTGGAAGTTGTGCTGTCCTTGTAATCCTGTGGTGTGTGCACGGGGCTTCTGTGTGCTGAAACTCCGCTGTTGGGAGGTGAGTCAGGGTCGGGGAGCTTGATGGAAATCAACGCAGACGGCGCCAGTCTTCCCCGTTCAGGCTGTCTGTGTGCCGTGCTCATCTCGCTGATCCTCGTGTGCCTCAGTCCCAGCGCAGCACTCTCTCTCCGGCTGTTGAGATCGCCATCGTGGAGAGAGTCACAGGCGCGCACGCTACAGTGTGGATGAAAAGGATGCCGGTGATCCCTGGTACTCCGGAGTCCACAGCGCGGTGAGAGGGCGTCGACTGTCCATTACCCGTCAGGTCACCAATGTGGTGAAAAAGGAGTCCACAGCTCGGCAGAAGGGAGAGACAGTCCATTCATGTCAGGTCACCAATGTAGAGTCATCTACATTCATCCGCCACCCCTTAACTTAACCCCTGTCTTCCCCATCAGAGAATCATTGTCTGCTCCCTCCAAAGTAAATAAAATATAATGTATAAGCATCCCAAAGTGATTAAACAAAAAGTTAGTAAAACTCAAATTAAACATGAAGCCTCTAAATTGAATGATTTGGCCTCTGTTCCTCCTTATAATTTAAAAATTAAATGCGGTTTGTTAAATATTAGGTCTCTAACTCCCTAGTCTCTGCTAGCCCTTGTCCTTGGCTGCACGGTGGCGCAGTGGTTTAGCACTGTGGCAGCACAGTTTTACCCTTGGCCGGGGGATCGCGGGGATCATGAGGTCGTGGGTTCGATCCCAGCCCCCGACCAACAGTGAGCTGTGTGGAGTTTGCATGTTCTCCCCGTGTTGCGTGGGTTTACTCCGGGATTTCTCCGGTTTCCTCCCGCATACCAAAAACATGTAGGTTTAGGGCGCTCGCGCACGCAGCGACCAGCAGCCGGTGGCTTGTCACCAGACTGCAAAACCAAATCTACCTACGGGTACAAATAAGTACCACAACAATCATGCATCCTGTCCTTACTGTGACCTAGAGACTCAGATCAATATGTAGATGTGCTTGTTAGCCTCTTTGTCTTGCACTTAGAGCGAGGTCTAGCTAATCTGCCCATTGTGATGTATGGCTTACAAATGCAAATACCTCCTGCCTGTTCTGTTGTCCCTTTGATCATTCTAGACTGTGGGGTATGTCTTTTTGATGTATTGTTATGATCAAGTATTTAAGGTGCAACTCTGTAACACAATTTTTTTCTTCCTCTCTCAATCTGACTTCAACCCTGCTGCAGGACACAGATTTTGTGTCCCCTCTTCACTGAGAGCCTGAGGAATTCGGCTTCAGCCTGCTCATGCTATGGCTGGAGCCGAGTTCCCGTGACGGCGGTATGATTAATAAAACCTGCTTAAAACCACAGCATCGCTGCTTATTTTTTCATGCCGCCCAGTGAGGCGGCATGAAAAAATGAGCAGCAGTGCTGTGGTTTTAAGCAGGTTTTATTATATCATGTCGCCTTCACGGGATCCCCTCTCCGGTGCATAGTGGAGCAGCCCGGAGCGGGATCCCTAAGCTCTCAGAGAAGGAGGGACACCAGTGTGTCTACCAGTTGCAGGATCAGAGTGAGAGAAGAAGAGAGAGATTGCGTTACAGAGTTGCACCTTAAATACTTGATCATAACAATACATCAAAAAGACATACCCCACAGTCTAGAATGATCAAAGGGACAACAGAACAGGCAGGAGGTATTTGCATTTGTAAGCCATACATCACAATGGGCAGATTAGCTAGACCTCGCTCTAAGTGCAAGACAAAGAGGCTAACAAGCACATCTACATATTGATCTGAGTCTCTAGGTCACAGTAAGGACAGGATGCATGAGTACAAAGGATGAAAGGCATCGATTAACATCACATAGGTGAGACAGAAGAAACTCGTCTACCTGTAGACATTAATACACCAAAGCACATCTAAGATGCTCAGAAAAAGCATAGTAAGGACAAGCCATATGCACACTATACAGAATGGCGCATTACATCACAACACATGCATGTTTGCATCACAAATACATGAATGGCACATTGCTTCTCAGTAATGCAGCAGAAAAACAGAAAAGAGGGCTGAGTGTCCTTAGTCTGTTGTGGGGTTAAAACGAACCGCCAGTGAGGCGGCATGAAAAAATAAGCAGCGATGCTGTGGTTTTAAGCAGGTTTTATTAATCATACCGCCGTCACGGGAACTCGGCTCCAGCCATAGCATGAGCAGGCTGAAGCCGAATTCCTCAGGCTCTCAGTGAAGAGGGGACACAAAATCTGTGTCCTGCAGCAGGGTTGAAGTCAGATTGAGAGAGAGAGATTGCGTTACAGAGTTGCACCTTAAATACTTGATCATAACAATACATCAAAGAGACGTACCCCACAGTTTAGAATGATCAAAGGGACAACAGAACAGGCAGGAGGTATTTGCATTTGTAAGCCATACATCACAATGGGCAGATTAGCTAGACCTCGCTCCAAGTGTCAGACAAAGAGGCTAACCAGCACATCTACATATTGATCTGAGTCTCTAGGTCACAGTAAGGGCAAAATGCATGAACACTTTAACTTCAAGGCTGTAAACTCAGCGTGCAGCGGAACAAACCCCAGGAGTGCGAGCTGACTGTCTCTGTGTTCTGTTTGTGTGTTGTGGGGGGTTTAATCAAACCGCTACACTGCTCCCCCCCAAGAGGGAAACGGTAGGGGACCGTGACCTCGATGTTGCAGTCTTGCACAGTTTACCCTTGGTCGGGGGATTGTGGGGATCGTGGGATCGTGGGTTCGATCCCAGCCCCCGACCAACAGTGATCTGTGTGGAGTTTGCATGTTCTCCCCGTGTTGCGTGGGTTTACTCCGGGATTTCTCCGGTTTCCTCCCACATGCCAAAAACATGCATGTTAGGTTAATTGGCTGTTCTAAATTGTCCCTAGATATTTGTTTCCTATAGGCCCTTAGAATAGAGGGTTAGTATTAATGAAAGCGCTTTGAGTGGTCTTTGTGACTAGAAAAGCGCTATATAAGTGCAGGTTAGTTAGTTAGTTAGTTAGCCCATGATCTGTTAATTGATCATCAGATTAATTTAATATCCCTTACAGAGACTTGGTTTGGACAAGAGGATTATGTTGCTTTAAATGATTCAACTCCCTCTGGTTATTTAAACTGTCAAATCCCAGAAGTTCTGGTCGTGGAGGAGGAGTAGCAACAATTTACCATTCCAAGTTACTAGTTAATGTAAAGCAAAAAACATGTTATAATTCCTTTGAGGGCCTGGTCCTCAGTATTGGGCACTTCAGCAATTTTAGGCTAAACCCAATTTTATTTGCCATAGTTTATCGTCCTCCATCAACCTACTCAGAATTTTTAATCCGAATTTGCTGAATTCTTAGCTGATTTAGGTTCAGGTTCAGGCTCAGGTTACTTTATTTGTACCCGTAGGTAGATTTGTTTTGCAGTCAGGTGACATCCATATTTACAGACCACAATTACATTCAACATAAACACAAACACAGGCACACATGAAGCTGACTACAAACATGATAAAAATACTCAAGGCTCCATCAATCAGGATACAAGACAAAGAGATGAGAGAAAAACCAGAGATAAGAGAGAAGGGTCATATTAAAAAGTTAAAGACTAGTCAAAGAGGTTAAAAACTCAAAAGTCTAAAACCCAATAAAATATTTAGAACCCAAATAAAAAACCTACAAAAATAAGTAAATATAAAATGAAATTAATAAATAGGTAACTAAATTATGTGCAATATATTGTTACATTGTTCATTTAGTGCTGAAATCAGATAGAATAATTATAGTAGGGGATTTTAATATACATGTGGATGTAGATAGTGACTGCCTTAATGTGGCATTTAATTCAATATTAAACTCAATTGGATTTTCTCAGAAAGTAGGAAATTCTACTCATTATCTCCACCATAAGTTGGACCTTGTTCTGACATATGGCATAGCAATAGAAAATCTGGTAGTGTCTCCTCATAACCCTGTACTGTCAGACCATTGTTAACCTTTGATTTTACTATTTCTGACTATTTGGCTCCTAAAGAAAAATATTATCACAGTAGATGCCTCTCAGATGATGCTGTTACCAAATTTATGCAGATTCTTTCCTCTATGCCATGTGTCAACACAATGGAAATAAGCTATAGACAGCTTGCTCCTTCTGTAATTGATAGCATGGTAGATAGTGTCACAGCTTCTCTGCAACAGACTCTAGACTTGATGGCCCTCTTAAAAAAGAAAAAGTCTAATCAGAGATTTCTAACTCCTTGGTTCCACACAGAAACTCGTAGCTTAAAACAGAAGACTCGTCAATTAGAAAGAAAATTGCCCCCCACTAATTTAGATGAAATCTATTTAGCTTGGAGAAATCATCTTTTAATTTATAAAAAAAATCTCTTAGAAAAGCTAGAATGAGTTATTATTCTGCATTAATAGAACAGAACAAGAATAATCCCAGGTTTCTTTTCAGTACTGTAGCCAGGTTGACAAAGAGTCAGGACTCTGTCAATCCTAGCATTCCCTTAGAGCTTACTAGTCAGGACTTTATGAACTTTTTCAATAATAAAATTTCATCCATCAGAGATAAAATCAATCAGATTCGTCCCACCGTTAACTTAAATACAGTAACTACTACAGCTCCTTCAATTGATGTCTGTCTTGATGAGTTTACTCCAATTGACCTTTGTGAGTTAGACAAAATAGTTTCCTCATCCAAACCTTCAACTTGTCTTTTAGACCCTATTCCTACCAGGTTATTTAAAGAAGTCTTCCCACTTATTGGTAGCTTTATTCTTTATATAATCAATTCTTCATTAACTTTAGGCCATGTACCGCAGGCTTTTAAAATGGCTGTAATTAAACCCTTACTCAAAAAGCCAACGCTAGATCCAGGAGCTTTAGCTAACTATAGACCAATCTCTATTCTCCCTTTCATTTCAAAAATCTTAGAAAGAGTTGTTGCTACGCAATTATTTGACCACTTGCAGGGAAATGGTTTACTTGAAGAGTTTCAATCTGGGTTTAGAATCCATCATAGTACTGAAACAGCCTTAGCAAAGGTCACTAACGACCTCCTCATCACATCTGATAATGGACTGGTTTCTGTACTTGTCCTTTTAGACCTTAGTGCAGCTTTTGATACTATCGATCATAATATTCTACTTGATAGATTAGAACACTATGTTGGACTTAATGGAACTTCGTTGCAGTGGTTTAGGTCTTATTTATCTGATAGGTTCCAGTTTGTTCATGTCAATAATGAGTTTTCTTTCAACTCAAAGCTCAGTCATGGAGTTCCACAGGGATCTGTGCTAGGCCCTACTCTTTTTAGTTTATATATGCTTCCGTTAGGCAACATTATTAGATAAGATAAGATAAGATAAGATAAGATAAGATAAGCCTTTATTAGTCCCACAATGGGGAAATTCCAGGATTGCAACAGCACAGGGATAGCAACACTCAGAGCAACAATCACAAGACAAGAAAAAACAAGAGCAGCGAATATACATATGTACATATAAATATATAAACACACAGTGCGGAGCATTGTAGCTAGATGGAATAAATATATAAATATATAAACACACAGTGCAGAGCATTGTAGCTAGATGGAATAAATATATAAATATATAAACACACACAGTGCGGAGCATTGTAGCTAGATGGAATGAACAGCATAACCGTCTACTTAGTTATCCTACATGGTATGATTATGTACCCATACGTATTGTCACCCTCCGTAGCAACCGGTATTTTCCTAGTTGTATACCGGAGGGGACCATTGTGTAAGTCTATTGCGTCTTTTGCATTCAATACTATTAGGTTGTCACATTTTTTTGCTATCTCTGCGAGCAGCCCTGCTTAGGTTATACAGTCTGACAGCCGTAGG
Organism: Pholidichthys leucotaenia; assembly: GCA_020510985.1. Taxonomy (NCBI): domain Eukaryota; kingdom Metazoa; phylum Chordata; class Actinopteri; order Cichliformes; family Pholidichthyidae; genus Pholidichthys; species Pholidichthys leucotaenia. The sequence continues at coordinate 114,194,406 of CM035848.1, read as the reverse complement.
TAGGAAGGACCTGCGAAACCTCTCGGTTGTGCACCTAGGATGATGTAGTCTGCTGCTAAAGGCGCTCCTCAGTGCGTTCAGTATGTCCTGCATAGGGTGGGACTCGGACTCCAGCAGAGATGACAGTTTAGCCACCATCCTTCTCTCTCCCATCTCCTCCACTGGGTCAAGGCGTTGCCCCAGGACAGAGCTAGCTTTCTTGATCAGTTTGTTCAGTCTCTTCCTATCGGCTGCTGTAACACCACTGCCCCAGCAGACCACTCCAAAAGTGATGGCTGATGCCACCACTGTGTCATAGAATGTCTTCAGCAGCGCCCCTTGTACACCAAAAGACCTGAGTCTCCTCAGTAGGAACAGCCTGCGCTGTCCCTTCTTGTAGAGTGCGTCAGTATTGTGTGACCAGTCTAGTTTATTGTTCAGATGAACACCCAGGTACTTGTAGGATGTCACCATCTCGATGTCTGTTCCCTGTATGTTTACTGGTGCTGTGAGGGGTTATGCAGATGACACACAATTATACCTGTCAATGAAACCAGATGATAGTAATCAATTAGCCAAGTTGGAAGCCTGTCTTAAGGAAATCAAAGCTTGGATGACCTGTAATTTCCTGCTGTTAAATTCAGATAAGACTGAAGTCATTCTTGTTGGTCCAAAAAACCTCAGAAATACCTTTCCAAATCAAACTTTCAGTTTGGATGCAGTTACTCTTTTTCTTAATAGCTCTGTGAGGAACCTTGGAATTATTTTTGATCAAGATCTGTCCTTCATTTCACATATTATCATTTGTGTAATATTGCCAAGATTAGGAGCATCTTGTCTCAGAGTGATGCTGAGAAACTGATCCATGCTTTTGTTCTCTCGAGATTAGATTATTGTAACTCTTTATTATCAGGTTGTCCTAAAACATCTTTAAAAAGTCTTCAGCTGATCCAAAATGCTGCAGCAAGAGTTTTAACAGGTACTAGAAAGAGAGATCGTATCTCTCCGGTTCTGGCCTCCCTTCATTGGCTTCCCATAGAGTTTAGAATTAAGTTTAAAATCCTTCTTCTTACTTACAAAGCTCTAAACAATCAGGCCCCTTTTTATTTAAAAGATCCGATACTACAGTATTATCCTAACAGAGCACTACGCTCCCAAAATGCAGGATTACTTGTAATACCTAGAATCTCCAAAAGTACAATGGGAGGCAGAGCCTTCAGTTATCAAGCTCCTCTCCTTTGGAACCAGCTGCCAATCTGGATTCGGGAGTCAGACTCGATCTCTGTTTTTAAGAATAGGGTTAAAACCTTCCTTTTTGATATAGCCTACAATTAGGGAGGGATCTTGTGTTTCTGAACCCTCCCTTAGTTATGCTGCTAATAGGTTTAGTCAGTCGGGGGACCTCCAATAATGCACTGGGCCTCACTCCTTTCTTTAATTCAATTCAATTCAATTCAATTCAATTCAATTCAATTCAATTCAACTTTATTTATATAGCGCCATTTCACAACAACAGTCATCTCATAGCACTATCAACTGTAGGGGGAACCCCCACAGTTGCAGAAAGACCCCAGCAATCAGGCGATCCCCTGTGAGCAAGCACTTGGCGACGGTGGAGAGGAAAAACTCCCTTTTAACAGGAAGAAACCTCCAGCAGAACCAGGCTCAGGGAGGGGCAGTCATCTGCTGCGACTGGCTGGGGGGTGAGGGGATAGAGAAGAAGAAAAGAACAGACATGTAGAGAGCAAACAGCATGATGGGGACTCAATCTATGGGAGAGAACAAACAAATGCTCTCAATGAAATATTTTTTCTTTTGCTGGTCATTAACATCTGTTTGTTCTCTCCCATAGATTGAGTCCCCATCATGCTGTTTGCTCTCTACATGTCTGTTCTTCTCATCTTCTCTGTCCCCTCACCCCCAGCCAGTCGCAGCAGATGACTGCCCCTCCCTGAGCCTGGTTCTGCTGGGGGTTTCTTCCTGTTAAAAGGGAGCTTTTCCTCTCCACCGTCGCCTGATTGCTGGGGTCTTTCTGCAACTGTGGGGGTTCCCCCTACAGTTGAAAGTGCTATGAGATGACTGTTGTTGTGAAATGGCGCTATATAAATAAAGTTGAATTAGAGGGTAAAAGGGAAAGGATGTGGAGGCGAGGCACGAGCGTAGGTCGACACAGATTCTTTATTCCCTCTAACTTATATGTACAACCTGTAGCTCCCAGTGTAGCCAGCTGGGGCCATGTGTCTGGTAGAAGAGAATCCCCTGCTCTCTCTGCATTCCGCTTATATAGCTTTAATCTCATGCATAGAGAGCTGAGCTGGTGCATATTACATGGGGTTACACAAAGGCAATGCATGGCCCGATTATCATAACACACGTTACCTTCATAAGAATACATTCGCCTCCCAGCGCTGCAGTTTAAAGAAGCAGGAGGCGAAGGCACCTTACAGTCTAGTCTAATTACCCCTGTGGGGTGCTACCCCCCTGAGTCCATTATTTGGCCCCCTGTCTGCTTCTGGGTGTGAGATAATGTCCGTCTGCAGTGTGCTGGTGCCACCACAATGTCCCTTTTTTCCCTGTCCTGAGCATTCCCACAGTGTGACTTTGATCTGGTGTTTGCAGCAGTTTTAACATGGATTTAGCAGTTTTTAATGACATTGAGAAGACCCTGCTGATTTTCTGGATGTTCTGTGACTTTGGCTGCTGCTCTCCCCACTTACCCACAACTTCTTCAATCACATTAAATCCAATAATTGGCTGTTTTGCAACATTTGGATCACTGGATACCAACATGGAGACTAACAGTGTCTTTTCTGGGTATGTGTCACAGTCCAAATATAACTCTGTTTTTATCCAACCATCATAAGGTATTTCACTGCCATTAGCAGCTAATGCTGCCAGTGGTTCTGTTCCCAAAAGCTCAGCAAGGGGCTTAACTACACTGTGTGGGAGGTGCTGTTTTTGCCACTCGTTGGAGATCAGACTGGCCTGGGCCCCCATGTCCCATAAAGCCTCTACCACTACATTGTCTAGATGGCATTGGACTAAACATCTATTTCCAATAAGACTTATGAGCTTGGTCTGGCGCTCATAGGGTACATAGTAGGTAGAAGAGTTACCGTCAGTGTTTTTGTGGTCCAACTGTGAGATAGCAGGAGGGGTTTCCATGTGATTTTGTGACGTTAGAGGTGATGGGGTGCTTTGCATGGAAACAGTATTTACATGGAACCTTGGGAATGGGTGGGTTACTGTGGGTCCCAACTCAGCAACCCCCTCCCGTTTCCCTGGGTGAATCTTTTTTGTCTGCAGCCCCGAGAAAGATGTCCCTCTTTACCACACCGACAGCAGTGTTTAAATGTGTCACCCGACAAAGTAATGCGTTACTGTAATGCCACTACTTTTGCAGTAACATGCTGTGTAACGAAATTACTGTTTAAAAATTCAGTAATGCGTTACAGTTACTGAAATTTGATCAGATATGTTACTCGCGTTACTCGTTATATTAATATGGATAGATATTTTTAGCGCAAATAAACTGACCCTACCATAGCTGGCGCAGCTGTCAGTCTCCCCCGCTGGTTTGTTTCCTGTCCTGCCCCAGTTCACATTGCAAACCTGTGGCAACTTTTCATATTGAGCCCTGATCGCCTGTTGTCCGAGCGGTGAGTAGCTCCCAACAGGTCCTACTTCTGTGGTTAAACATGAGTATTTTTTGAGCAAGAAGCTCGCATTTTTTGTAAGTAATTGTGTGAGTTTTCTTACTCACAGAGAAAAAGTGGCTGTGATTTGTTGCTGTAAAGAACAGCTTCTTCTGAAGCTGTGAACTTTCATTTATCTGTGCTTTCTGTTTTTTTTTTTTTTTTTTTATCTTATTCTAGGTCAGGAGTTCCTGACAGGGGAAGGTGAAGGACAGAGCTACGGGGAGGAATCTGATCAGACCTAAATGAAACAATCATTGTTGCCCCCGACAGACTGCTATGATGATGATGATAATGATTCATTTACATGCTGTTGTGATATGCAACTATTTCATGGAAGTAAATCCTCTAAATATGCGTTTTAAATGGGCTGGTCCAGGGGCGTCAAACATATAGCTCGTGGGCCAAAGACAGCCCACCAAGGGATCCAAAATTTTTTCTGTGAATTTACAGCTTTATTTCTAGTAAATTTCTGACTTTCTACTGATTACAGTAGTTTATGTAAATCTGAGACATTTTTTCTCTGTAAGATGGGAGTTTTTTCTCATCAGTTTTCTTTTTCTTCTTTTTTCTGATGAGAACAAGGGGCCCTTCATCTTGCTATGAGTGCAAGATGATGAATGAATGAATGAATGAATGAATTTATTTATTTCGGATAGTACATTACAGGTTAAAAGAAACTGTATAATATAACAACAAGGTCAAATTAGACAAAGACTCCTTCTACTATACAATTCCACGTGAGTTATCCGAAATGGGTGATGGCTGAAGCCGCAGCTTATATTGCCCACCCATATTCCATCCAAGAATTCAAAGGAGAAAAAAGAAAACAAGACAAGAGCGATTACAATTTAAAACAAGGCTAAGACAAAATATGACTGAGAGAAAAAGAAAACTGAGCTAGTCTAAGTTAAGCGGTTACTATTCAAAAACAAATCTAAGACATAGTGTCACAGAGAAAAAAGAAAAACTAAGCTATAACACAACACAGGCTGGAAATGTCAATCCTTATGTGAGTTTACATGTCGTCTTGTAAATATGTTTGGAGTATTCCTTCCTTTAGTTTTTGTTTAAATTGTCCAAGCTTTGTACATGATTTTAATTCAGGTCCAAAATAGTTCCATAATCTGACACCTTGCACTGAAATACAGTGTTGCTTGGTAGTTGTTCTCACTGTAGGCTTTTGAAATATACATGTTCCTCTGAAGTGATATCGTTTCTCCCTTGTTTGGAACAACTTTTGGATATTTGCGGGCAGTGATAGATTCTTCACTTTGAACATTATTATTGCGGTTTTAAAGTCGATCAGATCTTTCAACTTGAGAGTTTTTTGTTTAAGAAAAAGTGGGTTTGTTGGTTCCCTGTAAGCTGCTTTGTTGATTATTCTAATAGCTCTCTTTTGAAGCATAAAGAGTGGATATATGTTTGTTTTATATGTATTTCCCCATACTTCATTACAATATGTCATGTATGGGAGTATTAATGAATGATACAAGGTGTATAGTGTGGGTTGATTCAGCAAATTTTTCACTCTGTGTAATATTGCAATTGATTTGGATACTTTACCTTTTATATAATTAATATGTGGCTTCCAACACAGTTTGTTATCAATTATTACTCCAAGGAATTTAGTTTCGGATACCCTTTCAATCTCTACACCATTTACACTGAGTTTGGGTACTGGGTAGTTGTGATGGTTGTTAAAGACTATAAATTTTGTCTTGCTTAAATTGAGCGTTAATTTGTTTGAATCAAACCACAGTTTCAGCTTTCCTAATTCCTTCCCGAGTGTATCCAGAAGTTGTTCCAAATTGTTTCCACTGCATAGCAGGTTAGTGTCATCAGCAAACAATATTAAGTCCATTTTTTCTGAAACTTTACATATATCATTTATATACATATTGAATAATAATGGTCCCAAAACTGAACCCTGTGGGACTCCACAGGTGACCTTCAGTAGCTCTGAGTTTTTGTTGTTAACACATACAAACTGATATCTATTCTTTAAGTAACTTCTTAACCAGGACAGTGCTACCCCTCTAATACCACAATTTTGTAGTTTCTTTAATAATAGATTGTGATCTACTGTATCAAATGCTTTTTTAAGATCCAGGAATACTCCAACTGAATACTCCTTATTTTCAATGGCTGTTGATATTTTTTCTGTAAATTCCATTAAGGCATATGCTGTTGTCCTTTTGTGTCTGAACCCATATTGCTGCTCACACAATAAATCATTCTTCAGTATGAAGTTGTCAATTCTCTCATAGAATATTTTTTCAAGTATCTTGGAAAATTGCGGTAATAGTGAAATTGGTCTGTAGTTGGAGAGTTCCCCTCTGTCGCCTGTCTTGTAAATCGGAATTACTTTAGCTATTTTCATTGCATTGGGAAATATACCTGATTGGAGAGACAGGTTACAGATATACGTCAGTGGTTTCACTATGCATTCGATAACAGTTTTGACTAGTAGCATATCAATACCATCGCAGTCAGTAGATGTTTTACTTTTGAACGATTTAATAATTTCAATGACCTCTCTTTCGTCTGTGTTCTTTATGAAGATGGTGTCTTTTACAGCAGTGTTATTGCATATTGAATCACCTGTTGGCACCGTGGTGGGTATTTCTCGGGCCAGTTTAGGTCCAATGTTAACAAAAAAATTATTAAATTCATCTGCAGGTGAAGCTATATTCACATTCGGAGTTGATTTATTATTTTTTGGAATGTTAGTTGGGTAGCTGGTATTTCTGCTTTTATTTCCAAGGATACTGTTGATTATTGTCCATGTATTTTTAATATTGTCTTTGTTTTTTTCCAGTTCTTTACTGTAATAGTCTCTTTGACTACATCTTATTATATATGTTAACTTATTTTTGTATGTTTTATACCGCTGCTCTGCTTCTTTTGTCCTTTTCTTTATGAAAGCTTTATATATGATTTAAGTATGCATTTAAAATTAACTTGTAAGTTACTTTTCCAAGTAACTAGTTACCATTTTTTAGTAACTTGCCAAGCACTGTTAATATGTGATCATTTATCATAGTAAAGACACCCCTCCAAAGGCAGGGTCTTGCCTTGAGATAAGAGAGTTGTGTTTCTGATGTTGCTGTGTGTACTATGTTTATACACTGTGCTGCAGAATGGCAACTGATTGTGGTATATATTACTCATATATTCCATACCTGCATACGTTAGAGCATGTGGAAATGTGTGGGGCAACATATGCAAAGGAATTTCACACCTCTGAAAGGACAAAGGAATCTCACATGTGTGAGACCAATGACATCACAGGACACCATGGCAACAGACTTGACACCTTCACCCTCTTAGGCGAGGAGAGGTTTTCCCATCACCTCCCAAGACGGAGGGAGGAGTTAACAGGACTAATGGGGATTTAGATAACGGGGGATTTCAGCTTGTGTTTTGCATGTCTTGGATGTGTGCCTGTATTTAACCAGCGAGCTGGGCAGAATTCTCCCTCTTTGCCTTCTGCCAAGCTCTGCACCATGATGAGACAAGATAGAAGAGTTGTTCATTAAAGACGCTGCTTTTGTGATACAAAACCGCCTCGTTATTTCCAGCTCTTCTACACTGATAATTGATTTTCTTGGTAATTAGCTATTTGGCTGACTAGAGAGTTTCAAAAGGTGGTTAAGTGGAACTTGAAGAGGAATGGTTTTATACTGTCTGTCATATCCGGCTCTAGGGAGCCGGGCAATCAGAGCCAGGGACAAGCCAGTGAGTCGAGATGGTTTATTTTGGGTAAGGGATAAGGGATGAGGAGAGCACAGATACTCATGCAGAGGTACACTCACAGGTTGCACAGCGCAGAGGTAAGCAGCTCGTACCGGACGTGGGGGTAGCAAGACGTACATCCTCACAGCGGGATACAAACACAGGAATGCTGCAAGGGGAGTTGAGGCTGACACCAGACGAAGGGGCTTCAGCCTAGCAGTGCTTATGTCGCAGCCCCGAGTCATCGAGGCTGCTCCTATTTATCCTCATTGGCAGCGCCCCAGCTGATGAAGACTAATTGGCCCCAGCCGTCCATAATGCTGCCAGCTGGGGGCCAGCTGAGACGCTGCTCAATGGGAGGCAGGGATGAGGGAAAACATGGGCTCAGTGCCGAGACGGCATCTCAACCCATGGTGACAGAGCCCCTCCCTCAAGGTCGGGCTCCTGAACGACCAGGAACATCCCAGCCCCCCCCCCCCCACCTAGGGTGGGAGGAAGGGAGGCGGACCGGAGGGGAAGAAGCCAAGGGAAGGACAACACCAATGGGGCAATGTAGGGTAGCGGGAAAGAAAAACCCAAATACAATACTGACAACAGAACAATTAACCCAGGTACAGATGGGGAGAAGAACTGGGTCAGCACGCCGGTTACATACTACCCAGAGAGTACCAACCATGCGTGACCCAGAGCAAGAAAAAAAAAAAAAGAACCACCAAAAAGGTACAGGGCAAAAAATGCTGAGTATGGTCAAATAAAGGGAAAACACAATACACAGCACCAATATAAGTACATACACACAGTCACCAAGAAAAGTGAGGGTGACTGGAACAAATGGACAATTACAGAGCATGGTGTTACGGAAAACAAGGCACATGACTCTATAATGAACCAACAGGGCATAAAAAAGAAATACTGAGTGCAGGCAAAGAAAAACCCACACACATGAATATATAAATACCCACAGTCACCTAAAGAAACGAAAGTGACTGGAATGAATGGGCAACTGCAGAGTATGGTCTGAAAGGGAACAAAACATAACTCTACAATGCAAAAACGAGACTAAAAACATGGTACAAAAAATAAAATGCTGGGTACGAGGGAAGGAAAACGCACAGCACTATAAATACACATCCACCAACAGGACAGACATTACACCCAAGTGACCTTAATAACGATAAAAGAAAAAGTGACACCCGAGGTGTATGGCTGGCAGAGTCCAAAAATAGCCGAGATGGCTCCGGAGATCTCCCCGCCCATTGTCCAGCTGGCGAATCAGGGGAAGAGAAATGTTCGGACGGCGAACTCTGGACCCAGATCCCAGGAATCCAGTCCAACGGCTGCCGAACCAGGCCGCCCAAAGGCAAACACAGACCAGTGGGGGGAAACCAGATCGCCGAACCGAAAGTTTTGCGGGTCGGGTCGTCGACCCGCATCACTCAACCACCAGGACCGTTGAGACGGACGAAGGGTCAGAGCGGATCCCGGTGGAAGAGGCTCAGGGGAGAGCCGATGACGAGGGCGGCGGGCCTCAGGGAAACGGCCACCTCCTCACCGGACCTGGACAACACTGGGGCAGCACCCACGTCGGACCCCGATCGGGCCTCAGGCGAACCCACGTTGGACACTGCACCAGAACCGACCTCCAACGTTGAACCCGGACCCTCCAGCACCACGAGGAACAGCAACTCCTCGCCGGTGACCCTGGAAGAAGGCTCAGAAGAGAAAACAGAACCGGGATCAGGATCACCGGCAGCGCCAGAACCCGGCGAGACGAGCTCAGACGCAGCGGGCGGCTGCACCCTGCTCGTCTCCCCTGGAGATAGGCTGAAGTGCTCAAAGATAAAAAGAGAGAAAAGAAAGGAGAGCACTCGCCTGATCTCGGGTTCTGACGCCGTCCAGGACTGCGAAGATCCAGGATCCGTCGTCAGGAGGTCGTTGTCAGGCTCCCATCTAGCCGCGTCGGGCCCCGCAGCCAGCACGATGGTCAGCGCAGCTTGAGATCCCTCCAGCTCAGGTAACCCCGCCGACGACCCACTCGGCGTGAAGCCAGAAGAATCTCGTCCCGCTGGACCGAACCGCTCCTCCGTGGAGACCCAGGGACGCTCAGTCGTCAGCGTAGACTCCACGCAGCAGTCAGTCCCCCTCCTCCGTCCGCAATGTAGCTGCGGAACCACAGGCCCTCTCCATATCCCACCACGTTGACCCGGAGCCGGGGACCGCTCGGCGGAGAGAGACACAGAGGATGCGGGATTAGGAAAACAGGTTACAGCAGGTGGGGAGAGTTCAGGGAGCTGCGAACCCTGAACTTCTCCTCCAGGGATGTGACAGAGCAAATCATTAAGCAGGTGTGAAAAAACAATGACTTGCCTGCCCCCTGGAGGTTGAGTATCGCCTGCTGTAGTGGAATCTGCTTCTTCCTCTCCCCGCCCGGCGATAACGGAGGACCCCCCGGGAATTCGTCTGAGGATCGCTCGCGTTGTCTCCAGCAGAGAGCTCACCAGGCCGGGATTCCAGGCACACACAGCGGTCAGGAAGCGCGTCGAGGAGGAGGGGGAAACAGCCGGGGTGAGCCAGCCCGAATGTCCAGGAATGACAGCGGGGGAACGAGGCTCAGGGGACGAGGCTGTAGGATCTCCACACTGACGAGGCGAAGGGATGACAGCTGCGTGGGAGGAACGGTCCTGACGATGACCCAGAACTGGATCCGGACGAGGTTCGTGCAGAGGTGACTCGGCGATGTGATGACGACTACTCCCAGGGGACGAAGCGAGGGGGAAACCCAGGATTCGCCGCTCCAGATCGGAGATCGAGACGAGGAAGGCGTCGAGCACGGGAAAGCTTCGTAGCCCTGAAGTCCTCACCATCAATCTCACTGCCGCCGCCACATGCCTGAAGGTGGTGACAGGAAACACAGTAGAGCTCGCGACAGCCACTCGACCCCGGACATAACTGCTGTCAGCTGCGGCTCCTAGAAGGGAATCCCGAGTGACGTGGCGCAGGTCGGGGGAAGTCCTCTGGTTGGCGCGAACTCCCGGACTGGAATGGCGGCAGGAACGGGACTCCGAAGCGGGGAAAGACGTCGCCCACTTCGACTCCCTGCCGGGATTTCCATCCACCCCGTGGAGCTTCTCTCGCTGTGTACCTGCAACGTCTATCCTGGCACTGTCCTCCAGATGGTACAGAGAGTGAGGGTGACAGTCCAGGAGTTCCTCAGCACGGCCCGGATGCCAGCGTCTCGCGTTGGAGGCGTCGTGCAGGGTGAAGAATGTCCCGTCGACAGCCTCCGAGACGGACCTTAGCTCGTCGCCCTGGCGCCGGAAGTGACTCCTGGGAAACGGCATGCTAGCAGCGCTGACACCCGGACAGAAAGGTACATTTCCACAGCGACTCACGGCCGCCGGCAACTCTTCTGGCTGCGACATACTGTCATATCCGGCTCTAGGGAGCCGGGCAATCAGAGCCAGGGACAAGCCAGTGAGTCGAGATGGTTTATTTTGGGTAAGGGATAAGGGATGAGGAGAGCACAGATACTCATGCAGAGGTACACTCACAGGTTGCACAGCGCAGAGGTAAGCAGCTCGTACCGGACGTGGGGGTAGCAAGACGTACATCCTCACAGCGGGATACAAACACAGGAATGCTGCAAGGGGAGTTGAGGCTGACACCAGACGAAGGGGCTTCAGCCTAGCAGTGCTTATGTCGCAGCCCCGAGTCATCGAGGCTGCTCCTATTTATCCTCATTGGCAGCGCCCCAGCTGATGAAGACTAATTGGCCCCAGCCGTCCATAATGCTGCCAGCTGGGGGCCAGCTGAGACGCTGCTCAATGGGAGGCAGGGATGAGGGAAAACATGGGCTCAGTGCCGAGACGGCATCTCAACCCATGGTGACACTGTCAGGGGAGAAAGCAAATTTGATAAAGACATGCACGAATCTCATAGATGTATTTCAGTCTATCAACACTTTGGACAGAATCAGAGCCTGAAGAGACTTTTTCCCTCCCCAAAATTTCCAGCTGCCTGCTTGATGTGTTTCTATATAAAGAAATGAAAAATAACTTTTCTGCCAGCACTCCCACGCATACAGAAGCACACACAAACACAGAATGACAAACAGTATGAAGGCAAAACTAATTATTCATAGCAGGCAGCAAATGTTCACGCAGAGAACATTTAAACAGAAAGAGAGGGACACTTTGTGCTAAACATGCTGGTATGAACCTAAACCACAGAGGACGACGCTGACAATAGATGTAAAACAAAAGAGAGTTTGTATCCATGCCATTGGCCCACAGGCGGTTACTTCCAGTGACTGGCTGTAAAAAAAAGTTTGAATAAACAAGTAAACAATAGAGTTTACAACTTCCATTTATTATTCAAAAACACTGAAATCAGATGACACAGGAAGTGGATTTAGGAGACTTGGATTACACACAACTGATGGGACTGAAGCAGCACATGAAAACCTTATCAATTGTTTGTTTTGTATATGGGGTAAAAGCTGTCAATCATTTCAGACAGGCCATTTGAACAGTTCTGAAAACCAAACAGCTATTTATGAACACACTACGCACTTTAATCATGCTTGCAATGCTAAAATTATTCTTTCCTTCATTTCATCTCTTTCGAATGCTGTCTGTCATGTCCGAGTTTACAGTGAGCTGACGTCCTTGCTGGCATCAGTCTCTCCTGAGTGCTGTCTGCTGATTCTCCTGACATGACATACCTTTTAAATGTTAATTATTCCCAGAAGACTCCTCTGGGCTTTTTGTTTCTTTGCTTGTTTTTGCGGTGCTGTTAAATAGACATGTCTGCTGAGAGAAAAAGAGAAATTGTTCAAAGAGGACAGAAAAAGAAGGTAATTTCAACTTTAAAAGTATTCTTTTAAGATTTTATTATCTCTGTGTCAACACTTTGCCTACCGAGGTGTCACAAGCTGAGAGTGAACCAGAGGGAGACAAAAAAAAAAAAAAGGACAAATGCACCAGTATTAAAAAGTCAAAGTCACACTGCAGTGCATCACAAGGATAATGACTCTGTTAGCTGGTGTTCCTTTAGGTTAAGAAATTGCAAGTTTGTGCAATAATTAAGGGCTCAGAGGACATGGAGTACCTAAGAGCCTAACCCCACTTTGACAGTCTATCCATCCTGTTTGCTCAGTGTGTGTGTTTTTCTGTGTGCTCTTTACCAAACTAAATCGAGGCATCTTTATCTCTCCCACCTCTGAGCTGAGAGGCAAAGACTGTCCATTTATAATGAGTGGCACTGCAAGCTTATCTTAAAAGAAGCAAGTCACAAGTTTTAGCTCGGCACACGTCTATAGGAGGAAGGAGCTGTTCTAGATGCAGAAACGAGCTTGTGGGATAAATTAAACCAATGCCTTTTTTCTGCTGTAGTAACTTAAAGCTTTAGAGATATAGGAAGCATCTGCCAATGTCTTTTCATGTGTAACAGTATGAAGTCAGCTGCTCACTGAAAGTATTAATAATAGAGACAGAAACTTTCATCAGGACAGTTTTAAAAGTGGAACTTTTTGTATTAGCCTGATGCAACTTTCAGTCATCTGAATCAACTGCTCTTAAATGAAGTGTCTCTGATTGACATCTCCCTAGAAAATTTCTTTATCCAACTTCTGTTCCATTAAAAAGCAAGCAAAAGAAATGACCTTCTCTAAGGCTGTCATTATCGCTGAAGGATCCCTTTTTAGTGTATAAAAATACTGAATTGAAAGTGAAAGCCTTTTAAGAGGAGGCACACTTGAGATAATGCTACAGCAGTGCTTGATATGTCAACTATGCACCTCCTTTTAAAAAAAAAAAAAAATGATGACTCTAAAATTAGCTCACGTACTTGCAGTGATTTTCTTCCCCTGAAGTCAGTTTCATCTGTTAACTCAGAAGTGTTTTTTAAATGCTGTTATTTGATGCAGGCATTTAAACATCAATACACTTAAAATAGACATATGCGTGACATGCAGTATAGTAGTTTCTGACATGATTCAATACCTAGAGGCTCAAACACAGAGCAAGCAACATTGGATGAACACTCAGACTCAGGTGGAAATGTTTAGCACAATTTATTAAACACAAAATACACAACAACACAAACTTAATGAACAAACAAAAACCGCATAAGTAGACAAAAATGCAAAACAACGCAGCCTAAACTGTACAAAACTCCAGTGGCATGCTGGAGCAGCATACAGCCTGCAACAGAGGAAAAAGAGGAAATGATTAATAACAGGAAGAATATGAGAGGAAGAATATGAAAGGGAAGAGGGAAGGCTTACAACATAAGCAGAGGACCCAGCAGTGAACTCCAGCATAAGATGGTGGAAACAAGTGGGGAGATGACCAGCGGGCAGGTGGATGAAGGGAGATGGCAGGATGGAGAGATGGATGGGTAGACCTGGGTGGAGACTGAGTCGTCTAGGCGAGATGAGTGGTTAAGGTGAGTGTGAGCAGCCCCAGAGACACACTGTTGAGATGGCAGCAAACCTGAAGAGGAGAAGACACACAAGGTAAGACAACTTGAATTGAATAAATGCCTAACAACGTGAACTTGAGTTATCTGTGGCAGCAATACCCAACAGTCCAGCGGAGAAGCATTCACAAACTGGCTCTTTTATGTGCTGGCAGACCAGGAAGCAGCAGGTGTGTCCAATCACGCAAGTGCGCCGATCTGCTCTGGAGCCAGGAACAGACAGAAGGAAAATGCACAGGAGGGGAGGGAGAGCACGCTCACCTGATCATTATAGCTTCTCTGTTGTAAATATTAACTAGAAAAGCACTCGGAGAGCGCAGACCTCCGCCAAGCGCCACAGTTCTCCCCCATACAGTGTTTGTGTGTACGTTTTGAGATTCCTTGACCATGAAAACATATGACTAGCAATTGGATTCACAATGATAGGATTAGTGGATCAGTAGTTATTGACGAAAATGGCATTTTCCGTAATGACGGTTTAGCGCCACAGTTCCCCCCATACAGTGTATGTGTGTACGTTTTGAGATTCCTTGACCATGAAAACATATGACTAGCAATTGTATTCACAATGATAGGATTAGTGGTTCAGTAGTTATTGATGAAAATGGCATTTTCCGTAATGGCGGTTTTCTTCTGGACGGTGATCCGGATCATCCCCAAAATTTAATCAGTTCTTCCTTGTACCATTTCCAACAACGCCTCACAGTTTTATCGAAATCCGTCCAAAACTTTTTGAGTTATCTTGCTAACCAACAGACAGACAGACAAACCCCGGCAAAAACATAACCTCCTGGCGGAGGTAATTAGTGCCTTCCCATCAGAAACTGCCAGTCTTTAAATGCTGTGCATCATTTGGCTGCTAAGAAATACTTGACCCATTTTGTGGATGTACAAAGTCCATAGTGGTGATAATATATCAAAGATTTATCAGATCCATTTGTTTTGTTAATATTGATTATGTCTAATTTAAAAAAAAGAAAACTACTCATGTAGGCTTTAGCCCTCAGAACAAATTAACTATGTTAGGTCCTTTGTACTTGTCAGGCAAAGCAACACAAAACAGCACACATCCACTTAACTTTAAACAAATGCAGCTGAAGATAAGGTAGGGTTTGTAGCCCATTTTTTCCTGCTTCAAGCCCTGGATTTTTATTGTGTGAAAATTAGAGTTGAAATAACATAAGTTTATAAAACAGATTACTTTGAGGGAAAAAAAAAAGATTATTTACTAAACAGCCAGAATCTGTAACCCCCATATTTCATGGAGCTGTGAATGCTGAGGAATGTTCAAGAACGTTGCACTTATTGGGTTTTGTCAGGGTTCTTAAAAGGTTGCCAAACAGTTTGCAAACAGCTTTTAAGGTCACCAAAATTTTTTGAACATGTACAAAAATTTGGGGGAATGTATTTTACTGCAAACAGTTGCAAAATAGTTGTGTTTGTAAATTGTTGCAATGGGTGTCACCTAAAATTCTTTTTGATTCACCAAGTGGTATAGCAACTGTTTAAGACTGTTAATGACAACACTGTTGACAACCTTAAATACTATGTGTGAACTATTTTGCAACCTTTTACGGACCCTTACAAAACCCCCAAAGCACAGCATTCATGAACTTTCCTCAGAATTCCGTGAGATACTAGCTTGATGTTTGTTTGATTTTTGCCAGCTTTGCCAACAGAAAAGTTATTGAATCCAAAAATTGCCATTATTGTCAGTAATCGCTGCTCCGTGAGATACTATTCAATTCAATTCAATTCAACTTTATTTATATAGCGCCATTTCACAACAACAGTCATCTCATACCACTTTCAACTGTAGGGGGAACCCCCACAGCTGCAGAAAGACCCCAGCAATCAGGCAATCCCCTGTGAGCAAGCGCTTGGCGACGGTGGAGAAGAAAAACTCCCTTTTAACAGGAAGAAACCTCCAGCAGAACCAGGCTCAGGAAGGGGCAGTCATCTGCTGCAACTGGCTGGGGGGTGAGGGGACAGAGAAGATGAAAAGAACAGACATGTAGAGAGCAAACAGCACGATGGGGACTCAATCTATGGGAGAGAACAAACAGATGTTAATGACCAGCAAAAAAAAATATTTCATTGAGAGTGAAGAAAGGAGTGAAGCCCAGTGCATTACTGGAGGTCCCCCGGCTGTCTAAACCTATTAGCAGCATAACTATGGGAGGGTTCAGAAACACAAGATCCCTCCCTAATTGTAGGCTATATCAAAAAGGAAGGTTTTAACCCTATTCTTAAAAACAGAGATCGAGTCTGACTCCCGAATCCAGATTGGCAGCTGATTCCACAGTAGAGGAGCTTGATAACTGAAGGCTCTGCCTCCCATTGCACTTTTAGAGATTCTGGGTATTACAAGTAATCCTGCATTTTGGGAGCGTAGTCCTCTATTAGGATAACACGGTAGTATCAGATCTTTTAAATAAAAAGGGGCCTGATTGTTTAGAGCTTTGTAAGTAAGAAGAAGGATTTTAAACTTAATTCTAAACTCTATGGGAAGCCAATGAAGGGAGGCCAGAACCGGAGAGATATGATCTCTCTTTCTAGTACCTGTTAAAACTCTTGCTGCAGCATTTTGGATCAGCTGAAGACTTTTTAAAGATATTTTAGGACAACCTGATAATAAAGAATTACAGTAATCTAACCTAGAGCTTACAAAAGCGTGGATCAGTTTCTCAGCATCACTCTGAGACAAGATGCTCCTAATCTTGGCAATATTATGCAAATGATAGAAGGCAGTCTTAGAAACGAATTTAATATGTGAATTGAAGGACAGATCTTGATCAAAAATAATTCCAAGGTTCCTCACAGAGCTATTAAGAGAAAGAGTAACCACATTCAAACTGAAAGTTTGATTTGGAAAGGTATTTCTAAGGTTTTTTGGACCGACAAGAATGACTTCAGTCTTCTCTGAATTTAACAGCAGGAAATTACAAGTCATCCAAGCTTTGATTTCCTTAAGACAGGCTTCTAACTTGACTAATTGATTACTATCATCTGGCTTCATTGACAGGTATAATTGTGTGTCATCTGCATAACAATAAAAATGTATACAGTGTTTTCTAATAATGTTGCCTAGCGGAAGCATATATAAACTAAAAAGAGTAGGGCCTAGCACAGATCCCTGTGGAACTCCATGACTGAGCTTTGAGTTGAAAGAAAATTCATTATTGACATGAACAAAATGGAGTCTATCAGATAAATAAGATCTAAACCACTGCAATGAAGTTCCATTAAGTCCAACATAATGTTCTGATCTATCAAGTAGAATATTATGATCAATAGTATCAAAAGCTGCACTAAGGTCTAAAAGGACAAGTACAGAAACAAGTCCATTATCAGATGCGATGAGGAGATCATTAGTGACCTTTGCTAAGGCTGTTTCAGTACTATGATGGATTCCAAACCCAGATTGAAACTCTTCAAGTAAACCATTTCCCTGCAGGTGGTCAAATAATTGGGTAGCAACTACTCTTTCTGAGATACTACCCTCAAGGTAGTTTTAAAAAAAGAATAAAAACATATTAAAACCATCTCTGTACAAAGTTTCATCAAAATGACACTAAAAGGATGCAAGTATAATGCTTCAGTTTAAGTTTAAATTAAAAATAAAATTCATACCACTGAAAAATAACATGGAGAACCATTAACAAATCTGTGTTTTCAAGTCCAGGTTTATGTGTTTAATGCCTAAAAAATGATTAATGTGTTGTTGTTGATGCTATAGCAGCAAAGGCTAGTTAGCACTTGAGTGGTAGTGAAAACAGGAAAAGGGAGGAAGTTGAATAGGAAGTGAAAAAAACTCTGAGCTGGTATGATGGAAACTCTTCCGCTGAAGATCAAAGTTGGTTCAGTTCACGATGAAGAAAACATTCAGTACTGAAAGCACCAAGGTGCTGATGCCTCGGTGCTACAGCCTTGGCAGAGGTATGCATTCTCAGATCATCACCAAAATGTTATGGGTTCATTTCTAGCCCAAGGACCGTCACTGGTAAAAAAAAATTTCATCCAAATTCATCCAGTAGTTTTGGAATACATGCATGCGCAGTGAAAATAATCTGCAGTTCACATGCCCATACTGTCGGTGGCAGCCAAGAGTCACCAAACTGATTTGAACAGCTGCAATCTAAACACAAAAGAAGAGCACTGTGGTTTTAAATGGCAGAAACAATAGAGGTACGTGAATACAATGACAATCAAGACGAAGAGGAGCTTTTGCTGTTGAGTGGCAGAGGAAAAAAACAGACGGGCAAAAAGATGGGCATTTGTTCACCTAGTATTGGTGGATTGCTCAGTACTTCCCTCTTGTGGGAGTTTCCTGGTACATGTGCAGTTCACTGTGACTATGCGGGTGAGGAATGTTGGGACTTGTACTGCCACCTCTAGTGGCCCGGCATACAGTAGTTATTACAATACTGTTCCGTTGATTGTAAAGGTGAGTTATTTTTGTGTTTATTTCAAAAACAGAGCCTTATCTCGAAATTCTGGCAAATTAAAAGTCGACAAAATATGGCCATACAATGATACAAGCCTTTAGTTGCACTTAATTTTGACTGGGTGAGCTGAAAAGCTGGTAACAGACAAACGGACAGATACACTCACCCCGCCCCCCCTACCCCCACACACACAGTGACTGATTACCGTATGCCTCCGTTTTCACCTAGGCATAATTAGTGGTGTGTGACACCACAGAGGTATAATAGGCTAGAGTGCTCATGGCTGACATTTTGACGATAAATTTAGGCACCATATTGGTGCTGGATACAGTCCTGTTGACAGTTCTTGCAGCATTGTGATAACTTACTTACTTACTGCTCCTGCAGGGTGAGGGCTGGTGGCCATTACCATGTGTACAGCCAATCAGGTTAATCAGTGCATGCCAACATTGCCGGTTTTGGGCCAGCTTCTCTGCATCGTCAAAAGCAACTCCGAACTATCGGAGGTCTTTCTCCACCACATTGAGCCATCTGGTGTGTGGCTTGCCCCGAGGTCTTTTCCTCCCTGAGGCCCTGGGGTTGAACATGAGGATGGCCACTATGATAACAGGATATCCAAATAATGGTTTGTTGTATTTACTGTTATCATATACTGTAAGTAAGATAGAATGTGATGAACATAAAATTAAATGAGAATATGTTCCGATTTAAAGTTCATTTTATTCTTTTTGTTGTGTCTAGCTGCAGAAAGCTTCCTGATCAGAATGCCAGTCTGACTATTATCTATCTATAAATTCATGAAATCTTTGTCTGTGTTTGTGTGTCTGTCTCTTCCACGCATATCTCTTGAACCGTTCGTCAGACTGACCTCAGATTTTAAACGTGCTTTCCTGAGTTTACAAGGGTGTGCATCCCAGAGTATGGAGTCACTCAGTCAAAATATGTAATTTTTATCAATAAAAGTTTAGCCACCACTCTGTCTCATGCCCAGGCTTCTAGAAGTATGGGCGGGGTTTGGTTTCGGATTAACTCCTACTGATTGAATAATACACGTATTATGGCATAAGGAACCACAGTGCTCTGTGTGCAAAACAAGGAAGTGAAACATGACAAATTTGACTACAAAAAGATAATACTTAAGATTTAATGCTTAAAAAAATTATACCATAAAGCTGCTGTAATTGCGTAGCTCTAATGCAGGGGTGTCCAATCATGTGACATGGAAGGCCAAGACCCTGCAGGCTTTACCTCCAACCAGTGTCTTCAATAGCAGATTCCACTGAATTTCTTCCCTCTGATTGCTGATAAGTGAAAACACCTGCTGAAGAGACTGAGTAGAAGAAAAAACCTGCAGGGTCTTGGCCCTCCATGGCACATGATTGGACACCCCTGGTCTAATGGATAATTTGACATGGAGAACAGAGGTGTGCGGGTGCGCTGGGGGAAGGGGGGGTGGAGCAGCAGCTGAACTGCTGGCACCATGGGTAAAGCAACAGCCGAGACTCCCATTAACCAGGCAGGCTGAACTTGGCTCCATGCGAAGGACTGTGCTCCACCGGTTCAGCTGCTGCTTTTCCCACCGATGTCTGACCAGGTGCTCCACGATCGTTCGCAGGGAGGCATGCCCAGCCTGCCCCAGTCAGCGGTAGACGGGAGTCCTTTTGCAGGACCACGACTCGCCATTGCCGATGGCGCTCCTCTCGGAGTGCTCACACAATTAATAAAAGTTAATTATTGTGGACCAGAATGCCCAGATCAACTGCATATCATATGCGGCCACAAGCACAGTTTGACTAAATGACGACCGTCACCAAACCGGACACAAAAACGCTCAATAACTCATAAAAGATCACATAAATAAGTGATCTGACTAAAAAATAAACAAGCGGTTCTTAAACAGTGGCTAATATTGGATGTCCCATTCATTTTCAATTATTCTGTAATTAATATTCACACAATCAAATAAATCTCAGGTCAGTCCCTTTTATATTTGTGAAAGTCTAACATGTGTGATTGCCTACATATAGGCTACACCTCTGTATTCCACGTGGCCAGACATGACCTGGCTCAAAGGCATGCTGACTGATGGCGATAAAAAAGTTATTTTCAATAAAGTGAAAAAAAAAAGGTAATGCATGGAGTATGCTTTTGTCCTGAGGCTGATTTATCATGGAAAACAGCTGAGCTCTGTTCCAGCGATCAGCTGATTGGATCCACCTTTTTATTAACCAAAGGAAAAAAAAAACATGGGGGGAAGGCCCTACAGCCTTTGCTCCACTGAATGCTGGAAGTATCAATCGTATGCTGGATACATTTTCAGCATGGGGCACATTTTTTTTTTCAGTTTATAAAATTTTTCACTGGGTCTGAGGTGTGTGTGGAAAAAAAAGCATTTTGGTTAATGTTTAGAGGGTCAAAAATGCGATAGTTTAGGTGGAATAATAATAATAATAATAATAATAATAATAATAATAATAATAATAATAATAAAATCTTCTTGCATCAATACAATAGAGCGGCGGCGCTCAGTCTTTGCCAGTTACACCCTCAAGGTTCAGATCATTATTTGGCCTATCGGCCCAGCACAATGATATAAGCACCACCCCAGTCTTAGCACTAAAGTTTTAAAAAACCTTTTAATAACAAAATATTGCTAAAATATAAAATGATGCACTACAATGGGTCTCAAATATTTGTAAACATGTCCTGTTATAGTACTGCATGAGTTTATTGACAATACACAGAAGAAATTCAATATTACACTGAACTCCATCACTGAACAGTGATATAAACTAAAATAATTATAATGGTGACTGAACAACTCCCATTCCCCAAAGAGCAAGATACTCTTTTATCTTGAATGCAAGCGATAAAAGATCACACAAATAACTGATCTGACAAACGAATAAACAAGGGATGTGAAACAGTTGCTAATATTGGATGTCCCATTCATGTTCAATATTTAGGTATTCTGTAATTAATATTCACACAATCATAAATAAATCTTAGTGCCATTTAGTCCCTTTTATATTTTTCAAAGTCTAACATGTGATTGCCTACATATAGGCTATACCTCTCTGTGTTCCACTTTCAAACACAGCCTACATTTGGGCCTGTAAAGCCTGACTGGGATACCTGTTTCAGACAGGAATACTTGCATTCTTCGGGCAATGCACTAGTATGTGTTACTGTGTAACATGCAGCTATGATTAACTTCCCTCATTGTGTTTGGAGACATTTCAGTAAGAATATGTTATGTTGTAGATGCTTAATAATGTATGTGAAGTTCCACAGATAAAGCAGCAGACTGGTTTCTGGTGAATGTTTCCAGGACTGTACAGTATTGTGCTGTATGACTGCTGAATGAATAAACATCATAATATTATTAGTAATAGTTATTTGTTCGTATTAGTATCACTAATAATAAAATGCAAGAAATCTGTGTGTGTGTGTGTGTGTGTATTCAAACTGTTCGTCAGACTGGCCTCAGATTTTAAATGTGCTTTGCTGAGGTAACGACGGTGTGCATCTCCAAATTTCAGCCTCCCCGGATATGCAGAAGTTTTGGAGAGGAAATCTTTAATGAACGTCCATAGGGGCGCTATGGGCGTTCATAGCTATGACATCATAGATGCACAGATGTTGCCATGGTCACTGTTGCCAGGCAGACACATCATCAAAGATCAAAGGCAAGCATCACTGAACGAGTGGTGACATCAAAGATCAAAGACAGGTTTCACCATGGTAACTGTTGCCATGGTAACCATGTCAAAGATCAAAGGCAGGCATCACCATGGTTACTGTTGCCATGGTAACAGTAACTTTCTATGGGCATGCAGAAATGCTTACTTATACTTGGTTTCTACAGGCATGCATGGGTATGCACTAGTATTAATAATAACTATTAGCATTATTATTAGTAGTAGTTTCAGGTTCAGGTTCAGGTTACTTTATTTGTACCCGTAGGTAGATTTGTTTTGCAGTCAGGTGACATCCATATTTACAAACCACAATTACATTCGACATGAACAGAAACACAGGCACACATGTAGCTGACTATAAACATGATATAAAAGTACTCAAGGCTCCACCAATCAGGACATAGGACAAAGAGATAAGAGAAAAAAAAACAAAAAAGAAAAAGAAAAAACAGTAGTAGTAGTAGTAGCATTTGTTATTATTTGCATTATTAACTATTATCATTATTAGTTGTTATTTTCTGTTTATTTATTAGTATTAACTTTCATCATTAACACTAGTAGTACTAGTAGTAGTAGTAGTAGTAGTAGTAATTATTATTATTTGTTGTTAATATTAGTAGCAGAGGTATTAATTTTTGTTATTATTATTATTTGAATTTATTTCATGGCTAGATTTTATGCTGGTTAGTTCCATATCTTCAAGGGCAAACTAATCCTTTTAGTCTTAGGCCTCAAGAACTTTTCTGAGGATGCACGCCGTTCCAAGTAGGGTGGCTTTTTGTAGGAGCTCGATCTTGGTAGAGACGCCTGTTGTGCTTAGATGTTTCTCCAGGTTGTTTGTAGCTGTGTCCAGGGCTTCCACCACTATTGGAACAGCAGTTGTCTTGATGTCTCACAGTCTAGCCACCTCCCTTCTCAAGTCCAGATATTTATCAACTTTCTCCTTTTCCTTTTCCCCGACCCCTGTATCACTTGATACAGCAATGTCAATTATAAAGCAC
Organism: Pholidichthys leucotaenia; assembly: GCA_020510985.1. Lineage (NCBI taxonomy): Eukaryota > Metazoa > Chordata > Actinopteri > Cichliformes > Pholidichthyidae > Pholidichthys > Pholidichthys leucotaenia. The sequence goes on along the minus strand of CM035848.1, from coordinate 114,171,364 downwards.
TGGCCCTCTTTTCTGTTAACCAGCACGTAAGTGTGTAATAATGATAAACTACAAATTTACTCCAAATCACCAAAATTAATAGGAGAATTGATTCTAGAACATAGCTATCTGATATCGAAGGTATCGATATTTCAGTATCAATCCACACACCACTGTCAGGAATAGCAGCCTCTGAAAACTGAGGTAAAACATAACATTTGGGAAAAAGTATATCAGGCATGGTAGGTTGGGATGTAGAGGAAAAGGGTAGGCCTTTTTACAGGGGGCGGGGCTTAGCTGAAACTTTAAAGCAAAAAAAATAGAGGCATGAGACATTTGAGTGATTTAGCTCTTGTTACGTCTTGTAAATCATAAAAAAAAACATGCTACAGACATGTTTACAAAGCCTCTGTTAGTATACATAATATCATGGTTTGGGGCTTTCTTTAGATATTATAAATTTGGTATTTTTTTTTTAATTAAATAGCACCAGTTCTCCACAGCAGTAATATCCCTAGTAATATCCCTAGAATATTAAAGGACATTGTTTCCTTAGAAGCTACTAGTATGTACTTGGCAGCAATGAGTCGGACCATCTCGCTATAAACAGGATGGGACATCCAAGAGAGAAAGGCCCATTGAGGGGCAGCCATCTGCTGTGGCTGGATAGGGAGGGGAAGAGAAGATAAAAGAGAAACGCACAGGACAAAAAAATATGACAAAACCCAAACGACAGGTGAGAAAATACAAATTATAATTTCATGCAATACTGTTACGTAAGTAAGTAAAAGTTTATTTTATAGCACTTTTTCAAAACACACAGTTACAAAGTGCTGCACAAGAATAAAATAAAGTATTTCAAGATAAAACCAGAAAACATTTCCAACACAACAAAACTGAGCACATCAAAAGAGACAGACAGACACACAAACACACAGACAAAACACAAACTCACAGACTCCTAACTGGACTCATTACAAACACACACTGCACAATGTGGGGTTATAAAAAATGCTTGTCGGTAGAGGTGAGTTTTCAAAACATGTTTAAAACAATTCAGATTTTCAGTGCATCTGATGAATTGGGGTAGCTGATTGAAACAAAGAAAACAAAAAAGAAATATAGGCACAGACCAAAAGCTGAAATCCAAAACAAGGACATCATAACCATACCATACATCCAAGGGACAACAGAACCAATTCAAAGGATCATGAAAAAACCACAAAATAAACACAGCGGTAAAACCACACAAAAAATTAAGACAGTTATTAGTACACCCCAAGGACAAAATAGAACAAGGCAAAAAATGCAACATAATATATGAAATATCATGCAGATCATGATGCTTTCCCACACCTGGGACTACATTCTCCAGAGACCATCTGACGGCAGAGGGTGGGGCCAGCCCAGTGGATCTGACTGTTCTGTTGGGCTGGCCCCACCTAGGAAAAACAGCTGATAAATGACATTTCACAGCAATCAGCTGATACTTCTGAGGAAGATTGCAGTCGACAGTCGAAGCGCGTAAAAGTAAAAACATCTCCTTTTTATCCTTGTCTGAAATAAGAAAAAACAAAAAAAGCTGACAACAAAGGCTTTTCTACTAAATATTAAAGGAATTTCACCAAGTGTATTCAATACTTATTCCCTGTGTGATTCCATTCTATTAAATACAAAAATTTGTTTTGTGAACACAGTTGCCTTGATTTCTTTGTGTGTATGGATTACTTGGGTTGTTACTGATATCTGGTGAAAATCTCAGGTTAATGGCTCCATCAGAAATATGTTTTATGAGAAAACTGTTGACGTGTTCAATACTTATTTTCCCCGCTGTATTACAAAGAAAAGTTTGGAATATATAGAATGAACTTCAGAATATGTTGAATGAACATCCAAATATATTGAATGAAACTGGGAATATAATGAATGAACTTCAGAATATGTTGAATGAACATCCAAATATATTGAATGAAACTGGGAATATAATGAATGAACTTCAGAATACAGTGGTGTGAAAAAATGTTTGCCCCATCTTGATTTCTCATTTTGTTTTTTTTTTTGTATGTTTGTCACACTTAAATGTTTCAGATCATCAAAAAAATTTAAATATTAGACAAAGATAACACAAGTAAACACAAAATGCAGCTTTTAAATGAAGGTGTGTATTATTAAGGGTAAAAAAAAAATCCAAACCTACATGGCTCATGTCCGCTACGCAAACTGCGCAGCGAACGTAGGGAATAGCAACGAGCCCATAATGCAGAGTAAGTAACATGTTTATTTACAATGAGTGTATGTATAGAAAGTCCAAATACAGTCATGGAACAAAGGAAAGACACCCGGCTACAAACTTGGTGGGTCTACAGAAATGCCTAACGCGCTCCAGTTAAGCAGGAGCGGAGAAAAAGGCATCGGGAAAGACTTACTACAATGTCGGAGCAGAAAGGCTCTGAGGGAACATGATTCAGTCCAAGGGTAAACCAACAGAAGCAAGTCCAGATGTCCAGGGTAGACATTGCTAAGCTGCCACACTGGCTGGTTGTACTGCACAGCTATTTGTACAAAGTCTTAACGACAGCAAGTAGACCCAGCCGTGTGGCAACAGGTGCGTCACTGATTGAACTATGTGTGTGCGTGCGTGAGTGTGAATGCGAGTGTATGTGTGCATGCGTGCATGAGTGTGTGAGTGTGTATGTGGTGAACCATGCCACTGGTGGATGCCTGGTGATGAGGGGGCATGGCTGTGGGACTGATGGAGAGCAAGGCTCAATCCATCAGCTGGAATTGATAATCAATAATTAAACCAAACAGCCACAAGTCATGGTTGGGGTGACGACCCCGAACATGACAACATGGCCTTGTGTGAAAAAGTGATTGATTTTGATTTGATTTGATTTTGTATACTTTATTGATCCCCAGAGGGGAAATTGAGGGCATCCATCTGGATGGATGAAGCAGCCACGGTACGGCGCTATCCCTTAACCATTCACACACACATTCACACCTAGGGCCACTTTAGAGTCTCCAATTAACCTAACCCCCTAAACCTAATAACTGGTTGGGCAACCCTTAGCAGCAACTGCAATCAAGCATTTGCGATAACTGGCAATGAGTCTTTTACAGGTCTGTGGAGGAATTTTGGCCCGCTCATCTTTGCAGAATTGTTGTAATTAAGCCACATTGGAGGGTTTTTGAGCATGAACCACCTTTTTAAGGTCATGCCACAGCATCTCAATTGGATTCAGGTCAGGACTTTGACTAGGCCACTCCAAAGTCTTCATTTTGTTTTTCTTAAGCCATTCAAAGGTGGACTTGCTGGTGTGTTTTGGATCATTGTCCTGCTGCAGAACCCAAGTGCGCTTCAGCTTGAGGTCACAAACAGATGGCCGGACATTCTCCTTCAGAATTTTTTGGTAGACAGCAGAATTCATGGTTCCATTTACTACAGCAATTCTTCCAGGTCCTGAAGCAGATTTGATTCAGCATCTCAGTGGTGCAACACCACAAATGTTTTTTGGGACACAAGATCCATATTTCTGGTGGCTCAATAAAGTTGATTTCCATTTTAAACTTTGAAAAAACACTGAAAACAGGAAAACTTTGCCAAACATATCAAGACATTACTTTTCAGACCTCATCTATGTGACTGTGCAACAGCACAAATGTTTTTTGAGCATCAGCTCCACTTTACCTATGGTGATATAGAAAGGATTTCTAGTTTGTGTTCAAACACAGAAAAACATTGCGTTTGTTACATTTCCACCTTGATACACCCTTTAGACAAATGTTGCATCGTCCCCGCTTGTCAGAGTGAAGAGGCCAGTGTGCCAAGTTATCATAATGCACATCTGGTTATGGATGGGGGTCTTGGGGTGTAGCCTTTCTTCTGTGGTGGTGGAGAGCTGAATGATAGTTGGCCAACTCTGGATGCTGGCTTGTTGACTTGGTTCAAACTGTGGGCAAGGATGAAGGATGCCCAAGAAATCCTCAGTTTCTTCAGGGCTAGTCTTTACTGGATCTCCCAACACTTAAACAAAGTACAAATTTGGATGATGGGCAATATGTTCAATCATCTCATCAATGAAGATCATTTTGAAGTACTGCAAGGGTGTGTTGTACAGCCTCGGGGTTCAAATCTTGAATCTGGAAAATAAAATTCATCAATATCTTCATGCTTCCAGATTCTTCTTGTGCTTTTGTTTGGGCCAGACTGGGAACTTGGGTCAGCGCTGTCCCCTGGTTCCTCTGAGGAAATTGTTTTTAGGATCCGTTTGCCTTTTCTGCTCTTCTTACGAGGCAGCTGTGTGGAAGATCTGCTTGTTAAGGGAGCCTCCTTTTCATCTAGGGATTCAAAAGAACTGTCACCTGTACCTTCTGCTTGTGTCGGGTGATAATCAGGATCCTCTAATGGGTCATCATCACTCAGATCAGCATCAAAGTCTTGAGGATTTTCAGGTACAAGGGCCAGAAGAGTGTGTGATCTTGCACCACAGAATGTTTTACTGTCCATGTAGTACAGTGGTACCTCTACTTACGAATTTAATTCGTTCCGGAAGAATTCTCGTAACGTGAAAAATTCGTAAGTAGAGGTGCGTTTTACATGTAAATGCCGTAATCCGTTCCAAGCCCCCAAAATTCGGGCATAAATTTTTTATAAATCGTAAAAACGCATCAAAACATGTAACAAATACATGTTACAATTAGATTACTGCACAATAAACATAAAATGAGAGTTTAAAATGAGAGAAAGAATAATAAAAGAGAGAGAATAATAAAAATTATGTTCATTTACCCTTTAACTGCTATCGTCGTCGACGTCGTCACCGTTTGCCTTCTTTGGTTCATGTTCTGATCCAAGGACGTTTGCTTTTGTCGGCTTGTAAGTGCTTCGTTTTGTTTTAATACCGTGCTGATCGTTGATGTATTACGGCCATATTCTTTGGCGAGATCAACCAAACGCATAAAGTTTTGGAAAAAAAAAAACAAACTTCGTGGCCAATGGGATACCAGGAAGATGCTAGGCGATAGCCAATGGCAGAGCAGCTACAGGTATGTTTACGTTCGGTAAACTACGGAAGCTGCGAGGAGCGCGTACTTTTTTGCCTTTCGTATCCTGAAATTTCGTTCGTAACTAGAGGCAATATTTTCCCGTTGAGGCATCTCGTAACCTGAAAATTCCGTATGTAGAGACGTTCGTAAGTAGAGGTACCACTGTAGTTGTAAAACAAGTCCATCCATCCATCCATCTTCTTCTGCTTAATCCTTTTCGGGTTGCGGGGGGACAGCCACAATCAGTGGTAATGTCATTTAGCTAAAACAAAATGAATTGTGATATTCATGACTTCCATATTCTTCTTCTAGATTTTTTTTTACCATATTTACTAAAATCAACTTGTAAAGTGTCAAAAAATACTAAAAAGTCTTTCAGCATATTCACTTTATACAAACACTTAATGCTTCATTTTTACAACAATGGATAAACAGAAGTTTTGATTTTATAGTAAATATTCAGTTATAATTACATTAGCTAATGCTTTTAAAAAAATAATTAGATACTAAATTTAAGTTTTTTAGTGGTATCTAGTAAAATGTTTCTGTTCAGTAAGGCCTAAAACACTATCCTATATCGAAAAAGTATTCCTACCTTTTACAATTGCACCAAAAACAGTCAAAATGTCTTGATTGATTTTCTTGTTTTTTACTTCCTGGTTGGAGAGTGGATGAAGAAGCTTACTATTTGCAGAAACAGTGACACCTGTTGGATTTTTGGCATACCTCAGCCAAGTGGAAGAGATGGCTCAGTCAGATTGAGTTAAGTTAAGACACTCCTCTTACTGAAATATATTTAACCAAAATGTGCTAAACCATTTGTTCGAACAGGCAGTTACAGGGTTAAGTGATTTCTTGATTGAGAACAGGTGTGTCAGTAATCGGGCCTGGGTGTGGCTAGAGAAACTGAACTCAGCTTTCCAAAGATGTGATAAACCACAGTTAATTTATGTTTCAGTGTGGGGGGGGGGGGGTCACTTTTTCACACAGGGCTATGTAGGGTTGGATTTTTTTTAACCCCTAATAATAAACACCTTTATTTAAAAACTGCATTTTGTGTTTACTTGTGTTATCTTTGTCTAATATTTAAATTTGTCTGATGATCTGAAACATTTAAGTGTGACAAACATACAAAAAAAAAAAAACAAGAAATCAGGAAGGGGCAAACACTTTTTCGCACCACTGTGTGTGTGTGTGTGTATGTATGTATGTATATACTGTATATATATATATATATATATATATATATATATATATATATATATATATATATATACTGTATATATATATATATATACTGTGTATATATATATATATATATATATACAGTATATATATATATGTGTGTGTGTGAAAAAATTAGGACACCCTGTATAAGCCTGTGTTTTTTTAAACATATTTTGACATATCGATATTTAATGTCAATATTAAAAATACAGTGAGATTCATGTGATACAACTAAACAATTAAGAATGAATTAAAGACTTTTTTCAAGTTTTCTGTAAAATGTAAATCTAAACAAATAGTGAAGAATAAATTAGGACATCCCCCATTTTTGGGGGACACTCCCACATTCATTCCCACTTAAAATCGCTAAAATAAATGTTAAAAAATGCAAACAAAAACAAAAAACAAGGTTAGATATAGATACATGAACATTTCTTAATAGAGAACTGAATATTTAATTGGGTGTCCTAATTTTTTCACATGACATATACTGTATATACACCACTCATATATGGGGCGGCTGTGGCGCAGGTGATCAGCGGTTCAGCGGTTCAATTCCCGCCCTCTCTGCAGTCTGTGTGTCGAATTCAATTCTCTTCAACTTTATTTGTATAGCACCTAGTCACAACAAAAGTCATCTCAAGGCACTAGATACACAAATCATAAATAACTTGTGTCAAAATGTCCTTGAGCAAGACATTAAACCCCCAGTTGCTCCTGGTGGGTCAGGCCTGTGCCTGTGTGCATGGCAGCTCTGCTGCCATCATTTTTGAATGGGTAGATAGCAGGAGCTGTAAAATGCCTTGGTCATTCAGAGATGAGTAAAAAAAGCACTAGATAAGTGACTGCCACTTACCACACACACACACACACACACACACACATACAGTATATATATATATATATATATATATATATATATATATATATATATATATATATATATATAGGTTATTAAATGACTAGCATGACACATTTTTATATCCATATGGTGAGGAAGATTTACATACAGTAATCTTTAATAGTACCTTTGCTATCATCAGAAGTAAAACTACAAAAAACTCTTAACTCTCACCATCATTTTGGAAACAGTGAAGATCTTTATCATCTGGTCCTCAACGTAACCTGTCATTTGGGACATTGTATTTATGTGGAAATGTAAGTTAAATTCTGGATTTTGTAAGGTGCCAGTTACTAGAGGAATGTGCTCTCTCTTTGTAGTCCCCACTTCTTTTCTAATTGAAACTGGCTTTGTTCCTAAATGAAGGAAAGTTGTCCTTAACACATTTTTTGTATTTCACAACAAACCATCACATTTTATCTAACCAGAGATGTCACTGAGATGGAATTTTTATTTTTTTGTAACTATGTTAGTTCTCCAAGGCAAAATTATTCTGTAGAATGTGTCATTTCTAACATAAAAGAAACTCAAGCCAACATCTCTATATCTGAATCAAGTGGGTGCTCTTCAACATTGCTCACCTACAACAACAGCTGTGGGTCTTTGCAGACTCTAAACGGCTCCTGAAGTGATTTTGGAGGTGAGAGTGCTTGTTACTGTGTGTTCAGAGCAAATTTTCTGTCCTCATTTTTGGTCACAAACAACCCAAATACTAGTGATGTATGTGCCTTGCCATCTTTTATCCCTGCTGGCCATGAGGTGGCAACACAAACCCAGACATCAAACTCCACTGTGCCATCAGAGCCATTTTGATTGACCTTTCCCTGTTTTTATTAGTTATGGAAGTATGTGCAAACTGACTTCAGGATTGTTCACTAGCTTTAACGTTATTTTCTTTACAAAATTTCATGAAAAGTCAAATTCAAACACGAAAACTGAAATTGATTTTCAAAAAAAAAAGAAAAATTAAGCTCGCTCAGATGAATTAGTCTTTTACTATGAACATGAATTCATGAACTTAATCTTTTGCCTCCTTTGTTGTAACTGATACTTGAACTTTACTTTCTGGCATCTGGATAAGCAAAAGGAGGCAAAATGATTAGGCAGTGAATATATTCAAATGAAAGACATTTTTCCGTTTTTTAGATAAAAAGCTTCTGGGATCCATATGATGCGATGTTTCCCAGGGTTACCCTTTGTTTCGAGCCAGTTGCTAAGATATTTTGTCAGCTCATTTGAGCAGCAGATGAGGTAATGTCACTGCAGCTTTCTTTGAGCTCAACTGTGACCTTTTCATTTGTCCTGTTCGGCATCTGTTGAACACCACTGACAACTAGTTTATATCCTATCAAACCTGCAGCGAAAGCATAACTCACTAAAACTGCTGACACTGTCTGTCTCATAGGAATTACCATTAGACTGCATCTGTTTGTTTTCCTTTTTCTCTACTTGCAGCTTTAATCTCAGAATGCAAATTTGAAGAATATTTTGATTGACATATCTTCAGTGAATTATGCCAGCTCAGTCCCATGCATAATTTGCAAACAATCACACCTGACAAACCAAATATGTGCTATTCACACAATTCACTTGAGGGCTGATTAAAAACATGTTCTTCCTGAGTTGTCTTTTAGCTATTAGGCTGATTTACTGTAATGTATGACAATATGAAACTTGAACAGCATGCTGTATGAAAAGCGTGGCACAATAATTTTTTTCTCCTCTCGGCGCCACACCAGTCGGCTGCCTTTTGCAACAGCGGCTCGATTCCGAGTTTTTTTCCCTTCCTCTCTCTTTTGATCACTTTTTTCTTGACCCCACTTATATCACGGACACACAGATCATCCCAAATGTCTCCTGAGCCGGTGGACGGAGCCACTGTTTATAGCAGGATACGATATAACAGGGAAGAGCTGCTAGCATTTAACCGCCACCCGGTCCCACTGGAAAAACTCGACATACCGAGAGAACTGAGGCGAAAACGCCGCGGCTGCCGGGCTGGAGTAAGGCGGAGGACAAAAAATATAAGGTACAGACCCTCCCTTCCATCTGTTGTCATGGGAAATGTACGGTCGATACTGGGAAAGTTAGATGAGCTAGCGGCTATCTCCCGTTATGATAGCACTTACCGGGAGTGCTCTCTCCTTTTGTTTACTGAGACGTGGCTAACTGAACTAGCAGCAGATGCTAACATTGAGCTGGAGGGTTTTCACACGATACGAGCTGACCGAACACCAGAGAGTGGCAAAACTAGGGGCGGTGGAGTGATCATGTATGTTAACAACAACTGGTGCAGACCGGGACATATCACTGTTAAACAACGACACTGCAGCAAAGACATTGAGTTGCTAGCTGTTAGCATGAGGCCTACATATCTCCCGAGAGAACACTCACACGTGATCTGCATTGTTGTTTATGCAAATCCGACGGCGAACGCTGGGACAGCGCGTGACGTCATCCATTCAGTAACCAGCAGGCTGCAGACAGAACACCCAGATGCTCTTCTCCTCATCTCAGGCGATTTCAACCACGTTTCACTGTCTCCCATTCTGCCCACTTTCACCCAGTATGTCACATGCCACACTAGAGACAATAAAACACTGGATTTGTTCTACGCAAACACTAAGGAGGCGTACACCTCATCACAACTCCCCCCACTTGGGAGATCGGATCACAACTTGGTTCATCTCCGACCGGTGTACAAACCCCTAGTGCACAGACAACCTCCGGCCATGCACACTGTGGAGTTATGGTCTGAGGAGACAATGGACACTCTAAAGGACTGTTTTGAAGCCACTGCCTGGAAGCAGCTCTGCGATCCACATGGTGAGGACATCGATGGCCTCATTCACACCTTCACGGGCTACCTCAGCTTCTGTGTGGACAAATCCGTTCCCACCAAGACCATACGGCGTCACTCAAACAACAAACCCTGGATCAACCCTGAGATAAAAACACTTCTGAGAGAGAAGAAGAGGATCTTCAGGTCGGGGAACAGGGAGATGCTGAAGTCCGTACAGAGGGAGCTGAGGAGAAAGATCAGAGAAGGCAAGGACAGCTTCAGGAAGAAGATGGAGGACAAGCTGCAACAGAGCGACATCAGCGGGGTCTGGAGAAACCTCAAAACCATCTCGGGGCTCCAGAATACCTCCCCCCAGGCCACGGGGGACAGGGAGTGGGCGAACAACCTGAATCTGTTTTTCAATAGATTTGACCAACCGCCCTCCCCCCTGTCTGCACAACAACCACTGCTGCCTCTAAGAAATCAAGTCCTGCTACCCACTCCCCACTCCACCGACACCCCCCCCCCACTCCCAACACACAGCCCCCCATCCTGACCCTGACCAAGACCCAGGTGAGGACGGAGCTGAGGAAGATCAAGGCGAGGAAGGCGTCGGGACCGGACGGCATCAGCGCAAAGCTCCTCAAGTCCTGTGCAGACCAGCTGTGTGGGATTGTGACGTATATCTTCAACATGAGCCTGAAACTGGGGAGGGTACCACAGCTGTGGAAAACATCTTGTGTGGTACCTGTACCAAAAACTTCCCACCCCAAAGACCTGAACAGCTTCAGACCGGTGGCCTTGACGTCCCACTTGATGAAGACCCTGGAGAGACTGCTCCTTGCTCATCTCCGCCCCCTGGTGGAACCAGCGATGGATCCACTCCAGTTCGCTTACCAGCATGGCATTGGGGTGGAGGATGCGGTGATCTTCCTCCTTCACCGTTCTCTGTCCCACCTGGAGAAGCCCGGGAATATGGTGAGGATCATGTTCTTTGACTTCTCCAGTGCTTTCAACACCATCCAACCGATGATCCTGAAGGACAAGCTGCTGCGCGCAGGGGTGGACCAGCACCTGTCATCATGGATCCTGGACTACCTCACGAACCGGCCTCAGTTTGTGAGAACCCGGGACTGTGTTTCCGACACGATCATCAGTAGCACGGGGGCCCCCCAGGGAACGGTGCTGGCTCCCTTCTTGTTCACTCTTTATACTGCGGACTTCTCACACAACACAACACATTGCCATCTACAGAAGTTCTCTGATGACTCTGCGATCGTTGGTCTCATCTCCAGCGGAGATGAAGCTGAGTACAGAGGGCTTATCCAGGACTTTGTGGACTGGTGCCATCGGAACTGCCTCCAGATCAACGCGAGGAAAACTAAGGAGCTGGTGGTGGACTGCCGCAGGCATGGGCAGCCCCTCACAGCACCAGTAAATATACAGGGAACAGACATCGAGATGGTGACATCCTACAAGTACCTGGGTATTCATCTGAACAATAAACTAGACTGGTCACACAATACTGACGCACTCTACAAGAAGGGACAGCGCAGGCTGTTCCTGCTGAGGAGACTCAGGTCTTTTGGTGTACAAGGGGCGCTGCTGAAGTCATTCTATGACACGGTGGTGGCATCAGCCATCACTTTTGGAGTGGTCTGCTGGGGCAGTGGCATTACTGCAGCCGATAGGAAGAGACTGAACAAACTGATTAAGAAAGCTAGCTCTGTCCTGGGGCAACGCCTTGATCCGATGGAGGAGATAGGAGAGAGAAGGACGGTGGCTAAACTGTCATCTCTGCTGGAGTCCGAGTTCCACCCTATGCAGGACATACTGGATGCACTGAGGAGCTCATTTAGCAGCAGACTACATCATCCCAGGTGCACAACCGAGAGGTTTCGTAGGTCCTTCCTACCAACGGCTGTCAGACTGTACAACCTAAGCAGGGCTGCTCGCAGAGATAGCAAAAAGACGTAACAAACTAATAGTTTTTTTTTTTTTTTTTGAATGCAAAAGATGCAATAGACTTACACAATGGTCCTCTCCGGCATACAACTAGGAACATACCGGTCGCTATGGAGGGTGAGAATATGTATGGGCACATAATCATACCATGTAGGATAACTAAATAGACGGTTATGCTGTTTCATCCCACCTAGCAACAATGCTCTGCACTGTGTGTGTTTATATATTTACATATTTATTCCATCTAGCTACAATGCTCTGCACTGGGTGTGTTTATATTTATATATCTATATATTTATTCCATCTAGCTACAATGCTCCGCACTGTGTTTTTATATATCTACATATTATTCCATCTAGCTACATTGCTCCGCACTGTGTGTGTTTATATACTTGCATATTTATTCCACCTAGCTGCAATGCTCCGTACTGTGGGTGTTTATATATTTACATATTTATTCCATCTAGCTACAATGCTCTGCACTGTGTGTTCATATATTCATATATTTATTCCATCCAGCTACAATGCTCTGCACTGTGTGTCTGTGTGTGTGTGTGTGTGTATATATATATTTTATAGTAATATGTACATATGTATATTAGCTGCTCTTGCTTGCTTGTTTTTTCTTGCCTTCTGATTGTTGCTCTGAGTGTTGCTATCCCTGTGCTGTTGCAATCCTGGAATTTCCCCGTTGTGGGACTAATAAAGGCTTATCTTATCTTATCTTATCTTATCTTATAATGAGGCGAGTGGTGAACTGAACAGGACTTTATCATATGACTCACTAAATTGCCCTTGCTCGTACCTTCTTCAGTTCACGATGTTTAGTGCCACCAGATGGTTCTGAAAAGCAGCGAACCACCTCGTCCAAGGCACCGGAGGCTCCCACAGAGTCTCCAAAAACGGCCGAAAAGACGATACGCCCACATCCATACTTTATCCTCGTCGCCAAATGTTTTGTATGAAAAGCGTGGCACAATAATGAGGTGAGTGGTGAACTGAACAGGACTTTATTATATGACTCACTATATCCAGACAGATGCTCCCGCTAGGCAGAGAGGCAGTCAAAGAGGCTGTGCCTCTTCCGCATCAGCCTTTTAAACCCCGGGTGGTGGCGGAACTGGAAAGGTGGAGCCACCACCCATATCATATAATAATACAACATACTGTATTAATATAATAAACAACCCCACCCTTTCAAAAGTCCAAAACACTTGCACACTAATTAGGATCCCCCCCAAAAAAAATTTAGTGCCCGAATCACACTCTAACAATAAACAAAATATGTAGGCCTATCCATGCACACACAAACAACTAAAACTAGAGGGGGACAGGTGGACTACTGTTGTCCCACCCCGATGGATTATTCTGCCATCTTTATCTATATACAGTCCATGAAAATAAAATCCTCCGTGTTCCTGCTGTAAACGTAAAAAAAAAAAAAAAAAAAAAAAAAAAAAATCCCACAAACATATATACATACAGGTTATACCCACAAATCTGAGTTCAATAAACCACTTAATCACAATACATGTCAATATACACATCAATCCCACACCACAGCCCCATGTGCTAAACACTTCAATCACTCAGCACCATGGACAGCTCACAGAGTAATTTTGTATATTAACCATATTGACATGCTGCTCATGTAACTAGGACAATGCACACCTTAATATTTAGCAGTTCGCACAGTAAAACGAACCCCCCAAACATGCTAACACAAACACTATTTCTTTTCCACATGGGCAATTAAAAATAACATCGTAAACATATTGCCCCCTTTTAACTCATCAGTCACACTCCATGGAGAGCCTACCCCCCCCGGAGACCCGTCAGGCGGGTCCTGACCAGAGCGTCGTCTCTTCTTGACATCCGGGGATGGCCCACGCCGGTACTGAAGCGCCTCACCTTCCTCATAAACATGCCACAGCTCGTTGGGGTGTCTCTCCGTACCATCTGTCAGCTGCAGGTAACCGTCCTCCCGGACGGCCTCTACCTGTAGCTGCCCCTGGTCCTCTTGTCTCCTTTGCTTCCTGTGGGCCCATCTCAATTGGTCCTCTGCTCTGGGTCAAACAAAATCAGCGAACCCCAGAAGAGCCCTGCTCGGCTTCCAGTGTTCCTGTGTGGCCCATTGTTTAACCGTGCCAGCCGGTCCTGCCCCGCTCACTTTCATTTTAGATGCCGGCGAAGCTGTTGTGACCCCCTGCTTCTCGGTACCTCTCAGCCAAACTCCGGAAGCAGAATCAGTCAACCATTCAGCTCCATCCGCCATCACGGGCATCCCACGGCCCGCCCAGTTCCCTCAACTAGGGTAACTTGGACTCTGGTGCAGGGACTCTCCCGCGATGGCCCTGGATGGGGTTGGTCCTGTTTGCTTTCCAGATTACTAGGCTAAGGTTCGTCCCATATAGCATCATCCACCACTGCCGGGATTGGTCGGTCCCATAAACCGCAGCCCGACCACTTCTCACCCACACCGCTGCTGATGGAAAACTCCATCCCATAGAAGAGATCGCAGCCCATCACATTTTCGCCCATGCCAGTCACCAAAAACTTCAGGTTAGCAACCACCAATGATTTGTAACGGGTCGTCAGCTCCACTGAACCCATGATGGGCAGCCTCCGTCCTCCATAGCCGCACACAGGTTTCAAATGACCTCTCAACTGATGATTTGGGAAGAAACTCCTCATGGTGGGCCAACTCAATGCCGACCGCACTGCGCCCATGTCCACTAATAATGGTACCTCCACACAGTCCAGTTCCACTATACAATACATACGGCCGTCGGTGTCTGGGGAAATGGTGTGGATAACCGTGGGAGTTGGAGCAGGGGTGTCCGCTTTGTGTCGCAGTTCTCCTCACTCGAACCTATTACAGGCCCTGGCAAAGTGATGCAGCAGTCCACACTTGCCACAGCATTTACCTCTTGCCGGACACTCTATAGCCTTGTAGCGGTGCTTAGTGGACCCACAACCCGAACATTTGGGTGATCCTGGGGCGGACCTCATCTTTTCAGCTGCAGCACATTCCTCTGTTTTCGCTGTCCGGATCCACAGCCTGCGTCATCGATTGTAAGTCATGGCGGCGTAGCGTAGCTCTCTCACCAAGGTCATGTGATAACTTGTCCACCGCTTCACACTGTTGGGCTATCTCCACAGCCATGGCTAAAGTTAATTCGCCAGAGTGTGTAAGCAATCTCGCATGAGCTGACGAACACAGCGTGTGCTCCGCCAGCTGGTCACGGACCATTTCTTCCTCCAACTCCCCTAACTGCCAGTCCCCAGCCAGCTGCTGTAGGTCTGCAACGTAGTGCTGCACCGACTCGCCGGCGCACTGGAGGCACAGCCAAAACTGGAACCTCTTGACTATGATGTTTGTAGGCGCGCGAAAATGTTGCACCATTCGCTCAACCATGTCATCAAAGCTATCTCTAGCTCCCAAAGTAGAAAGGATACGTTGTCCTTCCATACCCAAATTATGGACCGAAATTGCCCTTGCTCGTACCTTCTTCAGTCTGCCGATGTTTGGTGCCACCAGATAGTTCTGAAAGGCAGTGAACCACCTCGTCCAAGGCGCCGGAGGCTTTCCCAGAGTCTCCAAAAATGGCTGAAAGAACGACACGCCCTCATCCATACTTTATCCTTGTCTCCATATGTTTTCTATGAAAAGTGTGGCAAAATAATGAGGTGAGTGGTGAACTGAACAGGGCTTTATTATATGACTCACTATATCCAGACAGATGCTCCCACTAGGCAGAGAGGTGGTCAAAGAGGCTGTGTCTCTTCCGCATCAGCCTTTTATACCCTGGGTGGTGGCGGAACCAGAAAGGTGGAGCCACCACCCATATCATATAATAATACAACATATTAATATAATAACACCACACAGCACATATCTGCTTGATCAAACTCAGACATGTTCATGTGTTTAATGTCTAAATAATTTAAAATATAATATATTCAAAAGAAGGTACTCCTGTAAAACCATTTAAGAACACACATTATGCCTTTTACTACCTTTTGCCTGTGTATATTTAAGTCACTTCGGATGGTAAATACATCTATCCCACGCACCTGCTGCTGAAACCTTCTTTTTGCCCACTGAGACAGTGGTGGCCTTGGAAATGTGAACTCATGACTGTAGTGTTGCTGGTTCAATCCCCGTATTGGCAGGATCAGATCTGAGTGTTTGCCCCACTCTCATTAACCCCACTGTTGTGCCCTTGAGCAAGGGCCTTAACCCCAACTGCTCCAGTGGAGCTGCTCAGTGGTCACAGGTCAGTGGTTATACTGGGCCGCTTCCAGATGTGAATAAGAACAGGGTGTCCTTGAGAAAGAGAGGTGGCCTCTCAATGGACCTCCCCTGCATAAATAAAGGTTAAAAAAGACGGCCAATTAAAAGATGGCTTATTTATACAATATACTGTATATGCTAATGGTGAAAGATGATTATAAATTTTAATCACAATTGATCTTTTGAAATACAGGTGCGTCTTAATAAGTAGAATATTGTGGCAGACTGAAGAATGAACCTGTCACCCAGTGGGACTTGGGGTTGGGGGCGTGGTTTGTTTTCCCCGGTTTTGGAGTCCAGGAGTGATTACAGTTAGCTGTTTGTGGCACTTTGAGGAGTAAAGATAAAAACTCACCTTTGGCTCCTGTGTGTTTCTTCCTCTTGCCACATTGGCGACCCTGATTTGAGCTTGTCAAAAACAGAAGAAGACTGCGTTTCCTCATCAGCCATGTTGCCCTGACCCTCACAGCCTGCCACTTGTACTGCAGCTGTGAAGCTTCCGGTGTTTTGGAAGAGCGACCCAGCTTCGTGGTTCCAGCATATCGAAGCACTGTTCCACCTGCGAGGAATCACTGCAGATAAACCCAGGTACTACTTGGTCATCACTGCTCTGGATCAGCAGTCCACATAGCATGTCATGTAGTTACTTTGCGCGCCCCACAGCATGGTAAATACGCTGCCATCAAACAGTTCCTGCTCCGGAGATATAATCTATCGGCTGCAGAAAGAGCAAATAAAATCCTTTCTCTGTCAGGTTTGGATGACGGCACGGCTGTAGATCCTATGGACAGAATCCTATTGCTGCTGGGAGTGGACGAAGGTGGTTTCCTGTTTCCACACATTTTCCTGCACCAGCTCCCGCTGCCTGTGCGTGCAGTTTTGGCTAACGCCCCGCATTTGGCAACCGGCGACTACTGAGCTTTAGCAGAGGAAGCTGATCATGTCCTACTGGCTACCAGGCAGTTTGATGTGCAAAGCGTAGCATCGGATATCCTGCAACCCACGATGGATGACGCGGACCTGGCGGCGGTAGCCGGAGTGGTGGCCCAGAGACAATGCAAGAAAGGTCTGTGTTTCTTCCACCTGCGGTGTGGCAGCAAGGCTTAGCGCTGCATCCATCCATGAACATTTGAGAAGACGAGAAACTCCAGAGCCAGCGCTCAGTAGCAGTTATGGCCACTGGTGGACGAGGTGAGCTGCTCTTCATTAAAGTCTCGCTGTCAGGAAGACGTTTCCTAGCGGACTCTGGCTCACAGAAGAGCCTACTCCTGCCAACTAGTGTGGACAGGCCGGTGGTAGGTAACAGCCCACATATGAGTGCAGCTAACAGTTCTTCCATCGAGACATTTGGCACAAGGTCTGTGATTGTTTCCAGGGACACAGTTTCGAGTGGGACTTTTTAATTGCTTCCATTACAGTCTCTATCATTGGCGTGGATTTTCTGTGTGCTAATGGTTTTCTTGTTGATGTTGCTAACTACCGTTTGATTGATGCTGTGTCTTTTGCCACCTTTCCATGTGAGGCTGGGGGAGCTGGTCTGTTATCACAAGCTAACCTTTTAGCATCCGATAAGTCACCACTATAGAGCTTTTGGGTATAGTGAGGCATTCTAACAACCCATAGGCTTTGCCGCTTCACATGGTACCCAAGGCAGATGGGTTGTAGTGGCCATGTGGTGATTTTCGTCACCTTAACAATGTCACCACGAATGACTGTTATCCCATCACGCACATCCAGGATTTTTCCGTGCGTCTGGCCGGCTCTGCCATTTTTTCAAAAGTAGATCTAGTGCGCGGTTATCACCAGGTTCCCGTCAGCGTGGAGGATGTCCCCAAGACCACAGTAATTACCCCATTCGGGCTTTTTGAATTCCTGCACATGCCGTTTGGCCTTAAAGGCGTGGCCCAGATGCTTCAGAGGTTGATGGACTCGGTGTTAGGTGACCTGCCGTTTGTGTTTGTCTACCTTGACGACATATTAGTGGCCAGACCGTCAGCTGAAGAGCATCTGTCGCACCTCAAACAAGTTTTTGGGTGCCTTGAAGAACATGGCCTGATCGTCAACCCGGCTAAGTGTCAGTTTGGGCTGCCGGTGATTGACTTCTTGGGCCACCACTTTTCGTTGTGGGGCACAATTCTGTTGCCTTCTAAGGTTCAAGCGGTGGCGGAATTTCCCCATCCAGACTCCGCTGAGGCACTGCAGGAATTTTTGGGCATGGTAAATTTTTATAATCGCTTCCTCCCTCATGCTGCCCACCTCCTGCAGCCACTTTATGAGGCTCTGAGACTAAAAAAAGCCAACAACCCTCTCACCTGGTCTCCTGAATTCAATTCAGTTCAATTCAACTTTATTTATTGTCACGCCGCGCCGCTCATCAACGGCGCCACCTGCTCACACACCTGTCAGTCATCAGCGGCGAGGAATATAGGCTGCCTCGCCCTGAGCTTCGGTCTGAAGCCGTAGACTTCATTTCCCTTTCATGGGCTTCTACCACATTCTCTTCAGCATCCTCGTCACCGGTAAGAAGATCACTTACCTCATCTCTCCAGTCTGCTCCCCTGTGCACAGGTGGATTCCTCGGCGGCGGACAACCCCGTCCCTCGTCTCTCCTCGCTGCTGCACCGAGCCCTGCAGGTGGCTGTCTCCCGGGCTTCCATCCTTGAAGCGCCAGTCATCTGTCCAAACAAGTAAGCTTCTCTCCCTCGCCTATTCTCCTCCTGTGTTGGTGTGTGCTCATCACCCTGTGTCTGATTTCTCCCATAGGGTTGCCGGCTGAACGGTCTCCTGCCTCTGGGTCCGAAGCAGATGCCACCACCAACACATTAACATTCCGCAGACACGCACCCAAACATCCCTGTTGTTAATAAACAGTTTGAACTACTCTGAGCCTGTGTGTGTGCGTCTCCTGAGCCGAACGTTATGTCAGTACGGCTTCAGCAGAGCGGCTCGGCAGACGGCGGGCTCGCACACCGGTTTACCATCCTCGAGGCTCGGGTGGATCAGATTGTTTATCAGCAACAGGTGGTTTTTAATCAATTATTAGAATTAACTAACCGATTGAACCGCTTGGACCCCCAACAGCCGTTCCTCCCGACTCGCCAGGGTGGCGCGGCTCCTGCTGTTCCAGCGGCCGTCCAGCCGGCTCCAGTGGCACCGGTTCGGCTCACACCGATCCCGACCCCCGCCCGCTTTAGCGGTAAGCTCGGCGGAGCGCGGGGGTTCATTATGCAGTGTGAGTCCGTGTTCCACCGTGTGCCCGGAGATTTTCCCTCGGATCACAGTCGAATTGGTTACATAGGGAATCTTCTGGAGGGGCGTGCGTTAACTTGGACCTACGCCGTAATGGCGAGGCCCAGTTATGCCACCCTCACCTATGACCAATTCGTGAGGCGCTTTCTGGAGGTCTTTGACCATTCTCAAACCGAGATGGTCCAGGTCGATCGGCTTCTCGCTCTCCAGCAGGGAAGCCGGTCGGCAGCGGACCACTCGGTCGACTTCCGGGTAGCGGCGGAGGAACTGGGCTGGGAGGAACGCTCCCTCTGTGGCCTGTTCCTCCGCAGCCTCAATAGTGATCTGAGGGATGAACTGGCTGGTCGGGATATCCCTGGGACGCTAGCGGAGCTGACGTCCTTAGCGGTAAGTTTGGATAACAGGCTGCGCGAGCGCTCCTCGGGGCGGAGGTCTTCTTCTTCTCGCCCTCGTGGAGCCTCGCCGCACCTGTTCCAAGCTCGCCCCCTGGCGGCGCCGCCAGCATCGCGCCCCGAGGAGTCGGAGCCGATGGTGACGGGCTGGACTAAACTTTCCCCTGTGGAGAAACAACGCCGTCGTGAGTTGGGCCTCTGCATGTATTGCGGAGGCGACCAACACACCGTGGAGCGTTGTCCACGGAAAGCCAGTCGGTGGGGTCCGCGAGTCACTGTTGGAAGTCTCGCGGACATCAATCGGTTAGGATCACTCACTCAATTGAAGCTGCCCATCCGTTTCTGCCATAACCCCACTGGGCACCTCACCCACGCACTGGTGGATTCGGGCGCAGAAGGCAGCTTCATTTCACAAAGCCTGGCAACCCGATTGGGCATCCGCTGCCAGGCACTCAACACTCCCATCTCCCTAGTCCATCTCTCCCGTGCCACCCTTGGGAGAGTGACACATCAAACTGTCCCCCTACCGGTCATCATCTCGGGAAACCACCGGGAGGAGATGACCTTTTATGTCCTTCCCAACTCTGTGTCGCCCGTCATCCTGGGGTATCCCTGGCTCCGCCTTCACAATCCGGTCCTGGATTGGAGATCAGCTGGGGTATCGGCTTGGAGTACATTTTGCCTGGGCACCTGCCTCCAGTCCGCTGCCTGCTCGCCGTCCGCTCCTCCTCCCGCAACGGACGCTGCACCCCCGGACCTGTCCCTGGTGCCTCCGGAGTTTCACGACCTGGGTATGGTGTTCAGTAAAGCGAAAGCTATGTCTCTTCCCCCTCATCGGCCCTACGACTGTGCCATCAACCTCCGCCAGGGGGCGCCGTTACCTTCTGGTCGGCTCTACAGCCTGTCTGCGCCGGAGAAGGAGACGATGAACACATATCTGAAGGAGTCATTAAACGCCGGGATAATCCGCCCATCATCGTCACCCGTGGGGGCGGGGTTCTTCTTCGTGGGAAAAAAGGATGGGTCCCTCCGCCCTTGTATCGACTACCGGGCCCTCAATAATATCACGGAGAAGGACCGTTACACCCTGCCTCTCATGGACACTGCTTTCCACTCCCTCCAGGGGGCGACCTGGTTCACCAAGCTGGACCTACGCAGCGCTTACCACCTCGTCCGGATCCGGGAGGGAGATGAGTGGAAAACGGCCTTCCGTACCCCGAACGGCCACTTTGAATACCTGGTGATGCCGTTCGGGTTGACCAACGCTCCTGCAGTCTTCCAGCGCCTCATTAATGACGTCCTCCGGGATTTCATTGGCCTTTTCGTGTTCGTCTACCTGGACGATATCCTCATCTTCTCCAAGTCCAGGGATGAGCACCAGGTCCACGTGAGGCGGGTCCTCCAAAGGCTGCTGGAGAATCGTCTGTACGTAAAGGCAGAAAAGTGTGAATTTTACGCCAGGAGTACGTCCTTCCTGGGGTTCATCATCGCCCACGATAAGGTGCTCCCTGACCCAGAGAAGGTAAAGGTGGTGGTGGAATGGCCTACACCTGCATCCCGGAAGCAGGTGCAGCAATTTGTTGGCTTCGCCAATTTCTACCGCCGCTTTGTCCCCAACTTCAGTACCATCGTTGGACCACTGACCCGCCTCACGTCCCCGAAGGTCCCGTTCCGGTGGACCGAAGAGGTCGCTGCCGCCTTTGAGGCGCTGAAGGCGGAATTCTCCTCCTCCCGGGTCCTTTGCCAGGTCGACCCCGCGCTGCAGTGCATCGTCGAGGTAGACGCTTCGGACACGGGAGTGGGGGCAGTGCTGTCCCAGCGGTCACCGGACGATGGCGCCAAACGACCGTGCGCCTTCTTCTCCCGGCGCTTGTCCCCGGCGGAGAGGAACTACGATGTGGGGGACAGAGAGCTCTTGGCCATCAAGCTCGCCCTGCAGGAGTGGCGCCACTGGCTAGAGGGGGCGAACCTGCCGTTTGTGGTCCTTACGGACCACAAGAACTTGGAGTATTTACGGTCTGCCAAGCGCCTGAATGCCCGCCAGGCGCGCTGGTCTCTGTTCTTCGCCAGGTTCCAATTTTCTATCACCTTCAGGCCTGGCTCTAAGAACGGCCTGCCTGACGCCCTCTCTAGGCAGTTCACTCCCGTGGAATCGGAGGAGACGCCCCACTCCATCCTGCCCAGGTCGTGCGTCGTGGGAGCCATCTCGTGGGATATCGAGGCAAAGATCCGGAAGGCACAGGAGGTGGAACCTGATCCTGGCGGCGGACCGGAGGGAAGACTGTTCGTCCCATCTGCGGTCCGAGGAGAGGTCATCCACTGGCTCCACACCTCCCGGCTCACCTGTCATCCCGGCACCTCCCGGATGATCAGCCTCCTCCAGCGGTCTTTTTGGTGGCCAGGCCTGCGGAGGGATGCAGCCCGCTACGCCCGGGCTTGCCCAGTCTGTGCCACCAGCAAGTCAGGAAATGCCCCTCCAGCGGGTCTGCTCCAGCCTCTGCCCGTCCCCGGCAGGCCCTGGTCGCATATCGCACTGGATTTCATCACCGGACTCCCCGTTTCCAGCTCCTTTAACACCATCCTGACCATCGTGGACCGTTTCTCCAAGGCGGCACACTTCGTCCCCCTGCGAGGTCTCCCTACCGCCCTGGAGACGGCGGGCCTCCTCATCCAACACGTGGTCAGGCTGCACGGGATTCCGGTGGACGTGGTCTCGGACCGGGGTCCCCAATTTTCATCCGAGGTTTGGAGGTCCTTTTGCAACGCCATCGGAGCCAAGGTGAGCCTCTCCTCCGGCCATCACCCCCAGTCTAACGGGCAGTGTGAGAGGACCAATCAGGAGCTGGAGGCTGCGCTCCGCTGTGTTGCAAGATCCAAGCCGACGTCATGGAGCAACCATCTCGCCTGGGTGGAGTACGCCCACAACACCGCCCGCTCTTCTGCAACGGGGATGTCCCCCTTCAAGGCGTCCCTGGGTTACGACCCCCCGCTGCTTCCAGCGCAGGAGAGCGAGGTAACTGTCCCGTCAGTTAGGGCGCACGTGAGGCAGTTCCGCTCCACCTGGGCCGCCGCGCGTCATGCGCTTTTACGCACAGCGGAGCGCAACAGGACCGTGGCGGACCGGCGTAGAAGACCTGCCCCGGCGTACAGAGTTGGGCAACTTGTCTACGTTTCCACCCAGGACGTCACCCTAAAAGGCGAGAGGAGAAAGCTGGCACAGCGCTTCATGGGCCCCTTTCCCATCACCCGGATCATCAACCCGGTGGCTGTGCGCGTGGCTATTCCCCCCTCCCTCCGCATCCATTCCACTTTCCACGTGTCGAAGGTGAAGCTGGCAGTTACCGACCCCCTTTGCCCTCCTCCTGCAGCGCAACCCGCACCCCGGATGGTTGGTGGCCATCCGGCCTGGTCCGTCTCCTCCATCCTGGACTCCCGGCACCGGGGTTGTGGGTTGCAATACTTGGTGGACTGGGAGGGCTATGGGCCCGAGCATCGACAGTGGGTGCCCCCGTCGTTTGTGTTGGACCCATCGCTCATCGCGGACTTCCACCGAGCGCACCCGGATAAGCCATCGCCAGGAGGCGCTGCTAGAGGGGGGAGTACTGTCACGCCGCGCCGCTCATCAACGGCGCCACCTGCTCACACACCTGTCAGTCATCAGCGGCGAGGAATATAGGCTGCCTCGCCCTGAGCTTCGGTCTGAAGCCGTAGACTTCATTTCCCTTTCATGGGCTTCTACCACATTCTCTTCAGCATCCTCGTCACCGGTAAGAAGATCACTTACCTCATCTCTCCAGTCTGCTCCCCTGTGCACAGGTGGATTCCTCGGCGGCGGACAACCCCGTCCCTCGTCTCTCCTCGCTGCTGCACCGAGCCCTGCAGGTGGCTGTCTCCCGGGCTTCCATCCTTGAAGCGCCAGTCATCTGTCCAAACAAGTAAGCTTCTCTCCCTCGCCTATTCTCCTCCTGTGTTGGTGTGTGCTCATCACCCTGTGTCTGATTTCTCCCATAGGGTTGCCGGCTGAACGGTCTCCTGCCTCTGGGTCCGAAGCAGACGCCACCACCAACACATTAACATTCCGCAGACACGCACCCAAACATCCCTGTTGTTAATAAACAGTTTGAACTACTCTGAGCCTGTGTGTGTGCGTCTCCTGAGCCGAACGTTATGTCATTTATATAGTGCCATTTCACAACAACAGTCATCTCATAGCACTTTCAACTGTAGGGGGAATCCCCACAGTTGCAGAAAGACCCCAGTAATCAGGCAATCCCCTGTGAGCAAGCGCTTGGTGATGGTGGAGAGGAAAAACTCCCTTTTAACAGGAAGAAACCTCCAGCAGAACCAGGCTCAGGGAGGGGCAGTCATCTGGTGCGACTGGCTGGGGGGTGAGGGGATAGAGAAGATGAAAAGAACAGACATGTAGAGAGCAAACAGCACGATGGGGACTCAATCTATGGGAGAGAACAAACAGATGTCAATGACCAGCAAAACAAAATATTTCATTGACAGTGAAGAAAGCAGTGAGGCCCAGTGCATTACTGAAGGTCCCCAGGCTGACTAAACCTATTAGCAGCATAACTAAGGGAGGGTTTAGAGACACATGAACCCTCCCTAATTATATGCCATATCAAAAAGGAAGGTTTTAACCCTATTCTTAAAAACAGAGATTGAGTCTGACTCCCGAATCCAGACTGGCATTGAATGGATCCAAGCTTTTGTCGGAGCTAAGTCCGCCCTTGCGACCGCAGCACTACTCGCTCACCCTGTGCCCACGGCGCCCATAGCTTTGACAACAGATGCCTCCAACATAGCCGTGGGGGCAGTGGTTGAGCAGCGTGTGGCAGGGGTGTGGCAGCCCCTCACGTTTTTCAGTTGCAAGCTGCGGGATGGGGAGCGTAAGTACAGCGTTTTTGACCGGGAGTTGCTGGCATTGTACCTGGCGACCCGTCATTTCCGTTTCTTATTGGAGGGCCGATCTTTCACTGCTTACGTAGATCATAAACCGTTAACATTTGCCATGTCCAAGGTGACTGAGCTGTGATCTGCTAGTCAACAACACCATCTGGCAGTCATCTCCGAGTTCACAACAGATGCTCAGCACATGACTGGTAAATCCAACCCCGGTGCTGATTGCCTGTCATGTGTACTGGTGTGTTTGGTGCACCTCAGGATGGATTTTTATGTCATGGCCACCGAGCAGCCCAACGACCCGGACATCCTGGCTCTTCGGTCTGCAAGTACGGGCCTCAAACTCGAGGAGGCGGTGATGCAGGAGGGTGGTCCTACTCTCCTCTGCGATGTCTCCACTGGCCCCCACCCCCACCCTGTTGTTCCTGCAGCTTGATGCTTCTGAGTTTTTGACTCAGTTCACTCCCTCTCACACCCGGGAGTTTGGGTGTCAGTGAAAGTGGTTGTCGCTAAGTTTGTCTGGCCAGACCTCCGCGGGGATGTCAACGGGTGGGCGGCCATATGCTTGGCATGTCAATGTGTTAAAGTCCACCAGCACACCAAGGGATCTCGAACCGTTTTGGATTCCGACTAAACGTTTTGACCACGTGCATGTGGATCTGATGGGTCCTTTACCCCTTTCGCAGATTTTTAGGCACCTACTCACCATAGTGGATCGGACCACAAGGTGGCCAGAGGCCGTCCCTCTGTCCTCCACTTCAGCTGTGGACATGGCACGCGTGTTTCTTTCTTCCTGGGTTGCACGTTTCGGCACCCCATCAGATATTACCTCCAATAGGGGCTCCCAGTTCGTGCCGGAGCTTTGATCGGCGCTTGCAAGGTCCTTGGGGGTGCACGTGCACCGCACTACAGCGTACCGCCCTCAGGCTAATGGCTTGTGTGAACGTTTTCACTGGTTGCTTAAAAGTCGCTTAAAGCAGCGCTGTGTGCTTCGCTCTCCAATGGTAATTGGGTGGATCGTTTGCCTTGGGTGAAGCTTGGGTCGCGTTTGGCTCCTAAGGAAGATCTCAATGCTTCGCCTGCTGAGCTGGTGTTCGGTCAACCGCTCCGCATTCCAGGAGAGTTTTTGCCCAAAAGTTCCACTCCGCAGACCAGCCGTGCCATCTACCCTTTTTCATCTGACGGTGCACTGGCTCTGAGCCCCATTCACCACTGTTTTCCGCGATCGTTTGTGTCGACTGAGCTCAGTTCAGCCCGTTTCATTTTTGTGTGACATGATGCTCACCACTCACCTCTCCAACCCCCGTACGACAGTCAATTCCGGGTTCTGGAGATGGGCCCAGAGAGTTTTGTGCTGGATATAGGTGGGCATAAAGAGGGTATCACGTTGGATTACCATAATGTAATCCAACGTCATCCACCATAAAGGTTATCCACCATAATGTGCGCCGGCTTAAGCAGGCGCACATTATGGTGGATGACCTTATGTTTCCAGCCTTTGTCCCTCGTCGGGGTCGCCCCTCTTCTAGGACCCCGGGTAGGTCTGCACAAGATGAGGTTTAAGGTTTCCAGCCTACTATAGACTGTCTTTCACCTACCTATTGTCCACGTGGACGCCCTGCACGACAGGTTTCTCCTGTGGTTCCGGCTGGAGGACAGCGCAGCCGTTATGGCAGGCTCATCAGGGCCCCAGTGAGAGACTGAATTTGACTACTGGAGTCCCCTCTGGGCGTTCGGGGGGGGGGGGGCTGTGTGGCAGACTGAAGAGTGAACCTCTCACCCAGTGGGACTTGGGGTTGAGGGTGTTGTTTGTTTTTCACAGTTTTGGAGTCCAGGAGTGGTTACAGTTAGTTGTTGGTGGCACTTTGAAGAGTAAAGACAAAAACTCACCTTTGGCTCCTGTGTGTTTCTTCCTCTTGCCACAATATCAACAAAAAGTAAATTTATTTAAGTTATTCAGTTCAAAAAGTGAGACTTATATATTGTATTGATTCATGGTATGACCAGTGTTGGGAGTAACACGTTACAAAGTAACGCTGTAACGCCGCTACTTGTAATGTGCTATGTAACAAAATTACTGTTTAAAAATTCAGTAATGTGTTATAGTTACTGAAATTTGATCTGATGGGTTACTCGTGTTACTCATTTTATTAATATGGATAGATATTTTGGTGCAAATAGACAATCATACAACTTGCAGTTGCTGGACACCCTCCTCATCAGCTGCCAACTGGGGATGAATACACAGTTTCGGTGGGTATGGGTGGGACTGCCATCCCCAGCGCCACCACCGGCCTCAAGCCACTGGAGGTTGTCATGCCAAAGGCAAAGGCAAGCATGTAAACAAGCAAATAAATATAAACTGACCCTACCATAACTGACGCAGCCGTCCCACAGTCTCCTCCGTGGGTTTGTTTCCTGTCCTGCCCCAGTTCACATCACAACCTGGTGAAGAAATGCCGTGGCGACTTCTTATATCGAGCCCTGATCACTTGTTGTCTGAGAGGTGAGTACGTAGTCCCTACAAGCTCCTACCTCTGTGGTTAAACATGGATATTTTTTGAGCAAGAAGCTTGCATTTAATGACCGCATTAAATGCATTTAAAGTTTTCTTACACAGAGACTGTGATTTGTTGCAGTAAAGAACAGCTTCTTCTAAGCGGTGACCTTTCATTTATCTGTGCTTTCTGTTTTATTTTATCTCATTCATTTACATGCTATTGCGATATGCAACTATTTCATGGAAGTAAATCCTCTAAATATGCATTTTTAATGGGCTGGTCCAGGGGTGTCAAACATATGGCTCGTGGGCTGAAAACAGCCCACCAGGTGGTCCAAAGTTTTCTCTGTGAATTCACAGCTTTATTTCTAGTAAATTTCTGACTTTCTACTGATTACAATAGTTTGTGTAAATCTGAGACATTTTTTCTCTGTAAGATAAGACTTTTTTCCTCATCAGTTTTCTTTTTCTTCTTTTTTCTGATGAGAACAAGGGGCCCTTGGTCTTGCTGTGTGTGCAAGATGATTTAAGTATGCATTTAAAAGTAATGTGAAAGTTACTTTTCCAAGTAACTAGTTACTTTAATCATGCAGTAACTTTTGAAAAAGATGTAACTAGTAACTGTAACTAGTTACTATTTTTTAGCAACTTTCCCAACACAGGGTATGACTGACATAGCATGACATGGTATCACTGTGCGTGACTGGCCAATCAAGCATAATGATACCATGATCATTAAACCAGGTATTGGTACTTTTTGCAGTGTGGGCAGGTGCCAAGTCCTCCTGGAAAATGAAATCCACATCCCCATAAAGGTTTTCAGCAGAGGGAAGCATGAAGTGCTCTGAAATTTCTTTGTAGATGGTTGCACTGACTTTGGACTTGATAAAACACAGTGAACAAACACCAGCAGATGAAAGGGCTCCCCAAACCATCACTTACTGTGGAAACTTCACACTGGACCTCAATCATCTTGGATTCTGTGCCTCTCCACTCTTCCTCTAGACTCTGAGACCTTGGTTTCCCAATGACAGGGCTTGGCACTGGATTTGGGGGGCCATGTCATCTACTAATGTTTGTATCACTGCGCTTGATTGACCAGCAAATGTATTGTCAAGAGGAGGATGAGAGACACCAGACCCAACAATGCAGAAGCTGAAAGGCGCTATCAAAGCAACCTGGGCTTTGCAAACATGTCAGCAGTACCACAGGCTGATCACCTTCATGCAGCCTCATTGATGCAGTAATTCATGCAAAATGAGCCCCGACCAAGTATTGAGTGTGTACATGGACATAAATTAAAATAAATGAATAAATAAATGTCTCGATGATATTCTAATTTATTGAGATGCGTTTGTAGCTAGTTAATGTAGATTAATCACACATATTTTTTTCTGTACATTGTTCCTTAAATTGGTCATTTTTTTAAGTTTGTAATGCTCTTATCAACATGGGAGTGAACAAATATGCTTCTTTCTGCAAGTGCACGTTTATTTCAAGGTTTTCACCACAACATGCTATTGAGTTTATTATAAAGGAGACTGGATGAGACTGCTGGTGACAAGAACGCTTTTCTGAATACAGGAGAAAAAAAATATACACTGCTGATTAACTGAAATGATCAAAAGATGAATTACTTTGTTTACAGTTGGATATGTTTCTATTTTGGTTTAAAGTTTGGATTCCTTTGTTTAACTTTAGGGTTGACACCATCAGAAAACAATAATATCAAAAATGACAAAAACTGTCCAGAATATTCTCAAGCAAAACCTCAAGTACTGCAGAAGCACTGCACGTGCAAACAACTGAAAGACAGGGCATAATGACCTCAGTGTAACATTACTTATAATACTGACACAATTCAGTGTCCAACTTTGCTCCCGTAGTAAACATCCACTGTTTTGTAAATTACTGTACCTGCAGTGCTCCAGTGGGGTCTCTGGCTGCAAACAAACAAACAAAAAACTGTGTGGCTGGAAAAAAAGCTTAATGCGTGCAGGCTGAACAGTGTGATTGATACTTTTACCCGTGCTGAGCCAGTTTTACTAAAACCACATGCTGGTAGACCAGGCAGGAGGGAAACCTCTCTCTGTAATATAAGATAAGATAAGATAAGATAAGCCTTTATTAGTCCCACAATGGGGAAATTCCAGGAAATGGAAATTCCAGGGAATGCAAATTCCATATACACCATTGCATCCAGGGAATGCAAATTCCATATACACCATTATCTAAAATGACACAGGATACTTTGACAGGTGATATGTTTTGATGGGGATGAAAGTATTTGAAGTTGAAGTTTAAAAAAGAGATTTTCCCCCAATATTATGTTAACACTTTGAATACTGTAATGATATCAAAAATGTATTATTGTTCATTTTGTAGTAACATTTTATCTTGCCAAAGTTCCCTTTATTCTTCCTAAGTACAGTAACTATAGAGTAATGTATCTCTTCAAGGATGCCCTGGTCCCATCAGTAGGGGCGTTCAGTGCACCATCAGTATGGGGCATGTGTGTACATGTCATGCCTTTTTTACACAGATGGAGCTCTGCCCTACCTACATACCCCCCCCCCCCCCGCATCATGTCACCCCCTTCAGTTCCCCGGTGCCCTCCACTGAGCCCAGTGTGAGCCAGGTCACAGGTGATGCCCTGAGCTCACACTTGTGTGGGCTAAAATTATCATCAATGTGGTTTCCATGGTTAGGAGATGACTCAGACTAAATATGTCCATGTATTGCTGGCATGGTGACGTGGTGTATAACCAATATCCTTGATGTGTAACATATTTCATCTACAGATGTTTTCTTTTCTTTTCATCAATAACCAATAAGCAACACTAGAATCTGACTTTGTGCAATTAAAGTTAAAAAAAAAGGTTTTTGCCTCGCCACCATCACAAATTGTGTATTCAAAGGGACCACCTGATAATTGGAGTTCTTTTTCTCTAATATTTTAGGAGAATTATCATACAGTTTGAAGCTCCTTGAGATGACTGTGTTGTGAACTAGCAGTATAAATGCAGTGAATTGAATTTATGATGTCTTTTTAGGCCAGAGTTCTTTCACAAGCTCTTTGTCTTCACCATCTTTTTCTCCCCACATCACTCTCATTTTGTGCACACTCGTTACCGCCTTAGTTACAAATCTCAGTAGGAGCTCCAGCTGAGCACCGTTTTGATCATTTTTGCTGCAGTGTTTGGTATGGTGTGTGCAATATCCATTCACAGTATTATTGTCTTTATATATACCTCTGTGTGTGTGTGTGTGTGCGTGTAAGGCATTTTTCTGTTACTGCTCCTCTGCAGGGTATTTTTCATTTAAACAGGCTTTTATTCCCTTACCAGACAGTGAGGTTGAAAGAAAATTGTGCTTATGCCTCTGTCTGTGGGGGTGTGTGCGATGAGGCTTCATTATCTCAATTTGGAGAATGTTTTTATAAACTTTGAGCTAATTTAACATGATCATTAAACTAAAAACAACCACCCTCCTGCTCTATTAGAACTCACATGTTTGTGCATTTTAAGCAACTTGTATAAATGGCTGCCTGCTTTTAGATTAATGCATCGTCAGTTATTGCATATGTAAATGTCTGTGTTGTGTATGCACATGTACAGGGAAAAAACAAACACGTTTATCAGTGTTTGTGCAGTGTCTGTCAGTGATTGCAGTGGTAATTATTTGCTTTTGCTTTGTGTTTGTGCATAATTTAAGAGCACAGAGAGTAAATTACTGCATGTATTTTGTGTCGTAATTTTTCTGTATGAACACAGTAAATGTGATGTGTTAAAAACAAATGGAAGTGTGGAATGGAGAGTGATTAAAAAAGTGTTAAATGTCTTCATTAAACTTGAATTTCTGGAGGTTTTCAATCTGTTTTTAATCTTTTAATAATGTTTGTTGTGCCTCTGTATGTCTTACAGTCTCTGTGTTAGCCTGACTCATTTCCTCCATCTGTATCTTTATTGTGTTTCCGAACTTCATCAACTTTGTGTCTGTGTGCTTCTTGTTCACTTTTAAGCAGTCTGTCTCTTTAACACTTTATTTGGTGAAAATAAAAAAAAAAAACACAATAGTGTTAGCACTGTGCAAAGAGATTGGAAATAATGCAGCATTTCTGATGTGAAGAAAGGCCTTTACCTTATCTGAGAAAGTTATAATAGAGTGACTACTAGACTGATAAAGGTATTTATCAGTAGTAAAATAATAATGTCACAACCCACTCCACGATGTTGTGAAACTATGTGCTTAGCCATGTAGGGGCATAAAAGTACATTGTGCATATTGTGAAAAGTTACTTTGCATGGCTGCCCCATGAGTGTATGGGCGTGTGGACTGCTGCTGGTTTATCAGGCCTAGGTTTTGGACTCCATATGAGCTGGGCATTGACCTGGATAGTGGGCCCTTCACATTTCCAGGTCCCTGAAGCTTTTATCTATAATCTCTGGGTGTAAGGATCCCAACCTCGATCCCTATCCAGCTGTTCACCACAGAAGAGCCTATGAGCATAACACAATATTATATTCTCATCATTACCCGCTCAGTGTCATTTACCCCGTCTCTGCTCTCCCCTACAGGGTTACCAGATCCTCGTCACACACTCGAACAGCACGATGACCAAACCGCTTATCAGGGGTTTATCAGCCCCCAGCCTCCTTAGCCTCACTGTGGTGCCCTTGAGCAAGGCCCTTAACCCCAAGTGCTCAGCGGAGTTGCTCAGTAGCCACGGGTCAGTCTGTGGTTGTACTGGGCAGTTTCCAGATGTGAATGTGTATCTGTGTGAGTGTGAACAAGGCATCCTTGAAAAAGAGAGGTTGCCTCTCAGTGGAACTACCCTGTATAAATAAAGGTTAAATAAAATAAATAAGTCAGAATCAGGTAATATTGAATGAGTTGGTTAAGCTAACCGAGCGTGTTACCAAGCTAGAGGGAATGGTACAAGATCTCATGGTTGCTGCTTCTGCTGCTTCACCACTGGCAGCCGCGCCTACCGCTATCTGCTTGGGACGTTCCCCACTGGTTGCTACACCCCCTCGGTATGGTGGGAGGCTAGGGGGGCCCGTGGGTTTTTGTTACAGTGCTAACTTGTTTTCAATAGCACCCCTGGTGACTACCCCACTGACCAGAGCTGGATTAGCTTTGTTACGGGCTTTTTCAATGGGCTTGCCCTCTCCTGGGCTCAGGCGATAATTCAGGGGCCGAATTATCATTCTTCCACCTACGATTGTTTTATGAATGAGTTCTCTCACGTCTTTCATCACTCTGACCAGGAGGGGAACGCGCCCGCTCGATTGATGTACATCCGCCAGGGAACGAGGACCGCAGCCGAGCACGCCGTGAAATTACAAGTCTTCGTGGCTGAAGTGGGATGGGATGACAGCATTGCACTCCATTTTTACCCACAGTCTCAATACAACTCTCTGTGACGAGCTCGCCCCTCTCCAAGATGAGCCTGATTCTTTGGACGAATTAATCCCCATTGTGATTAAGTTCTACAATAGACTCCGCCAACGCTTGAGAGAGCGCTAATCCGGCTTCCATACTCCAACTCGCTCCACGTCAACGGGGCCATCGCGCCTTGTGCTTCCGCCTGCCGCACCCTCCTCCAATGGGCCTGTGCCAATGGTGGTGGGTTGATCCAAGATCTCCCATGTTGAATGGCAGCGGTGCCAAAAGGAGGGGCTATGCATGTATTGTGGTAAAGCTGACCACATCGTTGCTCAGTGTCCAGCGAAGTTCAAAGATTTAGCCTGTCAGTCATGATAGGGAGCCTGGCAGGTGGAAAATCTAATCCCTCTCAGAACTGTTTTTCGTTGCCCATTCTTTTGCTGCTCAAGTCCGCCGAGTTCATCAGTTCTACCTTAGTGAACTCCAGGGCAGAGCAAAACTTTATTTCTGAGCACCTAGCAACCCAATACAAGATACCCCTGCACTGAACTGCCCCTACCCTTACAGTGTATTACCCTCTCTGGCAAGCCCCTTTGCCAGATCACTGAACAGACTGTTCCTCTCACCCTGTTAGCTTCAGGTAACCATCACAAACACTTAGCCATCCTAGTTCTTCCTGTATCCACCTCCCCTGTTGTGTTGGGGTTTGCCTGGTTAAAACTACACAACCTAGTCATTGATTGTAAGAAAGGGGTTGTTGGTTTATGGAGTTCCTTTTGTTTATCTGCCTGTCTTTGATCTGCTGCCTGTTCCCCAGCCAATGACATTCAGCCCGCCGCCCCCGAAGTGTCCGATTTATCCTTTGCCCCCCCCGATAATCATGATTTAGCATCTGTTTTCAGCAAAAGTAAAGGCCTTGTGTTTGCCCTCTTATCGGCCCTACGACTGCGCCATCAAGCTTCAACCAGTGGCCCGACTGCCCTCCAGCCATCTGTACAGCTTGTCCGTCCCCGTAAGGGAAGCTATCGACAAATATATTAGGGAGTCAGTTAATGCCGGCATCATCTGCCCCTCGTCATCCAGTATGGGCATGGTGTTTTTCTTCATGGGGAAGATGGATGGCTCGCTGTGCCCTTGTATTGATTACCGCAAGCTGAATAACATCACTATTAAAGATAAATATGCTCTTCCTCTAATCAACTCAGTGGTCGATGAACTCCAGGGCTTCATGATCTACACCAAACTAGACCTCCGCAATGCCTACCACCTCATCAGTATTCGGGAGGGCGATGAATGTAAAATGGGGTTCCGTATCCCCAGCCGGCATTTTGAGTACTGCGATATGCCCTTCAGCCTTATTAATGCCCCTGCAGTTTTCCAGCGCCTCATGGATGACGTTTTATGGGATTTTCTGGGCTCTTTCATGTCTGTGTATCTGGACAACATCCTGATCTTCTTGTGGTCTTCAACAGAGCACAAGGTGCATGTTCAGTTGGTTCTCCAGCGCCTCCTTGAGAACCAGCTCTACATTAAAGCTGAGAAATGTGAATTTCACACCTCCACAACCATCTTTTTGGGGTTTATTATCTCCAAGGGCCAGATTGAACCCGACCCTAAGACGATCAAGGCTGTTATGGATTGGCTGTCCCCTCGACTCAGAATCAGATCTAACAGTTCCTTGGGTTCACCAGTTTCTACCGGCGTTTCATAAGGAACTACAGTTATGTCGCCCACCCACTCACCACCCTTACCTCCACCAAGACCCCATTTTGCTGGATGCCAGAGGTATAAGGTTGGCAAGAGGGTATGGCTATCCACCAAGACCGACCTGCTCCCTCAAGGTCAACCCATCATTCCAATGTGTCCCAAATTAAGCCCGTATTCGCCAGCTCTCTCTGTCCACCCTCCAAGCCACTGCCGCCACCCAAGATGGTTGATGGTTGGCTAGTATATGCGGTTACCTACATCCTGGATGCCCACTGCAGGGGGCGTGGCATCCAGTTCCTGGTTGATTGGCAGGAGTATGGGCCAGAGGAACGATCCTGGATCCCTAGGTCCTTTATTATGGATGACTCCCTCATCACGGACTTCTATCATTGTCACCCTGACAAGCCCAGTGTTATGCCAGGAGGTGTTTGTGAGGGGGAAGTACTGAAAGGATCCCAACCTGTCCTGTGAGTCTGTCTCCCCCTCTCCCTACTGATTAGCACTCTCCCTGCAGCACTGATCATCACCTGTTGCTATTCAAAAGAGCCCTTTATAAAGGAAACTCTCCCATTGCTCTGTCTGGTCGTGTCAGACTCTGCACCGGTCTGTATTCTTGCTCTGCCAACATTATTGAACTTTGTCTTGCCTGTCATGTTTGACTTCTGCTTGCCCTAGACCCCACTACCAGCCTCCTGCCTTGTGCCTCTCCTTGTCTGTTTACTACAGCCATGTTTTTGTTTTTTTTTTTTTTTAATTTTGTATACTTTATTGATCCCCAGAGGGGAAATTGAGGGCATCCACCTGGATGGATGAAGCAGCCACGGTACGGCGCTATCCCTTAACCATTCACACACACATTCACACCTAGGGCCACTTTAGAGTCTCCAATTAACCTAACGTGCATGTTTTTGGCCTGTGGGAGGAAACCGGAGAAATCCCTGAGTAAACCCACGCAGACACGGGGAGAACATGCAAACTCCACACAGATCACTGTTGGTCAGGGGCTGAGATCAAACCAGGGCCATGGCCAAGGGTGAGTTGCTGTGCTGGTGCAGTGCTAACCACTGTGCCACCGCACCGCCAGTGCGGTGGCCCCCCACCAGCTCTTGGACTTTGGACCTTGCATCATGGGCTTGGATTTGGATATTCCTGGATTTGTGCACATGATCACTCTCCACAAGTAAATGGAATTACCACCGTTTCTATATCACTGATCCCTGCACCATCTCCATTGCTCTCAGGCCTGGCCAGCCTGCCACCAGCACTCTCCCCTCAGCGTTCCCTGCAGCACCTCTGCACTCTCACTGCTGACAACCAGCTCTTCAGCCTGGAGAATCTTCACCCTGTTCCAGCTGTTCACTTCAGAAGAGCCTGTAAGCATAACACAGTATTATATTCTCATCATTACCCACTCAGTGTTACTTACCCATGTCTCTGTTCTCCCCTACAGAACTGCCAGATCCTCGTCACACATAATCATCACTATTATTGCACAATTATTGTAATAAAGATTATTGTCTCTGTACTTACTGTCTCTTTTCTTGTTGCTTTTGGGTCAAAGCCAGCTAACCTTCTCATTGGGCCTTGTTCTTGTTTCCCCACTAGTCCTACCAGCCTTAGCTTAGCAATTGAGTTTCTGGTTAAAACAAGTCAAAAATAAAATTGAGGAGGGAGAAAGGGTACCTGGCTTTCCTTGTGCTTTTATCTATTACTAAATATGTTGTTTCTACTATGATCACATTGCTTCTTATCCTTCTTTCTTTCACCATGCAGCCAATCAGATCTCTTTCTGTGGCCACATGCCATCCATGGTTCCGGGGCCTGATCCCATCATCCACACTCCCATTTGCATCATGTTACAGTCCAGTTTTGTATTTGTATGACAATACTTACATATAACAATACTGTATATTATTTGAGCAGATTGCTAGAAATTAGAAAAATAAAGAGCCTTGTCTTATTAAGGAAGTAAGCCAAAATCCAAATCTGTGGAAAGGTTATTTGTAAATATGAAGCTATTCCCGAGAAAACCTCTGAATATGTTTGAACATGCATATATGTTCACATAACCAGGCCATAGTGACTTAAATAAAATTCTTTTACTGTAATGTGACAGAGATTTTTTAAGGCCTTTCTGGATACATTATGCAAAATGATGGTCATACAACTTCATTAAGAATGATCAGAATTAATGCAGCTTTTTAAATTGTGTATCCATAAGACAGTGATGCCATCAATCAGCATCACTGTTAGCATTGGTGCTTCCAGTTTTTGGACCTCATCACATACACCGCATTCCAAACCTCCCAATGATCACTATTTTTTTGCAAAAATAAAAAACTCAAAATGCACTTTTCCAAATTATTATGCACAACAGAGTTTCAAAGCATTTTATTGGTTGTAAACAACTGAAAATGGTCATTTATTGATTTTGCAGCATTAGGAGGGCATATTTACTGAAATCAAAAGCTATTTCAATCAAAAACATCTTAACAGGTCAAGTTACATGTTAAGATAGGACCCCTTCTTTGATATGACCTTCTCAATTCTTGCATCCATTGAACTTGTGAGTTTTTGAAGAGTTTCTGCTTGAATTTCTTTGCAAGATGTCAGAATAGCCTCCCACAGCTGCTGTTTTGATGTGAACTGCCTTCCACCCTCATAGATCTTTTGCTTGAGGATGCTCCAAAGGTTGGGATCAGGGGAGGATAGGGGCAACACCATGAGTTTCTCTCCATTTATGCCCATATCAGTCAATGACACAGAGGTATTCTTTACAGCATGAGATGGGACATTGTCATGTATGAAGATAATTTTACTAAGTAAGACACGGTTCTTCTTTTTGTACCATGGAAAAAAGTGGTCAGTCAGAAACTCTATACACTTTCCAGAGGTCGTTTTCACACCTTCAGGGACCCAAAAGGCACCTACCAGCTCTCTCCCCATGTTTCCGGCTCAAAACATGACTCCGCCACCTCTTTGCTGACGTTGCAGCTTTGTTGGGACATGGTGGCCATCCACTAACCATCCACTGCTCCATCCATCTGGAAAATCCAGGGTTACACAGCACTCATCAGTAACCAAGACTGTTTGAAAATTTGTCGTCATGTATTTCTTGGCCCACTGCAACCATTTCTGCTGGTGAGCATTGGTTAGGGGTGGCCAAATAGTAGGTTTATGCACAACTGCAAGCCTCTGGAGGATCCTATACCTTGAGATCCATAGGACTCCAGAGGCACAAGTATCTTCAAATATCTGTTTGCTGCTTTGTAATGCCGTTTTAGCAGCTGCTCTCTTAATCTGATGAATATGTCTGACAGAAACCTTCCTCATTATGCCTTTATCTGCACAAACCCATCTTTGCGGTGAATCAGCTACAAATTTCTTCACAGTGTGATGATCACACTTAAGTTTTCATGAAATATCTAATGTTTTCATACCTTGTCCAAGGCATTGCACTATTTGATGCTTTTCAGAAGCAGAGAGATCCTTTTTCTTTTCCTTATTGCTTGAAACCTGTGGCATGCTTAATAATGTGGAACATCCTTCTTAAATAGTTTTCCTTTAATTGGGCTCACCTTACAAACTAATTATGACAGGTGTCTGAGATTGATATCAGTGATCCAAAGAGCCCTGAGACACAATATCATCCAGGAGTTTAATTGAAAAACAAAAAACTGAATGTTTATGACACTAAAATCCTATTTGCATAATAATTTGAAATGTGGTGTACATCCAACCAATTTCAAACATCGTCATATTCAAGTCAGGTCATCGTCGGCCTCCGTCGGTCTATGATGACCATGGAAGAGAATCCTAAATGTCTACTCTGCTGGAACAGCACCGCCTGTGGTCAAGTCAGGTCAAAGTCACTGATAATATGATCAAAAAATCTGAATGAACAAAGTGGCTTGCAATGTTAACATACCCTTGAATCCATGAAACAGTACTTCAAATTACTTATATTTACACTATATTTCAACTGACGGATATTTGATTTAGCCACAGTCATGGTCTTTCCCCAGCTAACTATTGCTTTTCGACCAAACTGCTCCTTAGTGTGCAGAAGGAAGTACACAAGCTTGTGATAGTATGACAGGAGTTACTGATGACATCCACTAGTCTCAGGACTGAACAGCTAGAGCCAACATAAGAGACAAGTATCCCTTTGTGATCATATTCTTGATTTTCTGTAGCTTGTAAACAAAAGGCTAATGGGATATAAATCCCTAGATAACCTTATGTAGCATATGCCCAAAGTTATTGTTTTCTTTTTCATATAAAATGCTCTTCAATTATTTTAACCTCATTCTGTTTTTGAATTATTGGGCTTTCCAGGTAGTAGATTTTTGATTAGGGAAAAAAAAGCACTACAGGGAAATACTTGATTTTTTTGTGGCTTCTTCTTCATTCTTCATTTGGCTGCTCTGTTTCAGGATCACCACAGTCTATCACCCTCTGATATTGTGATGAGCCACATATTTCATATCCTGACACAATCCTCCCCATTTACTCGGGTTTGGGACTGGCACTAGGAGTACACTGGCTTGCCCCCCCCCCCGCCCCCTTCCCAGCTTGATAACCCACTTTCCTTCACTATTCTATTAGGCTGCGTGTCCACTAAATGCGCTTTTTGTCACTGGACCACCCTGGACCTCTTTTTTTCAGTGCTTGTGTGCTGCACTCTGGAAAAAGTCTGCACCCTGTATCCTAGCAACAGCTTGTCACTCACATCTGCACACTTCTGCTTTCCCATCGAGACTTTCTTCTTATTTTTAATAGCAGTGTCAACAGTCTCTAAATAATGATGGACAGGAAATGCATTCTGGCATTGGTAGCAGCTCTGGATGCAAAATATGATGACACGGAAAAGAAAAAAAGAGTCTGGGTACATGACATCAGCCAGTCAAGGGGGCTGCACGGTGGCACAGTGGTTTAGCACTGTGGCAGCACAGTTTTACCCTTGGCCGGGGGATCGCGGGGATCATGAGATCGTGGGTCCGATCCCAGCCCCCGACCAACAGTGAGCTGTGTGGAGTTTGCATGTTCTCCCCGTGTTGCGTGGGTTTACTCCGGGATTTCTCCGGTTTCCTCCCGCATACCAAAAACATGTAGGTTTAGGGCGCTCGCGCACGCAGCGACCAGCAGCCGGTGGCTTGTCACCAGACTGCAAACCAAATCTACCTACGGGTACAAATAAGTAACAAAAAAAAAAAAAAAAAGTCAAGGAAACAACTGGTTGAGTACCACCAACTTGTACAGGAGCTGTGCCTTGATGGCGCCTGTTGCACAGAGTATTTTAGATTCACTAAGAGTCAGTTTGAACTGGTTGTGGAGAACATCGGCCCATCAATTTCTTGGATGCAGACTAATTACAGAAAGCTGGTCTGCCCTTCTGAACGGAAACTTGTAACAAATATGACTGTAACTAAGGCAAAAACACTCACCTGGCATGCTGACAGATGTGGACACATTCCTCCAAGTGTTTACTTTCAAATTTGGATCATGGTATCCTTTTAGTGTCAGATCATAGAGTACCTGGTTGTCTGACACAGCGAGTACCAGGCTCTCCTCTGCCATCGTTAGAAGTAACTGTTCTCTTCTTCCTGTACCAGCATCCTATGTCCCACCCTTCCTTAATTCTGAGTGGCTGGTTAGAAAGGTTTGACACTGATGAGCGTAGCAGTGCTCTAAAAAGTTGACTCTTTTTCAACTTTCAGCGCCCTGAGCGCTGCAACAAAAAGCAGTCGCCGCTGAGACAATTTTAGCGCTGAGGGTGCTCAGCTCTTTTTATGCTGGACTACATAGGGAATGAATAGAAAACAGTCACCCACAGCAGAAAAAAACCCAACCCCCCCCCCCCCCCCCCCCCCCCAAAAAAAACCCAACCACATTTGGTGGACACAGCCTCATGCACTAAGCTACTCTCTGATATGGCTAAGTTGTGAATCCACAACCTCCCAGCTGTGGGGCAGATGCTCTACCACTTGCCCCACCACTCCATTACTTATGATCTTTTTGTGTGTGTGTGTGTGTGGCTGATGGGTATTAAGTGTGATGTCACCACAGTATTTAAAAATTGAAAAGATAAAAGTAAGTAACTTCTTGTGAAGAGATGTATTTTGAAAAATAACCTTTCTCCAATACTGTTCAAAGTCCTCTTTGAACAGTATTGGGCTATTAGCACATATGCATTGCGCCATTGGATTAATATAGCAAACATTTTTATATTGTTTTCATGCATACAAATTGATACACAATCTGAACCAATGACACAATTTCCATATTGTCCCTGCATTTACATTTCTCCACTATTCCTGGCAAGCACAAATTGTTTATTTGATGTCAATCCTTATTTACAGACAAACATGGAGAAAAAACATACACACAATCGTTGATTGACAGACCACAGTAAGGATACACACTCTTCTTTAATTGTGATAAATATACTTAATTTAGCAATATAGTAGATTAGATGCTGCATGCAGGAAGAGATTAAACAAGATTTATTACATTTTCTAAAACCAGTATTCCCACTTAATACATTTATAATAGAGATCCAGACATGTCCATACAGGAAGTGATGTAAGAACCAAAAGCTCTCTTAGCCATGCAGTTATTCCGCTGCACAAACAGACCATGCAGTGAATAATGTGGAGGCACACACAGACCTACACTCTTGTTTTTTTACTAATCTCTTTCATGCTCTCACATACACTAATTGCCTATTTTCAAATTGCTGAATTAAGGACTTTAGTAACTGTGTATTCTGAGAGACATTGGTGGGTAAGCAGACAGTCATTATACTGCTCTAAAAATATTTCTCCTCTTTGCTTTCAGTCTGACCTGTTCCAGTCTGGCAAAAATTAGATCAGACTCATTATTAGCCTAGCAGAAATCAAACAAGGCTGTCCCAATTTGGCTTCACACCAGGATATTTTCCTATTGCTGTATAACCCTAAAATCTGTGTAACCGTTTCTGTTCATATATTTACATTTACAATCTAACCAGTATCATGAAGATCAAAGATGCAGTTAATCTGTATACTGTATGTAATGTCAAACCTTTCTTGAGTGGATGAGAACGATTACAGTTTTATCTGTTCGGCTTCAGATGAGTGTGCAGACAGAGGCTGAAGTGGTCAGGCACCCCTCAGTGTTGGCAGTAGATCTAGAATAATGACAGTGGAAGTAGCAATTAATTTTCATTATTCACCATCTTATAGATAACCAC
This sequence comes from Pholidichthys leucotaenia, assembly GCA_020510985.1. Taxonomy (NCBI): domain Eukaryota; kingdom Metazoa; phylum Chordata; class Actinopteri; order Cichliformes; family Pholidichthyidae; genus Pholidichthys; species Pholidichthys leucotaenia. The sequence continues at coordinate 114,129,783 of CM035848.1, read as the reverse complement.
AGGGGTAAAGATAGCCTTTTTTCACTTGAGAGACAAGTACTTTTATACCTGGTAAGGAGGTAGTGACAGAGTTAACAACAATTAATATTTTAATTAAGATTATTTAAGATATTTTTTAATTGTTACTGATTTATTCACATGCCATTTGAAACTATAATACTGAGGGCAATGAAGGAAAAGTAATTCAAATTGTGAAATCATGGTGCATCCATGACTTACTGTCCAACCAGCTGTGGTTATGAGACTTATTTGATCTTGCCCTCACTTTTTGTGTGCTTGTGTGAATAAATCACTACATTTCATTTTAAGGTAATTATTTTGAAATGTTTGAAAAAATGAGATTGCAGATACAAGCAGCTGAAATGAGCTTTCTGTATAGGATTGCTGGACTTACCCTTAGAGATAGGGTGAGGAGCTCAGTCATCCGGGAGAGGCTCAGAGTAGAACCGCTGCTCCTCCATATCGAAAGGAGCCAGTTGAGGTGGTTTGGGCATTTGATCAGGATGCCTCCCACTTGAGGTGTTTCGGGCACGTCCAACTTGGAAAAGACCCCAGGGCAGACCCAGGACACACTGGAGAGACTACGTCTCCCAGCTGATCTGGGAACATCTTGGTATCCTCTCTGAAGAGCTGGAGCAGGTGGGTGAGGACAGGGAAGTCTGGGCTTCTCTGCTTGAGCTGCTGCCTCCGCAACTCGGACCTCTGGAAAAGCGGTAGAAAATGGATGAATGGATGGTATTTATTTTGAATACTTTTTGGGGGGGTGGAAAATGAACTTTTGCATATTTGGTTTGTTGATTTTATTTTTTGTTAAGTCATAGGGGCAGATAAAACTGATCGTGGCAATAGGTATCAAGTAAACATTGGAGAGAAGATGGCGGCCGGGATGGTCACACTTTTTCAGTGCTGAGACAAAGTTGCTGATTTTGCCAATAAAATAACTAACCAAGAGCGAATATCTGATCAACATTTGTGACGCACACGCACAGGCTGAATTTCCACCTTGGTTGAAATACCCCTTTATTCGCCTTTCACTGGGCTCTGTGAGTAAACTGATTAGTGTTTCTTTTCGTGGTTCGCTGCTACGCTTTACCTGAAGCGTTTCCTAAGCTAACGCTATTGCTATAGCTAACGCCATAGTTAGTTGTAGCACCTAACACCGACACAAAGAAGAGACTCTGTCCCCGGTGATTGGGGCTCGCCGGAGGAACCAACCGAGGCGACAGTTGGACCGGAGCCAGATCGGAGTTCAAGTACAGCGGTGTTAGGAGACGGGGACCAGTGGAGGACCACCGGGGCCCCAGCCGGATAAGAGCTGGAATCGGAGCCCAGTTACAGTGGCGGGGCTCAGCGGAGGATCTACTGAGGAAGACGGCGGTAGATGGCGGGGCTCAGCGGAGGAACTACCGGGACCCCAGCTGGACAGGAGCAGGATCGGAGCTCAACTACAGCGGCGGTGGGCGGCGGGACTCGGTAGAGGAGCGGCCAGTACCCCGGCTGGACAGGAGCTCAATTGCAGCGGGACTAGCAGCGGAGGGGGCTAGCTGAGGCTCAGCTGGATTCGAGGTCGGTCGGATCGGATACCGGCGACACCAACAGAGATTGTTTTATTATCAACAGGTCAGTAAATATGCCACCAAAGAAGGAGGAAATGGAAGAGATCAAAAAATCTCTGAACTTCTTGTCAGAAGAACTGACCAAAGTGGCTAGTCAGCAGGCTAAAATATTAGGGCTAATGGAAGAAGTCCGAGAATTAAAATTAACAATTAACGAAAAAGACAAAAAAATTGCAGACTTGGAGCGACGCGTCGAGGATCTTGAACAATATTCTCGTATGGATGATCTAATTATAAGTGGACTAGACATTAAATATCAATCATATGCTCATGCTACAGCAGGAATGAGAGGTGAGGAGGCTCCCACAAGTGAATCAGTCTCCCTGGAAAACCAGGTGCTTCAGTTCCTTGAAAGCAGAAATATAAAGGGTGAAGCAAATGCACTTTCAGCCTGTCATGCTTTGCCCAGAAAGGATAATAAAACAAAGAAATCAATTGTGATGCGCTTTGTGAACAGAAGGGTAAAGAAGGACATAGTGAGGCAGGCCAGAAAGCTACAGGGAACAGAAGTTTACCTAAATGAACATCTAACAAAAACTAATGCTGAAATAGCACGGCAAGCACGGATGCTGAAAAGACAAAATAAGATACAGGCGACATGGACAAGAAATTGTAGAGTTTGGAACAAACTAAATGGAACACCTGAGGAAGCAAAGAGTATAATAATCAGAGATCTTACTGACTTAAATAAATATAGATGAACACTGATTAAGAAAATTAAGAGACTATGATAATCCATATCCACACACACGGCAAGAATAGTTCTTTTGACATATCATGTCAATGTACTTTAAAAAAACAAAACAAAAAACAACTAAACAAAACAAACAAAAAAACGTATGACTGACTTGAGCAGACATCAATTATCCCCAGTTGGAGGAAGTCATTTGACACAGAGTGAGGAAATTCAAACTCTGAAAATATGCCTTTATGCTGAACATAAACTACAAGAGATGGAGAATGATACTGATCCTGATAACCACTTTTTCAATAATATTCATAATCATTGTGAATATTACACTGAAAAGCAATTCAAAAGTCAAGTGCAACTAGATGGTAAACTATCAATAATACACTTCATCAGCAGAAGTCTTAACAAAAACTTTCCACAGATTCAGGACTATTTAAAACAGCTAGACAGAAAATTTACAGCTATCGCAATCTCTGAAACTTGGCTTAATGAAGAGCAGGCTCCTCTGATGGCAATAGAGGGATATCAGATGTTTCATACTAACAGATCTCAAAAAAAGGGTGGTGGTGTTGCACTGTATATTGATGACCTGTATAGGTGTAAGCTTGTAAATGGAATGTCCTTTGCACTACCAGGGATTTTGGAATGTGTTACTGTTGAGATTGACCAAGATAAAACAAAAAATCTAATTATAAGTTGTATATATAGAACGCCGGGAACTTGCATTGAGACATTCAGAAATAAATTAGTCGAGCTGTACAATAATATTACTAGTAAGAAAATGGTAGTAATTTGTGGAGATTTCAATATTGATTTACTAAATCGATATCAACAAAGTGTAATTACAGAGTTCATGAATTCTATGTACAGCATGAGTCTATATCCCGCAATAACACATCCCAGTAGAATCACAGTTCACACTGCTACACTCATTGACAACCTGTTTGTTAATATTATTGATAAGAAAATAGAAAGTGGATTATTGATAAATGATATAAGTGATCATTTGCCAACCTTTGCACTTAGCCATGGCCACACGGGGGCCAATACAGAATTTTTTTTTAAAATCGTTCAGATACAAATCACAAAATGCAATCAGTTCTTTTAAAGAAGACTTGCTGAAGCAAGACTGGACAAAAGTCTATGTATCAGATGTAAATGAAGCCTATGACACATTTATAAACATTGCAACCACTCTTTATGAAAAAAAAATGTCCATTAGTAAAGAAAAAGCTTAAATATAAATTAATATAAATTAAAAGAAAAAGAAAAAGCTTAAATATAAATTTGCCGATAAGCCATGGTTAACCAAAGGATTACAAAAGGCGTGCAAAAAGAAAAATTTATTATATAAAGCTTTCCTAAAGAAAAGGACAAAAGAAGCAGAGCAGCGGTATAAAACATACAAAAACTAGAAAAGCACTCGGAGAGTGCAGACCTCCGCCAAGCGCCACAATTCCCCCCCTAAACATATGACTAGCAATTGGATTCACAATGGTTATTTGTTTATTTGACAGGGACAGTGCAATAAACACACAATTAATCAATGACAATCAATCTGATAGTGATAGGATTAGTGGTTCAGTAGTAAAAGCATTGCCTCCTTGGCGGAGGTAATAAACTGAAGTGTTGCTGTTGTGTCCATCTCCTCCACTGACGGATGCAAATTGGGTAGACAGGTTGCTGTGGGTTTTATATTATATTGTAACGTGCTGCTCGACATGGCGACGTCCCACCGGGAGGTTCGAACTCACGCCTCCCGCTCCGGAGTCCCGCACTCTACCTGTGTCGCCAATAGGGTCAACCCACTTGGCAAGCCAAATAGGGTGCTCATATTGAGTTCGCTACAATATTATTGTTTTGGGGGTTGCGCTCCGCGGCAAACGACAATTTAGAAGCTTCGCCGGCAGAGAGCTCGTTTTTGCGCAGCGCCTATGGCTGGCCGGGGAATTTCTGGCAAAGAATCCGTCGGCGGACAGCTGCCCGTGTGAGGTTTTGCAGTTGCACGCTGGCGGGCCCAGGCCAGCAGTGTTTTCCGCGTCCTTTTGTGCCTAAAACGTTGAAGAATGCAGAGTTTGTGTTGCAGACACGACGACCAGCGCCCTCCATTGCGCCTGCGCTCATGTTGAAAATGGCTGTATATCACAGTGTTGAATGAAAAATGCTTTAAAAAATTCCTGTATCCAGACGGTGAACCGGATCACCCCCAAAATTTAATCAGTTCTTCCTTGTACCATTTCCAACAACGCCTGAAAGTTTCATGGAAATCCGTCCAAGATTTTTTGAGTTATCTTGCTAACCAACAGACAGACAGACAGACAGACAGACAGACAGACAGACAAACAAACAGACAAACCCCGGCAAAAACATAACCTCCTCCTGGCCTTTCGGCCTGGCGGAGGTAATAAGTTAACATATATAATAAGATCAGAATCAGAATCAGAATCAGAATCAGAATCAGGTTTATTGCCATTGTTCATGTGATACACAAACTAGGAATTTGTCTCGGTGCCATGCTGCAACATTAAAAACATAATGAGAAAAAGGGATAAACTAAAAAACTAAAGGACTAGAAACATGCAATAAGTGTAGAAAAATAAGTAATAATAAGTAATAATAATAATAATACTAGTAATAATGAGTAGTACTAGTCAAGGCAGTTTTAAAAAATTAGCATGTAGCAGATAATGTGAAGTACCACATAGTGCAGTCAATAATGCAACAGAAAAACAGTGATGAATGACATGAGTCTGGTTGAGCTACTGTACATAGTGCACGAGAGTCAAAAGTCACTTAGTGTTCAGCAGTCTGATGGCAGAGGGGAAAAAGCTGTTCATGTGCCGGGAGGTTTTAGTCCGAATGGACCGAAGCCTTCTACCTGAGGGGAAGGGGGCAAACAGCACGTGACCAGGATGTGAAGGATCGGCTATGATCCGGCCAGCACGCCTCCGGGTCCTGGAGATGTACAGGTCCTGGAGAGATGGGAGCTTGCAGCCTATCACCTTCTCAGCAGTGCGCACGACGCGCTGCAGCCTTGTATGGACTCGATGATGGCCTTGTAGAACTGCACTAACATCTTGGTGGGTAGCTTGAGCTTCCTCAGCTGCCGCAGAAAGAACATCCTCTGCTGGGCCTTTTTGATGAGGGAGCTGATGGTTGGCTCCCATTTGAGGTCTCGGGTGATGGTGGTGCCCAAGAAGTGGAAGGAATCTGCAAAGGTGATGGGAGAGCCTGTGATGGTGAGGGGGGGCAGGGGGGATGTGACTTTCCTGAAGTCCACAATCATCTCCGCTGTCTTCAGAGCATTCAGCTGCAGGTTGTTGTGGCTGCACCAGGACACCAGCTGGGCCACCTCTTCCCTGTAGGCGGACTCGTCACCGTTGGAGATGAGCCCGATGAGGGTGGTGTCGTCCGCAAACTTAATCAGCTTAACAGACTGGTGGGAGGAGGTGCAGGAGTTGGTATAAAGGGAGAAGAGTAGGGGGGAAAGTACACAGCCCTGGGGTGATCCAATGCTGATGCTAACAGAGTCTGAGACAGACTTCCCCAGCCGCACATGCTGTCTCCGGTCCGTCAGGATGTCGGTGATCCACCTGCAGAGGGAGTCAGGCACGTTGAGCAGGGACAGCTTGTCCTGGAGCAGATCGGGTCAAGGCAGTCAAGGCAGTTTAAAAAATTAGCATGTAGCAGATAATGTGAAGTACCACATAGTGCAGTCAATAATGCAAGATGTAGTAAAAGAGACTATTACAGTAAAGAACTGGAGAAAAACAGAGACAATATTAAAAGTACATGGACAATACTTAACAATATTCTTGGAAATAAAAACAGAAATACAAGCTACCCAACCAATTTTTCAAAAAATAATAAAATGACTCAGAGTGTGAATGCAGCTTCACCTGCAGATGAATTTAATAACTTTTTTTTAACATTGGTCCTAATTTGGCTCGAGAAATACCCATTACGGCACCCACAGGTGATACAATAAGCAAAAACACTGCTATAAAAGACTCCATTTTCATAAATAATAATAATAATAATAATAATACATTTTATTTAAAAGTGCCTTTCAAGACACTCAAGGACACTTTACAGAAATAGATAAAACACAGTATCAATAAAAAACAAAAACACAAAAACGACAATCATAAAAAAACATGGCAGTTACAATGAAAATGCTAATCTGAACAGGTGAGTTTTGAGAGTGGATTTAAACTGAGGGAGGGAGTCAATGTTTCTGATGGCAGGTGGGAGTGAGTTCCAGAGTTTGGGAGCAGAGTGGCTGAAGGCTCTACTCCCCATGGAGCTGAGTCAAGCAGGGACAGCGAGGTGGACAGAGGAGGAGGATCTGAGGGAGCGGGTAGGGGTGACAATGTGAAGGAGGTCAGCCAAATAAGGAGGGGCGAGGTTATGGATGGCTTTGAAAGTATGAAGGAGAATTTTGAAGTCAATGTGAAATTTGACCGGGAGCCAGTGAAGTTGCAGGAGAACAGGGGAGATGTGAAGGAAAGAGGGGGTTTTGGAGATAACGCGAGCAGCTGAATTCTGGACCAACTGGAGCTTGTGAAGGGATTTCTGAGGGAGACCAACGAGTAGGGAGTTACAGTAATCTAAACGGGAAGTGACAAGGCTGTGTACAAGAATAGAGGTAGTGTGGGGAGTGAGCGAAGGGCGAAGACGATTAATGTTGCGAAGATGAAAATAAGCAGACCGGGTAATGTTATTTATGTGGGAGTGAAAGGAAAGAGAACCATCAAGGATGACACCCAGACTCTTGACCTGAGGGGATGGGCAAACTGAGGAACCGTCTATGGTGAGGGAGAAACTATCAACTTTTGATAATGTGGATTTGGTGCCGACTAAAAGAATTTCTGTTTTATCACTGTTGAGTTTGAGAAAGTTTGCGGTGAACCAGGTTTTTATTTCAGAAAGACAATTGGTCAGGGAGAAGGGAGCGAGGGTGGAATTTGGTTTGGTGGAAAGGTAGAGCTGAGTGTAACCTGCGAAGCAGTTGAAAATAATATTGTATTTACGGAAAATAAAACTGAGGGGGAGGAGGTACATGATGAAGAGGGAAGGCTCCAGGACTGAGCCCTGGGGCACACCAGAGGAGCTGGGGGAGGGTTGAGAATGGAAGGGTTTGAGTTGGATGAACTGAGTACGGCCATAGAGGTAAGAATGAAACCAGTCAAGGGGAGTGCCAGTGATACCAATGGAAAACAATCTGTTGAGGAGAATGGAGTGGGAGATTGTGTCAAAGGCCGCACTCAGGTCAAGGAGAATGAGAATAGAAAGCAAACCAGAATCAGCTGCAATAAGGAGGTCGTTAGTGATTTTCAAAAAGGCAGTTTCAGCGCTATGGTGGGGGCGAAAACCCGATTGAAAATCTTCATACAGGCTATTGTGGGATAAATGGGAGTGGAGCGAGAAGCAACAACCTTTTCGAGAATTTTGGAAATGAATGGAAGGTTAGAGATGGGACGGAGGTTATTGAAATTATTGGGATCTGAACCGGGTTTTTTAAGGATTGGGGAGACAGCAGCAGTTTTAAAGGATAAGGAAAATGAACCAGTGGTGAGTGAGGAGTGGATGATAACAGTGATGAGAGGGAGCAGTGAGGGGAGGCAGGATGTGACCAAGGCTGTAGGAAGGGGATCTAGAAGACAAGTGGATGGCTTGGATTTATAGATGAGGTCGAAGATGGCAGAGTGGTCAGGAAGTTGAAAAGAGGAGAGTGAAGAACTATAGGAGGGAGGTGCCGAGGGGAGGGAGAAGAGGGAATGGGACACAGGTGTTGGTGGATCTTTTCAATTTTCGCATTAAAAAAACAAAAGGAGGGAGTTGCAAGTGTCCACCGAGTACAAATGGGGGGGGGGGGGTAGGGAGTCCAGGGGTTGAAGAATTCTGTTGAGGAGTGAAAAGAGTGTTTTGGAATTGCCATGGTTGGAACAGATGAGACCAGAGTAATAAGCAGATTTGGATTGTGCAATGGAGTCCTTGTACTGTAAAATATGAGTTTTGTACATGTTAAAGTGAATAGTGAGACCAGTCTTTTTATGGAGACGCTCAGGTTGACGGCCTTTAGCTTTCATGGAGCGAAGTTGAGGGGTAAACCAGGGGGCAGAGAGGGAGAATGAAACAGACCGGGTTTTAACAGGAGCAAGGGAGTTGAGAATGGAAGTTAGGGAATTATTGTAGTGGTCAACCAGTTTATCAGGGGAGGAAGAATACTCAGGGTCTGGTAAAGTGGCAATAATGGAGGATAGGGTGTCTGGATTAATGTCCTTGATATTCCGGAATGAGATAAGACGTGAAGGCTTGGTAAAGAACACAGACAAAAGAGAGGTCACTGAAATTGTTAAGTCGTTTAAAAGTGAAACATCTGCGGACTGTGATGGTATTGACATGCTCTTAGTCAAAACTATTATCGAATGCTTAGTGAAACCACTGACGTATATCTGTAACCTGTCTCTCCAGGTATATTTCCCAATGCAATGAAAATAGCTAAAGTAATTCCAATATACAAGACGGGTGACAGAGGGGAATTCTCAAACTATAGACCAATTTCACTATTGCTGCAATTCTCCAAGATACTTGAAAAAATATTCTATGAGAGAATTGACAACTTCATACTGAAGAATAATTTATTGTGTGAGCAGCAATTATGGGTTCAGACACAAGAGGACAACTGCATTTGCTCTAATGGAATTTATAGAAAAAATATCAACTGCCGTTGAAAATAAAAAGTATTCAGTTGGGGTATTCCTGGATCTTAAAAAAGCATTTGATACAGTGGATCATAATTTATTATTAAAGAATATACAAAATTGTGGTATTAGGGGGGTAGCACTGTCCTGGTTATGTAGTTACTTAACCTCTTGTGTACCGCGGGCGGACACGTCTCTGCATCCTAGGGCACATGAGGGCATCCTAGGAGGCACTGAAAAAAACAAACAAACTGCATTTCCATTCTTCCACTACAGACACAGCCGTGAACAGAAAGCCAAAGGAGTGCTTTGATTGGTTTAGATGTGATTGACCTCTCATTTGACTAATAAGAGCCTTGAATTGGGTTTCTGAAACCTTGAAGAACCAATGACTGAAAACCTAGCAAGAAGGACCCGCCTACCAAAGGCTGCGAATACAGCGAGCCAGTTGAAGCACAGTAGTTCGAAAGCGTGCCTCCCTTGCAAAATCTGTTTTGTTTTAGCCGCTGGGTGACACACACGCGTCCGCCAGTCATTTTTTCTTACTACTGTTCTTATTTGTTTTGAAAAATCGTTCGCCAAAACCGCAATCATGGAAGCGCAAAACCGCAATAATGGAATTATGGTTTGACCGGGTCGCATGATGACGGGTCGCATGACCCGTTTGACCGGGTCGTCCGCTTGTTACGGACGCTGGTCCGTAACAAGCGGACCAGCGTCATGTTCGTCAGCGCAGGTATCATCCGCCCCTCCTCGTCTCCGCTTGGTGCTGGATTCTTCTTCGTGTCGAAGAAGGATGGGTCCCTCTGCCCGTGTATCGACTTCCGGGCATTGAATGATATCACGGAGAAGGACCGGTATACCCTGCCGCTGATGGACACTGCCTTCCACTCCCTGCAGGGGGTGACCTGGTTCACCAAATTGGATCTCCGCAGTGCTTACCATCTCGTCGGGATCAGGGAGGGGGATGAGTGGAAGACAGCATTTAGAACGCCGAGTGGGCATTTTGAATACCTGGTGATGCCCTTTGGTCTGACCAATGCCCCTGCCGTTTTTCAGCGCCTTATCAACGACGTCCTGCGTGATTTCCTGGGCCTCTTCGTGTTCGTGTACCTAGATGATATCCTCATCTTCTCCAGGTCATGAGAAGAACATCAGGTGCATGTGAGGCGGGTCCTGCAGCGGCTGCTGGAAAATAGGTTGTATGTTAAGGCTGAAAAATGTGAGTTCCACGCCAAGACCACCTCCTTCTTGGGCTTTGTGATCTCACACAACCAGGTCCTACCCGACCCCGCTAAGGTTAAAGCGGTGGTGGAATGGCCCACGCTGACCTCCAGGAAGCAGGTCCAACAATTCCTTGGGTTCGCCAATTTCTACCGCCGTTTTGTACCCAACTTCGGTGCCATCGCTGCCCCGCTGACCCGTCTCACGTCACCTAAGAACGCCTTCCGCTGGACTGAAGAGGTCGCTGCGGCGTTTCAGGCGCTGAAGACGGAGTTCTCCTCCTCCCGGGTCCTGACCCAGGTCGACCCCGCGCTGCAGTGTCTGGTGGAGGTCGACGCGTCTGATATGGGGGTAGGGGCGGTGCTGTCCCAGCGATCACCCACCGATGGGGCCAAACGACCCTGCGCCTTCTTCTCACGGCGCCTGTCCCCGGCCGAGCGAAACTACGACGTCGGGGACAGGGAGCTTCTCGCCATCAAGCTCGCCCTGCAGGAGTGGCGCCACTGGCTGGAGGGGGCAGCTTTACCATTCGTGGTGCTGACGGACCATAAGAACTTGGAGTATCTTCGATCTGCTAGACGTGTGAATGCCCGCCAGGCGCGCTGGTCCCTGTTCTTTGCCCGGTTCCGCTTCACCATAACCTATCATCCCGGCTCTAAGAACGTCCTACCCGATGCCCTCTCCAGGCAGTTCACCCCAGAGACATTGGAGGAGCCGGGCCACCCCATCCTGCCCAGTTCGTGCGTGGTAGGAGTGATTTCCTGGTCCATCAGGGACAAGATCCGGAGGGCGCAGGAGACTGAACCGGACCCTGGCGGTGGACCGGAGGGAAGGATGTTCGTTCCATCTTCTGTCTGGGGGGAGGTCATTCATTGGGTCCACACCTCCAAGTTCGCCTGTCACCCTGGTGTGTCTCGGCTTGTGGATCTTCTCCAGCGCTCCTTCTGGTGGCCGGGTCTGCAGAAGGATGCCGCTAACTACGTCCGGGCATGCCCTGTGTGCGTCACTGCCAAGTCGGGTAATTCTCCTCCCGCAGGGTTGCTCCAGCCTCTGCCGACCCCTGGCAGACCCTGGTCCCATATTGCCCTCGACTTTGTCACTGGTCTCCCCACTTCCAACTCCTACAATGCTGTGCTGACCATCGTGGACCGGTTCTCCAAGGCCGCCCACTTCGTGCCACTTCGGGGTCTTCCAACGGCGCAGGAGACAGCGGATCTCTTGCTTCAGCACGTGGTCTGGCTACACGGGATACCGGTGGATGTCGTCTCGGATCGGGGTCCCCAGTTTGTCTCTGAGGTCTGGAGGAGCTTTTGCAACGCCTTGGGGGCCACAGTCAGCCTCTCCTCTGGTCACCACCCGCAATCCAACGGGCAGTGTGAGCAGGCCAACCAGGAGCTGGAGGCAGCCCTGCGCTGCATCACTTCATCTAACCCGTCTTCCCGGAGCAGGCACCTGCCTTGGGTAGAGTACGCCCACAACACCGCTCAGTCTTCTGCTACAGGGATGTATCCCTTCAAGGCGTCCCTGGGCTACGATCCACCCTTGTTTCCGGACCAGGAGGCGGAGCTGGCGGTACCTTCCGTCCAGGCGCACCTGAAACGTTGTCGGGCTCTGTGGTCCACGACACGGGACGCGCTCTTATGTACGGCAGCGCACAACAGCATCACTGCTAACCGTCGCAGGAGACCGGCCCCTGCCTACCAGGTGGGTCAATGGGTCTGGTTGGCCACTCAGGATTTCCATCTCAAGGGAGAGAAGAAAAAGTTGGCCCCACGCTTTGTTGGTCCCCACACCATTTCCAAGATTGTTAACCCGGTGGCTGTGCGTCTGGCCCTCCCCCCCTCCCTGCGCATTTATCCTACCTTCCATGTTTCTAGAATCAAGCCCTATGTCTCCGACTCCCTCTGCCCCCCGCCCGCAGCGCCGCCCGCGCCTATGATGATCGACGGCCACCCGGCCTGGAGAGTCGCCTCCTTCCTGGACTCCCGGCCCCGAGGGCGCGGGCTGCAGTACTTGGTGGACTGGGAGGGATTCGGTCCGGAATTTAGGTCCTGGGTGCCCTCCTCTTGGGTGTTAGACAAGAGCCTCATCAGGGAGTTCCATCGGCCACATCCGGACAAACCAGCGCCAGGAAGCCCTGCTAGAGGGGGGAGTACTGTCACGACTCGCCGCTCATCAGCGGCTTCAGCTGCGCGCACACCTGCACCTCGTCAGCAGCGGGCTATTTAACCCACTCGGCCCAGTGCTGCGGTCTGGAGCCGTCTGTTCTCGTCGGTACCTCCAAAGCTCGTGATTCTACCTCAGATCACCAGCAAGATTCAACGACACGTAAGCATCCCTTACCTTGTCTTCCAAGCTCTTCACCCCTGTGCACAGGTGGACTCCCCGGCGGCGGATTTCCCCCGTCATCGCCGACTCATCTCCACCATCCACGCAGGCCCTGCAGGACGCTGTCTCCCGGGCTCGTCACCTGCCGACGCCAGCCACCTGTTCCCTGCAAGGTTGTCCGGCTGAACAGCGCGCTGCTCTGCTGCCTGCGCATCGGCGTTCACCCCAGCACATCCACATACCGCATACATCCATTCAAACACACCTGCTTGTTGAATAAAGCTGTTAAATCTATCCTGAGCCTGCGTGCGTGTTTCCTGGGCCAGACATTATGTCAGTAATATAGTATTCGAGATAATTAGGGCTGATTAGCCCCTACCATAATCCCAGGTAAAACAATGAACATTTTCATTCTTAACACATACCCACTAATATCCAAAAATACATAAATAATTTCCCCAACTATATACAATGTAAATATAAATAACATATAATAAATAACAATATAAATAATTCAATAAATAGTTCCAACCCTTATTTACAAATGTTAAACCACCCCTCTAACTTACCATACATGCTTCTTTCCTGCTGGTGTCCTATAAAAGGGCATTCAACCCCAAAGAGTCTTTTGCCCGGACACCCACAGGAAGCATGTTGGCAAAGGTATGTGAAATAAATCATTTATCAATTATTTTACCAAAATACTTAACCATAATAATTATCTCCCAAGGGCATTCAAATTGAACAAAGACAGATCCCAAAATACTGTGTGCACTTTAACAAATAATCATACTAATACTAATACTAATCATACTAACATTTACAACATTACAAATATAACATGATCACACAATACAATAAATCATAACAGTGGTGACACTCCATCGTCTCATATATATATATATATATATATATATATGTGCTTTTCAATCAAAAAATGTAACCTGCAACATTTTAAAGTTAATATACATGATCATGACATCAGTTTAGCTACAGAATTCAAAGACCTTGGCATTGTACTAGATCCTCAACTCAAATTTAATCTTCATATAAAGAAAATTTCAAAAACAGTAAAAAAAAATCTGAACTGCTTTAAATTAATTAGATATTACATACCTTACGAAGCAGCTGCACTGTATATGCATTCTATGGTTTTTTCTCATATATCATACTGTTTGACAGTCTGGGCTCAAGCAGCCCCTTCCACAATAAGACATATAGGTTCATTATATAATCAAACCCTAAAAATCTTGGACAAAAAGCCCATTAGGTGGCATCACTGTAATGTTTTGAAAAAATACAACCTATTGAGTTTTGAGAGCTTCATTGACCTCTGTCTTCTGAAATTAACGTTCAAATGTTTCCATAAATCAGCACCCGAGCCACTTGCTGGTTTCGTCCAAAGACAGGACAGCAGCAGAGCCACCAGGAGTTCTGTTAACAATAACTGTAAAATATTCCACCGCAGAACCACATTTGGACAAACAGCTTTCTCTATAAAGGGCAGTCACATCTGGAACACAATGCCAAATGAAATTAAAATAATAACGGACTTTAAAGCATTCACTAAAAATGTTAAAAACTGGCTGAAAAATAAACAAGAATGTACTCATGTATGAATTATTTGTCTGCAAAGTGAGAGTGAATGAAGGGAAGGAATAAATGTGTTTGTTTATAGTGAGTGACGGAGGGAGGAAGGCCTGAAATAGGCAAATGTGAGTTATGTTATATGTGTTAAATGTGAGTCAGGCTGTTATATTTGTGTATTTATAATATTTATGTTAAAGGTGAGTCAGGCTGTTATATTTGTGTATTTATAATATTTATAATATTTATAATTGTGTATTTATAATTTTTCTGCATTGATGTATGTGGTTATTGTGTATATTTTTATCTTGATTCTTTTTTCTAAAGCCCATCCAGGGACAAGAGTTGCAAATTAGCTAATAGCTATACACTCTATGTGCAACACATCAGATTGATTGTCTTTGATTAATTGTCTATGTTTATTGCACTGTCCCTGTCAAATAAACTAATCTACTACTATATATATATATATATATATATACAGTTAGGCCCAGAAATATTTGGACAGTGACACAATCTTCATGATTTGGGCTCTGCATGCCACCACATTGGATTTGAAATGAGACAATTACAACGGAACTGGAGTGCAGACTTTAAGGTTTAATTCAAGGGGTTGAACAAACATATATGATTAAACATGTAGGAATTGTAGCTATTTTTATACAAACGCTCCTCATTTCAGGGGCTCAAAAGTAATTGGACAAATAAACATAACCCTAAGTAAAATGTTACTTTTCAATATTTTGTTGAGAATCCTTTGCAGGCAATGACTGCCTGAAGTCTGGAACCCATGGACATCACCAAACGCTGGGTTTCCTCCTTTGCGATGCTGTGCCAGGCCTTTACTGCAGCTGTCTTCAGTTGTTGCTTGTTTGTGGGTCTTTCTGCCTTAAGTTTTGTCTTGAGCAAGTGAAATGCATGCTCGATTGGGTTGAGATCTGGTGATTGACTCGGCCATTGCAGAATATTCCACTTCGTTGCTTTAAAAAACTCCTGGGTTGCTTTTGCAGTATGTTTTGGATCATTGGTGAAGCGCCGTCCAATCAACTTTGCTGCATTTGGCTGAATCTGAGCAAAAAGTAGTGAAGAAAAAGAGTTCAGAGTTCATCCGGCTGCTTCTGTCTTTTGTCACATCGTCGATAAACACAAGTGACCCAGTGCCATTGGAAGCCATGCATGCCCATGCCATCACACTGCCTCCACCATGTTTTACAGAAGATGTAGTGCTTTGGATCATGAACTGTTCCAATTCTTCTCCAAACTTTCTTCTTCCCATCATTCTGGTACAGGTTGATCTTAGTCTCATCTGTCCAAAGAATGCTGTTCCAGAACTGGGCTGGCTTCTTCAGGTGTTTTTTTTGGCAAAGTCAATTCTGGCCTTTCTATTTTTGAGGCTGATTCATGGTTTGCACCTTGTGGTGAATCCTTTGTATTTACTCTCATGAAGTCTTCTCTTTATGGTAGACTTAGATACTGATACACCTACTTCCTGGAGAGTGTTCTTCACTTGAGTGGATGTTGTGAAGGGGTTGTTCTTCACAGGAAAAGATTCTGTGATCATCCACCACTGTTGTCTTCCGTGGACATCCAGGCCTTTTTGAGTTTCCAGGCTCACCAGTGCACTCTTTTTTTTCTCAGAATGTACCAAACTGTTGATTTGGCCACTCCTAACATTTCTGCTATCTGTCTGATGGATTTCTTATTTTTTTTCAGCCTCAGGATGATCTGTTTCACCTACATTGAGAGCTCCTTTGACCGCATGTTGTGTGTTCACAGCAACAGCTTCCAAATGCAAACGCCACACCTGGAATCAACTCCAGACTTTTTAACTGCTTAATTGATGACAGGTTAACGAGGGAAGAGCCCATGCAGCCTTGTTATTTTTTTTTTTTTTTTGCAGCCTTCTGAGTCAATTGTCCAATTACTTTTGGTCCCTTGAAAAAGAGGTGGCTACGTATTAAAGAGCTGTAATTCCTAAACCCTTGCTCCAATTTGGATGTGAATACTCTCAAATTATAGCTGAGAGTCTGCACTTTAAGCCCATATTGATTATGTAATTGTATCCTGAATATGTTTTCGTAAACAGCTAAAATAACAAAACTTGTGTCACTGTTCAAGTATTTCTGGGCCTAACTGTATATATACTGTATATATATATATATATATATATACACTACCGTTCAAAAGTTTGGGGTCACCCAGACAATTATTTTGTGTTTTCCATGAAAAGTCACACTTATTTACCACCATGAGTTGTAAAATGAATAGAAAATATAGTCAAGACATTGACAAGGTTAGAAATAATGATTTGTATTTGAAATAATAATTTTTTCCTTCAAACTTTGCTTTCGTCAAAGAATCCTCCATTTACAGCAATTACAGCATTGCAGACCTAACATGATTGCACAAGGGTTTTCTTATCATCCATTAGCCTTCTGACGCAATGAGCAAACACATTGTACCATTAGAACACTGGAGTGATAGTTGCTGGAAATGGGCCTCTATACACCTATCTAGATATTGCACCAAAAACCAGACATTTGCAGCTAGAATAGTCATTTACCACATTAGCAATGTATAGAGTGTATTTCTGATTAGTTTAAAATTATCTTCATTGAAAAAAAGTGCTTTTCTTTCAAAAATAAGGAAATTTCTAAGTGACCCCAAACTTTTTAACGGTAGTGTATATATATATATATATATATACAGTATACATATATACAGTGATCCCTCACTTATCGCGGTTAATGGGTTCCAGAACCGACCGCGAAAAGTGAAAAACCGCGAAGTAGCGTCACCCCTAATGACGTCATCCATAAATAATACGTACGTTCATTCTCTCACTCTCTCTCTCTCATACACGTACACACACACGTGTGTGTGTGTGTATGTGTACATACATACGTAGATGTAAACAAAGTGTACATAAATATGTTTTTAGAACTCTTTTATTCTTATAACAAGATACGTAAGTGGCAAAACATCCCAAGACCATCACACTACCACCACCATATTTTACTGTTGGTATGATGTTCCTTTTCTGAAATGCTGTGTTACTTTTTTGCTGGATGTAATGGGACACACACCTTCCAAAAAGTTCAACTTCTGTCAAGTCAGTCCACAGAGTATTTCCCCAAAAGTCTTGGAGAGCATCAAGTTGTTTTCTGGCAAAACTGAGACGAGCCTTTGTTATTTTTGCTCAGCAGTGGGGGGGGGGGGGGGGGGGGGGTTCTTCGAACTCTGCCATGCAGGCCATTTTTGCCCAGTCTCTTTCTTATGGTGGAGTCATGAACACTGAACTTAACTGAGGCAAGTGAGGCCTGCAGTTCTTTGGATGTTGTTGTGGGATTTTTTGTGACCTCCTGGATGAGTCGCCGCTGCACTCTCTTAGTTCTGTGAGGAACCTTGGAGTTATTTTTGATCAAGATCTGCTTTTCAATTCACATATTAAATTTGTTTCTAAGACTGCCTTTTATTATTTGCGCAATATTGCCAAGGTTAGAAGCATCTTGTCTCAGAGTGATGCTGAGAAACTGATCCATGCTTTTGTTAGCTCTAGATTAGATTATTGTAATTCTTTATTATCAGGTTGCCCTAAAACATCTTTAAAAAGTCTTCAGTTGATCCAAAATGCTGTAGCAAGAGTTTTAACAGGTACTAGAAAAAGAGATCATATCTCTCCGGTTCTTGCCTCCCTTCATTGGCTTCCCATAGAGTTTAGAATTAAGTTTAATTCTAAACTCTTTAATTCTAAACTCTAATTCTAAACTTCTTCTCATGGCTCCTTTTTATTTAAAATATCTGATACTACCCTATTATCCTCCTTCTTCAGTGTGGAGTGTGTGAAATAAGAGGCTGACTCATGGCACACAGTTTATTACACACTTCACATCTCTCAAGCACAGAACAGACTGACTCATTTCAGCAGGCACTCTCTTTTTACCCCAAATCTCTCCTCACAAGTTTCATGCAATTTCTCCACACACAGCATGACATTTGCATTACACTGCATTCAACCTCCTACGTCCTTGACTCCTTCCTGCTATCTCGCCAGGAACCTCCTGAGCATTGTTCTCCCATGCTTATCCACTGTCTCTTGTCTGAGATGCTAAATAATCTGACTCCCCCAAGGTGCTATACTCCCCCCCCCCTTAGATAGAACAATAGAACATCCGTCCACATGCTGTTTGGGCTTCTGTCTCCTCCCGTATCTGCTGTAACTGGGGTTTACTGCCTCCGTGGCACTGCTGTGCCGGTGGGGGGCTGCTGGGAGTGTGTCTGCCTGCGGGTGGGCCGTGACGAGGGAGGGGGGCACTTCGGTCTTTCCGTGTGGTTGCTCTGGTGAATCGTTTCCCTGGGGAGCTCTCCGTGGGGGTCTTCCATGCCGAGGGGCCCTAGCCTTCCCTGAAGAAGGAGTCCTATCAAGCTTGGTTGGCTTGTGGGACTCCCGAAGCAGCTGAGATGTACCGGCAGGCCAAGCGGAGTGCAGCTCGGGTGGTTGCTGAAGCAATCAGAATCAGAATCAGAATCAGAATCAGGTTTATTGCCATTGTTCATGTAGTACACAAACTAGGAATTTGTCTCGGTACAATGCTGCAACATTAAACATGATAAGATAAGAGAAATAAACTATACATGTAATAAAGTGTAGGATAAGATTAAGTGATACTGGTCAACAGTTAAAATATATATTAGCCAGCAGCAGATACTGTGGAGAACTATATAGTGCAGTCGGTAATGCAGGAAGAAAACAGTGATGATTGACATGAGTCTGGTTGAGCTGCTGTACATGGTGCACGAGAGTCAATAAGTCACTTAGTGTTCAGCAGTCTAATGGCAGAGGGGAAGAAGCTGTTCATGTGACGGGAGGTTTTAGTCTGGATGGACCGAAGTCTTCTACCAGAGGGGAGGGGGGCAAACAGTACGTGACCAGGGTGTGAGGGATCGGCTATGATCCGGCCAGCACGCCTCCGGGTCCTGGAGATGTACAGATCCTGGAGAGATGGGAGCTTGCAGCCGATCACCTTCTCAGCAGTGCGCACGACGCGCTGCAGCCTTAGTCTGTCCCTGGCAGTGGCTCCTGCGTACCACACGGTTATGGAGGTGGTGAGGATGGACTCGATGATGGCTGTGTAGAACTGCACTAACATCTTGGTGGGTAGCTTGAGCTTCCTCAGCTGCCGCAGGAAGAACATCCTCTGCTGGGCTTTTTTGATGAGTGAGCTGATGGTCAGCTCCCATTTGAGGTCCCTGGTGATGGTAGTGCCTAGGAAGCGGAAGGAATCAGCAGTGGTGATGGGAGAGCCTGAGAGAGTGAGGGGGGGCAGAGGAGTAGTGACTTTCCTGAAGTCTACAATCATCTCCACTGTCTTCAGAGCGTTCAGCTGCAGGTTGTTATTGCTGCACCAGGACGCCAGCTGGGCCACCTCTCTCCTGTAGGCGGACTCGTCGCCGTTGGAGATGAGCCCGATGAGGGTGGTGTTGTCCGCAAACTTGATCAACTTGACAGACTGGTGGCTGGAGGTGCAGGAGTTGGTGTAAAGGGAGAAGAGTAGGGGGGAAAGTACACAGCCCTGGGGTGATCCGGTGCTGATGCTAGTATAGTCTGAGACAGTCTTTCCAGCCGCACATGCTGCCTCCGGTCCGTCAGGAAGTCGATGATCCACCTGCAGAGGGAGTCAGGCACGTTGAGCAGGGACAGCTTGTCCCGGAGCAGAGCGGGGCGGATGGTGTTGAATGCGGAGCTGAAGTCCACAAACAGGATCCTGGCGTAGGTTCCCGGGGAGTCCAGGTGCTGCAGGATGGAGTGGAGGGCCAGGTTGACTGCATCATCTACAGACCTGTTGGCTCGGTAGGCAAACTGCAGCGGGTCCAGGAGAGGGGTGGTGATGGACTTGAGGTGGGACAGGACCAGGCGCTCAAAGGACTTCATGACTACAGAGGTGAGCGCTACAGGTCTGTAGTCATTAAGTCCAGTGATCCGTGGCTTCTTGGGGACAGGGATGATGGTGGAGGATTTGAGGCAGGACGGCACGTGGCATAACTTAAGGGAGGTGTTAAAAGCAAAAACCTGGGTATGGGAGGAGTTCGGTGAGGCCATGAAACGAGACTTTCGGTCAGCCTCAAAGAGATTCTGGCAAACTGTCCGGCGCCTCAGGAGGGGAAAGCAGCTCCCTGTCCACACTGTGTATGGTGCGGCTGGGACACTGTTGACTTTGACTGGGGATATCGTTGGGCGGTGGAAGGAATACTTCAAGGATCTCCTCAATCCCAGTGATACGCCTTCCACAGAGGAAGCAGGGTTTGGGGACGAGGGGGATAACTCGCCTATCACAGGGGCTGAGGTTGCCAAGGTGGTTAAAAATCTCCTTGGTGGCCGGACCCCGGGGGTGGACGAGATTCGCCCTGAGTACCTCAAGGCCCTGGATGTTGTTGGGCTGTCATGGTTGACACGCCTCTGCAACATTGCGTGGAGGTCGGGGGCAGTGCCTTTGGGATGGCAAACTGGGGTGGTGGTTCCTCTCTTCAAAAAAGGGGACCGGAGGGTGTGCTCCAACTTTAGAGGGATCACACTCCTCAGCCTCCCTGGGAAGGTCTATGCCAAGGTACTGGAGAGTCCGGCCGTTGGTCGAACCTCGGATTCAGGAGGAGCAATGTGGTTTTCGTCCTGGCCGTGGCACATCGGACCAGCTCTTTACCCTCTCGAGAATTCTTGAGGGTTCGTGGGAGTTTGCCCAACCAGTTTACATGTGTTTTGTGGACTTGGAGAAGGCATTTGACCGCGTCCCTCGTGGTTTTTTGTGGGGGGTGCTTCGAGAGTATGGGGTATTGGGCTTGTTGTTACGAGCTATTCGGTCACTGTACGACCATTGTGAGAGTTTGGTTCATATTGCCAACACTCGGTCGGAGTCATTCCCAGTGAGAGTGGGACTCTGCCAAGGCTGCCCTTTGTCACCGATCCTGTTCATAATTTTTATGGACAGGATTTCTAGGCACAGCCAGGGAATGGAGGGTGTCATGCTTGGTGACCACAGGATCTCATCTCTGTTGTTTGCAGATGATGCTGTCCTGTTGGCTTCATCCAGCAATGACCTACAGCTCTTGCTGGGATGGTTTGCCGCTGAGTGTGAAGCGGCTGGGATGAGAATCAGCACCTCCAAGTCCGAGTCCATGGTCCTCAGCCGGAAAAAGGTGGATTGTCCTCTCTGGGTTGGGGACAGGCTCCTGCCCCAAGTGGAGGAGTTTAAGTATCTTGGGGTCTTGTTCACGAGTGAGGGGAAAATGGAGCGAGAGATTGACAGACGGATCGGAGCAGCATCTACAGTGATGCGGACGTTGTACCGGTCTGTTGTGGTGAAGAGGGAGCTTAGTTCTAAAGCAAAGCTGTCGATTTACCAGTCAATCTACGTTCCTACTCTCACCTATGGTCACGAGCTTTGGGTAATGACTGAAAGAACAAGATCGCGGATACAAGCGGCTGAAATGAGCTTTCTCCGTAGGATTGCTGGACTCACCCTCAGAGATAGGGTGAGGAGCTCAGTCATCCGGGAGAGGCTCAGAGTAGAACCACTGCTCCTCCACATTGAAAGGAGTCAGTTGAGGTGGTATGGGCATCTGGTTAGGATGCCTCCTGGACGCCTCCCACTTGAGGTGTTTTGGGCACGTCCCACTGGGAGGAGACCCCGGGGCAGATCCAGGACTCGGTGGAGAGACTATGTCCCCCAGCTGGTCTGGGAACACCTTGGTATCCTCTCTGGAGAGCTGGAGCAGGTGGCTGGGGAGAGGGAAGTCTGGGCTTCTCTGCTTGAACTGCTGCCTCCGCGACCCGGACCTCCGGAAAAGCAGTAGAAGATGGATGGATGGATGGATACCCTATTATCCTAACAGAGCACTACGCTCCCAAAATGCTGGATTACTTGTAATACCTAGAATCTCCAAAAGTACAATGGGAGGCAGAGCCTTCAGTTATCAAGCTCTTCTCCTGTGGAACCAGCTGCCGATGTGGATTCGGGAGTCAGACTCGATCTCTGTTTTTAAAAATAGGGTTAAAACCTTCCTTTTTGATATAGCCTACAATTAGGGAGGAATCATGTGTCTCTGAACCCTCCCTTAGTTATGCTGCTAATAGGTTTAGACAGCCGAGGGACCTCCAATAATGCACTGGGCCTCACTCCTTTCTTCACTGTCAATGAAATATTTTTGCTGGTCATTAACATCTGTTTGTTCTCTCCCATAGATTGAGTCCCCATCATGCTGTTTGCTCTCTACATGCCTGTTCTTTTCTTCTTCTCTATCCCCTCACCCCCCAGCCAGTCACAGCAGATGACTGCCCCTCCCTGAGCCTGGTTCTGCTGGAGGTTTCTTCCTGTTAAAAGGGAGTTTTTCCTCTCCACCATTGCCAAGTGCTTGCTCACATAGGATCGCCTGATTTCTGGGGTCTTTCTGCAATTGTGGGGGTTTCCCCTACAGTTGAAAGTGCTATGAGATGACTGTTGTTGTGAAATGGTGCTATATAAATAAAGTTGAATTGAACTGAATTAAATTTTTGTCAGCCAGCCACTCCTGAGAAGGTTCACCACTGTTCCATGTTTTTGCCATTTGTGGATAATGGCTTTCACTGTGGTTTGCTGGAGTCCCAAAGCTTTAGAAATGGGTTTATTGTGGTGATATTAGTTGTGAGTCTCACACACAAATTTGATCTTTTAATGTGAAGGCGGAGTTTTTCTGTTTTGGACGGAGAGAGAAGGAATATAAGGAGGAAGTGGAAAGATATAAATAGTTTTTTCAGACAGACTTACGGGTGTTCCGTCTGTTTTTCTGCAACTTCCACATTGGTGACCCCGACGTTTGAAGAATGTCTGTTCAGGCGACCTCTTCTGATATCGCCGCCACGGCTTCTGCATCCGCCACGGCTCCCGCACTGGCTGTTTTATTAAACTACCGGACTTTTGGCAGCACGACCCGGAGCCCTGGTTTCAGCACGTCGAGGCTCAGTTCCATCTGCGTGGAATAACCATGGATGAGACGAAGTATTTTCATGTTGTTGCAGCTTTGGATTCTTCCACTACTTGCCGTTTGATGGGACTGCTCCGGGACCCGCCTCACGTCGATAAGTATGCCGCTCTGAAGAGGGCTCTTTTGCAGCTGTACCAGCTCTCTGATATAGAGCGCGCTGATCGTCTTCTGTCTATGACTGGTTTGGGTGACAGCAAACCTTCTGAGCTGATGGAGAATATGTTGGCACTTCTTGGTTCAGGAGACAGCTCATTTCTGTTCACCCACCTTTTTCTGCGTCAGCTTCCGCCTCCAGTGCGCACTGTCCTGGCCAGCTCGCCCCTTATTCGTACTAAGGATTACTGGGGTTTAGCTGAAGAAGCGGACAGGCTTTTGCTGGCTTCTCGCCATTTGTCTGTACATGCACTGCTGCCTGGACAGTCTGATGGAGAAGTCTCGGTGGATGTGGCCGCAGTTTTGGATCGCCGTAAGAAAGAGAGCAGCCTGTGTTTTTACCACCGCTGTTTTGGACTGAAGGCTCAGTGCTGTATTCTATCGTGTTCTTTCCAGCCACAGGGAAACGAGAAGGCTGGTGCTCGCTAGCAGCTGTGTTCACTGGCACCAACGATAAGCTGCTTCTCATTGAGGACTGCGCTGCTGGACGTCGCTTTCTGGTGGATTCGGGAGCGCAACGGAGCATCGTTCCCCCCTCTTCGGCTGACGTTATGGGATATGGACACGGGCCCCCACTGGACGCTGCTAATGGTACTCCTATTCGCACTTTTGGCACCAGGTTTATTACTGTATGTTTTAACGGCCGTGAATTTAATTGGAACTTTGTGGTAGCATCTGTAGCAGTTCCTATCCTTGGTGCAGATTTTTTGTGTGCTTACAGACTGTTGGTTGATGTAGCTAACAGATGTTTGATTGATGCTGTGTCCTTTGATTCCTATCCATGTACACTGGGTGAGGCTGGTCCGCTGCTTGCTAACATGCTCGCCTCAGGAGACAGGTACCAGCGCCTTCTCTCTGAGTTTCCCACGCTCACTGTGCCTACGTTTTCTGCGGCAGTAGCCAAACATGGGGTTGAGCATTATATTACTACTGTGGGTCCACCTGTTTTTGCCCATGCACGCCGTCTGGATGCTGCTAAGTTAGCCATTGCTAGAGATGAGTTTGCCAATATGGAGTGGTTGGGTATTGTGCGCCGTTCCGACAGTCCGTGGGCCTCTTCCCTCCACATGGTCCCTAAGTCGGATGGGGGTTGGCGCCCTTGTGGAGATTTTAGGCGCCTTAACAACGCTACTACCAACGATAGGTACCCAGTCTCCCACATCCAAGATTTTTCTTCATGTTTGGCAGGGACAGTCATTTTTCTAAAGTGGATTTAGTGCGTGGTTATCACCAGGTGCCTGTCCATCCCCAGGACGTCCCAAGACAGTGGGGACGTCCTGGGGATGTCCAAATGGAGACAAACAGTCTCCATTTGGACTGTTCGAGTTCTTGAGAATGCCATTCGGCCTTAAGGGTGCTGCACAGACGTTTCAACGGCTTATGGACTCTGTGTTACAGGACATGCCTTTCCTGTTTGTATACCTGGACGACATACTGGTTGCGAGCACTTCGGTGGAGAAACATGTGTCGCACCTTCGTCAGCTCTTCAGGCGCCTCTGTGACCATGGACTGATAGTGAATCCCGTGAAGTGTCAGTTTGGGCTCTCAGAACTTGAGTTCCTGGGGCACAAGGTATCCCAGCAGGGTGCCGTACCCCTCCCGGCTAAAGTCGAAGCAGTTTTAGCCTTTCCGTGCCCCTCTTCTGTCAAGCCCCTGCAGGAGGTTATATGCTTTTGACGGGGCTAAAGCTGTGCTGGCTGATGCTGCTTTGTTGGCCCATCCAGACCCTACGGCCGACATTGCTCTCTCCACCGATGCATCCGATTATGCTGTTGGAGCAGTTTGTGAGCAGTGGGTGGGCAATTCCTGGGAACCTCTAGCCTTTTTCAGTAGACAGTTACGGGAGTCAGAAAGGAAGTACAGCACTTTTGACAGGGAGCTGTTGGCCCTTTTCTTGGCGACAAGGCATTTCAGGTTTCTTTTGGAGGGCCGTAAATTCACTGCTTTTGTTGACCACAAACCCTTCACGTTTGCCATGGCCAAGTCCACTGAACCTTGGTCAGCTCGGCAACAACGGCAGCTTTCGGCTATTTCTGAGTTCACTACTGACATTCAGCATGTGGCTGGTAAGACCAACTTGGTTGCGGACTGCCTTTCTCGTGCCCCAGTTGCCGCTGTTTATTTGAGCATGGACTATGCTGAGATGGCTGCTGATCAGTTGTTGGACCCGGAGGTGCAGGTGCTTCGTTCTACTGAGTCCAGTTTGCAGTTGGAGGATGTCTGCTTTCAGGACAGTGGCGCCACTCTCCTGTGTGACACTTCATTGGGAAAACCACGACCTTTGGTGCCTGCAGCTTGGCGTCGTCGTGTTTTTGACGCTGTTCACTCTTTGTCGCATCCTGGTGTTAAAGCTTCGGTTAAGTTGGTGGGCGCCAAGTTTGTATGGCCGGGTCTCAGAAAGGATGTTAAGGCTTGGACGACGACCTGTGTGGCGTGCCAGCGTGCTAAGGTGCAGCACCACATAAAGGCTCCATTGGGGCCTTTTTGGATTCCGGAGCGATGTTTTGATCATGTTCAGGTGGACCTGGTCGGCCCTCTTCCTCCGTCTCATGGTTTTACTCACCTCTTCACTATGGTGGACCGGACTACGCGGTGGCCGGAGGCAGTTCCCCTGGCATCAACTACGGCGTCTGATGTTGCCCGGGCGTTCATCTCCTCTTGGGTGTCCCGTTTTGGTGTCCCCTTGGACGTTACCTCTGACAGGGGCCCGCAATTTACCTCCGAACTTTGGAATGAAGTAGCTGGTAGTTTGGGAGTTAAACTCCATCGGACCACAGCATACCATCCACAAGCTAACGGGCTATGCGAGCGGTTTCATTGTACTATGAAAGTGGCCCTCCGCGCTTCTTAAGTGGACAGTGGAAGGGTGGACAAGTTGCCGTGGGTTTTGTTGGGTTTGCGTTCAGCCCCCAAAGAAGACCTGCACTCCTCTTCTGCTGAGTTGTTCCTCGGCCAGACTTTGAGGGTCCCAGGGGAGTTCCTTCCTACCAGTCCGGGGTTAGGTCCCAGTGTGGTTAAGAGGCCTAATTGTCGGGAGGAAGCTAGGGTTTTTGCTCCTGTGGCTGCGCACCACTGTCTTCCTCAGTCTTACGTCCCTGACAGAACTTATGTCGGCTAAATACGTTTTTGTCCGGCACAATGCCCATCGTTCTCCCCTGCAGGCACCTTATGATGGCCCTTTTCGGGTGTTAGAAACAGGCCATAAGGATTTTTTGGTTGACTTGGGGACTTGTCAGGATTGGATTTCGGTGGATCGTTTGAAGCCCGCCCATGTCCTTTGTGATGATAAGGATGAGCTATCCCGCCCGGCTCGACGGGGGCGCCCTCCCAACCCTGTGCCTGAGGTTGTGTCTGCTCCGGTTACAGTTGCGCCCCCTAGGACTGCGCAGTGCAGTCATCGGGGCAGAGTAATTAGGTTGCCTAAGAGGTTTTCTTGAGTTATTTCCTTTTTTGAATTTTGTCAGCATGTTTATTTATGTTGTTATTTGTGTGTTCTGGGGGGGCCTGTGTGGTGACATTAGTTGTGAGTCTCACACACAAATTTGATCTTTTAATGTGAAGGCGGAGTTTTTCTGTTTTGGACGGAGAGAGAAGGAATATAAGGAGGAAGTGGAAAGATATAAATAAAGTTTTTTCAGACAGACTTACGGGTGTTCCGTCTGTTTTTCTGCAACTTCCACATTATAACCTTTTTCCAGACTGATAGATCTCACTTACTTTGTTTCTCATTTGTTTCTGAATATCTTTGGATCACAGCATGATGTCTAGCTTTTGAGGATCTTTTGGTCTACTTCACTTTGTAACGCAGGTTCTTTTTAAGTAATTTCTTTATTGCGAACAGGTGTGGCAGTAATCAGGCCTGGGTGTGGCTTGAGAAATTGAACTCAGCTTTCCAAAGATGTGATGAACCACAGTTAATTTATGTTTTAATGGGAGAGCAATCACTTTTTCACACAGGGCCATGTAGGTTTGGAATTTGTTTACCCCTTAATAATAAACACCTTTATTTAAAAACTGCATTTTGTGTTTACTTGTGTTATCTTTGTCAAATATTTAATTTTTTTTTTGATGATCTGAAACATTTATGTGTGACAAACATACAAAAAAAATGAGAAATCAGGAAGGGGGCAAACACTTTTTCACACCACTGTATATACTTATTTACACACACACACACACACACACACACACACACACACACACACACACACACACACGTGTGTGTATGTATGTATGTATACAGTATGTGGGGATGCAATGTCTCTTTTAATTTATATGTGTGTAAGAGAAGTAGGGGGTGATGTATGTGCCTGTGTGTGTGTTTGTGGGTACGTTTATGGGAGAGTTGGAAGGGGTGGGGATGTATCGTCTAAATTATGTAACCACTGTAAATGTGTCTACTGTTTTTATCTATGTAAAGCACTTTGTGCAGCATCTAATGTTTAAAACATGCCATACAAATAAAGTTTGATTGATTGATTGATATATATTGATTATGTATAATGAATATATATATATATATATATATATATATATATATATATATATATATATATATATATATATATATATATATATATACAGTATATATATATATATAAAATCAGTCACAATTACAATAATTATTTCTGTTTTCTGAAAATTTTTTATATTTGATAAACAAAGTTTACATGCACTCTTATCAGGAAGAGAACTGTGGACCTCCACAAATCTGGTTCATCCTTGGGAACAATTTCCAGATGCATGAAGATGCCACGTTCATCTGTTCAATCATATATTTATTTATTTACTTAACTCTCTTTTTTTTAAATAAGCCTTTACAGTTATTCTGATTTGTTATTTGTCCCAGTTTACAAAAGAGAAAATTAATATGGAGACAGATCTTAGTTTTATTGAACAGCTCAATAAAAGTCCTGGGGGCAGTCCCCAAGTCTGCCTGAAACAGTGATACATTAAATTGAATAACTAAGGACAACCAATGTAAAAACTGAAAGATGTGATTTCCTTTCTTTGCATATTCCATTGTTGTCAGCCTCCTCCCCCATTTTTCCTTATTTCATGCATCGTCTTTGATGGACGGCAGCTAGTACCGAAGGACTCTTTCTTCCGTTCACACACAAAGCCATCAAAGTGACAGATGATGGGAAGGAATTCTCCATGATGGATTTGGATCACGATATGTTGTGACATATTGTAAGAGGTTGCCGACACGACGATCTCATTCATCAGTACACACATATGCAACATACACATACACATGCATGGATGCACACATTGGGGTTGGCAGCATCAGCACACAATTTCATCTTCTGATTTTTTGTTTTTCTAAGCATGCATGTAAAGAAAAAAGAACGGATTGCCTCTATATGTTCTCTCGACAGCACGGGCATCAAACTCATTCCATGAAGGGCCAAGATCCTGCAGGATTTACCTCCACCCATTGTCTTCAACAGGCGATTTCACAGAATTTCTTCCCACTGATTGCTGATCATTGAAAACACCTGCTGAAGAGATTGGGTGGAAGTAAAACATGCAGAATCTTGTCCCTCCATGGAATGAGTTTGACACCCCTGCTCCACAGGTATGTGACCACTTGTAAACTTGTTTTTATTCTGTCAACGAGTGTCCTCTGTGTCCATTCCTATATACCATCAGGTTAGACCAGCATGTTCCACTTTGGGAAACCCAACTGTTAAGTTGAAAATAAGAGCCCTCCACCCCTCCACCCCTCCCCAGCCATTCATTCATGTATTTATTTATATAAAACACCATCTCTGCATGTTATATAAGGCTTTGCTGGCATTGCTTCTTTGCAGTCTCACCTGCAGGCATTTCAGAAGGAGCTTCCTCAAACAAAGAACAATGTCGACTATAGAGGAAATATCCATATCAGAAAATAAAAGAAAGCTGGGGAAAAGGGTTGTTAAAACAGCTGGAAGGTTTGCTTGATTTACCTTCCATCTACATTGGAGAGGAGTTGAAAAAGCCCAAGGGTAAACTCTGTCTCCAAGGAAATATGACTTGGGTAACCCTCCATTCATCTGTCAAAGTCAACATTTCAAGCTGAGATTTCTGCACATACTACATTTTTTTCCCCATATATATGAATGTTCTCAAAGTACAGTGGCGTGGAATCCTGATTTCTTGTTTTTTTGTATGTTTGTCAAGCTTAAATAGTTCAGATCATCAAACAAATTTAAATATTAGACAAAGATAACAAGTAAACACAAAATGCAGTTTTTAAATGAAGATGTTTATTATTAAGGGTAAAAAAAAAAATCCAAACCTAAATGGCCCTGTGTGAAAAAGTGATTGCCCCTCCTGTTAAAACATAAATTAACTGTGGTTTATCACATCTTTGGAAAGCTGAGGTCAATTTCTCTAGCCACACTCAGGCCCAATTACTGCCACACCTGTTTTCAATCAAAAAATCATTTAAATAGGTCCTGCCTGACAAAGTGAAGTAGACCAAAAGATTCTCAAAAGCTAAACATCATGCTGTGATCCAAAGAAATTCAAGAACAAATGAGAAACAAAGTAATTGAGATCTATCAGTCTGGGAAACGTTATAAACCCATTTCTAAAGCTTTGGGACACCAGCGAACCACAGTGAGAGCCATTATCCACAAATGGCGAAAACATAGAGCAGTGGTGAAAATTCCCAGGAGTGGCCGGCCAATCAAAATTACCCTGAGCGCACAGCAACGACTCATCCAAGAGGTCACAAAAGACCCCACAACAACATCCAAAGAACTGCAAGCCTCAATCCAGACTCCAGCATAAGAAAGAGACTGGGCAAAAATGGCCTGCATGGCAGAGTTCCAAGATGAAAACCACTGCTGAGCAAAAAGAACATAAAGGCTCGTCTCAGTTTTGCCATAAAACATCTTGATGATCCCCAAGACTTTTAGGGAAATACTCTGTTGACTGACGAGACAAAAGCTGAACTTTCTGGAAGGTGTGTGTCGCATTACATCTGGCGTAAAAGTAACAGCATTTCAGAAATGGAACATCATACCAAGAGTAAAATATGGTGGTTGTAGTGTGATGGTCTGGGGCTGTTTTGCCACTTCAGGACCTGGAAGACTTGCTGTGGTAAATGGAACCATGAATTCTGCTGTCTACCAAAAAATCCTGAAGGAGAATGTCCGGTCATCTGTTCGTGACCTCAAGCTGAAGCACACTTGAGTTCTGCAGCAGGACAATGATCCAAAACACACCAGCAAGTCCACCTCTGAATGGCTTAAGAAAAACAAAATGAAGACTTTGGAGTGCCCTAGTCAAAGTCCTGACCTGAATCTGATTGAGATGTTGTGGCATGACCTTAAAAAGGTGGTTCATGCTCGAAAACCCTCCAATGTGGCTAAATTACAGCAATTCTGCAAAGCTGAGTGGGCCAAAATTCCTCCAAATCAGTGTAAAAGACTCATTGCTAGTTATCACAAACACTTGATTGCAGTTGTTGCTGCTAAGGGTGGCCCAACCAGTTATTTGGTTTAGGGAGCAATCACTTTTTCACACAGGGCCATGTAGGGTTGGATTTTTTTCCCTTAATAATAAACACCTTCATTTAAAAACTGTATTTTGTGTTTACTTGTGTTATCTTTGTCTAATATTTAAATTTGTTTGATGATCTGAAACATTTAAGTGTGACAAACATACAAAAAATGAGAAATCAGGAAGGGAGCAAACCTTTTTTTCACACCACTCTATACCGTTTTGTGTAAAGTCTCTTTTTCCCTGCTGCAGCAATTGCATGAAAAGGTGTTCTCCATTCTTGTCCGTTGCTAAACAAAAACACATGGTTTGAAGACAAATCACTGGACACAGCAGAAACTCATTTTGACAAGGCAAGAATGCATTCAATGCAGGGCAAAAATCAAAATAAGCAGATTAAATGTTGGCCAGTCTCCCAGCTTCCAGCTTCTGTCTTTCCCTCACACCTTGACAGGTGCACTCGATTCCATCACTGTCATACACCTCAACGGGGGTTATATGAGTGGATTAAAGTAAATAATTGTGACTATTGTTAAATGTAAATTTAGTTTTGGTGTCCCGGCACCCAGCGTAACCTGTACGTCTGTCTTCCTGTTAGTCCACAACATCTGTATTGTGGATAGACACCCGCGGATCCGAAACTCTGCCGACTATGTCAGGTGAGCTTGATTCCTCCTCCACTGTACACCACCAGTAAAGGCTGGTTAAAAAAGGTCACCTTTGACCTCTTTTGTGGTGAAGCTGTCAGTGAAACCATGTCAGGTGCACTATTCAGATACTGTGGCATTGCTATGCAAGAGATGAGAGCCCACGGTCAAGTAGCTTCTGAGTTAGAAAAGGGACAAAGTTTCTGCCACATACATACATACACACCCACACCGCAGAATTTCTTATATATATATATATATACTATATAAACCTGCATTTTTGACAGAGTATCAGTTTTCTGTCATATCATAGTTCATATCTATCATAGTTGTTATGACACTGATATAATGCAATAGTGACTTTAGCTTACCCTCACATGGCTCACCTCTTGCTGCAAGATATTTCTGGATACATGTTACTGTACTCAATGGCAAAACACAGTCATTAGCCTAAGTGTGCATTATAAGTAGTAGTGGGATTGCTTACCTCCTGTACCTGCATGTTCTTGTATTGAAATTGTTTTGCTTGTTTCATGACTTTCCTCAGCTCTTGAGTCCATCTTAGAATGTGATTTTTGGAGTGAACTACAATCAGTCAAAGGCAAATGGAGAATTGGAGTGCTGCTAAATATTTGCTACAACAACAACCCACATGTTTTCCTTCTCTGCACAGTTGAGAGGTGTGTCTGATTCAATCTGTGTGGCATTAAATCATCTCTGTTCTCTGGTTTAATATCAGTCAGGACATACTCTGCAGTAGAGAATTACTTTGCCTTTAATGATCCTTCAGTGGAAAAGTGTGTGAGTCTCTGGGTCACTCTCAGTATGTAGGAGGGCTGCTGCCAAACTGAGGTGAACTGCGCTATCAAATTCCTGGTCTCCTTTGAATGTTATATAAACTTTAGTTTAACTTTCAGACCTACCAAGTAAGGTTCTGGCTTCCAAATAGGAGCCCTAATAATCATTGTCAAGGATAATCAAAGTACACAGAACAAGGATAGCTTCAGAATCAGGCATTATAATTATTATGAACAAATTTCACGAAAGAGAGATTACTGTCTTCACCTGTAGCACCTACTAATTTTTTCTTTCTCAGCATGTTATGCAAGCTTCTTTCAAATAAACCAAGGGCAAAAGATAAAATACCCCTAATCATATTACTGTGACAAAACTATTGGCTTCCAGAATGAAAATTATACCCATGGATCCTTCCTGTCTTGCACTGAAGTATAATGTATCTTTCAAACTTTGTGTATGTTTCTGTAAACATTTAATATAGTACACACTGACTACATGGGTGGGCCTGCATGCTTGTGGGTTTACTGAGAATTAAATTGTGTATCCTTGTGTATAGATGCCCTTGTATCTCACAAATAGCTTTTTGGCTATATGTTTACTTTGGTGTTAACAGGGAATGTGTTTGTTTTCTACCCTGGTGTGTGTGTGTGTGTGTGTGTGTGTGTGTGTGTGTGTGTGTGTGTGTGTGTGTGTGTGTGTGTGTGTGTGTGTGTGCGCGCGCGCGCGCGCGCGCATGCATGCCTTTATTGTGCACTCATATCTGTATGAGTGTGTGTATGTGTGAACAAGGTTGTAATTTAAACCAACTCCATTACTGTACAGTAGGGAGCTTTTGAGGCTGCTCATTTCTACAAAGGCACGTCTTACTGCTCCTCTTCCAATCCCTTTTAATTTGATGGATATTTTTAGGTTTTATTTTAATAATTTGCACATATTAAAACTCCCTACGCTCACAAAAGGGAAAACTAATTAAAGCTGATGCCGTTGGGTTTAATTTGTCCTAAAATCATGGCATAGTCAAATTTACATACATACCTTAGTTACTGCAAAGACTATATATATCCAACAATATAGTTGTAATGATAATAACAACATTAATAGTAATAAATAACCTTTGTGTGTAACTCAGACATGACAGTAGGTTGTCACGATGTTCCAGGTTTTAGCCCCGTAATTCAGTGTTTTTCAACTGGGGTGCCACGGGACCCTAGGGTGCCGTGAGACATTGTCCGGTTTCCCATGGGAAATTGTCTAATTTCACTTAATTGGTCAAAAAAAAAAAAAATCCAAAATAATTTGCCGTTGGTGTGCGCTGGTGCCTGTAATAGATCTTCCATGTCAGTGGGTGGCACTATGAATGGCCTGAGAGTGCATGTGCAAATGTGGAGTTTGTTTGGATCATGACGCCATATGCTGTAATAGGCTACAGTGTGTCATTTTGTAACGTTTTTGATTGAAACATCTCGCTTTAACCACCAATGTAAAAAGGGTGTTGTGGCTCAACAAAGGTTGAAAAACACTGCCTTAGTTTGCAATGGTCTTTCTGTGTGGAGTTTCCATCTTCTCCCTGGGCCTACATGGATAGACTCAAGGAGCTCCAGTTTCCTGCCATACTCCACAAAATTGCTCACTAGACTAGTTGGTGATACTAAATTGACTGTAGGTGTGGATGTGAGGGTGTTTTTCTGTTTCTCTGTGTTGGCCCTAAAATGGCCTTCTACAAAATGGTGATGACTAACCTACAATTTAGTCAGCCAAACAACCAGTCGATACATGCTGTCCACACACAGTGAAAGTTAACAACTTCACACCTTTTGATTACAAACTGAAAATCCATACTGTGTATGAGCTTCTACGTGTGTTCACTATTGCCCATGTACTCTCAGTTGGTCAGTTGAGATTTGAAAAAAAAATAGCATAATTGACTTCCTATATATGCTTAGCAGTGCTAATGCCATAGATGATGGTGGCAGAATGGCTGTGATAAATCCATAGTCTGATTTATAGCAACTAAGATTTAATGTTGGGAGTCTGACTTTTCAAGGTCACCTGAGGATACTGAAAACAGAAACAATAGAAATCTCATGTATGATTTTCCTCCTAGATGTGTTCAGTAGTTATTGTTTCAGCCCCAGCATCTATCATTGTTGAGATATGAAGCTGTTAAAGCTGCGTAAAATACAAAATAGCCACCAAGGCAGCAATCTTGACTTTTAAACGTCATTTGAGGACAGTGAAAACAGCACTAACAGAAAGCCCACATAATAACCTCCTATATGTGTTCAGTAGTTACTGCCACTACAGCACCCATCATTGCTGCGATATTAGTCTTTGAAAAATAGAAAATGGCCACAAAAAGCCATCTGGTCATGTAGGTCATCGGCCATCTGCATTTCAAGACTGTTAAATATATCAGGTAAAAAGGAAAAAAGGTTAATAGCAAATTTGGAAATGTTAGACAACATTTTGCTCTAAAATGTCACAAGCCAAAGAAAGAAGATGAAACATTTGACAATTAGTCTTTCTAATCTACATATGCTAATTTCCTGATCAGTGATCCTCCAAGAGGAGGTAAAAGTTTTGTGACTCCAAACTGTAGTTTATAATTTCAATACCTATAGTGTGGAGGACTGCTGAAAGGTGTGTCTTCAGCCCTAATAAAACAGTCAGCAATTACTGGTACTTCTTAGTGCTTTCAAAGGTTGAATAATAATGACATAGACCAGGCCTATTCAATTAATGGCCCGCGGACCACAGGTGGCCCAGAAGCAACCTCCGTGTGGCCCACGGGCCCAAGCTACACCAAGGAAATCTAAATTTAAGAAAAAAATATGAAGGAATGAGATTTAATTGGGGAATGATGGTCCGCAAGCGCACACATAAACAGCGTGCGTGACTGTCATCTGCGCGGAGCTCAGAAGCGCCCTGTCCACATGACAGTTCGAGTTAGAGGCTGACGTGGTGTTAAATCAGTCAGTAAGAGTGGAGTAGCAGGGGCATTTAAAATAGCATTTTAAAAAGTTTTTCAAGTTCATTTTAATGTATAGTTCACATACGTGTTTTGCACTCAAGTGGCAGCTAGTTTCAGCACTTGTAGTTTTTGTATCTTTTGAATGTTTTGGCATAGTTCTGGCACTTGCTGGTGTTCATGGTTGTGCCATAGACTGTATAAATGTCTACACACTACCCACCTTGGTTGGGACTACACACATAGTTCCATCTGTGAAGTCATTACCATACCTGTGTATATACCTGTGGGCTACTTTTATTTTTATTTCAGGCATGTGTTTAATCGTGGGTTCTGTAACTGTGTTTTAGCAAATCCTTCTCTCTTACTTTATTGCACGGTAGCCTGGTGGAGCACCCACAATTTCATTGTACTGTACAACTGTACAATGATAATAAAGCCTATTCTATTCTATTCGGTAGTATTAGACCATCAATTGGCAAGCTCACAAAGTTCTTTAAAGTTTAGACAGGCGTAAGACATGGCTATATGTTATCACCAATGATTTTCTTGTTAGTTGTAGACCAGCGGCAGCTGGCCCATAGAGGGCGCCAGTGTTGGCAGATGGGAAATGTTGAAGTATCATACCTGTTGTGTCCATAATTGTTGAAATAAGAAGTAGGGCAGAAGGCAGTTTACAGTGTTTATTATGTAACTCACAAACAGTACAACCGTGGACTACAGCGCTCTCGGTCCAGGCATCAATGGCGAAAGAGGACATGTCCCTTCCGGCCGTGGCCTTTATACCCTGGCTGGCGTCACCACCGGAAAGATGGGCCACCAACCCCTTCTATTCCCCGGTAATTCCCAGGCCACCGTCTTACTGCTGTTTTCCATATATAACCCCCCCCCCCCCTTTAAAAAAATGCAGGCACACAGATTGACCCACCCAAATTTATCACCCGACTCACACTCTAGAAGGGGAAAACAGTATGTACAAAACAAATAAACAACCTATCCATTCATACAACCAAAGCTGGGGGCTGGGTAGACTACCAGCACCCCCTACACGCCCAAACGGATTATACTGCTGCCTTGTCCCTAACAGTCCAAATCAAAATGTAGCCGTGTGTCTAAAAAAAAAATAATCCCAGAACCTTTTATTCAAATATATACACAGTAACACTAACAATAAATAAATCTAATGCACAGCTTCAACATTCCCTACTGGCCGCCCCCACGCCACACTTTGTACACCACAAAATTCACCGTGTTGAGAAGCACCATCAGAAATAATTTTCTTGAATATCCAAATCAAATACAATATCACAATGTCTTCCCTCTCACATTGTCTTTATATATATATATATATACGTATATATATACACTACCGTTCAAAAGTTTGGGGTCACTTAGAAATGTCCTTATTTTTGAAAGAAAAGCACTTTTTTCAATGAAGATAACTTTAAACTAATCAGAAATACACTCTATACATTGCTAATGTGGTAAATGACTATTCTAGCTGCAAATGTCTGGTTTTTGGTGCAATATCTACATAGGTGTATAGAGGCCCATTTCCAGCAACTATCATTCCAGTGTTCTAATGGTACATTGTGTTTGCTCATTGCGTCAGAAGGCTAATGGATGATTAGAAAACCCTTGTGCAATCATATTAGGTCTGCAATGCTGTAATTGCTGTAAATGGAGGATTCTTTGACGAAAGCAAAGTTTGAAGGAAAAAATTATTATTTCAAATACAAATCATTATTTCTAACCTTGTCAATGTCTTGACTATATTTTCTATTCAATTTACAACTCATGGTGGTAAATAAGTGTGACTTTTCATGGAAAACACAAAATAATTGTCTGGGTGACCCCAAACTTTTGAACGGTAGTGTATATATATATATATATATATATATATATATATATATATATATATATATATACTGTATATATATATATATATACAGTGCAATCGACTTATCAAACCAGACTCACTCAGGGTAATTATACTTAACTGTTGTCATGTTTTTCTTTTTTTTTTTTTACATGCTCAATTCAAACAATTATACCAATTTACTCTACCCAATGTACACAGCCGAGGCATAGACACAGCAGCAGAAAACCATTTACTCAATGACGTGTGGCAAGAAAACACACCAACCAAACAGTCCTCAGTCATTTTACACACCCCGTGGAAAGGCCCCTTCCCCCCAGGATTGCCGTCTCGTGGTTCCAGGCCAGAATATCTCCTTTTCCTTGTTTCTGGTGTTGTCTGTGTTGTCTCCTCTTCTCCACCACCTGACGCAGCTCATTGGGGTGCCTCCACGTCTCGTCTGACAGGCCTAGATAGCCATCACTCCGGGTCGCTTTCACTTGTAGCCGCCCCTGGTCATCATACTGCCCATG
This sequence comes from Pholidichthys leucotaenia, assembly GCA_020510985.1. Classification (NCBI taxonomy): domain Eukaryota; kingdom Metazoa; phylum Chordata; class Actinopteri; order Cichliformes; family Pholidichthyidae; genus Pholidichthys; species Pholidichthys leucotaenia. Next base: position 114,092,161 of record CM035848.1, on the reverse strand, counting down.
ACGCCTGTGGATCCCCCTCAACTGTGCTTCGACCCTAGGGCGAACCATGTAACCGACACCCAGGGGAGCTCTAATAGGTCGGACATGTTGCACCCCATAATGTTGGAACCCGTAGTAGTCACCACCACCTGGACATCCACCATGCTCCGCGACTTGTACTGTGCCATTAACTCGATGTACCCCAATACTGCAATCCTACTCCTACCATAGCCGTAAAATGGGGCTGCCATCTTCTGGATGCGGTATTGGAGAAACAGGCTCTTCACTGTCTGCAGATTCAGAATTGAAGCCACCTCTCCTGTATCCAAAAGCATCGATACCCTGACTCCATCCAGAGATACTGTGCAGTAGATACAGCCGCCGGACTCCGGTGCAACCGTATGAACAACAGTGGGAGTCTTCATGAAGGAGCTCCCTCCCTGTTCAAGTTTCCCTGGTTCAAAATTTCTACAGGACCACGCGACGTGGTGCAGCAGGCCACATTTCCCACAGCGCTTTCCTTTCACCGGACACTCTCTGGACTTATACCTATGTTTAGCGGACCCACAGCCGTAACATCTCGGCATTCCCGGGGTAGACCTTATTCTGACAACAGAGGTGTATTCTTCATCCTCAACATCGTCTTCATCCTCAGGGCCCGCTGTCAGCACCTTTAGTCGAGGCTCATTCAATTTGGGGGAGGAGGACTCTCTACCGAGGTCTCTCTCTAATACTTCAGTCACCTCAAACTGCTGAATAATCTCAATAGCGGCAGCCAGAGTCAATTCGCCCGAATAGGTCAGGAGCCGTGACCGGGCAGCAGGGCAGCAAACGTGCTCTGCCAACTGATCCCGGACCATTTCATCCTGTATAGCTCCAAATTTTCACTCCGCTGCCAGTTGGCGTAGGTCTGCCACAAACCTCTTCACTGACTCTCCCGTCTTCTGGCAGTGCTGTCGAAACTGGATGCGTTGAACGATGACGTTGTCCGGCGCGCGAAAGTATCACGCCATTAGCTCTACTACCTCCTGAAAACTCTCAGCTCCCCCCAATGTTTCAAGGATTCTTTGTCGTTCCATGCCCAAATTATAGACCAGTATTGCTCTAGCCCGCAACTTCTTCAACTCACCGGGGTTGAGGGCCACCAGGTAGTTACTAAATGCAACACCTCGGCCAAGGCATGAGAGGCTCGCCAGGGGCCTCCAGAAATGGTCGAAAACTGGTTGCAGCACGCTCCATAACCGTGTTCTCCTCGTTGCCAAATGTTGTGTCCATAATTGTTGAAATAAGAAGTAGGGCGGAAGGCAGTTTACAGTGTTTATTATGTAACTCACAAACAGTACAACAGTGGACTACAGAGCTCTCAGTCCATGCATCAACAGCGAAAGAGGACGTGGCCCTTCCAGACGTGGCCTTTATACCCTGGCTGGCTTCACCACCGGAAAGGTGGGCCACCAACCCCCTCTGTTCCCCGGTAATTCCCAGGCGGCCATCTTACCGCTGTTTTCCATATGTAACAATACCAATGGCTTAAAATTATTGTATTTTGAGGAAAATTATATTACACACCCAATTTTCAATCTGACGTGGATCAGGACCATCTGCTTCAGTAACACGTTATCACAGACTGTGCATATTACAGCCTGTAACGCTGTTTAACCTTTAAATAACAGATTGGATGGGAAAAAAAAAAACAGCACCTCTACCTGTGTGGAGTACAGGAAAAGCCCCTGGCCTGCACTGAACAGTCCAGAATACCAGTCACACTTTATTATCTTCTACATGGCGTCTGTTGAATCATCATATATCAAATGGTATTCACTTATATAGCGCTTTTATTCTCATCTCTTGATGACCAAAGTGCTTTACAGATCCTGCTATCCACCCATTCACACACACATTCACACACTGATGGCAGCATGCTACCTAACATGGCGCTTCCAGACCCACCAGGAGCAATTGGGGTGAAGTGTCTTGCCCGGGGACACAACGGCAGGATGCCCGGGGAGAGCGAGATTTGAACCGCCAACCATGTGGTTATTGGACGACCTGCTCTACTTCCTGAGCCACTGCCGCCCCCATCAAGGTGTTGCCTCATAAATATTTTGAGAAGTACTCTGTTTATACATTAGGAATAAATATCAATCAATCCATCTAAAGACTACTGATTACCAACTAACTCTGACAACTGAAGTTTAAACCTGTTTCACGGTTTTAAGAACCACAATCCAGTGACATTTTGCAGACATTTGCACATTGCAGCAGTGACAGAAAGTTTTACTACTAATGCCAACAACAGGTTTGAACTACCCAGTAAAACTGGGGCCTGTTTTCCCCCCATTTTGCTGGTGATGCTGCTTACTTGTCATGCCTGCCGTGCCTACATTAGTGCTGTAATGTACGTAAACGATTCGATCAAGTGCACTAGTTTTTATGGGTGAACGTACTGTACTGAATCACTGAAATACTAAAAAAAAAAAAAAACTGTTCGCATGATGTTTACCAAACAATCATCAAATATTACAAACTCAAACATTTTCTTAAAAAGGAGGAGCTGCATTTAGTCGAGGAATTTAAATACCTCGGCGTGATTTTAGATTCCTCATTAGCTTTTAAAAAAAACACATCAAAATATTTCAAACTTAATAAAATTCAATCTAAGAAATTTTAAACAAATTAGACCATCACTGACAGTTAATGTGGCCAAAATGTTTCTGCATGCAATGATCTTCTCACACATAAATTAGTTTTACCAAGTGGTCACTCACTGGTGTAACCATAATCAAACCGATTGAATCTTTATACAAAAAAGCAATAAAAGTCTTTGATGAGACAGATCCCACATATCATTATAGCCAAATTTACAAGAAATTTACAAGAAATTCGCTGTCCCAGCGAACGCTGGGACAGCACGTGACGTCATCCATTCAGTAACCAGCAGGCTGCAGACAGAACACCCAGATGCTCTTCTCCTCATCTCAGGCGATTTCAACCATGTTTCACTGTCTCCCATTCTACCCACGTTCACCCAGTATGTCACATGCCACACTAGAGACAATAAAACACTGGATTTATTCTACGCAAACACTAAGGAGGCGTACACCTCATCACAACTACCCCCACTCGGGAGATCGGATCACAACTTGGTTCATCTCCGGCCGGTGTACAAACCCCTAGTGCACAGACAACCTCCGGCCATGCACACTGTGGAGTTATGGTCTGAGGAGACAATGGACACCCTAAAGGGCTGTTTTGAAGCCACCGCCTGGAAGCAGCTCTGCGATCCACATGGTGAGGACATCGATGGCCTCATTCACACCTTCACGGGCTACCTCAGCTTCTGTGTGGACAAATCCGTTCCCACCAAGACCATACGGCGTCACTCAAACAACAAACCCTGGATCAACCCTGAGATAAAAACACTTCTGAGAGAGAAGAAGAGGATCTTCAGGTCAGGGAACAGGGAGATGCTGAAGTCCGTACAGAGGGAGCTGAGGAGAAAGATCAGAGAAGGCAAGGACAGCTTCAGGAAGAAGATGGAGGACAAGCTGCAACAGAGCGACATCAGCGGGGTCTGGAGAAACCTCAAAACCATCTCGGGGCTCCAGAATACCTCCCCCCAGGCCACAGGGGGCAGGGAGTGGGCGAACAACCTGAATCTGTTTTTCAATAGATTTGACCAACCGCCCTCCCCCCTGACTGCACAACAACCACTGCTGCCTCTAAAGAAATCAAGTCCTGCTGCCCACTCCCCACTCTACCAACACCCCCCCCACTCCCAACACACAGCCCCCCATCCTGACCCTGACCAGGACCCAGGTGAGGACGGAGCTGAGGAAGATCAAGGCGAGGAAGGCGCCGGGACCGGACGGCATCAGCGCAAAGCTCCTCAAGTCCTGTGCAGACCAGCTGTGTGGGATTGTGACGTATATCTTCAACATGAGCCTGAAACTGGGGAGGGTACCACAGCTGTGGAAAACATCTTGTGTGGTACCTGTACCAAAAACTTCCCACCCCAAAGACCTGAACAGCTACAGACCGGTGGCCTTGACGTCCCACTTGATGAAGACCCTGGAGAGACTGCTCCTTGCTCACCTCCGCCCCCTGGTGGAACCAGCGATGGATCCACTCCAGTTCGCCTACCAGCATGGCATTGGGGTGGAGGATGCGGTGATCTTCCTCCTTCACCGTTCTCTGTCCCACCTGGAGAAGCCCGGGAATATGGTGAGGATCATGTTCTTTGACTTCTCCAGTGCTTTCAACACCATCCAACCGATGATCCTGAAGGACAAGCTGCTGCGCGCAGGGGTGGACCAGCACCTGTCATCATGGATCCTGGACTACCTCACGAACCGGCCTCAGTTTGTGAGAACCCGGGACTGTGTGTCCGACACGATCATCAGTAGCACGGGGGCCCCCCAGGGAACGGTGCTGGCTCCCTTCCTGTTCACTCTTTATACTGCGGACTTCTCACACAACACAACACACTGCCATCTACAGAAGTTCTCTGATGACTCTGCGATCGTTGGCCTCATCTCCAATGGAGATGAAGCTGAGTACAGAGGGCTTATCCAGGACTTCGTGGACTGGTGCCATCGGAACTGCCTCCAGATCAACGCGAGGAAAACTAAGGAGCTGGTGGTGGACTGCCGCAGGCATGGGCAGCCCCTCACAGTACCAGTAAATATACAGGGAACAGACATCGAGATGGTGACATCCTACAAGTACCTGGGTATTCATCTGAACAATAAACTAGACTGGTCACACAATACTGATGCACTCTACAAGAAGGGACAGCGCAGGCTGTTCCTGCTGAGGAGACTCAGGTCTTTTGGTGTACAAGGGGCGCTGCTGAAGTCATTCTATGACACGGTGGTGGCATCAGCCATCACTTTTGGAGTGGTCTGCTGGGGCAGTGGCATTACTGCAGCCGATAGGAAGAGACTGAACAAACTGATTAAGAAAGCTAGCTCTGTCCTGGGGCAGCGCCTTGATCCGATGGAGGAGATAGGAGAGAGAAGGACGGTGGCTAAACTGTCATCTCTGCTGGAGTCCGAGTTCCACCCTATGCAGGACATACTGAATGCACTGAGGAGCTCATTTAGCAGCAGACTACATCATCCCAGGTGCACAACCGAGAGGTTTCGTAGGTCCTTCCTACCAACGGCTGTCAGACTGTACAACCTAAGCAGGGCTGCTCGCAGAGATAGCAAAAAGACGTAACAAACTAATAGTTTTTTGAATGCAAAAGATGCAATAGACTTACACAATGGTCCTCTCCGGCATACAACTAGGAACATACCGGTCGCTATGGAGGGTGAGAATATGTATGGGCACATAATCATACCATGTAGGATAACTAAGTAGACGGTTATGCTGTTTCATTCCATCTAGCAACAATGCTCTGCACTGTGTGTGTTTATATATTTGCATATTTATTCCATCTAGCTACAATGCTCCGTACTGTGGGTGTTTATATATTTATATATCTACATATTATTCCATCTAGCTACATTGCTCCGCACTGTGTGTGTTTATATACTTGCATATTTATTCCACCTAGCTGCAATGCTCCGTACTGTGGGTGTTTATATATTTACATATTTATTCCATCTAGCTACAATGCTCTGCACTGTGTGTTCATATATTCATATATTTATTCCATCCAGCTACAATGCTCTGCACTGTGTGTCTGTGTGTGTGTGTATATATATATATTTTATAGTAATACGTACATATGTTTATTAGCTGCTCTTGCTTGCTTGTTTTTTTTCTTGCCTTCTGATTGTTGCTCTGAGTGTTGCTATCCCTGTGCTGTTGCAATCCTGGAATTTCCCCGTTGTGGGACTAATAAAGGCTTATCTTATCTTATCTTATCTTAAATATAATTGCCTGTCTTTTGAAAATTATAAAACTCTCAAATATGCCTGTACAATCTATAAAATATTAAATGGCTATGCACCACCCCCCTGAGAGAATATGTTAAACTGAGGACTGTCACCGGCACAACCACCAGAGCAATCACTAGAGGAAACTGTGAGGTCCCCTTCAGATGCACCACATTTGTTCAATCTCCGCTATTAGTGAGGGGCACCAAGATCTGGAGTAATATGCCACCTGCAATCAGAGAACATACCACACTAAACACTTTTAAGACTCATTATAAAAATTGGCTTTTTGACAACCAAAACTGTATGCATAGCTAGTGGATGCTCTGCGGCATACACATACGTATTGTAGCAATATTTACTTTATAATTATGATCAGGTGTAAAGATTATTTAATTTAAACATGGAAGGGTATGCGGGAGTGGGAATTTGCCTCCCAGTTCATCCATACACACAAGAAAACAATATCTATCACTCATTGGGGCACCAGCTAAATCTCTTGTGAACAATTTATTAATTAATTCCACTTTATACCTGTTTAATCATCAATTAATTAAATCAATCAATCAGTCTCAAAATGTTAGTGAATTCGATACTGGGGCTTAGAAACCAGACACAGATAAAGAATAATCAACAAGTTCTCTCATTTTACAGATTTATTTAAATGAAGCTGATTAAATGACATCACATTCAGATAACTTGTAAACAGTGAAATGATCAACATTAACCATCACATTAAATTTGTAACTGAGGATAGAGTAACAATGTGAGCACATCTATAAAACCATGGACTTTAGCATGAATTTGGAAGAGTTGAAATGAAAATTATGTATAATATTGGATGCAGATTTATAGAGAAACTTAACTAATTATATGAAAATTCTAGACTATGCTTAAGAAAGTAAAAAAGGAATTTTAATAAGAAAACTTATATTATTTCTCTTTTAATTTTGTATCTGATCAGATGCTGAATTATTCTCAAATCTCAGACATTTTATTCAGCAGATGGATCAGAGAATACAGTTCACGTGACTCCTTGCGTTGTCCTTTGGTTGAGGCTCCTCCTGAAGCTTTATTTGCAGATGGCACCAAAACCAGAATATCTTGCAAGCAGATATTCGGACAAGGTACAGCAGCTTTCAAAGTCCACAGTCACAAGATGAGATTTTGGTCAAAACAAAGATGGCGATGGTGATTTCTTCAGTGCCATGGTAATGGCGAGATGAGGCTTCTTCTTCTCCTTCTTTGTTGGCAAGCGGCTTTCAAAGGGAATTCAAGAATAATTCAAGAATCTGATCCCAATGGCAATATTAAAAGATATTTTTCTGACTTTGTGGAGTTGAAAACAGCTTCTAGTGTGGAAATGACCAATAGGTCAGTCTCTTTAAAACACAAAACACAAAACACACAATGGATTTAAGAAAAACGTTTAACAGGATAAAAAGTTAAAAAGTAAAACAGGAATGTCTGGGAAGCATGGAGTTTCACTCCATATAACGAAGTTTGACTTCATTTAACAAGTTGAGCTCAAAGAATAAGTAATTCCCGGACGTTTAGAGAAAAACATTAAAACAGACAGACGTTTACACAGCACACAACAAATGGCAAAACTGAACTCTGTGATACTCTGAAGTGAAGGAGGGCGTCTCCCCTCTAATAACAAGACAACTTTCTCGGGCTCCTGGGGACTGACAGAAGCCCAAGCCAATAGTTTTCCTTTGTGGGTGGGTTTTATGAACTTTAGTCCAATGAACAAACAGTCATTTGTCTGTAAGGAACCAATGGAATGAAAGAACTGTAGTCCAGCATATGCTGGTTGATGATTGGCTGATACCAGCTATATGACTTAAGGAACATTTTGGCAACCTGATACACACATCTTAATACACTGAAAATTAATTAATATACTTATGTTTAAAATGTAACCTACTTCAGTGATTCATGCAATTTTATAACGAGTGCTTTTAAATTAACATGCAAGAATAATTCAACTCAATTTCAATTCAATTCAATTTCAATTCAATTCAGTCCAATTCAATTCAATTCAATTCAATTCAATTCAATTCAACTCAATTCAACTTTATTTATATAGCGCCATTTCACAACAACAGTCATCTCATAGTACTTTAAGACCCCAGCAATAAGGCGAGCCCCTGTGAGCAAGTGCTTGGCGATGGTGGAGAGGAAAAACTCCCCTTTAACAGGAAGAAACCTCCAGCAGAACCAGGCTCAGGGAGGGGCAGTCATCTGCTGCGACTGGCTGGGGGGTGAGGGGATAGAGAAGATGAAAAGAACAGACATGTACAGAGCAAACAGCACAATGGGGACTCAATCTATGGGAGAAAACAAACTGATGTTAATGACCAGCAAAAAAAAAAAAAATATATATATATATTTCATTAAGAGTGAAGAAAGGAGTGAGGCCCAGTGCATTATTGGAGGTTCCCCAGCTGACTAAACCTATTAGCAGCATAACTAAGGGAGGGTTCACAAACACATGATCCCTCCCTACTTGTAGGCTATATCAAAAAGGAAGGTTTTAACCCTATTCTTAAAAACAGAGATAGAATCTGACTCCTGAATCTAGATTGGCAGCTGGTTCCACAGTAGAGGAGCTTGATAACTGAAGGCTCTGCCTCCTGTTGTACTTTTGGAGATTCTAGGTATTACAAGTAATCCAGCATTTTGGGAGCATAGTGCTCTGTTAGGATAATACGGTAGTATCAGATATTTTAAATAAAAAGGGGCCTGTGTTATGACCCGAGCGCTAATGTTGTTTGTGCTCGGGCTATTCCTGTCAGGTCTTGACAGCGGCGTTGTTATTCAGGCTCTCCGAGCTCTTATTGTGACAGCGCTCGGGGAGGCTTCCGCTCAGCTGTCAAGACCTGAACAGCTGTTCTGCATTTGCGATCGTTAGCGGCCGGCTTCTTAAACCGACGCTAGTGGCTGCATCCTTGCAGCAGTGTCTGTCGCTGATCGTCGGAGCGATCATATGCTATGGATTAATACTACATTGCCTGTCTGTAGTGTGACCGTCTCATCCTGTGGACCCGTGAGTGAGCTTATTAGCCTTACGCCTTCCTCTGTGTTGACTTGTTAGTGTCATAGCCTCAGCGGCCTGTATTATTGTGATTTTCACCATAATAAAGACTTTGACACAACTCTCTGGTGGCGGTGTGGCGTCTTATGGTGGCTCGCGAGGGCCACCGCATGACAGTACACTGCTGCCACAAAACGGCGTTTACGGTGACGCCAACCCGAGACGCCTTTCACCAGTGAGTTAGTGTCATTAGGACATCGCATTTTCCTGTCTGGGTACGGTGTGCTGGAGGAATGCCGTCGCGGAGGGGCCGCGCTCGGAGTTCGAGCCACGAGCTGGCGGACGTCCTGGAATACGTGGATGAGACGCTCATCTCTGCTTCCCTCCTGGACTACAACCATGACATACACTGGTACCTGGACTGCGCTGAGGATGTACTCAATCATCTTTCTCCCCGCTACGCCGACCACCCAGAAGTCGACGCGACGAGGGCTGATATCGCCGCGCAACATGAGATACTCCGTATGGTGGAGGAGGACTACGGCAAGAAGCAGAGGAGGCGGCGTTCCCGCTCCTCGCCTTCAGATCCCGTTCCTGTCCTCGATCCACTCCAGGAGTTCGCACCATCTGGGGGCCATCGCAGACATCGGTGCCGCGGCCAAGGGCATCCCCAGCAAGCTCCCGTTCCGGATCCAGTTCCGGGCCGCAGGAATGACCCAGTCAGCTGTCTCTTCGGCGTCATGTCAGGAGGGAATTCTTGCAGCCTCTCTTCCCGGGCCATCTTCCCCTGCTGTCCGGTCAGCATGTTGTGCCCGGCCCGCTTCGTTTATCGCTCCCTCGTCCTTGACACCTTCTCCAGCTGCTGTGTGTGACAAGAGCCCTGCTTCGGCGAGCCCCGCCCATGGGTCCTCTCTTACCATCCAGCGAGCAAAGGAAGGAGCAATGCCCCCTACAGCTGGCACCACCCTCCCTCTGGGAGACAGGAAGTTCATGTTCACTCCCCTACTTATAATAGTGATCTGTCTTGTCTGACTCCTGGGGGTGGAGTTTGGGGTTTGCAGCCCCCCGAGCTCCCACCACCAGCTGTAGTCATCTGTTCTGAACCTGCTGCCTCTGTGTTTTCCTCCGCTGAGCGGTCCTCGACATTAGGTCTACGTCGTTGAGCGAGGAGGAGGCCTGGGGCTCTGGGAATAATCCCGGCCCCGCAGCCACGTTTTGGACAGAGGAGAAGAGCGGACTGCGGTGTGGAGCCTGAGCCGACGAGGAAGTGTCCCCGGATCTCCACGGAGGAGCAGCCCGAGCCAGCGGGTCAAGGGTCCCTTGCTGCCACGCCGTGCGGGTTATTGGTGTGGACATCAGCGCGAGAGGATCCAGCTGCAGAGACCATCATGCCGGCTGCGGAGCCCAACGCAGCTGAGTGGGAGCCCAACAACGAGCTTCTACCCGAACCTGGATCGACGGAGTCCTGGATGGCTCCAGAGCCCGAGTACAGGCAAGTGCTCTTCTTTGTTTTCCTTTGTGGTGTGTTAGAGCATTTTTGCCTGCCTCGTGGGGAGACTAGTGAGGGGCAGCCGTCTGCTGCGCCCGAACTCGTCTCGCTGGGCTCTGGCGCTGCCGGAGATACTGATCCCGGTCCTCTCTGTTCCTCTGAGCCTCTTCACAGTGTCGCCGGTTTGGAATCTGTCGAGGTCACGGTGCAGGAGGTCCCAAGTTCGGGGGTGGAGGTCGTCGCCGATGCGGTGCTGACCCAGTCGGGGTCCGATGAGGCCCAGTGGGGGTCCGGCGCGGGGGCAGCTGTGACCCAGCGGGGGTCCGATGCAGGTGCAGCGGTGACCCGGTCAGGGTCCCATTCGGGTGCAGCGGTGACCCAATCGGGGTTCAACGCAGGCGGAGCTACAACGGCCGCATCGGTGTGGGTCAAGGTCGGTGGAGGAGCTGCAGACCCTTCGCCGCCTGATGTGATGTGGGCTTGTCATCACGATTATTCCTCTCTCAGGAGCCACCAGCTGGGGTCATCAGCGCTGGGGGCCGTTGGAGGTTTTCTTCTTGCAGGCTGGCGTTCCCATGTAATTTCGCTGTCAGGGAGGTCGTCGCACGCTATTCCTCCACAGTTCTGGTGGCTGAGGGATGCGGGTTGGTACTGGGTGGCCTGGTTCGGCTGCCGGAGGATTTGACTCTCGGGGCCTGGGACTGACGTAGGCCGCCCGACCATGTACTGTTCCCCGTGACTACCCATGGGCCATCGGATGCAGGGAGGCCGCTGGAACTATGCCTGGGGCGTTTGGTCTCCGCCTGTCATCCTCTGTTTGGACCATACAGTGTAAGGTCATCCGGAATGATTAAATTGCCTCATGTATGTTTGATGTAGCATGTTTTTTTGTTTTTTTCCCGCTCTCTTACCTGAGGGGTTATAGCATGTATTTTGTGGTGTTTTATAGGCACTCTGGTGTTCGAGGATGATGTTTTGTTGTTTTTTTTGTTGGGTTAACAGTACTTTTGTGTAGAATGTGGCAGAGTTTTCATGCACTTGGGTAACTTGTAAGCATACACTGACCCGTTATAGCATTTTGAAGTTTGTGTAAACTGCGTGGAAGGACTTTTGTTCAGATGAGTTCCTTATGACCTCATGAAGTCATGTACTCTGGAGTTAAACAGTTTGTATGTGGTCACTGTGGGAAAACCTTCTGTCGGGTAAATTATGCTATGTATGGTTTGTGCCCCATGTATTGTAACTCTTGCCTTATTTGTTTCATTGTTTCTGTGGGTATCTAATGGGTATGTTGGGGGATGTGTTTTTTTTTGGGGGGGGCCTTGTTGGTATTTGTTTCGCTCCCTCCTTGCCTGTTCCTCCATTCACTCGCCCTGTGGGTGGGGGTGGGGGGTGGGGGCTAGGTGTTACAGGGCGTTCGGAGCCCGCCTTTGAGGGAGGGGGACTGTTATGACCCGAGCGCTAATGTTATTTGTGCTCGGGCTATTCCTGTCAGGTCTTGACAGCGGCATTGTTATTCAGGCTCTCCGAGCTCTTATTGTGACAGCGCTCGGGGAGGCTTCCGCTCAGCTGTCAAGACCTGAACAGCTCTTTTGCATTTGCGGTCGTTAGCGGCCGGCTTCTTAAACCGACGCTAGTGGCTGCATCCTTGCAGCAGTGTCCGTCACTGATCGTCGGAGCGATCGTATGCTATGGATTAATACTACATTGCCTGTCTGTGGTGTGACCGTCTCATCCTGTGGACCTGTGAGTGAGCTTATTAGCCTTACGCCTCCCTGTGTGTTGACTTGTTGGTGTCATAGCCTCAGCTGCCTGTATTATTATGATTTTCACCGTAATAAAGACTTTGACACAACTCTCTGGTGGCGGTGTGGCGTCTTATGGTGGCTCGCGAGGGCCACCGCATGACAGCCTGATTGTTTTGAGCTTTGTAAGTAAGAAGAAGGATTTTAAACTTAATTCTAAACTCTATGGGAAGCCAATGAAGGGAGGCCAGAACCGGAGAGATATGATCTCTCTTTCTAGTACATGTTAAAACTCTTGCTGCAGCATTTTGGATCAACTGAAGACTTTTAAAGATGTTTTAGGACAACCTGATAATAATGAATTACAATAATCTAATCTAGAGCTAACAAAAGCGTGGATCAGTTTCTCAGCATCACACTGAGACAAGATGCTCCTAATCTTGGCAATATTATGCAAATGATAGAAGGCAGTCTTAGAAACAAATTTAATATGTGAATTGAAAGACAGATCTCAATCAAAAATAATTCCAAGGTTCCTCACAGAGCTATTAACCTGTTGCACTTCGGTGTACCATGGGCGGACACGTCTCTGCATCCTAGGGTGCACGAGGGCATCCTAGGACGCGTCCTAGGAGTCACTGAAAAAAAAAGCTGCATTTCCGTTCTTCGACTACAGACACAGCCGCGAACAGAAAGCCAAAGGAGTACTTTGATTGGTTTAGATGTGATTGACCTCTCATTCGACTAATAAGAGCCTTGAATTGGGTTTCCGAAACCTTGAAGAACCAATGATTGAAAACCTAGCAAGAAGGACCCGCCTACCAACGGCTGCGAATACAGCCAGCCAATTGAAGCACAGTAGTTCGAAAGCATGCCTCCCTTGCAAAATCTGTTTTGTTTTTAGCCGCTGGGTGACACACACACGTTCGCCAGTCTTTTTTTCTTACTACTGTTCTTATTTGTTTTGAAAAATTGTTCACCAAAACCGCAATCATGGAAGCGAAAAACCGCAATAATGGAATTATGGTTTGACCGGGTCACGTGACCAGAACCACCAGTCCGTAACAAGTGGACCAGCGTCATGTTCGTCTGACAATGAGGAAGAGAAGATCGCCAGCGACACTGCTGTTGTGGACAGGTAAGTGTTATAAGCTAAATTATTCTTTATCCCTGAAAATTGTAATAAAAAATGACTTTTGACCGATCGGTAAATTATAATTGTGCATAGTAGACCGCGGCGCACGAACCGGACTCCGTGCTCCGTGTCCGGACCGTGAACGCGCCCCCCCCCCCCCGCTACTCTTCTGTAGCGGATTGCAGATATTATTATAGATATTTTAGTACAACTGTGCGTAGTAGACCGCGGCGCACCGTGACCATGACCGCGGCACACCGTGACCACGGCGCACCGGGCGATGTCCGTCCTCTGTAGCGGGGGGGGGGGGAGTTGTTTATCTTCTACATTACAGATGTTCTAGTATAATTTTTAGTGCACTGTAGGTTATTTTTTCTTGTAAAAAAAAAGCCACACATTTTTTATGTGACATGCTTCTTTGTGTGTGGGGGCTTGTTTGTTCATTCATTCATTCATGAATGAATAAACACCCCCCCCCCCCACACACACACACACACACACAGCCCTGAGTGTCACCTTTCATTAGAGCCCAACATCAAGCTTCTATATTGAATCATTCAAAAGTTACAGACGTTTTTTTCCAAAATTTTTTTCCATTTGGCACAATTTGGCACAGTTCAAAAACGCCTGGGAACAACCTGAGAAAAAAGTTGTGTAATATATTCAGTTTTTGTGGTATTGTTACAAAATTTTGACCTCAGCTGGATAACACTTGGTTCTACATTTCTGTTGCATCTTCCAGCCCGTATCTGACAGCTGTGTGTTATTTGCAAGCATTTGTATCCAAAAAAACACCCAGGCGAAATTTATTTTCTTCAAGTTCAGTATGTTTAGATGACTGTTACTCAGTTGCCGGAGCACTTAGAGAGATTACGACTGTTTTGCCAAAAAATTCAAAGTGTTTTCTTTTAAATGAGACCAACCCCATGAAGATGCTGCAAATGGCTGAAGAACAGTTTTTGATTTACTTTGGGTATGTTATTTTTTGGCGTTTTTAGGGAAATTGACCAGAGTGCAAGGGGTTAAGAGAAAGAGTAACCGCATCCAAACTGAAAGTTTGATTTGGAAAGGTATTTCTAAGGTTTTTTGAACCAACTAGAATGACTTCAGTCTTATCTGAATTTAATAGCAGGAAATTACAAGTCATCCAAGCTTTGATTTCCTGAAGACAGGCTTCCAACTTGGCTAATTGATTACTATCATCTGGCTTCATTGACAGGTATAATTGTGTGTCATCTGCATAACAATGAAAATGTATACAGTGCTTTCTAATAATGTTGCCTAACGGAAGCATATATAAACTAAAAAGAGTAAGGCCTAGCACAGATCCCTGTGGAACTCCATGACTGAGCTTTGAGTTGAAAGAAAACTCATTACTGACATGAACAAACTGGAACCTATCAGATAAATAAGATCTAAACCACTGCAACAAAGTTCCATTAAGTCCAACATAGTGTTCTAATCTATCAAGTAGAATATTATGATCAATAGTATCAAAAGCTGCACTAAGGTCTAAAAGGACAAGTACAAAAACCAGTCCATTATCAGATGCGATGAGGAGGTCGTTAGTGACCTTTGCTAAGGCTGTTTCAGTACTATGAAGGATTCTAAACCCAGATTGAAACTCTTCAAGTAAACCATTTCCCTGCAGGTGGTCAAATAATTGTGTAGCAACAACTCTAAGATTTTTGAAATTAAAGGGAGATTAGAGATTGGTCTATAGTTAGCTAAAGCTCCTGAATCCAGCGTTGGCTTTTTGAGTAAGGGTTTAATTACAGCCATTTAAAAGCCTGCGGTACATGGCCTAAAGTTAATGAAGAATTGATTATATGAAGAATAAAGCTACCAATAAGTGGGAAGACTTCTTTAAATAACCTGGTAGGAATAGGATTTAAAAGACAAGTTGAAGGCTTGGATGAGGAAACTATTTTGTCTAATGCTAAAAGGTCAACTGGAGTAAACTCATCAAGACAGATATCAGTTGAAGGAGTTGTAGTAGTTACTGTATTTAAGTTAACGGTGGGAAGAATCTGATTGATTTTATCTCTGATGGATGAAATTTTATTATTGAAAAAGTTCATAAAGTCCTGACTAGTAAGCTCTAAGGGAATGCTAGGAATGACAGAGTCCTGACTCTTTGTCAACCTGGCTACAGTACTGAAAAGAAACCTGGGATTATTCTTGTTCTGTTCTATTAATGCAGAATAATAACTCATTCTAGCATTTCTAAGAGATTTTTTTTTATAAATTAAAAGATGATTTCTCCAAGTTAAATAGATTTCATCTAAATTAATGGAGTGCCATTTTCTTTCTAATTGACGAGTCTTGTGTTTTAAGCTACGAGTTTCTGTGTTGAACCAAGGAGTTAGAAATCTCTGATTAGATTTTTTCTTTTTTAAGGGGGCCACCAAGTCTAGAGTCTGATGCAGAGAAGCTGTAACACTATCTACCATGCTATCAATTACAGAAGGAGCAAGCTCTCCATAGCTTATTTTCGTTGTGTTGACACATGGCATAGAGGAAACAATCTGCATAAATTTGGTAACAACATCATCTGAGAGGCATCTACTGTAGTAATATTTTTCTTTAGGAACCAAATAGTCAGAAACAGTAAAATCAAAGGTTAACAGACAATGGTCTGACAGTACAGGGTTATGAGGAGACACTACCAGATTTTCTATTTCTATGCCATGTTTTTTTGATTTTGTATACTTTATTGATCCCCAGATGGGAAATTGAGGGCATCCACCTGGATGGATGAAGCAGCCATGGTACGGCGCTATCCCTTAACCATTCACACACATTCACACCTAGGGCCACTTTAGAGTTTCCAATTAAGCTAACCTGCATGTTTTTGGCCTGTAAGAGGAAACAGGAGAAATCCCGGAGTAAACCCATGCAGATACGGGGAGAACATGCAAACTCCACACAGATCACTGTTGGTCAGGGGCTGGGATCGAACCAGGGATCCCATGGCCAAGGGTGAGTTGCTGTGCTGGTGCAGTGCTAACCACTGCTCCACCACACCACCCATGTCAGAACAAGGTCCAACGTATGGTGGAGATAATGAGTAGAATTTCCTACTTTCTGAGAAAACCCCATCAAGTCTAATGTTGAATTAAATGCCACATTAAGGCAGTCACTATTTACATCTACATGTATCTTAAAGTCCCCTATTATAATTATTCTATCTGATTTCAGCACTAAATCAGCTAAGAATTCAGCAAATTCGGATAAAAAGTCTGAGTAGGTTGATGGAGGACAATAAACTACGGCAAATAAAATTGGGTTTAGCCTAAAATTGCTAAAGTGCCCAATACTGAGGACCAGGCCCTCAAAGGAATTATAACGTGTTTTTTGCTTTACATTAACTGGTAATTTGGAATGGTAAATTGTTGCTACTCCTCCTCCACGACCAGAACTTCTGGGATTTTGACAGTTTAAATAACCAGAGGGAGTTGATTCATTCAAACCAACATAATCCTCTGGCCCTAACCAAGTCTTTGTAAGGGATATTAAATCAATCTGATGATCAATTAACAGATCATGGACTAACAGAGACTTGGAAGTTAGAGACCTAATATTTAATAAACCACATTTAATTTTTAAATTATGAGGAGGAAGAGAGGCCAAATCATTCAATTTAGAGGCTTCAAGTTTAATTTGACTTTTACCAACTTTTTGTTTAATCGCTTTGTGATGCTTATACGTTATATTTTTATTTGCTTTGGAGGGAGCAGACAATGATTCTCTGATGGGGAAGACAGGAGCTAAGTTGAGGGGTGGTGGATGAAGAGGAGCTGCAGAGAGGTGTGTAAGACTGCAACTCTGCTTCCTGGTCCCAACTCTGAGTTGTCAAGGTTTTGGAAATTTGGATAAAAAAGATGCCAGATTGTTAGATAAATGAGACACACCATCCAAAGTGGGATGGACGGTGTCTTGTCTCATAAGACCAGGTTTTCCCCAAAATGAGCTCCAATTGTCAATGTAGCCCATGTTGTTTGCAGGACACAACACAGACAGCCAGCGGTTGAAGGATGACAAGCGGCTAAACATGTCATCTCTGGTCAGATTGGGGAGGGGCCCAGAGAATACTACAGAGGCAGACACTGTTTTGGCAAAGTCACACACCAATTCTACATTAAGTTTCGTGACTTCCAACTGCCAGAGACGGATGTCATTAATGCCAGCGTGAATAACAATTGTGGAGTATTTACAGTTACTTTTAGCCAGCATTTTCAAATTTGACTCGATGTCGCCTGCTCTGGCCCCAGGAATGCATTTGACTATGGCCGCTGGAGTCTCTAGGTTCACGTTTCTGGCTACAGAGTCGCCAATGATCAGAGTTTTTTCCTCAGTGGGTGTGTCGCTGAGCCAGGAAAAACGATTAGAAATGTGAACAGGTTGGTGGTTAACCGGGGCTTTGCGGCTAGGCTTCCTTCTCACGGTCACCCACCCAGTCTCCTCGCTGCTGAGGAGGACCGGAGGACCACTAACAGGGCCTATGCTAGGGAGCGCCGCTGCAGCTAGGGGACGTCTGTCAAGATTAACTGGCGCAGATGGTGTTTCAATGCAGTGGAGCCGGGATTCCAAATCAGACAACCTCGCCTCGAGCGCCTCAAAAAGACAACATTTATTACATTTACCGTTATCACTAAAAGAGGCAGAGGTGTAGCTAAACATCTGACAGAGAGAGCACACCAGAGGAGGAGAGGAAGGAGAGCTAGTAGCCATAGCTAGTGGCTAACCCGAAGCTCACAAAAACTCCGATGGAAGGTGAACAGAAGGCTGAAGATGGTGATTAGGTGACACTGAGTGCGCACACAGGTGCAAGAGGCTTGATAAACAGAAATGAGAACTAACGGTAGATGGAAAAAAAGTGGTTAAAATACAATTAAAAGCAAAATCCTCAGGACAATGAGGAGAGCAAACCACATGGACAGACAGCAATACAGGAAGTGACGATACGTTACCACAAGTGACATGTCCTCTCAGGATAAGCATAATTCATTTAAATAAGCATTCATTTAAACATTTTAACATGCACATATTTAAAATCAAGAATTAATAAGCATTTCAAACCCATATGATTGTCCACACCAAACATCAGAGTCCATTTGCTTTTCCATGGTGTCCTGGAAATTGTTCTGAGAAATGAACTTGGAAAGAGTTTAATGTTCAGTCAAAACTCGGTTCAGCATGTAAAGTCAACAGTGAATATCTATCCCAGAGATGTCCAAAGGGGTAGTGTTGAGTGGTGGATATTTCTAGTGCCATGAACCTGGGTTTGGTGGTTCCAAACCCAGTTCTGACCCATGGCTGGTTTTGCCCTATTTTCCATCAGGCGCTTCACGGAGCTATTTGAGTCCTTTGCTCCCTGACAGCTCGGGCACGCCTCCTCCGCCTGTCAGTGCCATCAGCTGTGTCATATTATTGGGTGTTTCACACACGTACACACACGCACCTCATTCACTCCCATTTATATGCTCAAACACTCACACATACACACATGGTGTTAATTATTGTTCATCCCACGCATTCTCACACTGGCGGTCTCTTCCCTTATTAGTATCATTAGTACTTTAATGCTGGGGTAATAGGAAGAGACCGTCGGAGCATTCAGCTTCATACATGGCAGTGTATTCCTCCGTGTATGTTTGTTTCTACTTCCTATGTTTACATTCAGCCTAATGTCACCGTCTTCTCTAGCATTTCAAGATTGTGCATTTCCTTCATGATAGCGGCTGACCCTGCCTCACCCCCCATTCTCCAGACAGCACGGACCTCCCTGGATCGCCGCAGCCCGTAAGTTATGTCTACCTTTCTCTCTGTGCCGACAGATATGCCGTGCTATTAGGCATTCCCTCTCCTTGGGCTGCTGTGCATCCGGACAGCGTCCCTGTTTGTCTGGTGGCCTGTATTACATCATTTCAACTCTCAGTTTGTGATTGTGACTGTAAGCTGGACTGGTTATTTTGGGATTTTATCAATAAAGTGCACGTTCTACTCCTGCAATTGGGTCTTACATTTGATTGCACGGGGAGTCATAACACCTAGGGCCTTAGGAAATGCATTTAAAGTTTACGGGATGCCTGGTAAATGTCAGATAACTGACAACCAATAAACCTGTTTTAGTTGGGGAAGTTTCCAGTTTATTTATGATGTAAGTTAATCCGTTCCTTGCACGAGATGGAATCCTTATCTCTCGTACCTCTTTACAAAGGAATGTGTTCTCCACAGTGGTCCTGAGATGAAAAAACAATTCTTGACTGGCCTTTTCCTGGGTGAAACAATGTCTTTAAGAAGCAAAGTCTATTTTATTGATGAGCCAAAACAAGATGATGCTACAGTATATATGTGCTCATGCATCACACACATATGTGCCGCCTTGTTTGTTGCTGTTTTGAGTTGCTGGGTGCATATGTGTATATATACAATCACAGCACTTCACTTGTGTGACATTTAAATGTTTTGTCTTGTAGCACCTTAACTCTTGCTCTTTTGCATATCCACTTTGTACAGTTTTATTGCGGATGTTCTTCTCATGTATGACTGTTTGCTTCTGTGCTTTTGGGATCTGCCAGGGGACTACAGTTGCAAATAAGCATTATTGCTATATCTGGCATACTTACATTTTTATTAATGTTCATTAGTAGGTAATGTCCCTTTCAAATAAACATTACACTAAACTAAACTCACCTGATCTGTACTGGAAACCAGGGATCACTAGCTGAATCACCTGCCTGAGCAGCAAACGAGCCCCGCCCACTTGGTCCAGCCAACTCTCAGTTCAGTGAGTGGTAGACAGTTGGAGCTCGAGTACAGCATTGAGTGATTTGGTGTACCACTAGTTCTAATGGATCTTTTAAGCTTGACTCAGTACATTTCAGTGAACTGTGAATCACTAGTTTCTATTTGAGGCCACCTCTCTGCTCCCTCAACGAGAGTCTTCCATTCTTCTTTTCCTTGCAGCCTGCACACGTGAGATGACGTTCGGAATGTGAACATGACCTTCAGCGTTCATCGTCTTCTCTCACTCTTTGGGTAATAGTTCTATCACACTTGCAGTGCACCAGCCTAGCCAATCATGTAAGACAATGGGGAAATGATTGGCATTTCACCAGTCAGCACGATCAAATGGTGTGTTCGGGCTGTGAAAATATTGCCCCAAACAGTTACTATAGCAACCAGCTGCCATAAAATCAGCGATGGTGAGCAGAGATATAGGCAGATGCAGTAGTGGGCTCAGCTAACTGGCTGTAGCTTTGCTTAATGATGCCTTTTGATGCCTGATGTTTAAAACAGCAGCATGTGATTTTTGGTGGACTGTAACAGGAGTGAGAGACCTGAAGGAATTATACTAAAGAATAAAAACATGAACTTCAAGGATAAACGTGGACAACTTTCTAAAGCTAGCAGTGTTAGGAAGAGTTAGCATAGCTACACAGTTGATTACATACAGGATTGCTGTGTAAAGACACGTGGAACCAGCTAAGAAGACAAGCATGAGCTCTGTCTACATTAGCAGACTCCTTCAGAGTTTCATGAACGGCATACAAGGTATCGGATAGTTTATGTGATTTTCATACTGGATAATAAAATGCTTATACAGATTAAACAATGAAACAAATGTACTAGTGGGTCTAAAAATATGATTAAGTATTTTAATTTAAAAAATATTTTTTTAAAATAACCTTTTTTACCATATTTAATTTTTTTGAGATGTACTGATTGATGACTGAACATGATAACCCATAATGGATAACCCACTTATTCATCTGCCATTTTGACACCATTTCAAAATAATGAATCTAGTTGTCATGATCTAATAAAACTTGCTTACACAGTGACAGTACACATTACTGAACTAATAATGTTAAATGTTTGCTTCTGACACAGTAGTTTCAGAGTAGATAGTGACTCTTGTAACTTCTGTTTTGGATGAGGGACTCATTCCTTATCTGATTGAGGATGAAGATTACAGTGGACCTACTATACTGCAGCCACCCACAAAGAAACAGGGCATTAGGAGAAGAGCAGCAGCAGATGGATAGAGAGGTAAGGCAAGGTAAGATGAAACAGAACTTGACTGAAAGGCTCAACCATGTACAGTGTGTGGGATGCCTTAAGTTTTCACTATAAATGATAATGAATTTAATCTTATTATGAACCACCAAGCTAAAAACCAGTACATTTGCCTTGTTTTCAGTTCCTAGATAATAAGAATTAACCTACACATTATGTTCTACTTTGTTCTACTCATCACATATATAATAAAGAATGCATATATATTTTTGAAGTTTGTTTTTTTTTCACATTTATGATATTCATTTCCACACTTTGTGATAACAAGAAGTAGTCACCAGAAAACCTGCATATTAAAGTACTATCTTTAAAAAGTTAAATAGTTTTTTTCTTATAAATTTGTCATTCTTCTCATAGATTTGCATTTTCTTCTGGCCCATCTGTGATATTTTTCCCCAAATGGCAAATCTCATATCTTGTTATTTTGACATTTCATCTTTAAATTCCCAACTACTTTGTGATAAATTTGTGATTTTTTTTTTTGAGTAAGCTTGCTGTTTTACTTAAATATTTTCAGTATTTACCACAGATTTTCAACTTTTTACATGTAATTTTTTTTCTTACAATTTACTTTCTTTGGGATCTTTTCCTCCTAAGTGTATTTAGTCAATTTTGATTTTAATGAAATGGTAAATTTTTCAAAATGACTGGAGATGCAATAATTTCTGATAAACTATAAACAAGTTTTAATCAACATGATTCATACAGTTTTGTAATTTAACAACAGTTCATTTCAGCTAATTTTAGAAGATGATTTTAATTCTACCCAATTGTAGCTTAAGGGTTCTGGAGTGGCTGAGGGGGCCCCCATGCATCTGCATGGTCCACCTATAGGAACAAATGGCTCTGCTAATTATGAAGAGTTAGCTGTCATTGTTTATCACACACGGACAACTTGTAATAAGATGCTGAAGATATTGTTTGAACTGAGATATGAAAAATTCAACTGTTTATTATACACTACCATTCAAAAGTTTGGGGTCACTTAGAAATTTCCTTATTTTTGAAAGAAAAGCACTTTTTTTCAATGAAGATAACTTTAAACAAATCAGAAATACACTCTATACATTGCTAATGTGGTAAATGACTATTCTAGCTGCAAATGTCTGGTTTTTGGTGCAATATCTATATAGGTGTACAGAGGCCCATATCCAGCAACTATCACTCCAGTGTTCTACTGGTACAATGTGTTTGCTCATTGCGTCAGAAGGCTAATGGATGATTAGAAAACCCTTGTGCAATCATGTTAGGTCTGCAATGGTGTAATTGCTGCAAATGGAGGATTCTTTGACGAAAGCAAAGTTTGAAGGAAAAAATTATTATTTCAAATACAAATCATTATTTCTAACCTTGTCAATGTCTTGACTATATTTTCTATTCATTTTACAACTCATGGTGGTAAATAAAAGTGTGACTTTTCATGGAAAACACAAAATTGTCTGAGGTGACCCCAAACTTTTGAACGGTATTTTAGGATTCTCCTGTTATACTTTATCTTTTGTGCTGCTTACGAGCAGAAGCATCTCTTAAAGCTCAGGTTCAGGGCTCCACCGTCATGATTCACTGTTCATTCCTTTGACAAATAAATATGGGTGTATGTTCTGACCTTTTTTGGATACAGTATGTGAAACCATTTAGAGCCATGCAAGGGAGAGACTTTCCTTCACCAAACAACACCTCATCAGTGGCACTCTGTTGCAAGGAGATTGTTCCCACAACACAGCAGAACGTTTCCTAATTCAGCACTGGAAACTATTGTGGATGCCTACTATACTCTGGAAAAGGCCAAACTTAAAACAGAACTGTTCTTGGTCTATAGAAATGAGGAATTTAGGGGTTGCAGTGGTGCAACCCTCTAAACCTAACCCTCCAACCCTCTAAAATGGTTCAGATTTTAAAGAACAGATACATATCTTTATGACACATTCACAGAGATAGTAAATCTCCTCAAAGAGGATAAAAACATTCCTTAGGAACATCATGGCACAAGATCACTTTAATGCTACAGCTATGCTCACCATAAAGATAGCTATGCTGATGATACACAGCTGTACATTGCCTCATCTCCTGAAGACACAAAACCAACTAATGCCCTTTTGAACTGTAATTTATATTTAAAGTCATGGATGGCAGAGAACTTCCTACAGCTCAACCAGGACAAAACAGAAGTTTTAATCATTGGTCCTGAAGACAAGAGAGAGAAACTTTCACCCAAAATGCTCAGTCTAAAACCTACACATTGTGTCAAGAACCTAGGCATTCTTCTAGACTCTGACTTTAATTTTATTTCCCACATTAAAAACATGCAAGTTAGGTTAATTGGCATTAAAAACTGGGGATTCTAAATTGTCCTCAGGTATGACTGTGAGAGTGAATGGTTGTCTGTCTCTCTGTGTTGGCCTTGCGATGGACTGGCGATCTGTCCAGGGTGTACCCTGCCTCTCACCCTAAGATGCTGGGATAGGCTCCAGCCCCCCCGGGACCCGAAAAGGATTAAGCGGAAGAAGATGAATGAATGAATGAACATTAAAAACATAACAAAAATTGGATTTTACCATCTTAGGAAAATAGCCAGAGTCCGCCCAATTAGTCGAAAAACTTAAGTACCTCGGTGTGATTTTAGATTCTTCATTAACCTTTAAAAAAACATAAAAAAAAATCTCAAACATAATCAATTTCAATCTGAGAAATTTTAAACAAATTAGACCATTGCTGACAGTTAGTGCAGCCAAACTGTTTCTGCATGCAATGATCTTCTCACACATCGATTACTGTTTTACCAACTGGTCTCACACTGGTGTATCAATAATCAAACCCACTGACCATACAAAAAAGCTATAAAAATCTTTGATAAGAAAGATCCCCCGTCATTTTGTCACATCTACAAGAAATACAATTTTCTGTCTTTTGAAAATGATAAAACTCTCAAATTTGCCTGTTCAATTTATAAAATATTAAATTGCTATGCATCACCACCCCCACCCCCCACCCCCGCTTCCCCAGGAGAATATATTAAACTGAGGACTGTCACTGGTACAACCACCAGAGCAATCACTAGAGGAGACTGTGAGGTCATTTGGTCAATCTGTGCTATCAGTGAAGGGCACGAAGATCTGAAATAATATACCACCTGCAATCAGAGAAAGTACAACACTAAACACTTTTAAGACTCATTATAAAAATTGGCTTTTAGACAACCAAAACTGTACGCATAACTAGTGATTGCTCTGTGACATGTGCATATACAGTATATGTGCCTGTGCACCAACACATACAGCTGGGAAAATACGTATCAAACACGTCAACATTTTTCTTATTAAACGTATTTGTGATGGAACCACTGACCTGAGATTTTCACCAGATATCAGTCACAACTCAAGTAATCCATACATACAAAGAAATCAAGGCAACTGTATTCACAAAACAAGTTATATTTAATAAAGTGGAATGGCACAGGGAAAAAGTATTGAACATGCTTGATGAAATTCATTTAATATTTAGTAGAAAAGCCTTTGTTGGTAATAACAGCTTCCAGATGCCTCCTGTATGGAGAAACTAGGCACAGGCATTGCTCAGGAGTGATTTTAGCCCATTCTTCCACACAAACTGTCTTCAAATCTTGAAGGTTCTGTGGGTGTCTTCTATGAACTTTAATCTTCAGTTCATTCCGTAGATTTTCAATTGGATTCAGGTCAGGTGACTGACTGGAGCATTCTAGCAGCTTTATTTTCCTTCTCTGGAGCCAGTTGAGTTTCCTTGGTTGTGTGTTTGGGATTGTTGTCTTGCTGAAATGTCCACCCTCATTTCTTCTTCAGCATCTTGGCAGATGGCAACAGGTTCTTAAGAAGGGTGTCTCTGTACATTTGTCCATTCATCCTTCCTTCAATTATATGAAGTCTGCCTTACCATGTGCTGAAAAACACCCCACACCATGATGGGATGTGCAGTGCCATTTCTCCTCCAAACATGCTGTGTGCGGTGACATCCAAAAAGTAAAATTTTAGTCTCGTCTGACCAGACTATATTCTCCCAGTATTTTACTGGGTTGCCCAAAATGTTGTGCAGCAAACTTTAAACAAACTTCAACATGCTTTTTCTTCAGCAATGGAGTCTTGCGAGATGACCCCATGTTCGTTGAGTGCATCACCTATTGTTCTCTTTGAAACAACAGTACCTGCTAACTCCAAGTCTTTCTGGAGCTCTCCACAAGTGGTTTTTGGTTCATGGATAACTCTTCTGATAATTCTTTTGACTTCTCTTTCAGAAAACTTAGGGGGAGCTCCTGGTTGTGGCTGGTTTATGGTAAAATTATGATCTTTCCATTTCTGAATGACTTCTCCAACAGTGTTCACTGGAACATTTATCAGTTTAGAAATGTGCCTGTAACCAATTTCATAATTATGTTTTGCAACAATAAAGTTGTGAAGGTCTAGAGAGAGCTTTTTGCTTCTACCCATCATGAGTTCTTTGTGGTGTGACAATCTGATATTCAGAGACTTTTTTAAAGGCTAACAGTCAGGACTTAACCAGATGAAGTTAATTTGCACTGATGGGGATGGAATGCTTTCCTAAATTCTAATGAATTTCAGCTGGTTTCTTGGCTTTCTATGGCTTTTTGCACCTCTTTTTCTTCATGTGTTCAATACTTATTCCTTGTGTCATTCCACTTTATTAAATAAAACTTGTTTTGTGAACACATCTGCCTTGATTTCTTTGTATGCATGGATTACTTGGGTTGTTACTGATGTCTGGTGAAAATCTCAGGTCAATGGCTCTATCAGAAATATGTTTAATAAGAAAAATGTTGACGTGTTCAATACTTATTTTCCCCACTGTTTGCCCCGCCTCTTGTTTGTCGCTGTCATTTGTTGCTGCTGTGAGGTGCTAGAGTGCATGTGTGTGTGTGTGTGTGTGTGTGTGTATGCATACACAGCACTTCACTTGTGTGACATTTGAATGTTTTGTTTTGTAGCACCTTAACTCTTGCATATCCACTTTGTACAGTTAATTGCAGATGTTCTCATGTATGACTGTTTGTTTGTGTGTTTTTGTGACCCGCCAGGGGACTACAGATGCAAATTAGCAATAGTGGTAAATCTGGCATACTTACATTTGTATTAATGTTCATTAATATGTAATGTCTCTTTCAAATAAACATTAAACTAAAACTCCCTAAAGCTCATCCAGGACAAAACATTAATCATCGGTCTTGAAGACAAGAGAGAGAAACTTTCACCCAAATTGCTAAGTCTAAAACCTACACATTGTGTCAAGAACCTAGACTCTGATTTTAATTTTATTTCACACATAAAAACATAACAAAAATTAGATTTTACCATCTTAGAAATATAGTCAGAGTCCACCCTTTTCTCTGTCTTGTCAGCACGGAGGTCTTTATGCATGTGTTTATTACCAGTCATACAGACTACTGTAATGCCCTGCTCTCTGGTCTTTCCCAAAAAAGGATATCACATTTCCAGCTTCTCCAAAATTCAGCAACGTGAGTGCTGACAAGGAACAGGGAGCAGGTGCATATTATACCAGTTTTAAAATCATTGCACTGGCTCCCTGGGTGTTTTAGGATCAATTTTAAAGTTGTCTTAGTAGTTTTAAAAGTTGTCTTTGGCCTTCTTATCTATCTGAGTCACTTTTACTTTATGAGCCCTGGTGGACTCTGAGGTCCCGTGGCACTGGCCTTTTAATAGTTCCCAAAGTCAAGACCAAGACCTACGGTGAAGCCTCCTTTCATTATTATGGCCCTCGTCTGCGGAACAGCCTCCCAGTAAGCCTCAAGGCTGCAAAGTCAATAGTTGTTTTTAAGAACAGACCCAAGACCTACCTTTTTAATTTGGCATTTAACAAACCTGTTTCACTCTTACCGAAGTAGTCATTTATGTTCCATTATTTTACATTCTGCTTAGCGCCATCTGTTTTTAGATTTTCTCACCTTTCTTTTTATTGCCTCTGCCAAAGGAGAATGGAGGTAATGTTTTTAGGGGCACTGGTTTGTTGGTTTACAGTACTGAGCGCCCTCGGTGCTGGAACGCTTTGAGCAGCGGCCGCTTTTTGTTACGGTGCTCAGGGCTGAAAAAAGTTCAACTTGTCTGACTACCAGAGTGGTGGCTCAGTTGGTAGAGTACCCGCCCCACACCCGGGAGGCAGGGGTTCAAATCCCGGCTGGGTCATGCCGAAGACCATATAAAAGCAGATCTTCCTGCCGTCCAGCTTGGTGCTCAGCAATAATGGAATGGAGGAGGGAAATCTGTGGCGGCATCTTGCATGGCAGCGGCCCATCAGATTCTACACATGGGGTGTGTGTGATTGACACTGTAGATAGGATAAAGCACAATTTTGTTCTACTGTGTATGATTGAATGACAATAAAGGGTGATTTAATTTACTGTACAGCTGTGCTCATCAATGTCAGACCTTTCTAAGCAGCCAATCAGAATTAAGGAAGGGTAGGACATAGGATGCCGGTACAGGAAGACGAGAATGGGAGGTGACAGTGGAGGAGGCGGAGGCTGAACTTTGCTGCGTCAAACAACCCGGTACTCTTTTATCTGATACTAAAAGGATATCATGATCAAAATTTTAAAGCAAAGACTTGAAGGAACATGTCCGCATCTGTCGGCATGCTAGGTGAGCATTTGTGCCTTTATTATGGTCATATTTCTTACAAGTTTGTTGCGGTAGATAATATGGATACTATGTGAATTTGTAGTTAACTGCAAAAAAAAAAAATGGTATGATACCGCACTGTTGTGTAATATTGCTTAATAATTATGAACGTTGTCAGTAAACTGCAATGGAGAAGAGAGAAGGAAAAAAAAAATGAAAACCGACCTGAAAGATTCAATAAACCATGATGTTGATTTAAGATGGAATTGCCCAGCCCCAATGTATGGTCAATACAATTATTATTATTATTATTATTATTATTATTATTATTATTATTATTATTATTATGTAGTCATATAATGGGGCCATATTGTTTTTGCTATCATTTCTCTGTCTGTTAATAATAATAATAATAATAATAATAATAATAATAATAATAATAATAATAATAATAATAATAGGTTGCATTTATATAGCGCCTTGCGTTCATATTTTCAGGAAAGGTGTGTAATGGCACACTGAACAGATGATAAGATTTTGGTGATCTCAAAATACATATCTCCACCAAGGCTCTTATCTTGTAACAGAGTTAGCAACAATACTCCAAAACTACTGGATGGATTTGGATGAAATTTTCACCAGAAGTGGCCCTTGGCCCAAAAATGAACTCATTAGATGTTGGAGGTGATCTGTGAGTGCATACCTCAGCCAAGGCCCTATCTCACAATGTACAGCTTGATGGCGATATTGATGGACAGCATTTAATATTTGAAAAATGCTATACAAATAAAGTTTGATTGACTAATTGATTGAAGAGAAAAAAAAACTCATACAGGACATTAGAGGCTTCAACACTAGGGTCACTGAGATTTTTGCAACTCAAAGACAGAAGAGCAAAGTTCATGTATAACTCACTCACTCACTCGTGATCCTAATACATTAACATCACTGTAAACTATATGCAAATATTTCAAGATTTTCAACATATCTCTCTCTCTCAACAGATGTTACCCATGATCCAGTGTGTATAGTTAACTTTAATCATCATCCAACTGTAAATCTCTCTCAAGAAGTAGAATGTGGTATTGTGCTCTCCAGTACAATTGATAGCTATGTGAGAAGTGAGCATAATAAAACTGCATGTTGTTGATGTCATTATATCTTTAATTGCTGATTTCTGTGTGACAGATAGTTATCTATACCGAGACCACTGTTATCCTTTGGTTTGGGTTCTTTTATTACAATAGGTACTCAGAAGTAAGGCCCCCAAAATATTTGTCACCAGTTGCCAATGTTGTAGACTGGATCATACAAGATGCAACCACGACAGGGAAAACCAGAATGCAATGGACACTTGTTCAGAGTCAAGAAGACCTCGATTTTGCAAATGACTTATGCTTACCAAATAACTTATGCTGACACTACACTTGCGCCACCTTACTGTGGTGCAGGTGTAGTGTGATCAACTACTGATTAGACGGTCATGGGTTCGATTCCCGCTCTGTCTGCAGTCTGCCTGTCAAAGTGTCCTTGAGCAAGACACTGAACCTTCAGTTGCTCCTGGTGGCCAGGCTAGCGCCTGTGTGTGTATGGCAGCTCTGCTGCCATCAGTGTGTGAATGTGTGCTTGAATGGGTGGATAGCAGGATCTATAAAGCGCTTTGGTCATCCAGAGATGAGAAAAAGCACTATATAAAAGAAACGCCATTTACCATTTTAATGCCCAGGAGCACTAACATATGAGAAGACCGACAACCTTGCACATGAAGCAGCAAATACCAGACTGCAGATTAACACAGAGAAAACAGAAGTCATGACTGTACTAAGGAAACGGAAAACACCTTTCACCTTGGGAGGAATTAATTTCAGAGGAGTTGACTCCTTTAGATCTCTTGGCGGCGTCGTCTCAGCCACAGGTAGGTCAGACGAGGACGTCAAAGCCAGAATTAGGAAGGCAAGATATGCTTTCACCACCTTGAATCCAGTGTGGAAATCAACAGCCTTGTCTACGTGGAACAGACTTCAGATTTTCAACAGTAATATGAAGTCTGTCCTGCTCTGTGGCTCAGAGACCAGGAGAGTGACCATCAAACTCCAGACCATCATCAACAGCTGCCTCTGAAGCATCCTCAGCGTTAGATGAACAGAGAGGATTAGAAATGAGGACCTTTGGCAGAGGCCTAAAGAAGAACTTATCAGCCAGCAAATAGCCAGATGAAAGGGAAGGTGGACTGGACACACCATCAGAAAGACAGCAGAAGATATCACACAACAAGGACTGTTGCTGAAGCCCCATGTTCCACTGGGAATCCAAAGAGATAAGTCAAGTACCTCGTGAGCGTCAATTATACAAATCTTCAATTCTCATAAATACACACTCTCATATACACAGATGGAATTCAACATTTTTATGCAAGGTGTTTACACAATTTTGCAGGACATATGAGTATTGAATCTGGAGTGACTCGTTCATACTATATATAATTTATTTATTATATATATAATAATATATATAATGGAATAATGATGGAATATGGAAGATGGAATAATATATTTATTCCATCCAGCTACAATGCTCTGCACTGTGTGTGTGTGTGTGTGTGTGTGTGTGTGTGTATATATATATATTTTATAGTAATATGTACATATGTATATTAGCTGCTCTTGCTTGCTTGTTTTTTTTCTTGCCTTCTGATTGTTGCTCTGAGTGTTGCTATCCCTGTGCTGTTGCAATCCTGGAATTTCCCCGTTGTGGGACTAATAAAGGCTTATCTTATCTTATCTTATCTTATACTAACACAGCTTACTAGCAAATTACGAGGGATTTATATATACTAACGTGTTCTTGCATGAGTCCAACTGTCAGTTTGTATTGATAATCAGTGTAGGAGTACATGCAAATCCCCCTAAATACATGCAAACATCTACAATACAGATAGATCAATATGTTATCATACTGAAGAGCAGGACTTGACATTAACACCTGCCCACCCGCCACTGATGGGTATACAGTATTTCGGCTTTGGCGGGTAAGACAGCCATTCCCACTAGCCACTTTGGTGGGTTGTAGTTTTCTCAAGCAACATCTACATAATAAACCTATCGCAAAGTGAGACTACAAAACTACAACTCCCATAAGCACTATCTGCGCACACATAGTATATTCTCATTGGTCCACTTTCGCCAGCAGCAGCCCGGCTGATACACTACACAGGGGAAGGCGCGGACGAAGTTTGGCTCTGCAGGGGGGGTCCGGGGTTCGATCCCAGGACCCGACCAACAGTGAACTGTGTGGAGTTTGGTTTACATGTTTTCCCCGTGTCTGCGTGGGTTTACTCCGGGATTTCTCCGGTTTCCTCCCACATGCCAAAAACATGCAAGTTAGGTTAATTGGCATCAAACTGGGGATTCTAAACTGTCCTTAGGTATGACTGTGAGACTGAATGGTTGTCTGTCTCTCTGTGTTGGCCCTGCGATGGACTGGCGATCTGTCCAGGGTGTACCCTGCCTCTCGCCCAAAGATGCTGGGATAGGCTCCAGCCCCCCTGTGGCGTGAAAAGGATTAAGTGGAAGAAGATGGATGAATGGATGGATTATTCTGTTCATTTTATTTCCAGTCTGGAGAAACGGCGATGAACAGACAGCAGCCGCTCTCAGTGATCAGATCACGGGAGCAACTGCCCCTGATCTCCTGTTGTTCCAACAGTGAGAATAACTTGTA
Source organism: Pholidichthys leucotaenia (assembly GCA_020510985.1). Lineage (NCBI taxonomy): Eukaryota > Metazoa > Chordata > Actinopteri > Cichliformes > Pholidichthyidae > Pholidichthys > Pholidichthys leucotaenia. Next base: position 114,060,460 of record CM035848.1, on the reverse strand, counting down.
CTGTCCCCCAACATTAGCGCCTACCTCTGTGGTTAAATGTGATTATTATTACAGCAAGAAGTTCCCATTTACTGTCCGCAGTTGTGCAAATTTAAGTTTTCGTATGACAGAGAAAGTGACTAAACTTTAATATGTTGCTGTGAAGAGCAAATGAAGCTTCTTCTGAGATGAACTTTCATTTTTCTGTGATTATCTATGATATCTGTAATTTGCAGCTGTGCATTTCATGGAAGTAAAACCTCTAACTATGCATTTTTAATGTGCTGGTCCAGGGATGTCAATCATATGGTTGTGGGCCAAAAACGGCCCACCAGGGGGTCCAAGTTTCTCTCTGAACTTGCAGCTTTCTTTCTTGTAAATTTTTGACTTTTTCTACTGATTTGAATTGAATCGGTGAATTCCAAAAGGGCCCAAGTCCACACTTTTTCAAAACCCAGATATTACATGTTTAATGAACTTTAAGAGACAAGCTATCTGATTATGTGCAAAAACGTCCCAAGTCAACTTTAATGCATTGACTATTCACAGCATTGTTTATGCATTGAGTGCAAGAGAGACCCAAGTCCAGGACTTGGGCCCTTCCTGCATGGATTAAACTTAAAGTCATAGGTGGCAGCACCAGTCATCCAAAATGTTCAGAAATTGGCGAAATATCTTTCACCAGAGGCTCAGCAGTTCCTCAGTAATTTAACAGTTTGTGATGCTAGGCGGGAAGACGAGTCTGACGATTAGTTACCAGTAGATGGACCTCTATGTTAATCTGCCCACTTTTAGATGAAAATCTCATTTGCTGGCAGTTATCAAAACAATAGTTTGAATATAAAGTGATCATAAAAGGTGTTCAAAACATGGCATAATTAAAAAAAAACGTTTTCAACATGTGAGAAATAGATGTTATGCGTTTCTTTTCATACGTTCTTATTGTTTAATTCAAGAAGGGCCCAAGTCCAGGGACTTTAGTTTGCCAATCCTCTGAAATTAAAAAAGTGAAATGCTTCATATTATAGCATTTCTAAGCTATGGCCTTGTGCTATATCTGAGTAAAGTATGAACCATCTGGCATAGACTACCTTTGAGATATGCAATTTATTTGATTTCCTGCAAAAACATATTTCTTGGACTTGGGCCCCTTTTGAATTCACCGATTCAATTGTTTATGCAAATTCGAGACATTTGTCTCTCGTTAAGATGAGATTTTTTTCTCATCAGTTTTCTTTTTCTTCTTTTTTTTCGGGTGAAAACAGGTAATGTCGATTTAGATTAAATCTATCAGCAAATACTAAGGACATCATGCAGCCCTGAAGGGGTTTCCCAATTCATAGGGGTCATTTTCAACCCTTGGCCTTTGATTTCAAGGACCAAGGCGTGGAAGTAGGCAAAAGGGAAGGGGTACAAATGAGAATTGGGACGGATGCCGAATCTACCTGTACTTCACTCTCATACTGCAAATATTTTTCTCGACTGCTTTACATTATTTATTGCTGTTAATATTTAAACAGTTTTTCTCTTGCTATTTTATGTATGTATAAGGTCCATTTACATTTAAAAAGTTGTAAATTTATTTAAAGTAAAATTTAGCATGCGATAGTCAAATTTGATCATATTAAACATAATTTTCCAACCACAAAATTGTGGTTCGTGAAAAGGCTGAGTGGCTTGTATCTTTGGAAAATCACTAGCCATAGGGGCCGGTGATCAAAAAAGTTAATGTAAAGCCCTGCTGAAGAGTATTACCAACTCAGTATAAAACTGTTGATGTTGCAGTTTCTGTCCTCTTTTCTTCACTGTTAGCATCAAGTGTTACTTGATGCTATCTTCCACTCCATAAATGACATTCACTTGTATAGCATTTTTTTCTCATCTCTAGATGACCAAAGTGCTTTACAAATCCTGCTATCCACCCATTCACGCATTGATGGCGGCAGAGCTGCCATGCACAGGCGCTGGCCTGACCCACCAGGAGCAACTGGGAGTTCAGTGTCTTGCTCAAGGACACTTCGACAGGCAGACTGCAGAGTGGGAACTGAACCCCTGGCCCTCCGATCAGTAGTCGGCCACACTACACCTGAGCCACAGCCGCCCCCATAAGGGAATTAATTAACAAGTTTGAGATGATGATGTGGTGCATGAGCAGCAAAAATAACACAGGTGCAAAAGCTTCAGCTGTGCATGTATTAATGTAGTTAAAAATGGCACTTTGTCTTTCATCCGTGGCTATGCATAAATCCATGTACATGCTTATACCACTTACCTCTCCTCCTGATTTACTTTCACTGTATACAGTATTACTCTTTTCCCTTGCACTTTTATGTGGCTGAAGAAAGAAATTGCATCTCTGACCTCATGTAACCTCATCAAAAGAAAGAGTGAGAAGTTTATAATAAATCATATATAGACACAGCCCAAACTACCAGCATGAATGTGATCACATAATACATTATTTAAGACTCACCAATTCTGTTTGTATAAGTTGTGTGTGTGTGTGTGTGTGTGTGTGTGTGTGTGTGTGTGTGTGTGTGTGTGTGTGTGTGTGTGTGTGTGTGTGTGCGTGCGTGAGTGCGTGCACCAGGGGGCTTTTTTGGAAACAGGAGAATGACCAGATCAAACTGCATTTCAAACCGGTATTTTTGTATGTGCATGTGCCCTCAATATTAATTAATTTTAAACTTGTTTCTTAAATTTTTAGCCAAATGATTATTCCCAGACAAGAACAGTGTTACAGTGTTCAGGTTTAAAAAGAATATTTTACATCTATTTTGTTTAGCTTGTTTGGCACAATACATAGTACAATCTATTAACTTTAGTTTCTGCCCATTTTGTTTATGACATAACAGGGAGAGCTACACAGCAACCATTCTTTAATATACCAGCTTTATTTGTACCAATTCCTCAGAAGTCATCCCCAAAAAGGAATGAATGTATATTCTATAACATGTGGTTTAAAGGTTCCATTCACTCAAACATGGTGCATTTGTGGCTTTTACCTTCTAAAATGCTTCCTTGGGTCATATAACTACAGTACATTAAACATAATATCTCCATTCACTGAAAAATAACTAGAAAAGCACTCAGAGAGTGCATACCTTCATCAAGTCTCCTTCCTTCCCTCCCTTTGTCCATCCATCTGTCTGTACCTCACTGCCTCTATTCCACTATACACTGCAAGACAGGACCTTGGCAGAAGTATGCGCTCATAGATCAGCTCCATAATCTAATGGGTTTGTCTGTAACCGAAGGACCATCTCTGCTGAAAATTTCATCAAAACTCATCCAGTAGTTTTTGTGTAATCCTGCTAAACCACTGCTAGAAGATTGAGCCTTGGTGGAGGTATGCACTCACGAATCACCCCCAAAATGTAATGGGTTCACGTGTGGCCCAAAAGCCACCTCTAGTGAAAATTTCATCAAAATCCATCCATTAGCTTTTGAGTGATCTTGATAATATATCATGTGAGCAGATAGAGACTTGGCGGAGGTATGCGTTCTCAGATCATCAGCAAAAGAAATCATCAGCAAAAGCGGTCATTCTATGACACGGTGGTGGCATCAGCCATCACTTTTGGAGTGGTCTGCTGGGGCAGTGGCATTACTGCGGCCGATAGGAAGAGACTGAACAAACTGATTAAGAAAGCTAGCTCTGTCCTGGGGCAGCGCCTTGATCCGATGGAGGAGATAGGAGAGAGAAGGACGGTGGCTAAACTGTCATCTCTGCTGGAGTCCGAGTTCCACCCTATGCAGGACATACTGGATGCACTGAGGAGCTCATTTAGCAGCAGACTACATCATCCCAGGTGCACAACCGAGAGGTTTCGTAGGTCCTTCCTACCAACGGCTGTCAGACTGTACAACCTAAGCAGGGCTGCTCGCAGAGATAGCAAAAAGACGTAACAAACTAATAGTTTTTTTGAATGCAAAAGATGCAATAGACTTACACAATGGTCCTCTCCGGCATACAACTAGGAACATACCGGTCGCTATGGAGGGTGAGAATATGTATGGGCACATAATCATACCATGTAGGATAACTAAATAGATGGTTATGCTGTTTCATCCCACCTAGCAACAATGCTCTGCACTGTGTGTGTTTATATATTTACATATTTATTCCATCTAGCTACAATGCTCAGCACTGGGTGTGTTTATGTTTATATTTATATATCTATATATTTATTCCATCTAGCTACAATGCTCCGCACTGTGTTTTTATATATCTACATATTATTCCATCTAGCTACATTGCTCCGCACTGTGTGTGTTTATATACTTGCATATTTATTCCACCTAGCTGCAATGCTCCGTACTGTGGGTGTTTATATATTTACATATTTATTCCATCTAGCTACAATGCTCTGCACTGTGTGTTCATATATTCATATATTTATTCCATCCAGCTACAATGCTCTGCACTGTGTGTGTTTATATAATTGCATATTTATTCCACCTAGCTGCAATGCTCCGTACTGTGGGTGTTTATATATTTACATATTTATTCCATCCAGCTACAATGCTCTGCACTGTGTGTCTGTGTGTGTGTGTGTGTGTATATATACAGTATATTTTATAGTAATATGTACATATGTATATTAGCTGCTCTTGCTTGCTTGTTTTCTTTTCTTGCCTTCTGATTGTTGCTCTGAGTGTTGCTATCCCTGTGCTGTTGCAATCCTGGAATTTCCCCGTTGTGGGACTAATAAAGGCTTATCTTATCTTATCTTAAATGTAATGGGTTCTTCTGCAGCCTAAGGACCATCTCAGGTAAAAATTTCATCAAAATCCATGCAGTAGTTTTTGTATTAGCCTGTTGCACAAATTCAAACAAGGGCCTTGGCAGAGGTGTGCACTGTCAAATGATCACCAAACTCTAATGGGTTAAGTCTTAGGCCAAGGGCTACCTTTGGTGAAAAATTTATCTAAATCCATCCAGTAGTTTTTGCATAATCTTGCTAACAGACAGACAGACAGACAGACAGACAGACAGACAGACAAGCAAAAACATAACCTTCTTGGCGGAGGTAATTATGTATTTACAGGACAAAAATGGGCACCTTCCATTGAAAAAAAAAAAATCTTTGAGAAAATCTGAAAAAAATGCTTTTCTTTCAATAAATAAAATATTAAAGGTGAACAAGAGAGTATTTTCATGAAAACAATTTTAAAAAATACATAAACAAAATGTTTAGAAAGATGTAGAATTAAAGTCTTTATATTCTTCAATAATATATATTGATGGAAAAAAATACAGTGGTGTGAAAAAGTGTTTGCCCCCTTCTTGATTTCTCATTTTTTTGTATGTTTGTCATACTTAAATGTTTCAGATCATCAAACAAATTTAAATATTACACAAAGATAACACAAGTAAACACAAAATGCAGTTTTTAAATGAAGGTGTTTATTATTAAGAGAAAAAAATCCAAACCTACATGGCTCTGTGTAAAAAAGTGATTGCCCCCTAAACCTAATAACTGGTTGGGCCACCTTTAGCAGCAACAACTGCAATCAAGTGTTTGCGATAACTGGCAGTGAGTCTTTTACAGCACTGTGGACGAATTTTGGCCCACTCATCTTTGCAGAATTGTTGTAATTCAGCCACACGGGAGGGTTTTCGAGCATGTACCGCCTTTTTAAGGTCATGCCACAGCATCTCAATTGGATTCAGGTCAGGACTTTGACTAGGCCACTCCACAGTCTTCATTTTATTTTTCTTAAGCCATTCAGAGGTGGACTTGCTGGTGTGTTTTGGATCATTATCCTGCTGCAGAACCCAAGTGCACTTCAGCTTGAGGTCACGAACAGATGGCTGGACATTCTCTTTCAGGATTTGTTGGTTGACAGCAGCATTCATGGTTCTATTTACCACAGCAAGTCTTCCAGGTTCAGAAGCAGCAAAACAGCCCCTGACCATCACACTACCACCACCATATTTTACTGTTGGTATGATGCTCCTTTTCTGAAATGCTGTGTTACTTTTATGTCAGATGTAATGGGAAACACACTTTCCAAAAAGTTCAACTTTTGTCTCATAAGTCCACAGAGTATTTTCCCAAAAGTCTTGGGGATCATCAAGATTTTTTCTGGCAAAACTGAGATGAGGCTTTATATTCTTTTTGCTTAGCAATGGTTTTCGTCTTGGAACTCTTCCATGCAGGCCATTTTTGCCCAGTGTCATGTCCGCTGCATAATCTGCAGTGAACATATGAATGAATGCGAGCCCAACGTGCAGTAATGTAATGTGTTTATTAATGAAAGGGGAAAATGTACACAACATCCATATATCAGTCACCAGTAGAAGAACAGACAACCGGCTTCTAGCTTAGTTGGCGGGGGAAGAAAAGCCAAGCGCGCTCCAAACAGAACAGGAGCGGAGGGAAAGGCAATAATAAAAGGACATACATACGCGTAGGAGCGGAAGGGCTTTGGAGTAACTACACGGTTCAGTCCAGGGGAAAACCAACAGTCTGCGAGCCAGGATGTCCAATGTTGACTGAAGCTGCCACACTGACTGCGCACACTGCCTCCCTATAAATACACAATATGCTAACAAAGGCAAGTGGGCACAGCCATGTGGCAAGCAGGTACATAGTTAATTGGATGGATGTGTGTATGCGTGTGTGAGTGTGTGTGCATGTGTGAGGGTGGGTATGTGTGAGTGTATGCATGTGGTGATGCCACACAGTTGGTGAGTGTCTGGTAAGAGGAGGAAGGTGTGACTGTAGGACTGGCAGAGAGCAAGGCTCAATCTGCCAGCTGAAATTAATAAGAAGTAATCAAAACCTACAGCCACAGGTCATGGACGGGGTGAACGACCCCGAACATGACTGTGCCCCCCCCCAAAAAAGGGTTGAATACCAGACATCCACCGTAACAGTGAAACAGAAAACAAAACCTGCCTCCCCCCCACCCACCCAAAAGCCAACACAACAAACCAGGGTGGGAGGTGAGGGTAACAGGTTAGGAGGGATCGATCAGGACAAGAACACCACAAAACAACACAATGAGACTTCCCATCCCCAAACTAACTAACCCACCCCACCCCCAAGAGTCTCACAGTTCAGGGGGCTAACCAGAGTCCAAGTCCCAGCGGGCAGCCCACAGAATAATGTCAGGCGGCCTGCCAGGGCACACGGGCCTCCCGGCCAGGGAACCCAGTCTTTTGGGTGGCCTGCCCACACGATTCGGCCACCAGGACCGGAAGGCCAAATGAGGCGGTGGCCTACCCACTGGAAAACTGAGAAGTGGGTGGCCGGGCAGAGGAAGGGATACCCCTGCGGTCACAGGAGGTGAGGAAAACAGGATCACAATGGTGCCCACCAGAAGGGGGAGGAACACCCACAGGGCCTCCAGAAAGGAAGGGATGACCCTGGTGTCCCTAGACTGTCTGGTAGCATCCTTGGTGATCCCGGCATGGGACTGAGACTCCATAGAACCCGCAGTGGACCAGGGCTGGGCCATGGCTGCATCCACGGTGGTCCCAGCCTGGGACAATGTTACACCCACGGTGGACCCCAACCGAGCCATGGCTGCACCAACGGTGGAGTCCAGCTGGACCCCTGCTGCACCCGCGGTGGGACCCGGCTGGGCCACTGCTGACCCCAACAACATCTTGGCCATGGGCCAGCCGACCAAGCGAGGAGGCGATCGATCATGGACACCCTGGACTGGTATTGGGTGCCCCTGATAACCACCTCAGCCGGAACCTTGGTGACCTCTGGTTGCAAACCTGGATTCATGGACTCGTCCGGCGATGGAGGCCTCTCCCTGGTGACTCTGGAAAAGGACTCAAATAGAGAGGAGGAAGGGTCAGAGTTGCAGGGAGCGGCAGAGCCCTACGAGGCGAGCTCAGGTGCAGCGTTTGGCTGCAACTGGCTCTCCCCACCTAAAGCTAGGCAGAAATGCTCTATAACAGAAAAGAGAAGGACAAAAGAGAGCACTTGCCTTAGCTCAAGCTCTACCGCCGTCCAGGACTCCGCCGATCCGGGCAATGTCTTCCCAGGTTTGGCATCCAGGAGATTCTGCTCGGGTGCTAACTCTGCTGTGGCGGCCTCCACAGCAGGCATGATGGTCACTGCAGTCTTTTCTTCCCCGGTAGCCATGATCCACGCAGGTGACTCCAGCATGGTGGCTGGGACCTGGTTCAGCACTGTTTTGGAAGGACAATCCTCCCGGACCTCTGGATCCTCCTGGTCCTGACTGCTCGGCTCCGGTTCCGGCAGGCAAACAAAGGAGAGTGGAGAGAGGGCTGGTGAACAGTTTTTAACAGTAGCAAGTGGAGAGAGCTCAGGGGACTGCTATCCCTAGCCGAGGACATTACGCTCCGAACAGGTAGGTGAGAAAAACACAAAAAAAAATGAGTAACACACTACTTACTGCTTGGGCTCTTTTGGTAGCAGCTTACTGTCATGTCCGCTGCATAATCTGCAGCAAACATATGAATGAATGCGAGCCCAACATGCAGTAATGTAACGTGTTTATTAATAAAAGAGGAAAATGTACATAACATCCATATATCAGTAACCAGTAGAAGAACAGACAACTGGCTTCTAGCTTAGTTGGCTAGGGAAGAAAAGCCAAGCGCGCTCCAGACGGAACAGGAGCCGAGGGAAAGGCAATAATAAAAGGACATACATACGTGTAGGAGCGGAAGGGCTCTGGAGTAACTACACGGTTCAGTCCAGGGGAAAACCAACAGTCTGCGAGCCAGGATGTCCAATGTTGACTGAAGCTGCCACACTGACTGCGCACACTGCCTCCCTATAAATACACAATATGCTAACGAAGGCAAGTGGGCACAGCCATGTGACAAGCAGGTGCATAGTTAATTGGATGGATGTGTGTATGCATGTGTGAGTGTGTGTGTATGTGTGAGTGTGTGTGTATGTGTGATTGTGTGCATGTGGTGAAACCACACAGCTGGTGAGTGTCTGGTAAGAGGAGGAAGGCATGACTGTAGGACTGGCAGAGAGCAAGGCTCAATCTGCCAGCTGAAATTAATAAGAAGTAATCAAAGCCTACAGCCACAGGTCATGGACGGGGTGAACGACCCTGAACATGACACCCAGTCTCTTTCTTATGGTGGAGTCATGAACACTGACCTTAACTGAGACAAGTGAGGCCTGCAGTTCTTTGGGTGTTGTTGTGGGATCTTTTGTGACCTCTTGGATGAGTTGTTGCTGCACTCTTGGGTTAATTTTGGTCAGCCAGCCAGTCCTGGGAAGGTTCACCACTGTTCCATGATTTCACCATTTGTGGATAATGGCTCTCACTATGGTTTGCTGGAGTCCCAAAGCTTTAGAGATGGATTTAAAACCTTTTCCAGACTGATAGATCTCAATTACCTTGTTTCTCTCTTGTTCCTGAAGTCTTTGGATGATATCTAGCTTTTTAGGATCTTTTTGTCTTCTTCACTTTGTCAGGCAGGTCCTATTTAAGTGATTTTTTGATTGGGAACAAGTGTGGCAGTAATCAGGCCTTGATGTCGTTGTGTGAGGAATGGTGCATGTGTTTGGCCCTTGGGGCTTGCCGTACCCACCTGGCAGTGTGATGTCAGGCAGGCTGCGTTCAGTAAATATAGTTCTTTGTTCCCTCAATAAAGTATTGCTGTTCACTGCTTGGCATAAGACAACTCCAGTCTCTGATTACAGACAATATTTTGGAGATGAGGAGAAACTATGGAGGCGTAAGGGCTACCTCCACCTCGACCACCGTTTCTACAATATCCGGTAGAGCCAGCAATCGTGTCGCCTAACTGAATGGCCATGCTCGAAGGATACATCACAGCACTGGGCCTGGGTAGACTCGACGGAAGTCGAACACAAGCACTTCTGGCCCACCATCTCAGCATAGAAGAAGGTCGTCAAATTCTCTGCATGTTGGGAGAGACAGAGTATTATACAGATGCTGTCGGGTGGCTGGTTGAATATTTTGCTTAACATACAAGAAGCTCGAAGCTGTGGATGGTGAAGCTGTTGGTGCCAAAAGAAACTAATTTAGCTATTTCAGGGAAGCTAAAGGCTCAGCAAGTGGCAATGGCAAAGTTAGCCACGAAGCTAGGTGCATGCCAAAAACAAGCTACAAGCTACCAGCTAGATGTCGAGGTGGGACCGGAGTCCCAGTGAGGGAGCCCCGCTCACCAAAGATGGCAAGCCAGCTAAGGAGCTCAGCATGGTGTGTGACCGAAGTGCTGGTGGTGACAAAAGTGCGGTGAGCGGAGACAGCATGGAGGGAGAACAGCAACCAGACTCGGCTCAATTTTCCACGCAGCCGGAGTCGGGACAGTGGGAAGAGGGGCACAAGCATGCTGAGAGCCCAGGGAAACAGCAGTAACAACCGGGCGCAGAGGCAGCACAGAGGAGTCGCCTTGGACGACTGTGCTGGGCGTAACGGTGAGGCGCCTGGGTCAATGAGCAAAGCCGATGAGCGGGCTACAGTTTTCCCCAGAACTCAGCCACAGGGGGCTGGAGAGTCTGGGGCTGCAATAGCGACGGCTGCAGTGGGTTTGAAAGAGGACAGACCAATAGACACGGAGAGACCAAGTGCTGTGAAGCAACGGTGAAGGCAGGCGAAATGAGGTGCATCTTGTTTTCAGCGGTCGGATGGCTCGAGGAGGCACGCCAACGAGCTGTGGTGTGCCTGGGAGGAGGTGCTGGATGGCAGGTCCGGATGGGAGAAGTGGTCGATGATGGGGAGAAGAGACGCTCTTGCCTGTGGGGTTGGCTTCGACCCCGGCGGCAGGCTGCTTCCTGGGGCGTGCATACCAAAGGGCTGCCCTGGGCCCCCGGGCCGGTTCTATCTTTGGCTGCCTGAGGACAGTGGTATAATGTGAAGAACTCTGGTGTAAATATGTTCATATGTGCATGTGGTGTTAAACAATAATAAGGAATGTGTATATATGTTTACATGTGTTTTGAAAAAGAGAGAGAGTTTTGAATGTACATATGAATGTGAAGTGTGTGTGTTTGCTGATTATTTTATGTGTTTTGTTTAGAGTAGGAACACGGCAGTTATTTTAGTTTATCAATGGACTTCTTTTATATTATTAATAAGTGGCAGAATAATCCACTGTGCCATGCAGGTTGTGTGGCAGTCCACCCATCAACTCAGTTTTAGTTGTTTTTGTGTGAATGTGATAGGCCATTATGTTACACTGTTCCCCGTTTTTTTAGTGTGTGATTTGGGTCCTTAATTTGGGAGGTTTTCAATTGTCTGTGTGGTTTTGGACTTTTCTAAAGGGGGAAGAATGTTGTGTGTGGAATGGTGTGTTTGTGTTTGGCCCTCGGAGCTTGCTGTACCCGCCTGGAGGTGTGATGTCAGGTGGGCTGCGGTCAGTAAAAATAGTTCTGTGTTCCCTCAATAAAGTGTTGCTGTTCACTGCTTGGCATAAGAAGACTCCAGTCTCTGATTACAGACATAAGAGGTGTGGCTGGAGAAACTGAATTCAGCTTTCGAAAGATGTGATAAACCACAGTTAATTTATGTTTTAACGGGGGGGGGGGGCACTTTTTAACACAGGGCCATGTAGGTTTGGATTTTTTTTTAACCTTAATAATAAACACCTTAATTTAAAAACTGCATAATGTGTTTACTTGTGTTATCTTTGTTTAATATTTAAATTTGTTTGATGATCTGAAACATTTTGTCACGATCTGAGCATGGGGGGATCCCTCCGTGCTCGGTCTCCTTACCTTTTTTCATATTTGTATGGTGTTGTTTTTTTGAGTTCTTATTCCTGTTATTTTATCTTTGGTTAATTTTCACTTGTCATGTATTGTTTCAGAGTCTGAATTATTTTCCTATTGCGTTCATTGTAGTGTTGTTGTTTATATGTTTGGGTTTCTTTGTCTTTGTTACCTCATTGTATTTATGTTCTGTTGTATCTTCTCTCTTCCTGGGGCTGCAGTTGTCAGCGGCACTTCTGGGTTTTTTGCTCCATTGTGGGCGGTGATCCTGTCAGCTGTCAGTCCCGGCTCTTCCTCTCATTGCTCTCAGATGATCCCAGTTGCAATCATTGTTACCATCTGCCCGCTCATGTGTCTCACACCTGTTATCACTTGTATCATTTGTTTCTGACCCTATTTAAGGGCAGTTATTTTCATTTCTGTTTGCTGGAGTCTTAAGTTACACATCCTCTTCTCCATCAGAACCCTTTTCCTGTTCTCATGAGTTTTGTTCCATTTCATCTGTGCGAAGTTTGCTTATTTATCTGTTTGGATTTTTGTGTTGGTGCTTTGTGTGGGACTTTGTGTTTTTTTGTTAATAAAAATCACAAACTACAGTTCAGCATCTGAGTCTTCTTCCCTGCCCTGAGGGGCAATTCTTGACAGAAGACTCCGGCCAGTAAGAGACCCAGCTGCTGTGGTTTGTGGGATTTTGTTTTTGTTTCACTCATCTGTTTTGTCCGGAGCATCACTATGTCCCCAGCACGCCGGCCTTAAGCAAGTAAAGGAAGATCGGCCGCTGGGTCCCCGAGCCTGGAGGAGGAGTGGGCTGTTGAATTTATCCAAAGTTTTGTGGATGAAGCTCTCGCCGCCTGTGGACCGAAGAAGACCTGGGAGTGTGTAAATAGAGTGGTGGTGATTGTGGAGGCACATCCCGGCTTGTGGAAGTATCCCCAATTCGCGGAACTGCTGTCCATGGTCTCCTCGCTTCAGGGGACGTTCCCCGGGCTGATAGTGGGGCTGCCTCCAGCGGGACTGAAGCCGATGTGGAGGTACTGTCTGCGGCAGACGTCCTTCTCCCCTCCCTGTTTTCCAGCTCCGGCTCCAGCTCCCGCGTCGCCAGCTCTAAGACGCCGTCATCCAGCTCCGGACCACCGGAAGAACACCTCCACTTCCATTGTCAGCAACCCCTCCTTTGCCAAGGGAGAAGACTCCCGCAGCAGTGCCTTCTTTGCAGTTTTCCCCTACGGCTGTCTTGTCAGCTTCATCCTTTCCCGCAGCTGCTGACTCTCTCTCCTCCCCGGTGTTCCTTCTCACTGCTGAGGGTCCATCCATTTCTTCTCCGGCTCCACCCGTCTCCGTGTCTGCAGGGGGGGGGGGGGCTCCTTCACGATCCTCTGAGGGGCCCATGACCACAGTAGCCACGGAGAGGGATGACTGTAGACCAGCTGCAGTAGAAAACATCATGCCCCGGGAACACAGGCAAGTGTTTTTTCATTCTCCATCTTTGACGCATGAATTATCTTGCCTCATTCCCAGTGGTGAGGCTCAGCCTGTGTAGTCCTCTGAGTCCTCACTGCCTGCTGCAGCTACACACCTTTTACCTGCTCTCTCCGTGTCTCCTCCTTTGTCCCCTGAGTGTCAGCTGGCCTCAGGACTAAGCCACTGGATGTTGGAGATTCCTGCGGCCCTGGAGGACCTGGTTCCAGCCCTGCAGCCACGGTCTGGACGGAGAGAGAGCGCTGAGACTGAGCTGACGCCTGTGCCGATGAAGGAGCATCCCCGGGCTTCAGCTGTGCTGGATCCAGCGCCAACAGGGAGCAGATCTTCTGTCGCCACCCCGGGCGAGCCACCTACGTGGGTCACATCGCTGGGGGGTCCCGGGACTGCATTCATTGTGGTGTTGTTGTTTATATGTTTGGGTTTATTTGTCTTTGTTACCTCATTGTATTTATATTCTGTTGTATCTTCTCTTTTCCTGGGGCTGCAGTTGTCAGCGGCACTTCTGGGTTTTTTGCTCCGTTGTGGGCGGTGCTCCTGTCAGCTGTCAGTCTTGGCTTTTCCCCTCATTTCTCCCAGCTGATCCCAGTTGCAATCATTGTTACCATCTGCCCGCTCATGTGACCCACACCTGTTATCCCTTGTATCATTTTTTTCTGACCCTATTTAAGGGCAGTTATTTTCATTTCTGTTTGCCAGAGTCTTAAGTTACACATCCTCTTGTCCCCCAGAACTGTTTCCCTGTTCTGATGAGTTTTGTTCCATTTCATCTGTGCAAAGTTTTCTTATTTATCTATTTGGATTTTTGTGTTGGTGCTTTGTGTGGGACTTTGTGTTTTTTTGTTAATAAAAACCACAAACTACAGTTCAGCATCTGGGTCTTCCTCTCTGCCCCGAAAGACAATTCATGACACATTTAAGTGTGACAAACATACAAAAAAATGAGAAATCACAAAGGGGGCAAACACTTTTTCACACCACTGTACTTTTAAAAATATTCGTGGGCCCAAAATAATCATAATATTTACATCTGAGCACCTGGACGATGAGACTCTGGTAGCCAGTAACATAGATATACGTATATAAACTCTAGATAAGACATGGCTAACATTTTCATGGTAAATGGAGGCACTGTATTCTGTAGGTAATTGTAATGATTGACAGTACCTGCAGCATTGTTTTAACAGGATACACACACAATTGTATGTTGAATTTCTTGTAATCACTTAAGTAAGTTGTGACTAGCGTGACTAGTCTGGAAGCAACTCGTGTCCTATCTAGTGTTTATATATCTAAAGCCGATAAGAATGTCACAGCCGGTCACAGCCAGTAGCAGGGGCGAAAATCCCATTTCACTGTTGTTGTTGTTGTTGTTGTTGGTGGTGGTGGGGTCAATAAACAGGAAAATCTGGGAGTTTAATTTTTGAGGGGGACATAAAAAAAATGCAATTTTTGCTGTGTTGTTTGATACTTTCTCAAATGTCTTATATATTGATGTTAGATAATTATGCCATTGTTCCTTATTAATCCATATCCTACCAGTCTACAGGTTTTTACACGCTCAGCCAGCAATACCAAAAGTTGTACTGGGTGGTCAGTGTCAATTACACCACATATGATATAACAGAATGTCTTTGCTCACCATGAACACTGGTCTGGTCCCCAACACAGAAGCTTTACAAGAATTTAAAACTCAAAGTAAGTTCTAAAACTAGAAGAAATACCTTAATGAATAACTAAACTACATCAAACTATTCTTCAAATTTAGGTATTTTCTCAATAAAACTAGGGCTGTCAAACAATAACATTTTTGAATCTGATTAATCATACGTCAAATAGGTTCATTTTGTCTTCTTTTAATTATTTATCTTTTGTGCATATAAAAGACAAAAAATAAAATAGAAAGGAGATGTCTTTACCTTCTTTACATGTTTCAACTGCTGAACAAAAGATAAATAAACTGATTAATCATAGTGATACTGTGAATTAATTTACAGCAATCATGATTAATACGCATCCATTATTACTTATATTTCTTTTTGTGGAGGCAAAAAGACTCATGACTGAAGAAATGAACAAATACAGACAAAAATGCATCAAAATAAACAAAATAAGCAAAGAAAACAAACATAATTGGCAGCAAAATCTAAAAAAAAAATAACAAAAATTCACAAACTTTATGGGCAGCAGTGTATTTGAACCACTTTTCTACATCAAAAAATGCTGAAAATATTACTCTATCATACAAAATGTATTATTTACAATATAAACAGAAATGTCCCACTCCTTTTTCTTTAATCCTGATGATTTTTCATCATCATTGATGCCAAATAAGAAAACAGTTTGTATCTGCAATGAGGGAATGTGCACTTAAACACATCCTCCTAACTATTTTAAGGGTCATCTGTGCATTTTTATTACATTTGCAACATTTTGCTTATTTATTTGGCTGTTTTTCATATAGTAGCAATTGTACAGGAAATGGGTGAAGTTGTAGAGAATGCGTTCAAGGATGAGGCTGAGTTTATTTCTCAGAGTCAACTTTATTGAGTGAACACATGCTCTATCAATCTCTAGGCAGGAAAAGAGACTGAACAATCAAATACCACATTCTTATACTCTGCTGGAGCCACGACCCTCGGTCACATGTCACTTAAGCAAACATATAATCACATGGTACATAGTCTCAGTCACAATGCACTCTTTCATGTCTCACTATTGTCTCTTATCCCTCGATGGTCTGGGAATCCTCCTGGGACGTCCTCTCCGAGACAAGGGCCAAAACTCACACCTACTCGTCATCTCCTGTAGATTTCTGCAGGTCCAGACCTCTTTTGTCCCACAAGACTTGGAGTCCCCAATACACATACAGTCATACATTTGTGGGGAAATATGAACTCAATATATGCGCCACATAACCCCCCCCCCCCAAACGTCTATTCAGGGACAAAATCTAATCAGAGCTGTATGGCAGAAACATCACAACATAACACAAATCAATCCACCAATTGCTTGGGTTTAAACCTCCTGCCAAATCTGCTGTAAGCCGGCTTTGTTCCTTCTGCAGCGGCTCCCTGCATCTGTGAATTAGACTTGTTAGCACATCTCTGTGGTGGCACCGAACAATGCCTTTTCGGTGGCCTGCCATGGTGGGGGGCCCTGGCCAACTGCACGTGTTCATCAGCCAGAACAAAGGCGGGTTTGAGTCTGTTAATGCAAATCAGCTCTTTTCTGTCTCCCAAATCAAGCAAAAAATTGTTTCTCTCTCGTTTCCAACACTCTGAAAGGCCCGTCATAAGGTGGTCGCAAACCTGGTCGTTGAGCATCATGTCTGACAAAAACAAACTCCGCATTCTTTAAAGCTCTTGGCACAAAAACATGTGGAAAACTGTGATGCACTGAGCCAGGGAGGGCGTTTGATCCTGTGCCGCTCTGCAACAGCTGAGCGGGGGGGGCAATTTGGTGCGGGGTTGTCAGGGAGGAAATCCCCCGGCAAATGGAGGGGTTGAGCAAAAACTAATTCAGCCGGGGAGGCTTGCAAATCCTCCTTAGGTGCAGAACGCAACCCCAATAACACCCATGGAAGTTTATCCACCCAATTTGTATCCATGAGAGACGCTCTGAGGGCTGCTTTCAATGACCTATGAAAGCGTTCGCACAAACCGTTAGCCTGGGGGTTATACGCGGCAGTGCGGTGGATCTTCACCCCCAGGCTGTGGGCCATGGATGACCAGAGTTCAGAAACGAATTGGGGACCTCTGTCAGACGTTATGTCCGACGGGACTCCAAAACGCGCGACCCAAGCCGTTAAAAACGCGCGTGCAACGTCTGCTGCCGTAGTTGACGCTAGAGGGACCACTTCAGGCTAACGCGTGGTGCGATCTACCATCGTCAAAAGGTGTGTGCACCCCTGCGACAACGGAAGGGGGCCCACCAAGTTGACATGCACATGATCAAAACGTTTAGCCGGGATGTGAAAAGGTTCCAAAGGAGCCCTAGTGTGTTTGTGTATTTTAGCTCGTTGACACGCTACGCAGGCCACTGCCCATTCTTTGACCTGTTTACGCAACCCCGGCCAAACAAATTTCTCTCCCACCATTTTAATCGATGCGCAGAATGGATTGAGTCAAAAACGCGGCGGTGCCATGCGGCCGGAACTACAGGGCAAGGCCGCCCGGTGGAGACATCGCAGATTAGAGGGGGCATACCTATCTACAGCACCCTGTGCTCCAGCCTTAACCCTGTTGGTCCAGACTGGAGCGCGCGCACATCCGCGTCGTCAGCCTGCTCCGCGGCCATGGCTGCGTGATCTAAACCCACGTGGACCGGGGCTGCGAGCGCTTCCGCGCCACAGACTTGGCCCGCGGCCACGGCTGCCGAGCCTGCCCCCACGGGGCCTGGCACTGCTACTGCACGTGAAAGACAGTCTGCCACCACATTATGTTTGCCCGTGACATGCTGAATATCGGTGGTGAACTCCGATATCGCGGCCAGCTGTCTTTGTTGCTGGCCTGACCAAGGCTCTGAAACCTTGGCCATCGCAAACGTTAACGGCTTATGGTCCACGAACGCGGTAAAACGGCGCCCCTCGAGCCAGAACTGGAAATGGCGGGTGGCCAAATGCAGGGCCAAAAGCTCCCTGTCGAACGCGCTGTACTTCCGCTCGTTATTGCGCAAGGTTTTGCTGAAAAATGCGAGGGGTTGCCAGCTCCCCACCACAAACTGTTCGACGACCGCCCCCACCGCTAAATCAGAAGCGTCTGTGGTGAGCGCCATACGTGCCGTTGGCACCGGGTGTGCCAACAAAACGGCGTTCACCAGGGCAGATTTGACCTGGGAGAATGCGCGCTCCCGCTCCGGGGACTACTCGATTTTATTCGCAGGTTTTTGCTTTATAAGTGCCGCGTACAATGGTTGCATGAGCTGCGCTGCGCCTGGGAGGAAGCGGTTATAAAAATTAACCATTCCCAAAAATTCCTGCAATGCTTTGACCGTCTGAGGTTGGGGAAAATCCGTTATTGTGCGTACTTTATCGGGCAGAGGAACCGCTCCTTCTGGTGAAACGCGGTGCCCCAAAAAATCGATTTGCGCAACCCCAAACTGGCACTTCGCTGGATTAATTATTAACCCATGCTCTGCCAGCTTCCAAAAAACCGCTGTGAGGTGGCTTTCATGTTCGTCTTCGGACGTGCTGGCTATCAAAATATCATCCAAGTAGACGAATACGAAAGTGAGGTCGCGTAAAACTGCATCCATCATGCGCTGGAATGTCTGCGCAGCCCCCTTGAGTCCAAACGGCATACACAAAAACTCGAAAAGCCCAAAAGGAGTTATTACTGCTGTTTTGGGTATGTCCTGAGCGCGGACTGGGACTTGATGGTAGCCGCGCACCAAATCGATTTTAGAAAAAATACACGCCCCGCTAAATGTACCAAAAAATCCTGGATGTGTGGAATCGGGTAGCGGTCGTGAGCTGAAGCGTTATTCAACCTGCGGAAATCACCGCAAGGCCGCCACGAGCCATCAGCCTTGGGGACCATATGTAGTGGTGATGCCCAGGGGCTGTTAGAGCGTCTAATGATGCCCAGTTTTTCCAGGTTGGCGAATTCCTTGCGTGCTATGGCCAGTTTAGCTGGGTCCAAGCGCCGAGCTTTTGCAAAAACGCGGGGACCGGTAGTAGTTATAAAGTGCTCCACCCCATGTTTAGCCACTGACGCCGAAAACGTTGGGATTGTGAGTGCTGGAAACTGAGTGAGTAGTGCTTGAAACTTACCACCCGCAGCTGTGACGTTGGGCTGTGCAGTAGGTGGGACCACCTGGGCTGTACAGGAAATGCTGTGAAAAGACAGTGCATTAACCAGACGTCTATTAGCAAGATCAACCAATAAACCATTCGAGCACAAAAAATCAGCACCTAACATGTTATGACTGACTGCTGCCACAACGAAGGTCCACTCAAATGTCCGACCGTGAAAAAACAGGGGGAGGGTCTTCTCCCCGAAGGTCTTGATCGTCGAACCGTTCGCCGCCAACACCAGGGGTCCGCTGGAAGGCGCCAGCCGATCAGCGTGGAGAGGTGTGATGAAGCTCAGCTGGGAGCCTGTGTCCACCAGGAACTGCCTCCCTGATTTCCCGTCCGTGAGGTAGAGCAGCTTATTCTTCGCGCCGAGAGCAGCAGCTGCTACCGACTCTCGGGCCTGGCTTGAACTGGCACGGGGGGATGCATTTGTGTGCCCTCTCGGCGAAGCGTCAATGATAAAAGCAGAGGGCGTCGTGCGCCCCACGTCTCCTGGTCTCCGCCGCTGCCGACGTCAGCGCATCTGGTGTTGCAGCCTCTGGCCCCCTGCCATCTCCGGGTGTTGCGCTCAGCTCCGCTGCCGCCGTCGTGGCCGTGTGCCGTCTATGGGCGTCGATGAGTCGCTGTGCCTCCTGGCCCAGCTCGTGGTAATCTCGGTTGGTCAGCAGCTGCGAGCTGGCCAGGGTGACTCTCACCGCTGATGGTAGAGTCCTGAGGAAGAGATAGGCGAAGATAAAGCCGTCATCATCCTCGCCTCTCAGACTCAGCATCCTCGCCATCAGGTCAGCAGGCCTGTCTGCTTCGCCTTCAGTCAACATCAGGAGCTTCTCTGCCCGCTCTCCCAGCGAGGGGGTGAAAGCACGGATGAGCGCGGCTTTCAATGCGCCGTACTTGTCGACTTCTGGTGGGTGGTTAGTCAGGCTCTCCACCCGCTGTGCTGTGAGGCTGTCCAGCTTTGCTACTACATGGTAGAATTTCTTTGCATCTGCTGAAATTCTCCGGAGGTGAAACTGCGCCTCGACAGTGTTGAACCAGGCGCATGGGCTGTGCTGCCAGAAATCGGGCAGCTGGACTGCGGTAGCTGCGCTAGCCTGGTTGGCTCCTGATAAGTCTGGCGTATGAAGGTCATCCATACTTTGTCGTAGGGTCACCAGTGTAGAGAATGCATTCAAGGATGAGGCTGAGTTTATTTCTCAGAGTCAACTTTATTGAGTGAACACATGCTCTATCAATCTCTAGGCAGGAAAAGAGACTGAGCAATCAAATACCACATTCTTATACTCTGCTGGAGCCATGACCCTCGGTCACATGTCACTTAAGCAAACATATAATCACATGGTACATAGTCTCAGTCACAATGCACTCTTTCATGTCTCACTATTGTCTCTTATCCCTCGATGGTCTGGGAATCCTCCTGGGACGTCCTCTCCGAGACAAGGGCCAAAACTCACACCTACTCGTCATCTCCTGTAGATCTCTGCAGGTCCAGACCTCTTTTGTCCCACAAGACGTGGAGTCCCCAATACACATACAGTCATACATTTGTGGGGAAATATGAACTCAATATATGCGCCACAAAGTATCTTGAAGTAAATGCACTCTTTGGCTCCTAACGGAGGAGGGAACTATCTTGCAAACTCTTTGGAACACCATGTCGCAACAAACTGGCCTCCATCTCTCCAAACAAAAGAACCACGTGTTTTTCTTCTGGCGTCACTGGATCCAACAAACTCCTGGCAGATCATTTTTATGTCCAGTTTGTCCAGTCTCTCCTTATGGACATTACAGACAATCACATTGTTCAGTCTGTCTTGGACCATAGTAGCCGGAAGCCAACTCTTAAGTCTGTGCAGTGCACTAAAACTCCTCTCAACTTCACATGAAGACACTGGTACTACCAACAAGATTCTGATGAGTACCTCCACTTGATTGAACAACCCCCTCACCTCCACTACCAGCACCCTGAGAATCGCTGCTGCATCTACACTGCTGCTACAGGGGTATTTGTTGTGAAAGACGGGTAACTGCACAAAGAGAGGTCTGTTCAACTCAGGGTACTGATCTAGAGAGTCATCTAATTCCCCAGTGAGGAGTGCACTCTCCACCTTTTGCAGAAGCGCTCACCAAACTGAACCTCCACACTGTCCAACATTTTAAAGAACTCTACCCTGTAGTAATCTACTGGTTTCCCAGCAAAGCGTCTTGGATGTTTCAACTCAATAGATTCAATGGCTTTAATTGAGTCAACCAATGTTGTAGCTTTCTCATATAGTGCAAGGTAGCTCTTGTCATTTCTCTTTCCCTTAAGAGAAGACCTCACATAATTAACTGCAGCTTGCATACCTGAGACAGTCTGGGTTTTCTTTTGTAGAGAAATGTTCAGGCATTCCAGCTCTCCAACAACAGCAGTGGCAAGTGTGAGGCCCAACACAGTCTTGCCTTTACTGAAGTGTTCAAATAAGCCACTGGCAGATGAACCTGTCCTGGTTGTGCTTTCTGCCATCTCCTCTAGGCTTGTTAATACCCACTCATATCTTCACACGTAGCAGTGTTTTCAAACATGTTCTTGAACTTGCCTGACTGGTGGCCCCAAGAAAGGCAGTCCCGAATCAGTGGGGAGGACATGTAGCCAGCCTGTGTAATTAGATTTACACAGTGAGCACCACAATGCACATAGAGGGCTAATGGCTGCTGCCTCCTCAGTATTGCCTGTATGCCTGTGAACCGTCCTGCCATCTTTGAGGCGTCGTCATAAGTCTGCCCAAGTAAACAAGACATAGGTAGATTAAGCCTCAACAACACATCAACTACCACCATTGCTATGCCCTGGCCTGTTGTCTCAGACACCTCGTACAGCCCAACAAACTCCTCATGTGGGACGAGGTCATGGTCCACATAGTGCAGACAGATAACCTCCTGCTCAGCACCAGAAACACCCTGAGTACCATCAACAATCACTGAAAACTGAACAACAAGAAGAGACCTAATTTCATCTGCAATGCCTCGAATTATGGTATTGGCCATGATATTCAGAATTTCATTTTGAGATTTGGGGCTTGTGTACATTGTGCTGTGGTCCGTTAACCACTTTTGCAACACTGGGTCATCCTCTTCTGCCTTAACTTTCAAGAGCTGACATAGATTACCACTTTCAGCAGTGTGGCCTTTTAAGACTTGTCCCTGTCTTGCTACATGCTGCACAGAACTAATAGTTTTCGCTATGCAATATCTTGCTACCTCCTGCTGTTTACCCCATGTGCTGGATAACGGTACTGATGGGATTTGGCTGATGGTCACTCACACTTACATAGTGGTGGTGGGCTTGAGAGTTTTGGTGTGCTGTGAATTTTTCAGTGGCCTTTTTCCAGTTTCTGAAGCCTGCACTGATGAATGCAGCATCAGCTCTTTGTCCAAAAGAGGACTGGTGAGAGTAGCCTTTGCTGCAGTAAAAACACAAGACCCCTTTAAGTGATGGACAGTAATGTAACCACAGAAACATCCCAAAACCATTTGTCTTGGAATGTAACTGTTCTATGAGTAAGAGTTTGTGGTTTGATAAATTGTGGATGTGGTTGATACAGTTGGGTACAGTCACTGAGGTCTGATTTCTCTGCTGTGCCTGTGTCCCCTGTCCCTGTGCTGGTGCTGCTGCTGGTAGAACGTTTCTGATCTTGCCCTGCTGTATCCCTGTCCCCTGGGCTGTCAGATGAAGTCTCCAGCTCTCTAGTTGGCCCTTCCACCACTGTCCCTGACTGTGAACCATCTGCCTCCTAGAATAGAAATAATATATCTTTCAAACTCGCAGCTACCCAATACACATATACAGTGCCTTATCAATTCATTCAAAATTATCATGTGACACTTAGATTGGACACAGGTGAACTTTATTTTACTATTCTTGTGACTTCCGAAGGTAACTGGTTGCACCAGAACTTTTAGGGGCTTCATAGCAAAGGGGTGAATACTGTACATATGCACATGCCAATGTATGTTTTTAAATTTTTTTTTGTATTTTCATACTTCTCTCATTTCATTTCACAAATGTAGACTATTTTTTCAAATTATTATATAAAATCCCAATTAAATACATATAAATTACAGGTTGTAACGTAACAAAATAGGTAAAAAGAAAAAGGGGAGAATACGTTTGCAAGGCACTGTATTTTTTTCAGTAGTCTAAATAAGAGAGTTCTCTTTATTTCATCACACTAAACAAAAGCTCAACAGATTTACCTGAGACTCTATATCTCTGGTTGACTTACTGTGTCTCTCTGTGCCCAGTTCTCTGCCCTGACTTTGCTGTCTCTAATGAAACAATTATTAAACATTTCCATAAACTCCTCATTCCTTTATGTGGACATTTTTCAACAAATCGCCTTAATATTATTGGAATCTTTCTGCTTACTTGTCATTTTGGTGCACTGAAAAATGACCGGATGTCTGTTACTTTTCCTTTCTCTGACATAACTGGACAAGCACAAGCACACAGGTTATTTTCAGATTTAGGACAGATGCAACACCTAACTACAGATAATGTGCTTAATTAGCCTACATCTATTTTGACATGAATGTGTAGGCTACAAGTCTAGAACACTATGAACTAAATATCCAGTATAAAAAAACATGACTTCAGATTCAAGTTTATGGTCCGATCTAAACTTCATAACACAGTGTATCCATGTCGTGATGCATCCTTACATTACATCCCTACTAATTAGCTTAACATGCTCTATGCTGAGTTTATGTAAAACATGCTGGCAGACTTTGGACAAATAAGATGAAATATCACTTTTCATGTTCTGTATGTGACTGTTGAAAACATGGACTGATAAATAACTTATTAACCATTCACTCATTAAGCTTTCAAAGCATTTACTTACTCTTAACCGCTTTCTGCCTCTCTGTCAGCGTGTGTGTAAGGAGCCTCAGCAAACCCGCCCGTGGGGGAGAAACAAATTGGACTAAACCACTGTGAGGATTGGGGGGGGGGGGGGGTCTAAGAATGTGTTTTTAAGTCGCACCACTTGTATTGTGCCTTCAACGAATATTACTATGGTGTTCAAATAAAACATGTTTGTGTTTACAATGTGATTTTTGGGGGGACAGCTTTATGGAAGGGGGGGACATGACCCCTGCGTCCCCCCTGGGATTTATGCCCCTGGCCAGTAGTATAACTGGGTTGATGTCACGTGTCTCCACCAAGCACTTGGGGCAAGTGTAAGTGTGACACCTTTTGGTCAGGAGGTCAGAATGTTGTCTCTAACACCTTTAAATCTCCATTCAAATAATAACATTTCTGCAAAAAAACGGAAAGACGAGGAGAAAAATACTTATTCACTGTTTTAATATTGGCAAGTAAAAAAGCTCTAACAAAAAAATGGATGTTGAAGGATTGTCTTACACCTGAAGATTGGATTAACGTGATTCAAGACATTTATTCGATGGAAAAGTTGACATTCGCACTGAGACAGGACATGGATGGGTTCTTGAACTTTTGGCAACCCTGGAACGCATATGTGTCTTCCATTAGATCTAATCTTTGACAAATACCATTTCAATAATGGCACCTCTCTTTGTTCCAATGCTACTCAGATGCTCTTTTATTTATTTATTTATTTTTTGCTCTTTTGTTTTGTTTTTTGTTTGTTTTTTTGTTCTTTCTTGAATTTCTCTTTTTCTTTCACTTAAAAAAAGGATGTTGTAATAATTATTTTTCCAATGAAAAAAACAAAAAAACAAAAAAAACAAAAAACAAAAAAAGGGAACATGTGATGAAAATGTAAACAATGCAATGCTGTAATGACATGTTTACAAAAACTTAAAAAAAAATAATTAAAAAGGTCATTCCCCTTCTCAGTAAAATGACTGAAATCATCCGCTCTTGTTAACCTGCCACCCTCCATTCTCAAAGACTGCAAGGGTAGTTTATACAGGACAACTTAATATCTCAGCAAGAGGATAGTAGCAAATATACAAGAAAAGT
The DNA here is from genome assembly GCA_020510985.1 of Pholidichthys leucotaenia. Lineage (NCBI taxonomy): Eukaryota > Metazoa > Chordata > Actinopteri > Cichliformes > Pholidichthyidae > Pholidichthys > Pholidichthys leucotaenia. The sequence goes on along the minus strand of CM035848.1, from coordinate 114,035,529 downwards.
CATGAAAATCTGAGAAAAATGGGGGAAGGGGGATAGGCATTTGGGACTCAGGCAGCAGGTCACATGGAATTATTTGGACTTCAAAATACAGCTATTGGACATTAAAACACATTTGATCAGCAATTGGTGTCTCCGTGGAGGAAAATTAAAATGTAAAATATTTTGAAAAAAGCTCTCCAAAAGGGCACTTCAGGGGGCAAAGGGGCAGTCTTAGAGCTGCACTTAACGTCTACCTGTGCCCATGTCTGCTGTGATGATTCAGTCCTCGCCAAGAGAGAAGGCATTATCTTCAGAGCTAACAGTGCTACGATGAAGTTAGCTTGCCAAGCACCATTTATATTGTTATTTTCTTTACATTCCAGTCAACTTAATATGCAACCCTGTTTCTACCTGTTTTTTCCAATTCAGTCTATAATATATCTTCATCATTCTGTCAATTTGGTGGGTTCACCCCAACTGGAATTCTTGTTCATCTACCAACACTTGACAGCATACATTGTTCCTAAACATGATTTTAGCTTATTCTACTATAGTTTATTATGCTCTGGCTAGGACAAAAGGAAGGCTGCAAAAGATGATTCACAGTGATGCTACAATAATGAAATGGTTAAAAGCAATTTTACCAAACTATGTCACAAACATTTCATTAGGACTTGTGTGACCTGTCAACATGTGGGGAAACTGCAGTAAATGGGACCTTTAAGATTTCCTGCAAGTTTAATCAAGCCAACGAATCATGTTCCATGTCTGACAGGGATAGGGGGTTTGCACCAAAAACACAAAAAAATTATATTTTACACACAAACATTCATATATTTAAAGATGTACAGAATACTCCTGTCAACAAAAATGCAAACACAAGGGCAAACACAAAGAGTTCACACTCTGCAAGGTAAACATAAGCACAACATTGCTAATACAGTTAAATTTGTACCCACCCACTCACTTTCATACATAAGCATAGACAGACACACACACACACACACACACACACACGCATGCACACACAGGACCCCTCTATAGCCCCAAATCCTCTCTGACTTGTTTAGACAACCCACTGCTTTCCAGTAAATCCTAAATAAGCTAATCCCCACACATCAACAAATGCAATTTTCAGCTTAGTATAAAACACAAGAAAATGGAAGGCATCTCCTCTTTGCCCCCAAAATAAGAATATATGATTCGACTGAAATGTGTGTTGGTTTAATACTACAGGTGTGATCTGTCAGGTAGAAATAAAATCTGTTGGCAAAGATTTGTAAAAGGTTAAGAATTTCATCCAGTCTTTGTTTAAAATTAACAAAAGGTGAAGGCTGGAAGAAAAGAAAACGGTTACTGCAGATTTTGATGGTGATATTGGGCTTCATGTGATTGAAGTCAACAGCAGTCAAGTAAATCTTGCCTCTTACTTACCTTGACTTATTTTCAGAAGTAAAGAAATATTACAACCTTGGATGGAATCGCTCTCTCTCTCTCTCTCTATCTATCTATCTATCTATCTATCTATCTATCTATCTATCTATCTATATATATATATATATATATACACAGTGGGGGAAAAAAGTATTTAGTCAGCCACCAATTGAGCAAGTTCTCCCACTTAAAACATGAGAGAGGTCTCCAATTTTCATCATAGGTATACCTCAACTATGAGAGACAAAATGAGAAAAAAAAAATCCAGAAAATCACATTGAAGGATTTTTAATGAATTAATTGGTAAATTCCTTGGTAAAATAAATATTTGGTCACCTACAAACAAGCAAGATTTCTGGCTCTCACAGACCTGTAACTTCTTCTTTAAGAGGCTCCTCTGTCCTCCACTCCTTACCTGTATTAATGGCACCTGTTTGAACTCATTATCAGTATAAAAGACACCTGTCCACAACCTCAAACAGTCAGACTCCAAACTCCACTATGGCCAAGACCAAAGAGCTGTCAAGGGACACCAGAAAAAAAATTGTAAACCTGCAACAGGCTGGGAAGACTGAATCTGCAATAGGTAAGCAGCTTGGTGTGAAGAAATCAACTGTGGGAGCAATTATTAGAAAATGGAAGACATACAAGACCACTGATAATCTCCCTCGATCTGGGGCTCCACGCAAGATCTCACCCCGTGAGGTCAAAATTATCACGAGAACGGTGAGCAAAAATCCCAGAACCACACGGGGGGACCTAGTGAATGACCTGCAGAGAGCTGGGACCAAAGTAACAAAGGCTGCATCAGTAACACACTATGCCGCCAGGGACTCAAATCCTGCAGTGCCAGACGTGTCCCCCTGCTTAAGCCAGTACATGTCCAGGCCCGTCTGAAGTTTGCTAGAGAGCATTTGGATGATCCAGAAGAGGATTGGGAGAATGTCATATGGTCAGATGAAATCAAAATAGAACTTTTTGATAAAAACTCAACTTGTCGTGTTTGGAGGAGAAAGAACACCATACCTACTGTGAAGCATGGGGGTGAAAACATCATACTTTGGTGCTGTTTTTCTGCAAAGGGACCAGGACGACTGATCCGTGTAAAGGAAAGAATGAATGGGGCCATGCATTGTGAGATTTTGAGTGAAAACCTCCTTCCATCAGCAAGGGTATTGAAGATGAAACGTGGCTGGGTCTTTCAGCATGACAATGATCCCAAACACACTGCCCGGGCAACGAAGAAGTGGCTTCGTAAGAAGCATTTCAAGATCCTGGAGTGGCCTAGCCAGTCTCCAAATCTCAACCCCATAGAAAATCTTTGGAGGGAGTTGAAAGTCCGTGTTGCCCAGCGACAGCCCCAAAACATCACTGCTCTAGAGGAGATCTGCATGGAGGAATGGGCCAAAATACCAGCAACAGTGTGTGAAAACCTTGTGAAAACTTACAGAAAACATTTGACCTCTGTCATTGCCAACAAAGGGTATATAACAAAGTACTGAGATGAACTTTTGTTATTGACCAAATACTTATTTTACCGAGGAATTTACCAATTAATTCATTAAAAATCCTTCAATATGATTTTCTGGATTTTTTTTTTTTTCTCATTTTGTCTCTCATAGTTGAGGTATACCTATGATGAAAATTGGAGACCTCTGTCATGTTTTAAGTGGGATAACTTGCACAGTTGGTGGCTGACTAAACACTTTTTTGCCCCACTGTATATATATATATATATACATATACATACTGTATATATACAGTATATACAGTATATATATATATATCCAAATCCAAGATGGCGCCGCGGATGGCAGCCACTGGCTTCTGCTCTCTGATGTTTTTGATAATTTTGTGTGTTTTTTTGGACTTCTGCTCTTCTGTCCGAATCACCTATTCAAGGGAGGATCTACTTTCACTCAGACTACCTCCCAATGCAACTTCTCCGCCAGTTACTGCTGCTGATCTGAAGTTTTTTCAGTCCATCTTAGCTGTGGGAGCAGCGGCTATTGGCGCTGGCCGGAAACGAAGGCGGCGTGGTAAACGTGCCGGTGCGTTAGTCAGGCTGAAGAAACGAGGATTTCGCACGCCGCTCCCATCGATCCATCTGGCAAATATCCGCAGTTTGGCGAACAAAATGGATGAACTGCTGCTCCTGACTCACAAAAACCGGGATTTTAGCAGATCTGGCGCCCTTTGTTTCACGGAGTCCTGGCTGAGTGAACACATCCCGGACAGCGCGGTGCGTCTGGACGGATTTCAACTGTTTTACTGCAGGTTTGAAAAGAACTTACAGTTCTCACCTCCCACCCACACAAAAGGATTATCTGCAGCCCCAGGAACTCCATCCCTCCTCCACTCTGACCTCCCACCAGCACTAATGATCTGTGAAGAGGAGGTGCGCCGGGTCTTTCAGAGACAAAAGATCAAGAAGGCTGCAGGACCTGATGGTGTGTCTCCGTCCTGCCTGAGAGTCTGCTCCAACGAGTTGGCCCCCATCCTCACCCGGATCTTTAACAGATCACTGGAGCTGCGTGAAGTGCCTTCCTGCTTCAAACGCTCCATCATCATTCCAGTTCCCAAGAAACCCTCTATTACAGGATTAAACGACTACAGACCTGTTGCCCTGACCTCTGTGGTCATGAAATCCTTGGAGAGATTGGTGCTGAACCACCTGAAGGTCATCACAGGCCCCCTGATGGACCCACTGCAGTTTCTCTACCGGTCAAACAGGTCAGTGGATGATGCAGTGAATATGGGACTACATTACATCCTGCAACACCTCGACTCCCCAGGGACGTACGCCAGGATCCTGTTTGTCGACTTCAGCTCAGCGTTCAACACCATCATCCCAGGCATTCTTCATCAGAAACTCCTCCAGCTCAAGGTGCCCCCCTCCACCTGCCAGTGGATCTCCAGCTTTCTGACTGACAGGTGGCAACAGGTGAAGCTAGGGAGATTTACATCCAGCTCCCGAAAAATTAGTACTGGTGCCCCCCAAGGATGTGTCCTTTCCCCACTGCTCTTCTCCCTCTACTCCAACGACTGCACCTCAGAGGACCCTTCGGTGAAGCTCCTGAAGTTTGCGGACGACACCACAGTCATCGGTTTGATCCGGGATGATGATGAGTCTGCATACAGGCGGGAGGTGGAGCAGCTGATCCTCTGGTGCAGCCAGAACCATCTTGAACTTAACCCAGCCAAAACGGTGGAGATGACTGTGGATTTCAGGCGACACCCCCCTTCATTCCCCCCACTCACCATCCTCAACAGCACAGTGTCCACTGTGGACTCCTTCAAGTTTCTGGGTACCACAATCTCCCGGAACCTGAAGTGGTCCTCCCAATTGACACTGTCCGGAAAAAGGCCCAGCAGAGGTTGTTTTTTCTGCGTCAGCTCAAGAAGTTTGATTTGCCTCAGGAGCTGCTGGTTGTCTTCTACACCGCCATCATCCAATCTGTCCTCTGCTTTTCCATCACTGTCTGGTTTGGATCTGCCACTAAACAGGACAAGACCAGACTGCAGCGGATCATTAAGTCTGCGGAGAGGATCATTGGTACCGACCTACCCTCCATTGAGAACTTATATCGGTCCATAACCAGGAAACGGGCGGGAAACATCTGTGCTGACCCATCACACCCCGGCCACAAACTGTTTGAACTTCTATCTTCTGGTCGTCGTTACAGATCACTGAAGGTCAAAACCACCCGTCACAGGAACAGTTTCTTTCCTCAAGCCATCACTCTGATGAACTCCTAACATTCACCTAGTCCTACCTGTTTGCTGTACTCATGACTTTTCATCCATTATTACATTGCACATAACTCTCACACTGCTTTTTACTTCATTCACATTATATCACTGAATCTGAGTCCACATTGAAATACTGTGTGATTGTATATTTTTTCATATATTTCTGCAAAGTGTGGTTAGTCCGAGTAAATAACTGCATATATTCCTGTATATATTTGCATCCTTTTATAGGAACGTGGACAGACTGTAATTTACTGTACATACTCTGGTTGTCATTGAATCCTTATTTAAATCCTTCACCTGAACAACGAGAGCAAGTTTTTAGCCAAAGTCAAATTCCTTGTATGTGTTGTGCATACTTGGCCAATAAAGCTGATTCTGATTCTGATATATATATACAGTATATATATATATATATATATATATATATATATATATATACAGACGTGGACAAAATTGTTGGTACCCCTCTGTTAATGAAAGAAAAACTCACAATGGTCACAGAAATAACTTGAATCTGACAAAAGTGGGAATAAATAAAAATTCTATGAAAATTAACCAATGAAAATCAGACAATGCATTTGATTTTTTTTTTTTTTTGATTTTGTATACTTTATTGATCCCCAGAGGGGAAATTGAGTGCATCCACCTGGATGGATGAAGCAGCCACGGTACGGCGCTATCCCTTAACCATTCACACACACATTCACACCTAGGGCCACTTTAGAGTCTCCAGTTAACCTAACCTGCATGTTTTTGGCCTGTGGGAGGAAACCGGAGAAATCCTGGAGTAAACCCACGCAGATACGGGGAGAACATGCAAACTCCACACAGACCACTGTTGGTCAGGGGCTGGGATCAAACCAGGGATCCCATGGCCAAGGGTGAGTTGCTGTGCTTGTGCAGTGCTAACCACTGCGCCACTGTGGTTCAACAGAATTATTTTAAAAAAACAAACTCATGAAACAGGCCTGGACAAAAATGATGGTACCCTTAACTTAATATTTTGTTGCACAACCTTTTGAGGCAATCACTGCAATCAAACGATTTTCGTAACTGTCAATGAGACTTCTGCACCTCTCAGCAGGTATTTTGGCCCACTCCTCATGAGCAAACTGCTCCAGTTGTCTCAGGTTTGAAGGGTGCCTCCAGATGGTATGTTTCAGCTCCTTCCACAGATGTTCAATAGGATTTAGATCAGGGCTCATAGAAGGTCACTTTAGAATAGTCCAATGTTTCGCGCTTAGCCATTCTTGGGTGTTTAGCTGTGTGTTTTGGGTCATTATCCTGTTGCAAGACCCATGACCTGCGACTGAGACCAAGCTGTCTGACACTGGGCAGCACATTTCTCTCTAGAATACCTTGATAGTCTTGAGATTTCATTGTACCCTGCACAGATTCAAGACACCCTCTGCCAGATGCAGCAAAGCAGCCCCAGAGCATAACAGAACCTCCTCCATGTTTCACAGTAGGGACAGTGTTCTTTTCTTGGTATGCTACATTTTTGTGTCTGTAAACATTCAGCTGATGTGCCTTGCCAAAAAGTTCCAGTTTTGTCTTGTCTGTTCATAGGACATTCTTCCAGAAGCTTTGTGGCTTGTCAACATGCAGTTTGGCAAATTCATTTTTTAGGATTTGTTTTCAACAGTGGTGTCCTCCTTGGTCGTCTCCCACGAAGTCCACTTTGGCTCAAACAACGACGGATGGCGCGATCTGATACTGATGTACCTTGACCTTGGAGTTCACCATGAATGTGTTTAGAGGTTGTTCTGGGCTCTTTTGTTACCATTCGTATCATCCGTCTCTTCTATTTTTCATCAAGTTTCCTCCTGCAGCCACGTCCAGGGAGGTTGGCTACAGTCCCGTGGAACTTAAATTTCTGAATAATATGTGCAAATGAAGTCACAGGAACATCAAGCTGCTTGGAGATGGTCTTATAGCCTTTAACTTTAACATGCTTGTCTATAATTTTCTTTCTAATCTCCTGAGACAACTCTCTCCTTTGCTTCCTCTGGTCCATGTTTAGTGTTGTGCACACCATGTTACCAAACAGCACAGTGACTACTTGTCACCCTTTAAATAGGCCGACTGACTGATTACAAGTTTGCAGACACCTGTGATGTTAATTAGAGGACACATCTTGGTTGAACATGTCCCTATGGTCACATTATTTTCAATCTTTTCTAGGGGTACCATCATTTTTGTCCAGGCCTGTTTCATGAGTTTGTTTTTTTAAATATTTCTTTTGAACCACAATTCAAAAACATTGTCTGATTTTCATTGGTTAATTTTCATAGAATTCTTATTTATTACCACTTTTGTCAGATTCATGTTATTTATGTGGCCATTATGGGTTTTTCTTTCATTAATAGATAGATAGATAGATAGATAGATAGATAGATAGATAGATAGATAGATAGACTTTATTGATCCCAAACTGGGAAATTACAGTGTAACAGCAGCATGACAGTTGACAGCCAAACAACAGAAACACACACAACAGACAAAGGGATTACCCATGGAAAGTAAAAAAAACTAACATGACTATAGCAGCTCTGCGATCCACATGGTGAGGACATCGATGGCCTCATTCACACCTTCACGGGCTACCTCAGCTTCTGTGTGGACAAATCAGTTCCCACCAAGACCATACGGCGTCACTCAAACAACAAACCCTGGATCAACCCTGAGATAAAAACACTTCTGAGAGAGAAGAAGAGGATCTTCAGGTCGGGGAACAGGGAGATGCTGAAGTCCGTACAGAGGGAGCTGAGGAGAAAGATCAGAGAAGGCAAGGACAGCTTCAGGAAGAAGATGGGAGGACAAGCTGCAACAGAGCGACATCAGCGGGGTCTGGAGAAACCTCAAAACCATCTCAGGGCTCCAGAATACCTCCCCCCAGGCCACGGGGGGCAGGGAGTGGGCGAACAACCTGAATCTGTTTTTCAATAGATTTGACCAACCGCCCTCCCCCCTGTCTGCACAACAACCACTGCTGCCTCTAAGAAATCAAGTCCTGCTGCCCACTCCCCACTCCACCGACACCCCCCCCACTCCCAACACACAGCCCCCCATCCTGACCCTGACCAAGACCCAGGTGAGGACGGAGCTGAGGAAGATCAAGGCGAGGAAGGCGTCGGGACCGGACGGCATCAGTGCAAAGCTCCTCAAGTCCTGTGCAGACCAGCTGTGTGGGATTGTGACGTATATCTTCAACATGAGCCTGAAACTGGGGAGGGTACCACAGCTGTGGAAAACATCTTGTGTGGTACCTGTACCAAAAACTTCCCACCCCAAAGACCTGAACAGCTACAGACCGGTGGCCTTGACGTCCCACTTGATGAAGACCCTGGAGAGACTGCTCCTTGCTCATCTCCGCCCCCTGGTGGAACCAGCGATGGATCCACTCCAGTTCGCCTACCAGCATGGCATTGGGGTGGAGGATGCGGTGATCTTCCTCCTTCACCGTTCTCTGTCCCACCTGGAGAAGCCCGGGAATATGGTGAGGATCATGTTCTTTGACTTCTCCAGTGCTTTCAACACCATCCAACCGATGATCCTGAAGGACAAGCTGCTGCGCGCAGGGGTGGACCAGCACCTGTCATCATGGATCCTGGACTACCTCACGAACCGGCCTCAGTTTGTGAGAACCCGGGACTGTGTTTCCGACACGATCATCAGTAGCACGGGGGCCCCCCAGGGAACGGTGTTGGCTCCCTTCCTGTTCACTCTTTATACTGCGGACTTCTCACACAACACAACACACTGCCATCTACAGAAGTTCTCTGATGACTCTGCGATCGTTGGTCTCATCTCCAACGGAGATGAAGCTGAGTACAGAGGGCTTATCCAGGACTTCGTGGACTGGTGCCATCGGAACTGCCTCCAGATCAACGCGAGGAAAACTAAGGAGCTGGTGGTGGACTGCCGCAGGCATGGGCAGCCCCTCACAGCACCAGTAAATATACAGGGAACAGACATCGAGATGGTGACATCCTATAAGTACCTGGGTGTTCATCTGAACAATAAACTAGACTGGTCACACAATACTGACGCACTCTACAAGAAGGGACAGCGCAGGCTGTTCCTGCTGAGGAGACTCAGGTCTTTTGGTGTACAAGGGGCGCTGCTGAAGTCATTCTATGACACGGTGGTGGCATCAGCCATCACTTTTGGAGTGGTCTGCTGGGGCAGTGGCATTACTGCAGCCGATAGGAAGAGACTGAACAAACTGATTAAGAAAGCTAGCTCTGTCCTGGGGCAGCGCCTTGATCCAATGGAGGAGATAGGAGAGAGAAGGACGGTGGCTAAACTGTCATCTCTGCTGGAGTCCGAGTTCCACCCTATGCAGGACATACTGGATGCACTGAGGAGCTCATTTAGCAGCAGACTACATCATCCCAGGTGCACAACCGAGAGGTTTCGTAGGTCCTTCCTACCAACGGCTGTCAGACTGTACAACCTAAGCAGGGCTGCTCGCAGAGATAGCAAAAAGACGTAACAAACTAATAGTTTTTTTGAATGCAAAAGATGCAATAGACTTACACAATGGTCCTCTCCGGCATACAACTAGGAACATACCGGTCGCTATGGAGGGTGAGAATATGTATGGGCACATAATCATACCATGTAGGATAACTAAGTAGTCGGTTATGCTGTTTCATCCCATCTAGCAACAATGCTCTGCACTGTGTGTGTTTATATATTTACATATTTATTCCATCTAGCTACAATGCTCAGCACTGGGTGTGTTTATATTTATATATCTATATATTTATTCCATCTAGCTACAATGCTCCGCACTGTGTTTTTATATATCTACATATTATTCCATCTAGCTACATTGCTCCGCACTGTGTGTGTTTATATACTTGCATATTTATTCCACCTAGCTGCAATGCTCCGTACTGTGGGTGTTTATATATTTACATATTTATTCCATCTAGCTACAATGCTCTGCACTGTGTGTTCATACATTCATATATTTATTCCATCCAGCTACAATGCTCTGCACTGTGTGTGTGTGTGTATATATATATCTTATAGTAATATGTACATATGTACGTATATTAGCTGCTCTTGCTTGCTTGTTTTTTTTCTTGCCTTCTGATTGTTGCTCTGAGTGTTGCTATCCCTGTGCTGTTGCAATCCTGGAATTTCCCCGTTGTGGGACTAATAAAGGCTTATCTTATCTTATCTTATCTTATCTTATACATCATAGCTTAATATATGATGACCCGTATAAACACATGAATCATCCCATTGCACAAGAAGGACTATCAGGAGCAGAGTGAAATGTGAGGTACCAGTTAGTCTGTAAGATGCAGTGTGGCAGCATAGCTATGACCAGAATACAACATGATAGTGAGTTATTGTACAGTGAAATTGCATGTGGCAGGAAAGATTTCCTGTACCTGGCCGTTCGACAACGAAGCTGTAGTAGTCTACTGGAGAAAGTGCTTCGCTGTCTATCTAGTGTGTGGTGGAGGGGGTGATCAGGATTGTTCATGATGTATCACAGTTTATTTAGTGTTCTCCTCTCCACCACTGTCTCAAAGGTCTCCGGTCTGAGACCAATTATGACATAACGCACGGCCCAGGAGACACACACGCAGGCTCAGGATAGATTTAACAGCTTTATTAGCAACAGGGAAGTGTATGGCTGCGTGTCTGTGGAATAAGAATGTATTGGTGGTGGCGTCTGCGTCAGGCACGGGGGCAGGAGGCCGTACAGCCGGACAACCCTGTGGGAGAGAGCAGAGGGAGAAGGGTAACGGGCACCACACCAATACAGGGAAATGATGATGATAGCTGGCTTACTTGGTTGTGACAGGTGGCTGGCGTTGACAAGGGCGGAGCCCGGGAGACAGCGACCTGCGGTACCTGTGGCAGCAGCGTAGAGCCAACGGCGAGGTGATGAAGTCCGCCGCCGGGGATGTCCACCTGTGCACAGGGGAAAGCTAGAGGAGAGAGGTAAGGGGAGCTTACCCAGGATATCTTCGCTAGTAGGTTTGAGATCCGTAGTAGCAAAGGGGCCGAAGTAGAGAGACGGCTTCAGGCCGAAGCCCAGGGCAGAGTGGATTAAATACCTTGCCGCTGACGAGGAGCAGGTGTGTGCGCGGCTGGCGCCGCTGATGAGCGGCGAGTCATAACAGTACTCCCCCCTCTAGCAGCGCCTCCTGGCGATGGTTTTTCCGGGTGCGCTCGATGAAACTCAGAAATGAGTGACCGGTCCAACACCAGCGAGGAAGGCACCCACTGTCTCCACTCGGGTCCATAGCTCTCCCAATCCACCAGGTACTGCAATCCGCGATCCCGGCGTTGGGCGTCCAAGATGTCAGCGACAGTCCAGGCCGGATGGCCACCAATCATCCGGGGAGCGGGGTGTGCTGCAGGTGGAGGGCAGAGGGGGTCAGAGACCACCGGTTTGATTTTGGAGACGTGGAAGGTGGGATGGATGCGGAGGGAGGAGGGAATAGCCACACGCACAGCCACCGGGTTGATGATCCTGGTTATGGGATAAGGGCCAATGAACCGTTGAGCCAGCTTTCTCCTCTCACCCTTTAGGTTTACGTCCTGTGTGGATACCCAAACTTGCTGTCCCACCTGGTAGGCAGGTGCAGGTCTCCTATGTCGGTCCGCCGTAGACTTATTGCGCTCCGCCGTGCGTAAAAGCGCATTACGCGCCGTGGACCAAAGGGAACGGCACCGCCTCAGATGTGCCTGGACAGAGGGAACAGCCAACTCGCCCTCCTGCGCGGGGAACAGGGGTGGATCATAGCCCAAGGATGCTTTAAAGGGCGACATCCCAATGGCCGTAGAGCGAGAGGTGTTGTGGGCGTACTCCACCCAGGCGAGATGAGAACTCCAGGACGTAGGTTTAGATGAAGTTACGCAGCGGAGCGTAGCCTCCAGCTCCTGGTTTGTCCGCTCACACTGCCCGTTAGACTGGGGGTGATGGCCGGAGGAGAGGCTTACCTTGGCTCCCAGGGTGTTGCAAAATGACCTCCAGACGTCCGAAGAAAACTGGGGGCCGCAGTCGGAGACCACGTCGACCGGGATTCCATGCAGTCTGACCACGTGCTGGATGAGGAGGTCCGCCGTCTCCAAGGCTGAAGGAAGTCCACGTAGGGGCACGAAGTGGGCGGCCTTGGAAAAACGGTCAACGATGGTCAGAACTGTGTCAAAGTTGTTGGAGACAGGGAGCCCCGTGACGAAGTCCAGAGCGATGTGCGACCAGGGCCTACCAGGGACGGGCAGGGGCTGGAGCAGACCCGCAGGAGGGGCGTTACCTGACTTATTGGCAGCGCAGACGGGGCAGGCCCGGGCGTAACGGGCGGCATCCTTCCGCAGACCTGGCCACCAAAAGGATCGCTGGAGAAGGTCGATCATCCGCGAAGCTCCAGGATGGCAGGTGAGCTTGGAGGTATGGAGCTAGTGTATAACGTCCCCCCGGACGGCAGATGGCATGAAGAGCCTCCCCTCCGGTCCGCCGCCAGGGTCCGGTTCTGATTCCTGCGCCCTCCGGATCTTGTCTTCTATGTCCCATGTAACAGCCCCCACGACGCACGACCTGGGCAAGATGGTATGAGCAACGTCGTCTGCGGCCTCCGGGGCAAATTGCCTGGAGAGGGCGTCGGGTAGGCCGTTCTTGGAGCCAGGCCTATATAAGATGCTTAACTTAAACCTTGCAAAGAACAGGGACCAACGCGCCTGGCGGGCATTCAGACGCTTGGCAGATCTCAGGTACTCCAGGTTCTTGTGGTCAGTGAAGACCACAAAAGGCAAGGCTGCCCCCTCCAGCCAGTGACACCATTCTTGAAGGGCAAGCTTGATGGCAAGAAGCTCTCTGTCCCCCACGTCGTAATTACGTTCCGCCGGGGACAGGCGCTGAGAGAAGAAGGCGCAGGGTCGCTTGACTCCATTGGCTGGGGACCGCTGGGACAACACCGCCCCCACCCCTGTGTCCGAAGCGTCCACCTCCACAATGCACTGCAGCGCGGGATCGACCTGGCTGAGGACCCGGGAGGAGGAGAACTCCGTCTTCAGTGCCTGGAAGGCCGAAGCGGCCTCTTCAGTCCACCGGAACGGGGTCTTAGGAGAGGTGAGGCGGGTCAGGGGTCCGACGATGGCTCCAAAGTTCGGGACAAAGCGGCTGTAGAAATTGGCGAACCCGATGAACTGCTGAACTTGCTTTCGAGAGGTTGGTGTGGGCCAATCCACCACTGCTTTGATCTTCGCTGGGTCCGGAAGCACCTGGTCATGGGAGATGACGAACCCCAGGAAGGAAGTTGTTTTGGCGTAGAATTCACATTTTTCTGCCTTGACATACAGACGGTTCTCCAGCAGTCTCTGCAGGACCCGCCTCACGTGGACCCGGTGTTCATCCCTCGACCTGGAGAAGATGAGAATGTCGTCCAGGTAGACGAATACGAACAGGCCGATGAAGTCCCGGAGGATGTCATTGATGAGGCGCTGAAAGACGGCTGGAGCGTTGGTCAACCCAAACGGCATCACGAGATATTCAAAATGCCCGTTTGGGGTTCGGAAGGCGGTTTTCCACTCATCTCCCTCCCGGATCCGGACGAGGTGGTAAGCGCTGCGGAGATCCAGCTTAGTAAACCAGGTCGCCCCCTGGAGGGAGTGGAAGGCAGTGTCCATAAGGGGCAGGGTGTACCGGTCCTTCTCCGTGATATTGTTGAGAGCCCGATAGTCGATACAAGGATGAAGAGATCCGTCCTTCTTTCCAACGAAGAAGAACCCTGCACCTACTGGAGAGGAGGACGGTCGGATGATCCCAGCACTGAGCGACTCCTTCAAGTAGCTGTTCATTGCCTCCTTCTCCGGCGCTGACAGACTGTAGAGGCGTTCTGAGGGTAAAGGCGCCCCCTGGTGGATGTTAATGGCGCAGTCGTAGGGCCGGTGAGGAGGTAGAGACATCACCTTGGATTTACTGAAAACGGCACCCAGGTCGTGGAACTCTGAGGGCACTAGGGTGAGATCCGGGGGCGCGGTGTCCTGAGCTGTGGGAGGCGAGGACGGGGCGCAGGCCGCGGATTGGAGGCAGGTACCCATGCAGAAAGTGCTCCACGCTGAAACCTTCCCAGTCTTCCAGTCCAAGGCGGGGTTGTGGAGGCGGAGCCAGGGATAACCGAGGATGACAGGTGTTACTGAGGTGGGCAGGACGTAAAAGGAGATATCCTCCCGATGGTTTCCAGAGATGATCACCGGGACAGGGGATGTTTGGTGAGTTACCTTTCCCAGGGAAACTCGGGAGAGATTAACCAGGGCGAGAGGAGTATCGAGGGGGTGACAGTGGATGCCTAGTCGGGTTGCCAGGCTTTGTGAAATAAAGCTACCCTCCGCACCTGAATCCACCAGTACATGTGTGAGATACCCAGTGAGGTTGTGACAGAAGCGAATGGGCAGCGTCAAATGTGTGAGGGGATTTAACCGATTAGCGTCCGCGAGGCCCCCTACAGTGACTCGCGGACCACCTCGTTTGGCTTCTCCGGACAATTCTCCACCATGTGCTGGCTACCTCCGCAATACATGCAGAGGCCCAGGTCACGACGGCGCTGTTTCTCCGCCAGGGGGAGCTTTGTCCGGCCCGTCACCATTGGTTCCGACTCCTCGGAGACCTCCGGCGGCGGTAACGCCAGGTGGCGAGCTTGGGGCAGACGTGCAGAGACACCCCGCGAGCGAGAAGACTGCTTCCGCTCGGAGGTGCACTCGCGCAGCCTGTTATCCAAGCTGATGGTGAGAGAAATCAGCTCCACCAGCGTCTCCGGGGTATCCCGTCCAGCCAGCTCATCCCTCAGACCGGAGTTTAGACTGCGGAGGAAGATGCCGCACAGCGCGCGCTCTTCCCAGCCAACTTCCTCCGCGGTAACCCGGAAGTCGATCGCGTATTCGGCCGCCGATCGGCTCCCCTGTTGGAGTCCAAGAAGACGGTCGACCTGGACACTGTCCAAACGCGAATGACCGAACACTTCCAGGAATTGTCGCACGAACTGGCCATAGGTGAGGGTAGCGTAGCTGGGCTTCACCATAATGGCGTAAGCCCAGGTAAGCGCACGACCCTCAAGGAGATTTCCTATGTAGCCAATTCTGCTATGGTCTGAGGGAAAATCTCCGGGAACGCGAAGAAACACGGACTCACACTGCATAATAAAACCCCAAGCTCCACCCAGCTTACCGCTGAAGCGAGCAGGAGTGGGGATTGGTGTGAGCCGTGTTGGCGCACCCGGAGCAGGCTGGACGGCCACCGGAGCCGCAGGAGCCACGCCACCCGGACGAGCCGAGGGGAACGGCTGCTGGGGGTCCAAGCGGTCTAATCGGTTAGTGATGTTAATTAATTGATTTAATATCACCTGTTGCTGATAGGCAATTGAATCCACCCGAGCCTCGAGGGTGGAAAGACGGCGTGCGAGCCCGCTGTCTTCCGAGCCGCTCTGCTGAAGCTGTACTGACATAACGCACGGCCCAGGAGACACACACGCAGGCTCAGGATAGATTTAACAGCTTTATTAGCAACAGGGAAGTGTATTGGCTGCATGTCTGTGGAATAAGAATGTATTGGTGGTGGCGTCTGCGTCAGGCACGGGGGCAGGAGGCCGTACAGCCGGACAACCCTGTGGGAGAGAGCAGAGGGAGAAGGGTAACGGGCACCACACCAATACAGGGAAATGATGATGATAGCTGGCTTACTTGGTTGTGACAGGTGGCTGGCGTCAACAAGGGCGGAGCCCGGGAGACAGCGACCTGCAGTACCTGTGGCAGCAGCGTAGAGCCAACGGCGAGGTGATGAAGTCCGCCGCCGGGGATGTCCACCTGTGCACAGGGGAAGGCTAGAGGAGAGAGGTAAGGGGAGCTTACCCAGGATATCTTCGCTAGTAGGTTTGAGATCCGTAGTAGCAAAGGGGCCGAAGTAGAGAGACGGCTTCAGGCCGAAGCCCAGGGCAGAGTGGATTAAATACCTCGCCGCTGACGAGGAGCAGGTGTGCGCGCGGCTGGCACTGCTGATGAGCGGCGAGTCATAACAAATTACAGAGCCAGCCCTCTTGATAATCTTGTCAAGTCTGTTGGTATCTCTGGCCCTGATACTGCTACCCCAACAGACCGCAGCAAAGAAGATGGCACTGGCGACAACAGTCTGGTAGAAAAGCTCCAGCATCCTGCTGCACACGTTGAAGGATCTCAGCTTTCTCAGGAAGTAGAGTCTGCTCATCCCCTTCTTGTGTGCAGCATCGGTGTTGGATCTCCAGTCCAACCTGCTGCTGATCCTGACACCTAGATATCTGTAGTCTTCAACCACTCCCACATCCTCCCCCCTAATCTGTAGTGGCTGAGAAGGAGCCTTCCTCTTCCTGAAGTCAATCACCATCTCCCTGGTCTTGCTGACATTCAACCTCAGGTGATTCTGTTCCATCCACTCCACAAATCTGTCTACCAGTGCCCTGTACTCCCCCTCCTCTCCTCCTCTTATACACCCCACAACAGCTGAGTCATCAGAGAATTTTTGCAGGTGACATGACTCAGTGTTGTACTGAAAGTCTGTGGTTTATAAGGTAAAAAGAAAAGGAGTTAGCACAGTCCCCTGTGGCGCTCCTGTATGACTAGCCACCACTCCAGACAAGACACTGCCCAGCCTGACAAACTGTGGTCTGCCTGTCAGGTAGTCGGTAATCCAGGAGATCACAGAGCTGTCAACCCCCATCACCCGCAGCTTCTCGCCCAGCAGCAGTGGCTGGATGGTGTTAAAGGCACTGGAGAAATCAAAAAAAGTGATTAACAGAGGGGTACCAACAATTTTGTCCATGTCTGTACACCAAAAGCCAGTTTAGGAAGCTTGTGCTCCAACTTTAGAGGGATCACACTCCTCGGCATCCCTGGGAAGGTCTATGCCAAGGTACTGGAGAGGAGAGTCCGGCCGTTGGTCGAACCTCAGATTCAGGAGGAGCAATGTGGTTTTCGTCCTGGCCGTGGCACATTGGACCAGCTCTTTACCCTCTCAAGAATCCTCGAGGGTTCGTTGGAGCTTGCCCAATCAGTTTACATGTGTTTGGTGGACTTGGAGAAGGCATTTGACCACATCCCTCGTGGTTTTTTGGGGCGGTGCTTCGGGAGTACGGGGTATTGGGCGTGTTGTTATGAGCTATTTGGTCTCTGTATGACTGTTGTGAGAGTTTGGTTCGTATTGCCAACACTCGATAGGACTCATTCCCAGTGAGAGTTGGACTCCACCAGGGCTACCTTTTGTCACCGATCCTGTTCATAATTTTTATGGACAGGATTTCTAGGTGCAGCCAGGGAATGGAGGGTGTCATGCTTGGTGACCAGAGGATCTCTTCTCTGTTGTTTGCAGATGATGTTGTCCTGCTGGCTTCATCCAGCAATGACCTACAGTTCTTGCTGGGACGGTTTGCCGCAGAGTGTGAAGGGGCTGGGATGAGAATCAGCACCTTCAAGTCCAAGTCCATGGTCCTCAGCTGGAAAAAGGTGTCATGGGATGGCCCTCATGAGCTATCAATAAGACGCTATAGGCCAGCCGGTGAGTTTGCACAGTTTATTAAAGGTAGAATAATGATAAAGTAATGAGCCATGGCGGGCTAAAACACACTAACACTATAACACAGGCTATGATAAGGAGGAACAGATACACAATGAACACACTTACAGATAATGGAGTAATCAGCAGGGAGGCTGGACGAGGGCTGTCTGACGGAACAGATGAGGAACCTCTGACAGAGTCTGATGGAGACTGCAGCGATGCTCAGCCCTTAGCTGATCCCTTAAATAGGGCTCAGCTGGGACAGCTGATGGCAATCGCTAACACAGTCCAGCTGTCTCTGACAGCCGGAAGCCCCTCAGAGCGCTGTCACAATAAGAGCTCGGAGAGCCTTCGGGGACACACACATCAGCTGGGAAGAAAATACTGCATGGCCCGAGCGCGGACGAAATCGGCGCTCAAACCACAACAGTACTCCCCCACGAGGCGGCGAACTCAGGACACCGTATGACACCCAAGCCCCCCCAACCCCACCCAGGGTGGGAGAATGGGGGAAAGGCCTGGAGGGTGAGAACCAGGAAAGACAAAAAAACACAGGGAACAAATGAAGCAATTACAGAGCATGGTAAAAAGAAAAACACAATACTCCATAACGCACAGATGGTACATAGACAGGACAAAAAACGCAACTAACAGGAGGCCTATAACTAAAATACACAGGCACATGAGACACAAAGTGGTAGATACAAATCATCCCTCAGACAGGAGAGGGGAGAGGAAAAAAAAATGGGCACGCTAAACAGCGGTGAATACATAGATCAACATAGAGCAAATGACCATATACTCGAGTGGCCTTAATATTTAATAGAAATAAGAAACACATGGGGATGACGGCAGGCAGAGTCCAATGAGACAGGAGAAGTTCTGGTGGTCTCCCTGCGTCCAATGTCCAAATAGTCAACAAGGGGAAAAGGGAGCATTCGGGCGGCCTACCCCAGTCCCAGGCCCGGAGAGACAGAACCTCCGGCGGCCGAACCAGGTGGCCCAGTAGGAAGCACAGTACGTCGGGTGGCCGACCCAGAATGCCGAACCGGCGAAAAAGCTTACCAGGCGGCCGACCCGCATCACTCAGCCACCAGGACCGCAGGGGAAAAACTGAAGACGGCCTCCCTGGAGAGGGGGAAGACGAGGGAGAGCCGGGTCGAATACTGAGAACCCCAATGGCCCCCGGTGGAGATGAGTTGGGGGAAGGATGATGACGATGATGATGACGAGCAAGTCCAGCATCAGGCGGCAGAGGATCTGCAGCTCCCTCACCAACCTTGAACCAAACCGGCGCTGCGCCCCTGCTGGACCCCGATTGGGCCAGTGCGGCACCCACAACGGACCCCGATTGGGCCGGAGCAGCGCCTGCGATGGACCTCGATTGGGTCTCGGCTGCACCCGCGTCGGACCCGATTGGGTTGGGGCAGCACCAGAAACGACCTCCAAACCCGAACCCGGAACCTCCAGCACAGCGACCGGGAATGACTCGGCACCGGTGACCTTGGGATAAGGCTCAGGAGAAGAAGAAGAACCAGGATCAGGATCACCGGTAGCGACAGAGCCCAGTGAGACGAGCTTGGATGCAGCGGACAGCTGCCCCTGGCTTGTCTCCCCGAGAGACAGGCAAACATGCTCTAGAATAGATAGAAGGAAGACAAAATAGAGCACTTGCCTGTACTCGAGTTCTGTCGCCGTCCAGGACTTCGACGATCCGGGTTCCGAAGGCAGAAGGACGTTGTCTGGCTCCCACTCGGCAACGGCGGGCCCTGCAGTCGGCATGATGTTCTTCCCAGTCTGAGGACCCTCCAACGCTGACGTCCACGCCGATGACCCGCACGGCGTGGTGGCAGGCGATCCTCGACCTGCTGGATCGGACCGCTCTTCTGTGGAGACCCGGGGGCCCTTCACCGTCGGTGCAGGCTCCAAACTGCAGTCCGCTCTCCTCCCCTGCCCATGACGTGGCTGCGGGACTGGAACCAGGCTATCCAGGGCCGCAGGCTCCCTCCTCGTCCGGCGGCATAGGCCTGGTGCCGCGGAACGATCAGAGGAAGGAGACACAAAGGTAGCAGGTCCATTACTAATTATTGCAGCAGGTGGAGGGAGTTCAGGGGACTGTGAACCTCGAACTCCGCCCACAGGAATCATGCAAGGCAATTCATCCAGTGTGGGAACAAAAGGAAAAGTTACTTGCCTGATCTGTAGATGCCCGATGGAACCTGGTGCAGTGGACTTTGTTCCTCCCTTGCCCCGCTGGATGGTGATGGAGGGCCCCCTGGGAGGACGAGGAGGAGCCGTTCGCGATGGACCCACGACGGGCGTCGCTAAAGCAGGACTCCTAACACTCACAGCAGCCGAGGAAGACGTTGAGGAGGAGGGGACGACAGCCGAGGCAATCCAGGGACGAGGAGCTGATGGAACAGCAGGGAGAGGTGACCCGGGGAGTGAGGCTGCGGGAATTCCCTCCTGACGAGAAGTAGAAGCGGCAGCTCTCTGACAGGTAGAGTATTTCTGGCGGCCCGGAACAGGATCTGGATGGGGTTCTTGCTGAGGCTTCCTGTCAGCAGTGTGACGACTGTTACCGGCAGAGGGCGAGGCGAAGGAGAGGTTTTGGAATCGCCGCTCCTGCGCGGAAACAGAAGCGAGCAGGTCGGCGTACTCTGGATAGTCACTTAACGCCGGATTCCTCTCCACCAGCCTGACTGCCGCCGTCACATGCTTTATAATCTGCGTGGGGTGAACAGCGGAGCGAGCTGCCTCCATTCGGTCCCGGATGGAAAGAGCTGATTGTTGTAACTTCTCTGGGGGAATCCCGACTGACGTCACACTCTCTCGGGGATCACCCCTGGGCGGTGCAAACTCCTGGCCAGGAACGGGGACAGAAATGGGATCTTGAAGCGAGGAGCGAGGATGCCTCCTCTTCGGCTTCCTGCCGGAGTTTCCCTCTGGGAAACGGGAGAGCCCACGGAGTCTCTCCCGTTGCGCAGCGATGTCTGTCTTCCTCGCCGTGACTTCTGGGTGGTTGGAGTAGCGGGGAAGGCAATTAATAGTGTCCTCAGCGAGGTCCAGGTACCAGCGCAAGTTGCTGGGGAAGCGATGGCTACGAGCGTTGGAAAGGATTCCGTCGACCTCGATGAGAGCCATAATTAGCTCGTAGCCCAGTCTCGTAGCGTAGCCCTTGTGCGGCGACGCCATCTCCCAGCACGCTGGTACGCTGAACAAGGGAACTAACTAACAAGTCCAATTTAGGCAAAACTCACGGCGACCGGCGTCTCAGTCTGGCTGCAGTCTACTGTCATGGGATGGCCCTCACGAGCCATCAATAAGATGCTATAGGCCAGCCGGTGAGCTTGCACAGTTTATTAAAGGTAGAATAATGATAAAGTAACAAGCCACGGGGGGCTTAAACACACTAACACTATAACACAGGCTATGATAAGGAGGAACAGACACACAATGAACACACTTACAGATAATAATAATAATCCATCCATCCATCCATCTTCTACCACTTTTCCGGAGGTCCGGGTCGCGGAGGCAGCAGTTCAAGCAGAGAAGCCCAGACTTCCCTCTCCCCAGCCACCTGCTCCAGCTCTTCAGAGGGGATACCAAGGCGTTCCCAGACCAGCTGGGAGACATAGTCTCTCCACCGAGTCCTGGGTCTGCCCCGGGGTCTCCTCCCAGTGGGACGTGCCTGAAACTCCTCAAGTGGGAGGCGTCCAGGAGGCATCCTAATCAGATGCCCATACCACCTCAACTGACTCCTTTCAATGTGGAGGAGCAGCGGTTCTACTCTGAGCCTCTCCCGGATGACTGAGCTCCTCACCCTATCTCTGAGGGTGAGTCCAGCAATCCTACGGAGAAAGCTCATTTCAGCCGCTTGTATCCGCGATCTCGTTCTTCCGGTCATTACCCAAAGCTCGTGACCATAGGTGAGAGTAGGAACGTAGATTGACTGGTAAATCGACAGCTTTGCATTAGAACTAAGCTCCCTCTTCACCACAACAGACCGGTACAACGTCCGCATCACTGCAGATGCTGCTCCAATCCGTCTGTCGATCTCTCGCTCCATTTTCCCCTCACTCGTGAGCAAGACCCCAAGATACTTAAACTCCTCCACTTGGGGCAGGAGCCTGTCCCCAACCCAGAGAGGACAATCCACCTTTTTCCAGCTGAGGACCATGGACTCGGACTTGGAGGTGCTGATTCTCATCACAGCCGCTTCACACTCAGCGGCAAACCATCCCAGCAAGAGCTGTAGGTCATTGCTGGATGAAGCCAACAGGACAACATCATCTGCAAACAACAGAGATGAGATCCTGTGGTCACCAAGCATGACACCCTCCATTCCCTGGCTGCGCCTAGAAATCCTGTCCATAAAAATTATGAACAGGATCGGTGACAAAGGGCAGCCCTGGCGGAGTCCAACTCTCACTGGGAATGACTCCGACCGAGTGTTGGCAATACGAACTAAACTCTCACAACGGTCGTACAGAGACCAAATAGCTCGTAACAACAAGCCCGATACCCCATACTCCCGAAGCACCCCCCACAAAAATCCATGAGGGACGCGGTCAAATGCCTTCTCCAAGTCCACAAAACACATGTAAACTGGTTGGGCAAACTCTCACAAACCCTCAAGAATTCTCGAGAGGGTAAAGAGCTGGTCCGATGTGCCACGGCCAGGACGAAAACCACATTGCTCCTCCTGAATCCGAGGTTCAACCAACGGCCGGACTCTCCTCTCCAGTACCTTGGCATAAGGTACTGGATTAATAATATAATATATGGAATAATAATAATAATAATAATAATAATAATAATAATAATAATAATAATAATAATAATGGTTATTGTTTATTCTGTTTTCATTTTTTCTTTTCCTTTCCTTTTTTCTTTTTACTTGTTTCTCCTTTCTAAAGCCCATCCAGGGACAAGAGTTGCAAATTAGCTAATAGCTATACACTCTTTGTGCAACACATCAGATTGATTGTCATTTGATTAATTGTCTATGTTTATTGCACTGTCCCTGTCAAATAAACAAATAGTCTAATCTAATCTAATCTAATAATAATAATAATAATAATAATAATAATAATAATAATAATAGTAAGTTTATTTATAGAACACTTTTCACAGACAGAGTCACAAAGTGCTTAACATGGTAAAAAAACAAAATAAAAACACAGGCACATAAAACAGTAAAAAAAAAACAAAGTAGACAGTAAAAGCACATAAAAATACAATCGACACATAGTTAACTAGAAAAGCACTCGGAGAGCGCAGACCTCCGCCAAGCGCCACAGTTCCCCCCCATACAGTGTTTGTGTGTACGTTTTCAGATTCCTTGACCATGAAAACATATGACTAGCAATTGGATTCACAATGATAGGATTAGTGGTTCAGTAGTAAAAGCATTACCTCCTTGGCGGAGGTAATAAACTGAAGTGTTGGTGTTGTGTCCATCTCCTTCATCTGCAAACTCCCAGGCTGCGGGTGTTGCAATTGAATGAATGAATGGATTAATCTTTATTTCGAATAGATTAAGAGTACAGGTTAAAAGAAAGTGAATAATATAACAAAGGGGGTAATAAAATCCAACAAGGTCAAATTAGACAATAGCTCCTCTGATTACACAGTTCAACATAAGTTATCCGAAATGTGTGATGGCTGAATCCGCAGCTTATATTGCCCACCCATGTTCCATCCAAGAACTCAAAAGAAAAAACAAAAGAAATCATGACACAACCGTGTACAACCCACAGGCGAATGGGTGATGCGAGCGTTTTCATAGATCACTGAAAGCAGCACTGAGGGCTTCACTGACCAAGCAAATTGGGTAGACAGGTTGGCGTGGGTTTTATTGGGGTTGCGCTCTGCGGCAAAAGAGGATTTGGAAACTTCCCCGGCAGAGAGCTTCTTTTTCGCAGCTACTATGGCTGGCCGGGGAATTTCTGCCAAATAATCCAGCGGCGGACAGCTGCCCGTCTGAGCTTTTGCAGCGTAGCGCAAACACAGGCACACTGGCACGCTGCCGAGCCCTGCCCACCACTGTGTTCCGCGTGCTTTTGTGCCTCAAACTTTGAAGAAGGCAGAGTTTGTGTTCGTCAGACACGACGAGCAACGCCCTCCATTGGGCCTGCACACATGTTGAAAATGGCCATATCTCACAATGTTAAAGAATCCTTTAAAAAAATCCCTGTATCCAGACGGTGATCCGGATCATCCCCAAAATTTAATCAGTTCTTCCTTGTACCATTTCCAACAACGCCTGAAAGTTTCATTGAAATCCGTCCAAAACTTTTTGAGTTATCTTGGTAACCAACAGACAGACAGACAGACAGACAGACAGACGGACAGACAGACAAACGCTGGCAAAAACATAACCTCCTCCTCCTGGCCTCCGGCCTGGCGGAGGTAATTAAAAAGCCAGGCTAAAAAGGTGGGTCTTTAGTTGCTTCTTAAAAACACCAATGGAAGGTGCAGATCTAAGTTCAAAAGGTAAGGAGTTCCACAGTCTGGGAGCAACAGCAGCAAAGGCTCTATCGCCTTTGGTTCTGAGCCTAGTGCTAGGGACTACCAATAGATTCTGATGAGAAGACCTGAGAGACCTGCTGGGCTGGTGTAGAAAGAGCAGGTCACTAATATAAAAAGGCGCCTCTTCATGAATGGCTTTGTAAGTAAGAACAAGAATTTTAAAATCAATTCTATAATTTACATGAAGCCAATGCAAGGAGGCCAAAACAGGAGTGATATGACAGAATCTACTGGACCTAGTTAGTAATCTTGCAGCAGCGTTCTGGACTAACTGTAGGCGGCGTAAAGAGGATTTGCTAAGACATGTGAAAAGAGCATTACAGTAGTCCAAACGTGAAGAAACAAAGGCATGAATAATGATTTCTAACTGACTGTAGGAAACCAATGACCTAATTTTGGATATATTCCTAAGGTGGAAAAAAACAACTCCGGGTCAGAGATTTGACATGCTGATCAAAAACTGCGCCACCGTGCTGGCTGCACGGTGGCGCAGTGGTTTAGCACTGTGGCAGCACAGTTTTACCCTCGGCCGGGGGACCGCGGGGATCATGAGATCGTGGGTTCGATCCCAGCCCCCGACCAACAGTGAGCTGTGTGGAGTTTGCATGTTCTCCCCGTGTTGCGCGGGTTTACTCCGGGATTTCTCCGGTTTCCTCCCGCACACCAAAAACATGTAGGTTTAGGGCGCTCGCGCACGCAGCGACCAGCAGCCGGTGGCTTGTCACCAGACTGCAAACCAAGTCTACCTACGGGTACAAATAAGTAACAAAAAAAAACAAAAAAAAAACATCTATTGATCGAAAATGACACCAAGATTTTTTAGATTAGACTGTACGTTAGAGCTTAATGAACCAATGCTATTAACCAACTTAGGAATTAGATTATCAGGTGCTACAATAAGGCCTTCAGTTTTATCAGCATTAAGTTGCAAAAAGTTACTAGACATCCAGTCCTTAATTGCAGACAGACAATCATGAATAATTTTTAAATTGTCAACATGGTCAGGCTTAAAAGAGAAAAGTAGCTGTAAATCGTCAGCATAGCAGTGATAAGACACACCTTTAAATTTGCTGATGATAGAACCAAGTGGAAGCATATATAGTTCCCAGAAGTTCTGGTCGTGGAGGAGGAGTAGCAACAATTTACCATTCCAAATTACTAGTTAATGTAAAGCAAAAAACATGTTATAATTCCTTTGAGGGCCTGGTCCTCAGTATTGGGCACTTTAGCAATTTTAGGTTAACCCCAATTTTATTTGCCATAGTTTATCGTCCCCCCATCAACCTACTCAGAATTTTTATCCGAATTTGCTGATTTCTTAGCTGATTTAGTGCTGAAATCTGATAGAATAATTATAGTAGGGGACTTTAATATACATGTGGATGTAGATAGTGACTGCCTTAATGTGGCATTTAATTCAATATTAGACTCGATTGGGTTTTCTCAGAAAGTAGGAAATTCTACTCATTACCTCCACCATACATTGGACCTTGTTCTGACATATGGCATAGAAATAGAAAATCTTGTAGTGTCTCCTCATAACCCTGTACTGTCAGACCATTGTCTGTTAACCTTTGATTTTACCATTTCTGACTATTTGGCTCCTAAAGAAAAATATTATCACAGTAGATGCCTCTCAGATGATGCTGTTTCCAAATTTATGCAGATTGTTTCCTCTATGCCATGTGTCAACACAACGGAAATAAGCTATAGACAGCTTGCTCCTTCTGTAATTGATAACATGGTGGATAGTGTTTCAGCTTCTCTGCATCAGGCTCTAGACTTGGTGGCCCCCTTAAAAAGAAAAAGTCTAATCAGAGATTTCTAACTCCTTGGTTCAACACAGAAACTCGTAGCTTAAACAGAAGACTCGTCAATTAGAAAGAAAATGGCGCTCTACTAATTTAGATGAAATCTATTAGCTTGGAGAAATCATCTTTTAATTTATAAAAAATCTCTTAGAAAAGCTAGAACAAGTTATTACTCTGCATTTAATAGAAGAGAACAAGAATAATCCCAGGTTTCTTTTCAGTACTGTAGCCAGGTTGACAAAGAGTCAGGACTCTGTCAATCCTAGCATTCCCTTAGAGCTTACTAGTCAGGACTTCATGAACTTTTTCAATAATAAAATTTCATCCATCAGAGATAAAATCAATCAGATTCTTCCCACAGTTAACTTAAATACTGTAACTACTACAACTCCTTCTGTTGATGTCTGTCTCAATGAGTTTACTCCAATCGACCTTTGTGAGTTAGACAAAATAGTTTCCTCATCCAAACCTTCAACTTGTCTTTTAGACCCTATTCCTACCAGGTTATTTAAAGAAGTCTTCCCACTTATTGGTAGCTTTATTCTTCATATAATCAATTCTTCATTAACTTTAGGCCATGTACCGCAGGCTTTTTAAAACGGCTGTAATTAAACCTTACTCAAAAGCCAACGCTAGATCCAGGAGCTTTAGCTAACTATAGACCAATCTCTAGTCTCCCTTTCATTTCAAAATCTTAGAAAGAGTTGTTGCTACGCAATTATTTGACCACCTGCAGGGAAATGGTTTACTTGAAGAGTTTCAATCTGGGTTTAGAATCCATCATAGTACTGAAACAGCCCTTAGCGAAGGTCACTAACGACCTCCTCATTGCATCTGATAATGGATTAGTTTCTGTACTTGTCCTTTTAGACCTTAGTGCAGCTTTTGATACTATCGATCATAATATTCTACTTGATAGATTAGAACACTATGTTGGACTTAATGGAACTTCGTTGCAATGGTTTAGATCTTATTTATCTGATAGGTTCCAGTTTGTTCATGTAAATAATGAGTTTTCCTTTCAACTCAACGCTTAGTCATGGAGTTCCACAGGGATCTGTGCTAGGCCCTACTCTTTTTAGTTTATATATGCTTCCGTTAGGCAACATTATTAGAAAGCACTGTATACATTTTTATTGTTATGCAGATGACACACAATTATACCTGTCAATGAAGCCAGATGATAGTAATCAATTAGCCAAGTTAGAAGCCTGTCTTAAGGAAATCAAAGCTTGGATGACTTGTAATTTCCTGCTATTAAATTCAGATAAGACTGAAGTCATTCTTGTTGCGTCCAAAAACCTTAGAAATTCCTTTTCCAAATCAAACTTTCAGTTTGGATGCAGTTACTCTTTCTCTTAATAGCTCTGTGAGGAACCTTGGAGTTATTTTTGATCAGGATTTGTCCTTCATTCACATATTAAACTTGTTTCTAAGACTGCCTTCTATCATTTGCGTAATATTGCCAAGATTAGGAGCATCTTGTCTCAGAGTGATGCTGAGAAACTGATCCACGCTTTTGTTAGCTCGAGATTAGATTATTGTAATTCTTTATTATCAGGTTGTCCTAAAACATCTTTAAAAAGTCTTCAGCTGACTCCAAAATGCTGCAGCAAGAGTTTTAACAGGTACTAGAAAGAGAGATCATATCTCTCCGGTTCTGGCCTCCCTTCATTGGCTTCCCATAGAGTTTAGAATTAAGTTTAAATCCTTCTTCTTACTTACAAAGCTCTAAACAATCAGGCTCCTTTTTATTTAAAAGATCTGATACTACCGTATTATCCTAACAGAGCACTACGCTCCAAAATGCAGGACTACTTGTAATACCTAGAATCTCCAAAAGTACAATGGGAGGCAGAGCCTTCAGTTATCAAGCTCCATCTCTGTGGAATCAGCTGCCAATCTGGATTCGGGAGTCAGACTCGATCTCTGTTTTTTAAGCTTAGGGTTATTAAACCTACCTTTTTGATTATAGCCTACAATTAGGGAGGGATCATGTGTTTTGAACCCTCCCCTAGTTTATGCTGCTAATAGGTTTAGTCAGCCGAGGGGACCTCCAGTAATGCCACTGGGCCTCACTCCTTTCCTCACTCTCTATGAAATATTTTTTTTGCTGGTCATTAACATTTGTTTGTTCTCTCCCATAGATTGAGTCCCCATCGTGCTGTTTGCTCTATACATGTCTGTTTCTTTTCATCTTCTCTGTCCCCTCACCCCCAGCCAGTCGCAGCAGATGACTGCCCCTCCCTGAGCTGGTTCTTGTGGAGTTCTTCCTGTTAAAAGATGTAGTTTTTCCTCTCCACCGTCGCCAAGTGCTTGCTCACAGGGGATTACCTGATTGCTGGGGTCTTTCTGCAACTGTGGGGGTTCCCCCCTACAGTTGATAGTGCTATGAGATGACTGTTGTTGTGAAATGGCGCTATATAAATAAAGTTGAATTGAATTGAATTGGAGCAGAGTCAGATGATAAGAGCCAACAGCCACCGACAACTCCTACCAGAAAGGTGGGAGAAAAACAATCCAGAGCTTTTCCAGAAATACCTACCCAATCTCTAAGCCTTTGTAACAAAATACAATGATCAATAGTATCAAATGCTGCAGTAAGATCTAATAACACTAAAACAGAGCATTTGCCAGAGTCTGATGACATTAAACTATCATTTGACACCCTGAGAAGAACGGTCTTTGTCAAGTGTTTCTGACGAAAACCTGACTGAAATTTGTCGAAAATATTGTGTTCATTCAGAAAGTCAGTGACCTGCTTGGCAACAACTTTTTCTAAAAGCTTAGAAATAAAAGGAAGCTTAGAAATTGGCCTGAAGTTTTTAAAAACAGATGGATCAAGGTTAGGTTTTTTAAAAAGTGGCTGCACAACTGCATGTTTAAAATACGAGGGTACACAACTGACATAACGTTCGGCTCAGGAGACGCACACACACAGGCTCAGAGTAGTTCAAACCTGTTTATAACAACAGGGATGTTTGGGTGCGTGTCTGCGGAATGTTAATGTGTTGGTGGTGGCGTCTGCTTCGGACCCCAGAGGCAGGAGACCGTTCAGCCGGCAACCCTATGGGAGAAATCAGACACAGGGTGATGAGCACCACACCAACACGGAGAGGAGAATAGGCGAGGGAGAGAAGCTTACTTGTTTTGGGCAGATGACTGGCGCTTCAAGGATGGAAGCCGGGAGACAGCCACCTGCAGGGCTCG
This sequence comes from Pholidichthys leucotaenia, assembly GCA_020510985.1. Lineage (NCBI taxonomy): Eukaryota > Metazoa > Chordata > Actinopteri > Cichliformes > Pholidichthyidae > Pholidichthys > Pholidichthys leucotaenia. Next base: position 114,006,252 of record CM035848.1, on the reverse strand, counting down.
GTGCAGCAGCGAGGAGAGACGAGGGACGGGATTGTCCGCCGCCGAGGAATCCACCTGTGCACAGGGGAGCAGACTGGAGAGATGAGGTAAGTGAACTTCTTACCGGAGATGAGGATGCTGAAGAGAATGTGGTAGAAGTCCATACAAAGGGAATGAAGTCTACGGCTTCAGGCCGACGCTCAGGGCGAGGCGGCTTCTCTATCCTTCGCCGCTGACGAGTAGCAGGTGCGTGAGCAGGTGGCGCCGCTGATGAATGGCGCGGCGTGACAGTACTCTCCCCCCCTCTAGCAGCGCCTCCTGGCGATGGCTTATCCGGGTGCGCTCGGTGGAAGTCCGCGATGAGCGATGGGTCCAACACAAACGAACGGGGGCACCCACTGTCGATGCTCGGGCCCATAGCCCTCCCAGTCCACCAAGTATTGCAACCCACGACCCCGGCGCCGGGAGTCCAGGATGGAGGAGGCGGACCAGGCCGGATGGCCACCAATCATCCGGGGCGCGGGGTTTGCGCTGCAGGAGGAGGGCAAAGGGGGTCAGTAACCGCCCAGTTTCACCTTCGACACGTGGAAGGAAGTAGGATGAATGCGGAGGGAGGGGGGGAATAGCCACGCGCACAGCCACCGGGTTGATGATCCGGGTGATGGGGGTAGGGACCCATGAAGCGCTGTGCCAGCTTTCTCCTCTCGGCCTTTTAGAGTGACGTCCTGGGGTGGCAATGTAAACAAGCTGCCCAACTCTGTACGCCGGGGCAGGTCTCCTACGCCGGTCCGCCACAGTCCTGTTGCGCTCCGCTGTGCGCAATAGCGCATGGCGCGCGGCAGCCCAGGTGGAGCGGAACTGCCTGAGATGGGCCCTAACTGACGGGACAGTTACCTCACTCTCCTTGCTCCGGAAACAGCGGGGGGTCGTAACCCAGGGACCGCTTTGAAGGGGGACATCCCTGTAGCAGAAGAGCGAGCGGTGTTGGTGGGCATATTCAACCCAGGCAAGATGGTTGCTCCAGGACGCGGGTTTGGATCTGGACACACAGCGGAGCGCAGCCTCCAGCTCCTGGTTGGTCCTCTCACACTGCCCGTTGGATTGGGGGTGATGGCCAGAGGAGAGGCTCACCTTGGCTCCGATGGCGTTGCAGAAAGACCTCCAAACCTCAGATGAAAACTGGGGGCCCCTTGTCCGAGACCACGTCCACCGGAATCCCATGCAGCCTGACCACGTGTTGGACAGAGGAGGTCCGCCGTCTCCAGGGCAGTAGGGGAGGCCTCGCAGGGGGACGAAGTGCACGGCCTTGGAGAAGCGGTCCACGATGGTCAGGATGGTGTCATAGGAGTTGGAGATGGGGAGTCCGGTGACGAAATCCAGAGCGATGTGCGACCAGGGCCTGCCAGGGACGGGCAGGGGCTGGAGCAGACCCGCTGGAGGGGCATTTCCCGACTTGCAGGTGGCACAGATTGGGCAAGCCCGGGCGTAGCGGGCTGCATCCCTCCGCAGGCCTGGCCACCAAAAGGACCGTTGGAGGAGATCTATCATCCGGGAGGGTGCCAGGGTGACAGGTGAGCTTGGAGGTGTGGAGCCAGTGGATGACCTCTCCTCGGACCGCGGATGGCACGAACAGCCTCCCCTCCGGTCCGCCGCCAGGGTCAGGTTCCACCTCCTGTGCCTTCCGGATCTTGCTCTCAATGTCCCACGAGATGGCTCCCACGACGCACGACCTGGGCAGGATGGAGTGGGGCGCCTCCATCCGACTCCACGGGGGCGAACTGCCTGGAGAGGGCGTCAGGCAGGACGTTCTTAGAGCCAGGCCTGAAGGTGATGGAAAATTGGAACCTGGCGAAGGAACAGGGACCAGGGCGCCTGCGGAGCGTTCAGGCGCTTGGAGCAGACCGTAAGTATTCAGGTTCTTGTGGTCCGTGAGGACCACAAACGGCAGGCTTGCCCCCTCCAGCCAGTGGCGCCACTCCTGCAGGGCGAGCTTGATGGCCAAGAGCTCTCTGTCCCCCACATCGTAGTTCCTCTCCGCCGGGGACAAGCGCGGGCGGAGAAGAAGGCGCACGGTCGCTTGGCGCCATCGTCCGGTGACCGCTGGGACAGCACTGCTCCCACTCCCGTGTCCGAGGCGTCTACCTCTACAATGCACTGCAGCGCGGGGTCGACCTGGCGAAGGACCCGGGAGGAGGAGAATTCCGCCTTCAGCGCCTCAAAGGCGGCAGCGACCTCTTCGGTCCACCGGAACGGGACCTTCGGGGACGTGAGGCGGGGTCAGTGGTCCCACGATGGCACTGAAGTTGGGGACCAAAGCGGCGGTAGAAATTGGCGAAGCCAAACAAATTGCTGCACCTGTTTCCGAGATGCAGGTGTGGGCCATTCCACACCGCCTTTACCTTCTCTGGGTCGGGGAGCACCTTATCGTGGGCGATGATGAACCCCAGGAAGGATGTTACTTACCTGGCTTTAAAATTCCACTACTTTCCGCCTATAAGCTATCCAGACGATTCTCCAGCAGCCTTTGGAGGACCCGCCTCACGTGGACCTGGTGCTCATCCCTGGACTTGGAGAAGATGAGAATATCGTCCAGGTAGACGAACACGAAAAGGCCAATGAAGTCCCGGAGGACGTTATTAATGAGGCGCTGGAAGACTGCAGGAGCGTTGGTCAACCCGAACGGCATCACCAGATATTCAAAGTGGCCGTTCGGGGTACGGAAGGCCGTTTTCCACTCATCTCCCTCCCGGATCCGGACGAGGTGGTAAGCGCTGCGTAGGTCCAGCTTGGTGAACCAGGTCGCCCCCTGGAGGGAGTGGAAAGCAGTGTCCATGAGAGGCAGGGTGTAACGGTCCCTCTCCGTGATATTGTTGAGGGCCCGGTAGTCGATACAAGGGCGGAGGGACCCATCCTTTTTCCCCACGAAGAAGAACCCTGCCCCCACGGGTGACGATGATGGGCGGATAATCCCAGCACTTAATGACTCCTTCAGGTAGGCGTTCATCGTCTCCTTCTCCGGCGCAGACAGGCTGTAAAGGCGACCAGAAGGTAAGGGAGCCCCCTGGCGGAGGTTGATGGCGCAGTCATAGGGCCGATGAGGGGGAAGAGACATAGCTTTCGCTTTGCTGAACACCATACCCAGGTCGTGAAATTCTGGGGGCACCAGAGACAGGTCCGGGGGTGCAGCGTCCGTAGCAGGGGGAGGAGCGGACGGAGAGCAGGCAGCGGACTGAAGGCAGGTGCCCATACAGAACGTACTCCATGCCGAGATCCCAGCTGATCTCCAATCCAGGACCGGATTGTGAAGGCGGAGCCAGGGATACCCCAGGATGACGGGCGACACAGAGTTGGGAAGGACATAAAAGGTCATTTCCTCCCGGTGGTTTCCCGAGATGATGACCGGTAGGGGAACAGTTTGATGTGTCACTCTCCCGAGGGTGGCACGGGAGAGGTGGATCAGGGAGATGGGAGTGTTGAGTGCCTGGCAGCGGATGCCCAATCGGGTTGCCAGGCTTTGTGAAATGAAGCTGCCTTCTGCGCCCGAATCCACCAGTGCGTGGGTGAGGTGCCCAGTAGAGTTATGGCAGAAACGGATGGGCAGCTTCAATTGAGTAAGTGATCCTAACCGATTGACATCCGCGAGGCTTCCAACAGTGACTCGCGGACCCCACCGACTGGCTTTCCGTGGACAACGCTCCACGGTGTGTTGGTCGCCTCCGCAATACATGCAGAGGCCCAACTCACGGCGGCGTTGTTTCTCCACAGGGGAAAGTTTAGTCCAGGCCGTCACCATCGGCTCCGACTCCTCGGGGCGCGATACTGGCGGCGCCGCCAGGGGGCGAGCTTGGAACAGGTGCGGCGAGGCTCCACGAGGGCGAGAAGAAGAAGACCTCCGCCCCGAGGAGCGCTCGCGCAGCCTGTTATCCAAACTTATCGCTAAGGATATCAGCTCCGCTAGCGTCCCAGGGATATCCCGACCAGCCAGTTCATCCCTCAGATCACTATTGAGGCTGCGGAGGAACAGGCCACAGAGGGAGCGTTCCTCCCAGCCCAATTCCTCCGCCGCTACCCGGAAGTCGACCGAGTGGTCCGCCGCCGACCGGCTTCCCTGCTGGAGAGCGAGAAGCCGATCGACCTGGACCGTTTCGGTTTGTGAGTGGTCAAAGACCTCCAGAAAGCGCCTCACGAATTGGTCATAGGTGAGGGTGGCATAACTGGGCCTCGCCATTACGGCGTAGGTCCAAGTTAACGCACGCCCCTCCAGAAGATTCCCTATGTAACCAATTCGGCTGTGATCCGAGGGAAAATCTCCGGGCACACGGTGGAACACGGACTCACACTGCATAATAAACCCCCGCGCTCCGCCGAGCTTACCGCTAAAGCGGGCGGGGGTCGGAATCGGCGTGAGCCGAACCGGTGCCACTGGAGCCGGCTGGACGGCCGCTGGAACAGCAGGAGCCGCGCCACCCTGGTGAGTCGGGCGGAACGGCTGTTGGGGGTCCAAGCGGTTCAATCGGTTAGTTAGTTCTAATAATTGATTAAGAACCACCTGTTGCTGATAAACAATCTGATCCACCCGAGCCTCGAGGATGGTAAACCGGTGTGCGAGCCCGCCGTCCGCCGAGCCGCTCTGCTGAAGCCGTACTGACATAACGTTCGGCTCAGGAGACGCACACACACAGGCTCAGAGTAGTTCAAACTGTTTATTAACAACAGGGATGTTTGGGTGCGTGTCTGCGGAATGTTAATGTGTTGGTGGTGGCGTCTGCTTCGGACCCAGAGGCAGGAGACCGTTCAGCCGGCAACCCTATGGGAGAAATCAGACACAGGGTGATGAGCACACACCAACACGGGAGGAGAATAGGCGAGGGAGAGAAGCTTACTTGTTTGGGCAGATGACTGGCGCTTCAAGGATGGAAGCCCGGGAGACAGCCACCTGCAGGGCTCGGTGCAGCAGCGAGGAGAGACGAGGGACGGGATTGTCCGCCGCCGAGGAATCCACCTGTGCACAGGGGAGCAGACTGGAGAGATGAGGTAAGTGAACTTCTTACCGGAGATGAGGATGCTGAAGAGAATGTGGTAGAAGTCCATACAAAGGGAATGAAGTCTACGGCTTCAGGCCGACGCTCAGGGCGAGGCGGCTTTTATCCTTCGCCGCTGACGAGTAGCAGGTGCGTGAGCAGGTGGCGCCGCTGATGAATGGCGCGGCGTGACAACAACCAGATTCAAGTGAACTATTAATGATATTAACCAAAGATGTACCCACTGAGCTAAGTACCTCTTTTAACATTGAGGAAGGCAAAATATCTAAAACGCAGGAGGAGGATTTCATAGAACTCACCAACACTAACAAATCCTCAAAAGAAATTGGGGTAAAATCACTTAAAAAGGCCTGTCTGTAAGGACAATCAAGGATTAGGGGAAAGGAATGAGTAAAACCAGCCCTAACAGCAGTGACCTTGTCGACAAAAAAGGAAAGAAACTTGTTACAGTCATTAATTGAATAAACAGGGGGAGCAAAACTAACAGGATTAACTATACTGTCTATTGTGCTGAAGAGGATCTTTGGATTGTTACTATTGGAGGAGATGATGTTGGAAAAATAAGAAGTTCTTGCCATTTTAATCATATTGTTAAATTCAATTAACAGTTCCTTAAGGTACAATCAATGCACCTCAAGTTTAGTGGACTTCCACAGTCTTTCCACCCTCCGACATTTACATCTAAAACAACAGAGATCATCATTTAACCAGGGGGATGAATTAACAGCACGGACAGTCCTGGTTTTAAAGGGAGCAACTACATCTAAGATGCTTGAACAGTGTGAGTTAAAAGAGCAGACCAAGCTCTCAGTGTCGTCATCAGAGGATAAAACCACACTGCTGTCAAAGGCAGCAGAAAATTTCACAGCTTAAAACTGGTCAATGACACGAGAGCATTTTACCCACTTTCCAGTGTAACAGACTGATTTAACTGATAAATTAAAAAGAACACAAAAATGGTCTGACACAAGAAGCTCTTTAGTCTGAACATTATTCACATTAAGACCAAGTGTAAAAACAAGATCAAGTGCATTTCCTTTTATATGCGTAGGGCCAGATAGACACAAAACAAAATTAAATGATTCAATAATACCCAAGAAATTCACTGCAAAACTGTCACTGGGATCGTTAATATGCAAATTAAAATCTCCAAGTAATAAAATCCACTCAAATTTAATAATAGAAGTTAAAAAATCACTAAACTCAGTTAAAAATGAGGCATAAACTCCTGGAGGGCGGTAAATTAAAACACAATAAAATGGGTTTGAGGAGCCAATTTTTAAAATCATCAGTTCAAACGATGAAAAAGTTCCATGGCTCACTGTCTGTGTAACAAAGCGGTGCCGGTTCACGATGGCCAGACCACCACCGCAGCCTGTCAATCTCGGAGCACAGGAGAAGGTACAATCCGGTGGACAAAGTTCAGTTAAGGAGGTAAATTAATCACTTTTCTGCCAAGTCTCAACAAGAAATAAAAAGTCCATCCCTGAATTAATGAATAAATTGTTCAAAAAGAATGATTTATTTACGATGGACTCACCATAATGGAGTAATCAGCTCGGAGGCTGGACGAGGACTGTCTGATGGAACAGACGAGGAAGCTCTGACGGAGTCTGACGGAGACTGCAGTGATGCTCAGCCCTTAGTTGATCCCTTAAATAGGGCTCAGCTGGGACAGCTGACGGCAATCGCTAATGCAGCCCAGCTCATCTTCCTCTTCCCCATCTTCCTCAGCTCCGTCCTCACCTGAGTCCTGGTCAGGGTCAGGATGGGGGGCTGTGTGTTGGGGGTGGGGGGGTGTTGGTGGAGTGGGGAGTGGGCAGCAGGACTTGATTTCTTTAGAGGCAGCAGTGGTTGTTGTGCAGTCAGGGGGGAGGGCGGTTGGTCAAACCTATTGAAAAACAGATTCAGGTTGTTCGCCCACTCCCTGCCCCCCGTGGCCTGGGAGGAGGTATTCTGGAGCCCAGAGATGGTTTTGAGGTTTCTCCAGACCCCGCTGATGTCGCTCTGTTGCAACTTGTCCATTTATTTAGATTTACCAAGATTTACCAGTCAATCTACGTTCTTACCCTCACTTATGGTAACGAGCTTTGGGTAATGGCCGAAAGAACAAGATCACAGATACAAGCAGCTGAAATGAGCTTTCTTTGTAGGATTGCTGGACTCACCCTCAGAGATAAGGTGAGGAGCTCAGTTTTCCCGGAGAGGCTCAGAGTAGAACCGTTGCTCCTCCACATTGAAAGGAGCCAGTTGAGGTGGTCTGGGCATCTGATCAGGATGCCTCCCAGACGCCTCCCACTTGAGGTGTTTTGGGCACGTTCCACTGGGAGGAGACCCCGGGGCAGACACAGGACTCGCTGGAGAGACTATGTCTCCCAGCTGGTCTAGGAACGCCTTGGTATCTTCTCTGAAGAGCTGGAACAGGTGGCTGGGGAGAGGGAAATCTGGTCTTCTCTGCTTGAACTGCTGCCTCCGTGACCTGGACCTCGGGAAAAGTGGTAGAAGTTGGATGGATTGATGGACGGAGGATTAGGACACTCTGGAAAACTTTTGTTGTCCCCATAGTCAGTGTTGACCTTTGCTACTATAGTCAGGCACAATTTGTTGATGTAAAAAAGGACAGTCTCTAAGAAAGTATCATCACAGACTAACAGCATTAAAACATGACAGTATGTGAACTACTAGAGCATTTTAGGACTACAACAGTGCTGCAATGAGTTTTATTGGTCTACATAAAGTGAATGACAATATACTCTCAGTGAAGGAAAGAGCAGGTACAGAAATGGAATTACTTTTTATGTGTGTGTTGTGGGAGGAGGGAGGAGACCCCTGGGCAGACCCAGGACACGTTAGAGAGACTTTGTCTCCCAGCTGGTCTGAGAACGTCTTGGTGTCCTCTCTGAAGACCTGGAGGAGGTAGCTGGGGAAAGGGAAGTCTGGGCTTCTCTGATTAGACTGCTCCTTCCACAACCTTGACCCCCAGAATAGCCGTAGAAGATGGATGGAAGGCTGTGTTGTATATTCATTCCTGCTGCAAGACTGGACCTGATTAAAAAAGAGGAACAACATTTTTTTCTAATTTCACATTCTTGGAATACCAAGTGCACAGGCAGGTTGTGGTTTTAATAAAAATGAAAAGTCCAAGACATTTCAGCTGACAAATTTTGATTATTGTTTTGAGAAATTATTCAAAAAACAAAGAAACAAATATCTGTTGCATCTACTTTTGGCAGAATAATCCATAAATATGATTGGTTTGACCAGGTTACTCAACAATATTTAAAAAAAAAAAAAACAAACACACTCCTTTAACATTTCAAAAACAGTTAAAAAATCTCATAAACAAACACATTTAAAAATTCAAAATAAAGGATTTGGCTTTATATGTTACTATGTGTGAAATGTTTTGATAAGACTAAACTTACATTGGTGTGCTGCCAACTGTCTTCCTTACTGGACAATCCCTCTGGCGGTTGCTGTCCTGAGCTGCTAATGGAGTCCAGGCCTCATACACAGGTGAGGTGGAGGAGAAGCTTCTGCTGACATCATCAGAATGTGTTTTTTAAATGTTGATCGATGAGAACACAGTCATATTAATAGTCCTTTTTGTGACTTTTTACATGTAAAACTTTGCATCATACTCACCTAAAGGTCAGATATAGATGTTCTGTCCTTAACTCCCACTGGTCCATCACACCAGTGAGGGCTTCAGAAGCTGTTGATCCTCTCTCCAGTCACTGTTTGGTGGATCTCTTCTCTGCTGTATCATGATGACATTGTCCAAACACCCATCTGCCCTTATTCACCTCATGATGAAGGAAGTCCTTACAGAGGGTGAAAAAATGTTATGGTTTATTACTTGGATTGTCAAAAATCCGACATAAATTTCTACATATATAATTACAGCTACTTCAGGGACTAAAGAAATCCTGTGACTTATGCTGTGCAGTAACATTAGTTAGTAAGTAAATAAATTAAGACCTATTTATTCTATTATTAGAACTTAAACTATTTTTAACCTCAATTTCCACCATACTGATCAATAAAGTTTGACATTATTATCTTAATTGCGGCACCGCGGTGGCGGAGTGGTTAGAACTGCGGCAGCACAGCAACTCACCCTTGGCTGGCGGATCCTGGGTTTGATCCCAGCCCCCGACCAACAGTGATCTGTGTGGAGTTTGGTTTGCATGTTCTCCCTGTGTCTGGATGGGTTTACTCCAGGATTTCTCCGGTTTCCTCCCACATGCCAAAAACATGCAAGTTAGGTTAACTGGCGTCAAAACTGGGGATTCTAAATTGCCCTTAGGTATGATTGTGAGAGTGAATGGTTGTCTGTCTCTCTGTGTTGGCCCTGCGATGGACTGGCGATCTGTCCAGGGTGTACCCTGCCTCCCGCCCAAAGATGCTGGGATAGGCTCCAGCCCCACCGCGACCCGAAAAGGATTAAGCGGAAGAAGATGAAGGAATTATTATCTTAATCTGTAACAACAATAAACAACTAACTTTTTTCACTGTACACCAAATTATTAGACTGAGCAGCTGCACATCAAAGCTGATAATTTAAAAAAATATATTTATGTAAAGCATGACTGCTGCACAATTAGTATGTGCCATTACATTCATAGATGCAAATGTTGATCATATAATGAAGCTGTCATACGTGTCAGCTTGGTAAGGAGCAGTTAGTGGGGTCTATTCCAAGCCATATATTGGCTGATATTATTATACACTCATAATTATAATTCAATTCAATTCACTTCAATTCAACTTTATTTATATAGCGCCATTTCACAACAACAGCCATCTCATAGCACTTTCAACCCCCACAGTTGCAGAAAGACCCCAGCAATCAGGCGATCCCCTGTGAGCAAGCGCTTGGCAACGGTGGAGAGGAAAAACTCCCTTTTAACAGGAAGAAACCTCCAGCAGAACCAGGCTCAGGGAGGGGTAGTCATCTGCTGCGACTGGCTGCGGGGGGGTGAGGGGACAGAGAAGATGAAAATAACAGACATGTAGAGAGCAAACAGCACGATGGGGACTCAATCTATGGGAGAGAACAAACAGATGTTTACGACCAGCAAAAAAAAAAAAATATATATATTTCACTGAGAGTGAAGAAAGAAGTGAGGCCCAGTGCATTATTGAAGGTGCCCCGGCTGACTAAACCTATTAGCAGCATAACTAAGGGAGGGTTCACAAACACATGATCCCTCCCTAATTGTAGGCTATATCAAAAACAAAGGTTTTAACCCTATTTTTAAAAACAGAGATCGCGTCTGACTCCCGAAATCCAGATTGGCAGCTGGTTCCACAGGAGAGGTGCTTGATAACTGAAGGTTCTGCCTCCCATTGTACCTTTGGAGATTCTAGGTATTACAAGTAATCCTGCATTTTGGGAGCGTAGTGCTCTGTTAGGATAATACGGTAGTATCAGATCTTTTAAATAAAAAGGGGCCTAATTGTTTAGAGCTTTGTAAGTAAGAAGAAGGATTTTAAACTTAATTCTAAACTCTATGGGAAGCCAATGAAGGGAGGCCAGAGCCGGAGAGATATGATCTCTCTTTCTAGTACCTGTTAAAACTCTTGCTGCAGCATTTTGGATCAGCTGAAGACTTTTTAAAGATGTTTTAGGACAACCTGATAATAAAGAATTACAATAATCTAATCTAGAGCTAACAAAAGCATGGATCAGTTTCTCAGCATCACTCTGAGACAAGATGCTCCTAATCTTGGCAATATTACGCAAATGATAGAAGGCAGCCTTAGAAACAAATTTAATGGTATAATAAATTTATGTGAATTGAAAGACAGATCTTGATCAAAAATAATTCCAAGGTTCCTCACAGAGCTATTAAGAGAAAGAGTAACTGCATCCAAACTGAAAGTTTGATTTGGAAAGGTATTTCTAAGGTTTTTTGGACCAACAAGAATGACTTCAGTCTTATCTGAATTTAATAGCAGGAAATTACAAGTCATCCAAGCTTTGATTTCCTTAAGACAGGCTTCCAACTTGGCTAATTGTTTACTATCATCTGGCTTCATTGACAAGTGTAATTGTGTGTCATCTGCATAACAATAAAAATGTATACAGTGCTTTCTAATAATGTTGCCTAACGGAAGCATATATAAACTAAAAAGAGTAGGACCTAGCATAGATCCCTGTGGAACTCCATGACTGAGCTTTGAGTTGAAAGAAAACTCATTACTGACATGAACAAACTGGAACCTATCAGATCAATAAGATCTAAACCACTGCAACGAAGTTCCATTAAGTCCAACATAGTGTTCTAATCTATCAAGTAGAATATTATGATTAATAGTATCAGAAGCTGCACTAAGGTCTAAAAGGATAAGTATAGAAACAAGTCCATTATCAGATGCGATGAGGAGGTCGTTAGTGACCTTCGCTAAGGCTGTTTCAGTACTATGATGGATTCTAAACCCAGATTGAAACTCTTCAAGTAAACTATTTCCCTGCAGGTGGTCAAATAATTATGAAGCAACAACTCTTTCTAAGATTTTTGAAATGAAAGGGAGATTAGAGATTGGCCTATAGTTAGCTAAAGCTCCTTAGTCCAGTGTTGGCTTTTTGAGTAAGGGTTTAATTACAGCCGTTTTAAGAGCCTGCGGTACATGGCCTAAAGTTAATGAAGAATTGATTATATGAAGAATAAAGCTACCAATAAGTGGGAAGACTTCTTTAAATAACCTGGTAGGAATAGGGTCTAAAAGACCAGTTGAAGGCTTGGATTGAGGAAACTATTTTGTCTAACTCTAAAAGGTCAATTGGAGTAAACTCATCAAGACAGATATCAATTGAAGGAGATGTAGTAGTTACTATATATAAGTTAACGGTGGGAAGAATCTGATTGATTTTATCTCTGATGGATGAAATTTTATTATTGAAAAAGTTCATAAAGTCCTGACTAGTAAGCTCTAAGGGAATGCTAGGATTGACAGAGTCCTGACTCTTTGTCAACCTGGCTACAGTACTGAAAAGAAACCTGGGATTATTCTTGTTCTGTTCTATTAATGCAGAATAATGACTCGTTCTAGCTTTTCTAAGAGATTTTTTTATAAATTATAAGATGATTTCTCCAAGCGAAATAGATTCCATCTAAATTAGTGGAGCACCATTTTCTTTCTAATTGACGAGTCTTCTGTTTTAAGCTGGCTACCGCGATAGTTACTGCCGTTTCTGGAGAAACCCGGGGAGCCAGTGATCCTGTGGCTAGAATGGAGACAGGAGTTCGAGGAATATATCAAAGAACTGGGTCTCTTTTGGGTTAATGAGAAACAGCGCCAAGTACTGCTGGCCTACAACCTTAGCAGGGAGGGCTGGAGGATCCTCGACTCGCTGGGCATGGAAGAGTGCTATGAGGATGCCGTCATGCGAATGACAGCGCACTTCACGGAGCAGACGAGGGCCAGGGAGCTGTGGGTGAGGGAGCTTTTGGCACCCAGGACCCGACTGGGCCACTTAGCTCTAGGGAAGCTAACGGCTCAGTCTGCGTCAATGGACAGGCTAGTGGACAAGCTAGTTTCACGCTGAAACAAGGCTGCGGGCACCAAGTTGAACCTCGAGGCAGAACCTGGGCCCCACCATGTGGAGGAGTCCCTGACCCACTGACGACAGCAGAGACGGTGTAAACATCGTGCGCCCTGAAGGTTGGTCAGGGACCGCAATGGATGGTGAAGCGGACGGCGTGAGGATGCCCATGTTGATAGCCAACCGCTGCCACACGGTCATCGTGAGTGAGGCCTGGGTTCGGAGGCTCACCCCCCTGGTGCCTGGATGCAGTGGAACTGTCGGACGATGGGAACTTCGGTACTGGCAGGAGCATCACGTTGGCAGTGCAGTCTTCTTCTTCCGCTTAATCCTTTTCGGGTCGCGGGGGGGCTGGAGCCTATCCCAGCATCTTTGGGTGAGAGGCAGAGTACACCCTGGACAGATCACCAGTCCATCACAGGGCAGTGCAGTATGGCAAGAAAATACTTCCAGCATTCCGGTTCCAGGTATCATGCCGAGGTGAAAATGTCATGTGGTGGAATTTGCTCGAGGAGCTGGGATTCACCCTTGAAATCAGCAGACAGATGGTCAGCGGCCCAGAACCAGTTCGCACAGGCTTTGTGGACAGTGGGAGTGAATGCGACACTGACGTGAGAGCGAATACGACACTGACAGTGAGAGTGACACTGAGAGCGAAATGGGACCCTGAGAGTGAAGACGAACTGAAGGAAGAGCAAGGACCAGTATGGCCTCCACCATGCCCAGCCAGAACTGGAGCAGGTGGAGAAAGAGACCGAATTGAGTGAGACCTAACACTGCAAGGCTTTTATGGAAAGCACCAACACCGGAGCGCCCGCTCCACACTCTTAGGGAGAGAGCTGCCAGGAAGAGGGGCCGGAACAAAGTCTGAGGGGAACAAGCCAGTTCTGGAGCCCAGTCTGGTGGGGGACCAAGCGCTGACGGGTCAGACATTGTGGTGTGCGAGGATGGCAGAGAGGAGTTTCAGCAGGAGTCAGCCCCGTAGTTGAAGCTTAACAGCAGGAGAGCGGAACCATGCAGACTGAGGGCGCCGGGGAAGGTCAGCAGCTGCATGATGCAGAAGTGACGCAACGGGACCCCTGTAGCGAGGGTGCCGAGATTGGTGTTGAGGTGTCCGGATTGGACAGTGGAACTGACGGGAATGACGCTGAATGCCCAGAAGGGGAGCAGCCGCAACAGAACGTGGTGGCGGCACAGCGGATCACCAGGACCGTGAGTGCTGGAGGTAGCGGTGAAGAGCCCAGGTGTCGGAGGATGAGATCGGAAAAGGGTGACGTCGTGAGCCCCGGAGGTGAGCAGCAACAGCCATGCGCCATGGAGGTCGGGCAGTGCCTCAGTGCCGGAGCTCCATGCACCTTGGACAAGGACGCTGGGCGGTACAGCAAGGCACCCGAGGTGGCGGATGACGCCTCTAAACAGGCTTCGTTTCTCCCCAAGGTGCGGCCACTGGGGGTCGGAGTGTCTGAAGCCATGACGGCGGTGTGTAAGGCAGTCCGGAGCAGCTCGTCAGGCATGGAGAGGTGGTGCACCAAACGTCAGCATGGCAGGCCCAGAGGGAAGAAGTGCCGACTGATGGTAGAGACATTTTTGCCAGAGAGGGGGGCTTTGACCCTCGGGGAAGACGGCGACTGGGTGCACTGATGCCATGGTGCTGCCCAGGTCCTCCGTGGCAGATTAGAAGATGGCGGCTTCTCAGAGACATTGAGGTTACCTAAAATAATTTTTTCTAGTGTAAATATCTGTGTATACTGTATATACGTGTGTGTTTGTATGTATAGTTTGCTGGTGTGCATGTGAGTGATATAGGATTATTTTGTATTTTCAAGAGACAAGGTCCATTTTAGTTGTTCTTTGAGTGAATGTGATAGGCTATGTTATTGCTGTTCGTTATTCCCTGCTTAGTGCATGACTCGGCTTTCAAATTTGGGAGGTTCAACTGTGTGTGTGGTTTCGCACTTTTTCTAAAGGGGGGAGAATGTTGGGTATGAATGTATGTGTGTGAGATGCTGTGCCCAACCCCAGGGTGACGCCTGGTGGGCACGGCCCACTCTGTATATAAACCTCAGTTCTGTGTAATAAAGTTGGTTGCTAGCTGCATGAAGACGCGCTTATGTCTAACCTTGTTTTTGCATTTATTTGTAGTTTTTAAAATTTATTTTAGCCATTTAAAGTGGAAATTGATGTGGGGTTGTACTAAAAACATGGGGGGGGGGTCCTAATTTATTCCTCACTATTCGTTTGTTACAATTTACAGAAAATTTGAAAAAAGTCTTTATTTCATTTTTAATTGTTTAAGATACGATAAGATAAGATAAACCTTTATTAGTCCCACAATGGGGAAATTCCAGGATTGCAACAGCACAGGGATAGCAACACTCAGAGCAACAATCAGAAGGCAAGAGAAAAAACAAGAGCAGCAAGTGTACATA
This sequence comes from Pholidichthys leucotaenia, assembly GCA_020510985.1. Taxonomy (NCBI): domain Eukaryota; kingdom Metazoa; phylum Chordata; class Actinopteri; order Cichliformes; family Pholidichthyidae; genus Pholidichthys; species Pholidichthys leucotaenia. The sequence goes on along the minus strand of CM035848.1, from coordinate 113,991,250 downwards.
TGTACATATAAATATAAATATATATATATATATATATATATATATACTGTACGTATATATATATATATATAGACACACAGTGCGGAGCATTGTAGCTAGATGGGATAGATATATAAATATATAAACACAGTGCGGAGCATTGTAGCTGGATGGAATAAATATATGAGTATATAAACACAGTGCGGAGTATTGTAGCTAGATGGAATAAATATGTAGATATATAAACACACAGTGCGGAGCATTGTAGTTGGATGGAATAAATATGTAAATATGTAAACACACACAGTGTGGAGCATTGTAGCTAGATGGAATAAATATGTAAATATATAAACACGGTGGCGCAGTGGTTAGCACAGTGGCAGCACAGCGAGAAGGTCATGGGATCGATCCCACCCCCAGACCATCGGTGACCCTTCTGTGTGGAGTTTGCATGTTCTCCCCGTGTCTGCGTGGGTTTACTCCGGGCACTCCGGTTTCCTCCCACATGCCAAAAACATGCAAGTTAGGTTAATTGGCATCAACTGGGGATTCTAAATTGTCTGTAGGTATGACTGTGAGAGTGAATGGTTGTCTGTCTCTCTGTGTTGGCCCTGAGATGGACTGGCGATCTGTCCAGGGTGTACCCTGCCTCTCGCCCAAAGACGCTGGGATTGGCTCCAGCCCCCCCGCGACCCGAAAAAGATTAAGCGGTAGAAGATGGATGGATGGATAAACACACACAGTGTGGAGCATTGTTGCTAGATGGAGTAAATATATAAATATATATATAAACACACAGTGCGGAGCATTGTAGCTAGATGGAATGAAACAGCACAACCGTCTACTTAGTTATCCTACATGGTATGATTATGTACCCATACATATTCTCACCCTCCATAGCGACCGGTAATTTCCTAGTTGTATACCGGAGGGGACCATTGTGTAAGTCTATTGCGTCTTTTGCATTCAAAACTATTAGGTTGTCACGTCTTTTTGCTATCTCTGCGAGCAGCCCTGCTTAGGTTATACAGTCTGACAGCCGTAGGTAGGAAGGACCTGCGAAACCTCTCGGTTGTGCACCTAGGATGATGTAGTCTGCTGCTAAATGAGCTCCTCAGTGCATTCAGTATGTCCTGCATAGGGTGGAACTCGGACTCCAGCAGAGATGACAGTTTAGCCACCATCCTTCTCTCTCCTATCTCCTCCACTGGGTCAAGGCGCTGCTCCAGGACAGAGCTAGCTTTCTTGATCAGTTTGTTCAGTCTCTTCCTATCGGCTGCTGTAATGCTACTGCCCCAGCAGACCACTCCAAAAGTGATGGCTGATGCCACCACCGTGTCATAGAATGTCTTCAGCAGCGCCCCTTGTACACCAAAAGACCTGAGTCTCCCCAGTAGGAACAGCCTGCGCTGTCCCTTCTTGTAGAGTGCGTCAGTATTGTGTGACCAGTCTAGTTTATTGTTCTGATGAACACCCAGGTACTTATAGGATGTCACCATCTCGATGTCATTTCCCTGTATATTTACTGGTGCTGTGAGGGGTTGTCGTTGCCTGCGGCAGTCCACCACCAACTCCTTAGTTTTCCTCGCGTTGATCTGGAGGCAGTTCCGATGGCACCAGTCCACTAAGTCCTGGATAAGCCCTCTGTACTCAGTTTCATCTCCATTGGAGATGAGGCCAGCGATCGCAGAGTCATCAGAGAACTTCTGTAGATGGCAGTGTGTTGTGTTGTGTGAGAAGTCTGCAGTATAAAGGGTGAACAGGAAGGGAGCCAAAACCGTTCCCTGGGGGCCCCCCGTGCTACCGATGATCGTGTTGGACACACAGTCCCGGGTTCTCACAAACTGAGGCCGGTTTGTGAGGTAGTCCAGGATCCATGATGACAGGTGCTGGTCCACCCCTGCGCACAGCAGCTTGTCCTTCAGGATCATCGGTTGGATGGTGTTGAAAGCACTGGAGAAGTCAAAGAACATGATCCTCACCGTATTCCCGGGCTTCTCCAGGTGTGACAGAGAACCGTGAAGGAGGAAGATCACCGCATCCTCCACCCCAATGCCATGCTGGTAGGCGAACTGGAGTGGATCCATCGCTGTTCCCACCAGGGGGCGGAGGTGAGCAAGAAGCAGTCTCTCCGGGGTCTTCATCATGTGGGACGTCAAGGCCACTGGTCTGTAGCTGTTCAGATCTTTGGGGTGGGAAGTCTTTGGAACAGGTACCACACAAGATGTTTTCCACAGCTGTGGTACCCTCCCCAGCTTCAGGCTCAGATTGAAGATGTACTCCACAATCCCACACAGCTGGTCTGCACAGGACTTGAGGAGCTTTGCGCTGATGCCGTCCGGTCCCGACGCCTTCCTCGCCTTGATCTTCCTCAGCTCTGTCCTCACCTGGGTCTTAGTGAGGGTCAGGTTGGGGGGCTGTGTGTTGGGAGTGGGGGGGTGTTGGTGGAGTGGGGAGTGAGCAGCAGGACTTGATGTCTTTAGAGGCTGCAGTGGTTGTTGTGCAGTCAGGGGGGAGGGCGGTTGGTCAAACCTATTGAAAAACAGATTCAGATTGTTCGCCCACTCCCTGCCCCCCGTGGCCTGGGGGGAGGTATTCTGGAGCCCAGAGATGGTTTTAAGGTCTCTCCAGACCCCGCTGATGTCGCTCTGTTGCAGCTTGTCCTCCATCTTCTTCCTGAAGCTGTCCTTGCCTTCTCTGATCTTTCTCCTCAGCTCCCTCTGTACGGACTTCAGCATCTCCCTGTTCCCCGACCTGAAGATCCTCTTCTTCTCTGTCAGAAGTGTTTTTATCTCAGGATTGATCCAGGGTTTGTTGTTTGAGCAACACCGTATGGTCTTGGTGGGAATGGTGTTGTCCACACAGAAGCTGATGTAGTCCTGAAGCTGATGTAGCTGATTTAGCTGTATTACATGAATCTTTCAGTATTTTTAACATTGATATTAAATATCCATGTCCAAATATGATTAAAAAAACAGGCTTATACAGGGTGTCCTAATTTTTTCACATGACTATTGCGATGTACATCTTCTGTAAATTCTACAGTTTAGATAATCACATAAAAGGACCTTCTCTTTTTTTTTTTAACTTTTTTTACATGCACCTGTTTCCCTCATAATTTTGCAATGTTGTTATAAAATAGTTTTTTAATGTGCATTTGATACTTGATTCTCATAAATTTCAGGTTTTTCTTCTAAATCATATCATACGAATAAAAATTAAATATCAATAAGTTAAATATTTTCTGAGCCAGAGGAGAATAGCAAAAGAAAAAAAAAACATGACATAAAAAATGTCTGAAAATGAGAAAATTACCCATTGCTGCCATCTACAGATATAAATTAGCTGTTAGTTTATGTGAATGAAAATTTAAGTGTGGAGCTACAGCCTGCAATTCTGGCCTGATTTAACCTGTTTGCTTCTTAGTAAAAATATTTCAGATTGGTCATGATCTGAAAATCAAAGACACAAAAGGTAATGTAATAAAATACATGTGATGACTTTAACTTTATTCATTATCACTACTTGGCATGGCCTTTATTGGCTTATTCTGTTTACATGGCCACTTGAATAATCAGATAACTGCAGAAATCCAATCATAACTGGTTTATGGTTGAACGTCAGCAAGACCAGGGAGATGGTGATTGACTTCAGGAAGAGGAAGGATCCTTTTCAGCCACTGCAGATTAGGGGGTAGGATGTGGGAGTGGTTGAGGACTACAAATATCTGGGTGTCAGGATCAGCAGCGGGTTGGACTGGAGATCCAACACCGATGCTGCACACAAGAAGGGGATGAGCAGACTCTACGTCCTGAGAAAGCTGAGATCCTTCAACGTGTGCAGCAGGATGCTGGGGCTTTTCTACCAGACTGTTGTCGCCAGCGCAATCTTCTTTGCTGCGGTCTGTTGGGGTAGCAGTATCAGGGCCAGAGATACCAACAACCTTGACAAGATTATCAAGAGGGCTGGCTCTGTAATTGGTCTCAGACCGGAGACCTTTGAGACAGTGGTGGAGAGGAGAACACTAAATAAACTGCGATCCATCATGGACAATCCTGATCACCCCCTCCACCACACACTAGATAGACAGTGAAGCACTTTCTCCTGTAGACTACTACAGCTTCGTTGTCGAACGGCCAGGTACAGGAAATCTTTCCTGCCACATGCAATTTCACTGTACAATAACTCACTATGATGTTGTATTCTGGTCATAGCTATGCTGCCACACTGCATCTTACAGACTAACTGGTACATCACTTTTCACTCTGCTCCTGATGGTCCTTCTTTGTGCAATGGGATGATTCATGTGTTTATACGGGTCATCATATATTAAGCTATGATGTATATAGGTTCTATAGTTGTGTTAGTTTTTACTTTCCATGGGTAATCCCTTTGTCTGTCATTTGTGTTTCTGTTGTTTGGCTGTCAACTGTCATGCTGCTGTTACACTGTAATTTCCCAGTTTGGGATCAATAAAGTACATCTATCTATCTATCTATCTATCTTTCTATCTATCTATCTATTAGTGTACATGTAAACCTGATTATTGACCATGTTTACATGCACATGAATAAACTGGTTATGACTGGATTTCTGGAGTTTCAATCCTGATTAAGACCCTTAATCAATTTTTGGCAAGCAAAACACAGAATTATTGTCCTTTGAGACTATTTCACAAGTGCGAGAGAGCAAGTTACAGTATTATAGTCACAATTTAATGCTGAAACAAATAAAATTGTGGCTTATATTAATCATATATTCCATACCTACATATGTATAGACATATTAGAATGTTTAGTGATTACATATGTGGAATGACCTCATGCCTCAGAACAGGACAAGAGGTCTCAACCGCCAGCGAGGATCAAAGAGCAGATGGAGTCGCAGCGGTGGAGACCGGATCGATCTCCCTGACCACCCAGGGTCAGACGGAGGAGACGGAGGACAATGGAGGGGGGGGTTATTTTAATGCAGGATGTCAGCTTTGATATGCAATGTCTTTTGTTGAGTGTGGGTATAAGTATTTTTAAAGCATGCAAACTGTTTCAATCAACATTAAGGCCTTTAATCAATTTTTGGCAGGTGAAATATCATATTTATAAGCTATAACAGTCCTTTGAGACTACTTACAAGTGTGACAGAGCAAGTTACAGTATTATGTTCACAGTTTAACCCTAAACAACCAAGTCAAGTTATTTTTAAAGCATGAAAGCTGTTTCAATCAACATTAAGACCCTTAATATATTTTTGGCAGATGAAAAAATCCAGAAGATCAACTGTTACCGCTCTGATCCACATCCTTCAATGCTGGCATGAAGCACCAACAGCAATCCCAAAATGGATGTTCATGTTGTGTTTGTTGACTTTTCTCGTGCCTTTGACACAATCAACCATTACCAGCTGGTTAACTCCCTCGCCAACATGCCTGTCAGTCGCTGCCTCTGGCTTATTGTGAGGAGTGCAGTGGGGAACCTATACGTCCTCTTTTTGTCCAGTCTCAGCTGGTGTCCTGCAGGGTGGGATATTATCACCATTACTTTTTGTGATCTGTATTAACAGCCTGGAATCATATCTTCCTTCCTCTGTTTTTCCTGTGAAATATGCTGGTGCTCTAACACTCCCTGAGCTACTGATGGAGTCTTTACCTGGCCTGATTCAGAAGGCCTTGGACTCTGTGTCTGCATGGGGACAGGACTTCTCTCTGATTGTAAATGGAGCTAAGACCATGGATATGATTATTAGTGCAAGAAGACAGACTTGAACTCCCTCTCGTCCACTGCCAATCGTCTCTGGTCATAGCATTAGTAGAGTCTCCACAATGAAGCTGCTTGGAGTTCAGATCTCATGTGATTTGTCATGAGATGCTCATGTCAACTATATGCTCTCTAAAACAAGACCCAGGATTCACTACCTTTGTGTGGCTAAAAGAGCTGGGCTCCCATCTGATGTTTTAAAACAGATCTATTTGACCTTCATTTGTCCAGTTCTTAAAATATGCCATTCCAGTTTTGGGAGGTCTGACAAAAGGTCTCTTTGAAGACTTAGAGAGGGTACAGAAGGGGTGCTGTAGAATAACTGGCATCCCACGTTTCGCTCTTCCCACCCTAAAAGTGCCTTCACACCAAACACGAAGAGGCAAATTTTCCGAGCAGCACAATTACATTATAACTCAATGTAAACACACAAATAGACATCAATTCACCATCTAAGTGAAATGCAGACAGTGCGAAGTTGCCTTTATAACTTCTGCAGCAGTGTTCAACCTACTGTGGAAATCCTCAAAATAACGTCATGCTTCTGTTTACATTTTCCGATGGGGGGCTCACCTGAAAAAGCTGTCCCTGTCTCTAAAACTTTACAAGGTGATGGGTGTTTCCATTGCTAGCTTGCTAGCCTTGTTAGCACATCTGTGGTAAGAATCCATGGGTAAATAACTCCGACATCCCGATTCAGCAGAAGAGCTCCCGGTCCTTCTGTCTCCAGGTGAGTGGCAGTCTCATTTTCAAACTAGTCTACACTCCAATGTTGATACTTTTACTCCAATGAAGGCAGAATCTCAATGCTAGTGCTATCCCTTGGACATGAATGGGCGAACAAGCAATTTTGTGTGTGCTCGCCTCTTTCTATTGACTTTGTATACATTTGCGCTGCCCGTTCACGTTTGGGGTGAAGACACCTGAAGTGAGTAGCGAGCTGAGGCTATTCTAAGTGCCTTCACCAACATTCTGAAGGACAGCTCTTCACCTCTGCGCAGCTTCTTGTCTTCTGCCCCTCCAGATGTTCACTCTTTTTGGCGGCCCAGAGAAGTTGTTGTACCCAGGAGTAAAACCAAAAGACATGAACTCTTTAATACCACGTGCTTTTAAACTGTATTATAAGAAACTTTGTTTTTAGAGGTGATGAGTTTTACATTTAACTTACTTTTAATTTAGTGATAACAATCATGGTTTTTATTGTATGTTTGTCTCAATTCAGGAGCCATGGTTTCAACATAGTGTTGCTATGCTGTGTTTTCCTGTTATGACAAACTTCTAATAAAATTAACAAATGAAAATAACATTTATAAGCTGTAACAGCCCTTTGAGACTATTCACAAGTGTCACAGAGCAAATGACAGTATTATATTCACAATTTAACCCTAAACAACCAAATCAAGTTATTTTTAAAGCATGAAAACTGTTTCAGTCAACATTAATGGTTAAATATAGAAGACTTTTATGAAAACAGAGATTTAAAAAATACAACAAAGCATTTAGAAACATGCACAATGTAAGTCTTAATGGTCTTCTAAAAATTACTATATTGATGAAAAAAATATTTTGTAATTTTTGGCGGGTCGACAATAATAAAAATATTTACATCCATCCATCGCGGGGGTAGGGGGGCAGTCTAAAGTCTATGTAGTCAACTACATTTTTATTTTATTTCTGACATGTTCACATTGTTGTGGTCTGGACACGTCACTTGTGGTAACGTATCGTCACTTCCTGTATTGCTGTCTGTCCGTGTGGTTTGTTCTCCTCACTCTCCTGAGGATTTTGCTTTTAATTGTATTTTAACCACTTTTTTCCATCTACCGTTAGTTCTCATTTCTGTTTATCAAGCCTCTTGCACCTGTATACGCACTCAGTGTCACCTAATCACCCTCTTTAGCCTTCTGTTCACCTTTCATTGGTGTTTTTGTTAGCTTCGGGTTAGCCACTAGCTATGGCTAGTAGCTTTCCTTCCCCTTCTCCTCTGGTATGCTCTCTCTGTCAGATGTTTAGCTACACCTCTGCCTCTTTTAGTGATAACGGTAAATGTAATAAATGTTGTCTTTTTGAGGCGCTCGAGGCGAGGTTGTCTGATTTGGAATCCCGGCTCCGCTGCATTGAAATACCGTCTGCGCCAGTTAATCTTGACGGACATCCCCTAGCTGCAGCGGAGCTCCCTAGCATAGGGCAACCCGTTAGCGGTCCTCCGGTCCTCCTCAGCAGCGAGGAGACTGGGTGGGTGACGGTGAGAAGGAAGCCTAGCCGCAAAGCCCCGGTACACCACTAACCTGTTCACGTTTCTACTCGTTTTTCCCCGCTCAGCGGCACACCCGCTGAGGAAAAAACTCTGATCATTGGCGACTCTGTAGTCAGAAACGTGAACTTAGAGACTCCAGCGGCCATAGTCAAATGCATTCCTGGGGCCAGAGCAGGCAACATCGAGTCAAATTTGAAAATGCTGGCTAAAAGTAACTGTAAATACTCCACAATTGTTATTCACTCTTGCATTAATGACATCCGTCTCCAGCAGTTGGAAGTCACGAAACTTAATGTAGAATCGGTGTGTGACTTTGCCAAAATAATGTCTGCCTCTGTAGTATTCTCTGGGCCCCTCCCCAATCTGACCAGTGATGACATGTTTAGCCGCTTGTCATCCTTCAACCGCTGGCTGGCTGTGTGGTGTCCTGCAAACATTGTGCGCTACATTGACAATTGGAGCTCATTTTGGGGAAAACCTGGTCTTATGAGACGAGACAGCATCCATCCCACTTTGGATGGTGCGTCTCATTTATCTAACAATCTGGCATCTTTTTTATCCAAATTTCCAAAACCTTGACAACTCAGAGTTGGGACCAGGAAGCAGAGTCGCAGTCTAACACGCCTCTCTGCAGCTCCTCTTCATCCGCCACCCCTCAACTTAGCCCCTGTCTTCCCCATCAGAGAATCATTGTCTGCTCCCTCCAAAGCAAATAAAAATATAATGTATAAGCATCCCAAAGTGATTAAACAAAAAGTTGGTAAAACTCAAATTAAACATGAAGCTTCTAAATTGAATGATCTGGCCTCTCTTCCTCCTCATAATTTAAAAATTAAATGTGGTTTATTAAATATTAGGTCTCTAACTCCCAAGTCTCTGTTAGTCCATGATCTGTTAATTGATCATCAGATTGATTTAATATCCCTTACAGAGACTTGGTTAGGACAAGAGGATTATGTTGGTTTGAATGAATCAACTCCCTCTGGTTATTTAAACTGTCAAAATCCCAGAAGTTCTGGTTGTGGAAGAGGAGTAGCAACAATTTACCATTCCAAATTACTAGTTAATATAAAGCAAAAAACATGTTATAATTCCTTTGAGGGCCTGGTCCTCAGTATTGGGCATTTTAGCAATTTTAGGCTAAACCCAATTTTATTTGCCATAGTTTATCGTCCTCCATCAGCTTACTCAGAGTTTTTATCTGAATTTGCTGAATTCTTAGCTGATTTAGTGCTGAAATCAGATAGAATAATTATAGTAGGGGACTTTAATATACGTGTAGATGTAGACCATGATTTCCTTAATTTGGCATTTAATTCAATATTACACTCAATGGGTTTTTCTCAGAAAGTAGGAAATTCTACCGATTATCTCCACCATACGTTGGACCTTGCTCTGACATATGGCATAGAAATAGAAAACCTAGTAGTGTCTCGTCATAACCCTGTACTGTCAGACGATTGTCTGTTAACCTTTGATTTTACTATTTCTGACTATTTGGCTCCTAAAGAAAAATATTACTACAGTAGATGCCTCTCAGATGATGTTACCAAATTTATGCACATTGTTTCCTCTATGCCATGTGTCAACACAATGGAAATAAACTATAGACAGCTTGCTCCTTCTGTAATTCATAGCATGGTAGATAGTGTTACAGCTTCTCTGCAACAGACTCTAGACATGGTGGCCCCTTTAAAAAAGAAAAAGTTTAATCAGAGATTTCTAACTCCTTGGTTCAACACAGAAACTCGTAGCTTAAAATAGAAGACTCGTCAATTAGAAAGAAAATGGTGCTCCACTAATTTAGATTAAATCTATTTAGCTTGGAGAAATCATCTTATAATTTATAAAAAAAATCTCTGAGAAAAGCTAGAACTAGATATTATTCTGCATTAATAGAAGAGAATAAGAATAATCCTAGTTTTCTTTTCAGCACTGTAGCCAGGCTGACAAAGACTCAGGACTCTGCCAATCCTAGCATTCCCTTAGAGCTTACTAGTCAGGACTTTATGAACTTTTTCAATGATAAAATTTCATCTACGGCAGTGGCTCAGGAGGTAGAGCAGGTTGTCCAATAACCGCATGGTTGGTGGTTCAAATCACGCTCTCCCCAGATATCCTGCTGTTGTGTCCCTGGGCAAGACACTTTACCCCCAATTTCTCCTGGTGGGTCTGGAAGCGCCATGTTAGGCAGCATGCCACCATCAGTGTGTGAATGGGTGGATAGCAGGATCTGTAAAGTGCTTTGGTCATCAAGAGATGAGAATAAAAGCGCTATATAAGTGAATACCATTTACCATCTATCAGAGATAAAATCAGTCAGATTCTTCACACCGTTAACTTAAAAACAGTAACTACTACAACTCCTTCAACTGACATCTGTTTGGATCAGTTTACTCCAATTGACCTTTTAGAGTTAGACAAAATAGTTTCCTCATCCAAGTCTTCAACTTGTCTTTTAGACCCTATTCCTACTAGGTTATTTAAATGTCTTCCCATTTATTGGTAGCTTTATTCTTCAAACAATCAATTCTTCAGTAACTTTAGGCCATGTATCACAGGCTTTTAAAACTGCTGTAATTAAACCCTTACTCAAAAAGCCAACGCTGGATCCAGGAGTTTTAGCTAACTATAGACAAATCTCTAATCTTCCTTGTACTTGTCCTTTTAGACGTTAGTGCAGCTTTTGATACTTTCAATCATAATATTCTACTTGATAGATTAGAACACTATGTTGGACTTAATGGAACTTTGTTGCAATGGTTTAGATCTTATTTATCTGCTAGGTTCCAGTTTGTTCATATCAATAATGAGTTTTCTTTCAACTCAAAGCTCAGTCATGGAGTTAGATAGATCGATAGATAGATAGATAGATAGATAGATAGATAGATACTTTATTTCGAACAAAAAAGTATAACAAAAACAAAACAAATGACAAATGCAATAAAGTAACAGTATACAGTGTTTGAAAGGGAGAAGGAAGAAGTGAACACTTATTAATTCCATCTCCTCTTTTCCATAAATATACCCATGTGAATTATATACAAATTACCACCTTTAAGACCCCAAGTAAACAATTTACTGTATTTTGTACATATCAACATTAACACCCATCCATCCTAACATACATTGATGTCCATACATCAAAACCAGCCTCAAACAACACAAATATACACAGTGCTGTCCCACCCACCATTCCATAGTGTCCCATAATGTCCCAGAGTGAGCATAGTCAATCGTACATATAAATACTACCCTTCTAACATATATCCTTTCAGCAAATAATGTTTATACCTCTTTTTGAATTACACTACATTATTTATTATCCTTATAGCTCTTTTTTGTAGTGTGCATATTGACTGTAGGTTGGTCTTGTAGGTGTTTCCCCCAGACTTCTACACAGTAGTTAAGATAAGGTCGAAACAGTGAATTGTACAGTAAGAACAATGATTTATAGTCCAAGATGTGTCTTGTCTTCCCCAGTATTGCCTATACATTTTGCTAACTTGGCCCGGATGTGACTGATGTGAGGTTTCCAGCAGATTTTATTGTCTAGCGCAGGGGTGTCCAACCATGTGCCATGGAGAGCCAAGACCCTGCAGGTTTTACCTCCAACCAGTGTCTTCAACAGCAGATTTCTGTGAACTTCTTCCCACTGATTGCTGATAAGTGAAAACACCTGCTGAAGAGACTGGGTAGAAGAGAAAACCTGCAGGGTCTTGGCTCTCCATGGCACATGGTTGGACACCCCTGGTCTAGCGTCACCCCCAGAAACTTATTTTCCTGTACTGTTTCTATTCTGATATCATCTATCGTTACCATTATTTCATGATTTATTTTATAATTTCCAAACAACATAATCTTTGGTTTTTTTTTTTTTAATTTAGAGATAATTTATTTTTGTTGAACCACTGCGTTAACTTTTTCATTTCAGTTGTGACCACCTCTAAAACTTGCTGCAAATTCTCACCAGTGCAAAGGATATTTGCGTCATCCGCAAACAAAATAAATTTCAGAATTTTTGATACTTGGCATATGTCATTTATATACAAAATAAAGAGTTTGGGTCCCAAAACTGACCCCTGGGGCACACCACAAGTGATGTCCATAAAGGGTGATTTGTGCTCACAATACATATTGTTGTCTGTTACTTAAATAACTTTCCACCCAACTCAGTCCTACCCCTCTTATCCCATACCTTTCCAGTTTCCTTAGTAGTATTCTGTGGTCAATGGTGTCAAAAGCTTTTTTTAAATCTATAAATGCTCCTACAGCAACCTTTTTTTTTTATCTATACAACTAGTAATTTCTTCTATAAGTTCGATCAGTGCCAAAGATGTAGATTTATCTGCTCTAAAACCATACTGGCTGTCTGTAAGGAGGTTGTATTTTTCAATGAAATCATCCAGTCTCTTAGTGAAGATTTTTTCAAGTATTTTGGAGAATTGAGAGTAAAGAGACTGGCCTGTAATTTGTGAAAAAATGACTGTCTCCTGTTTTGCATAGAGGTATTACTTTTGCTATTTTCATTTTGTCTGGAAATTTACCAGTTTGAAATGACAGGTTACAGATGTGGGTGAGTGGCTTAACAATTCCTTCAATTACTTTTTTCACTATTGTCATGTCAATTTCATTCCAGTCCGTTGATTTTTTGTTCTTAAATTTACTCACAGTCTCGATAATTTCCTTTTCAGTAACTGCACCCAAAAAGATTGTGTTTGGATTTCTATCTTCTATTTCATTTACAGAACCACTGTTGTTTGTTTCTGGTGTCACTATTAATTCTGCTAATTCAGGACCAACGTTTACAAAAAATTTATTGAAACCACTGACCACATCCTCCATATTATTTATCAAATTGCCATTTTCAATAAAATATTCTGGATAATTAGCATTCTTAGGTCGATTACTAATAATCCCATTGAGTACTTGCCATATTCCTCTTAAGTTATTTTTGTTATCCTCTAATATTCTGTTGTAATATTCTTTCTTACAGGTCCTCATTATATTAGTAAGCTCATTTTTATATCTTTTATATTTGATCTCAGCTTCCACCTTTCTGCATTTAATGAATTGTTTATATAATGTATTCTTCTTTTTACATGCATTTATAAACCCCTTGGTGACCCAAGGAATATTTTTCTTTTGTTGTCTGTCACTGTATTGTTTTATAGGACAGTTTTTATTGTACAATGATTGAAATATTTGTAAAAAAATTATCATATGCTTTATTTATATCATTTTCATCATAAACTATCTTCCAATCTTGTATTAATTATTCCTTTGTCAGTAAATACATTGATTCTTCTGTTCTTATTCTTTTATATTTAATATTTTTGGTATACTTTTTCTTCCTATAATCACATTGATAGACAACAAAAATTGGCAGGTGGTCACTGATATCATTCAATAAAAGCCCACTCCTGATATTATTTTCCATAATGTTTGTGAATATGTTATCTATTAGTGTGGCACTGTGTGACGTGATTCTGCTAGGTCCAGTAATTGTTGGATGTAAGCCCATACTGTACATTGTGTTGATGAATTCTTCTGTCAAACTATGTTGTTTTGAGTTCATCAGATCTATATTGAAATCCCCACAGATGAACATAACTTTATGAGTTAGTTTTGCATACATTTTTTCCATCCAGTCCTTAAATAAGTCAATGTTTGATCCAGGTGTTCTATATACACAGCTAACTACTACGTTCTTCACATTGTCCAGACAGATTTCTATTGTAATACATTCAAATAAATCATCCACAGTTACTGACAGATTTTCAACAACCTTGTATTTCAAGCTCTTGTCAACATAAATTGCAACTTCTCCTCCTTTTTTTACTTTTGTATTTATATAATTTAATTCATAGCCATCCATGGTAAAATCCACTCCTTTCTCTTCACTGAGCCACGTCTGATATTGCCACAATATTGAAAGGCTCTTTAAACTGATGTAAATAATCTTTAATGTTATTAAAGTTGGCATAGAGACTTCTGCTGTTGAAGTGGATCATAGAAATATTGAAATCAGATGTGACCATTGTGTTAAACTGTTCATCCGTGTAGTAACTACAGTTATTATTGATGGAGCTAAATAAATTATTATCAGGGTCTATGTCATATTCTACGTCCTGTGGGTTGTGATCTGTATATTCAAAAACTTTCAGTTCCTGTTGTTCCTGTTTGTTGATCTTTTGTTTCATGTTGTTAAATGTCTTGTAGCAGATGAGTATAATCCCTCAGTGTCCTATAATTGTCTGTTGTTGCTGTGACTCCAGTTCATAATATTCATTGATATTTGTCCAGTTCCATAATATTACGGATGTTAATGACCTTGGCTTCTTCAGGTGATCCGTTTAATTTGATGTATATTTTACAGTTTGATGTCGAGGTGTTTTGAATCTTTTTCTGCTTTCTCATGTATCTTGCTTTTCTGGCTATTTCTGCATTTTCTTTTGTGAGGTGCTCGTTTATGTAAATGTTCATTCCTTTCAGTTTCCTACCTTGTTTCAACAGCACTGTCTTGTGTTTTCTGTTGACAAACCTCATGATCACAGCCGGTTTGTTGCTGTTTTTCCTGGGCAGAGGGTGGCAGGTCTCTATGGTGTTACAGTCAAGCTGGATTCCTTTGGACTGCATTAAGGCCGCCACTTGTTGCTCCGTGGATTCGTCTTCCAGCTCACCGAGCCTCCCTCCGCTGTCCGCGGCCACCGCTCGCGCGTATGATCGTGGTTTAATGTGGAGCCCCGTGATGATCACGTCGTTCACCCGGGTGTTCTGCTCCAGTTCCGACACTCTGCTCTCCAGATACGCCAGCCTCTTGTCCTTCTCAGCGTTCTGGATCCGCAGCGCTTTCACCTCCTCGATTAGGTCCAGGATGTTTCTTTGCTGCAGCTTTACAGCAGAAATGTCTTCCGCCAAGAAGTCCAGCGCTCTTTTAATGTCGTCCACCTCCTCCGTCTGCTGAGCTTTCTTGGGACCCATGATCCCGGCCGATGTTCGTTGATTGTGATCGTAAGAAAAAAAAAAAAACACGTGGGAGAAATCCCTTTGTTCTCCCTGAGCGTGAGGGGCCTGATTGCTTCACCAGCCACTACAATATTAAGTTATGAGACTGGCAATTTCTCTTTTTTCGCACGAGCAGGTTTATTCTCCAGCGGTAGTAACAAAAAAAAAAAAAAAATAACAGCTCAAAACGCTAGCTCTAAACTGAGTTTTAAGCAAGAAATGAACTGGGAACCTTTACCTGTGCGTTCTCACCTTACATTCCACAGGGATCTGTGCTAGGCCCTACTCTTTTTAGTTTATATATGATTTTGTTAGGCAACATTATTAGGAAGCACTGTATACATTTTCATTGTTATGCAGATGACACACAATTATATCTGTCAATGAAGCCAGATGATAATAATCAATTAGCCAAGTTAGAAGCCTGTCGTAAGGAAATCAAAGCTTGGATGACTTGTAATTCCCTGCTATTAAATTCAGATAAGACTGAAGTCATTCTTGTTGGTCAAAAAAACCTTAGAAATACCTTTCCAAATCAAACTTTTCGTTTGGATGCAGTTACTCTTTCTCTTAATAGCTCTGTGAGGAACCTTGGAATTATTTTTGATCAAGATCTGTTTTTCAATACACATATTGAATTCATTTCTAAGACTGCCTTCTATCATTTGCGTAATATTGCCAAGATTAGGAGCATCTTGTCTCAGAGTGATGCTGAGAAACTGATCCATGCTTTTGTTAGCTGTAGATTAGATTATTGTAACTTTATTATCAGGTTGTCCTAAAACATCTCTAAAAAGTCTTCAGTTGATCCAAAATGCTGCAGCAAGAGTTTTAACAGGTACTAGTATGAGAGATCATATCTCTCTGGGTCTGGCCTCCCTTCATTGGCTTCCCATAGAGTTTAGAATTAAGTTTAAAATCCTTCTTCTCACTTTTAATGCTCTAAACAATCGGGCCCCTTTTTATTTAAAAGATCTGATATTACCCTATTATCCTAACAGAGCACTACTCTTCCAAAATGCAGGATTACTTGTAATACCTAGAATCTCCAAAAGTACAATGGGAGGCAGAGCCTTCAGTTATCAAGCTCCTCTCCTGTGGACCCAGCTACCAATGTGGATTCGGGAGTCAGACGCGATCTCTGTTTTTAAGAATAGGGTTAAAACCTTCCTTTGTCATAAACTCCCCCATGCGCCCTTTGTTGCGCACAGTGGAGAGAAGGAAGAATGAGGATTTAAATGCTGGGTTTCACCAAACACACATTTATTGACATGAAACAGTACAAAACATAAAGACTTACAAAAAGGTTGAGCGGTTCACAAACTGGCTGATGACGAAGCCACCAGCGGGCAGACCACTGTGTATAGTTTCCACAGGAAAATAATACTATACAATATAGGTGCCCTCAGAAGAACAGGGAAGACAGCGGGTAGCTCGACAAACTTGCGGGTAACGTAAACTGGATACAGCCTAAGTGTAACAATAGTGCTGCCGAGAGGGAACGCTTCTGGTTCAGCGCAGCGGCAACCACAAAGAGTCACAAACAATTTACTCACAAGTTGGAGCAGTCCCACAAAGTCCAGTTCTCCTAGCGAGCGCAAATAACAGTCCTTCCAGATGTGGCGATCACTCCGTAGTGAACAGGGATGATTCACTCAATGACTCAACGGCGTTTGTCTAGCGATGAGCTGCTTAAATCCAAACGCCGCTGGTCACACTAATTGGGAACACCTGAGGTGCGGGAAAGATAATTACCTGGGCTGGGACAGCTGGTGGAATATGGAGAATGAGGGGGTGTGGTAGGACCGACAGACTGTCAGCAGCGTGGGAAAAAGATCAGAGGCTGACTAACAGCTGCCGGTCGGGCAGTGGCTAAGACGAAATGAATACACAAAATGCACATAGACAGTGAAGCCACAACCCACAGAGAGATCAGGGCCGATCCGGGGAAAACCAAGCTTGCTTGGCTCATGACATCCTTTTTGATATAGCCTACAATTAAGGAGGGATCATGTCTCTGAACTCTCCCTTAGTTATGCTGCTAATAGGTTTAGACAGCCGGGGGACCTCCAATAATGCACTGGGCTTCACTCCTTTCTTTACTCTGAATGAAATATTTTTGCTGGTCATTAACATCTGTTTGTTCTCTCCCATAGATTGAGTCCCCGTCGTGCTGTTTGCTCTCTACATGTCTGTTCTTTTCATCTTCTCTATCTCCTCACCCCCCAGCCAGTGACAGCAGATGACTGCCCCTCCCTGAGCCTGGTCCTGCTAGAGGTTTCTTCCTGTTAAAAGGGAGTTTTTCCTGTCCACCTTCGCCAAGCGCTTGCTCACAGGTGATCGCCTGATTGCTGCGGTCTTTCTGCAATTGTGGGGGTTTCCCCTACAGTTGAAAGTGCTATGAGATGACTGTTGTTGTGAAATGGCGCTATAAAAATAAAGTTAAAAGTTAAAAAGTTACATTATTGCCACAGCATGCTGAATTAAACATAGTCTAGACCAGGGATGAGCAGCTGGCGGCCTGCGGGTTGCATGCAACCCCTGATGTCATCCACTGCAGTCTGCCAGTCCATTTCCAAAAAACAATTATTTATTTATATCCTGTTTGAACTTATTTGGAACAGTATTCTTAAATGCAGTTATAGAGTCTGCCAGCAGAGGGAGCTCAAACTGAAACCTAGCTGCCGCATGCGAGTGGTCGAGCGAGAGTGAGGGAGCCACAGATAGAAAGACCAGTGTGCCCCAGCGTGCGTCTTTTAAGGTATGCATGTGTTGCATGCTGAGACCGCATTAATAGGCTGTCAATAGCAGTAATGTACAAAGTAGGCTGCTTTTAAACAATAATAAATGCTACATCTCCTCATTGAGGAGTATTTACAAGTTTCAAACTGAAAGACAAATTTATATAACTATTTCTCTTTCCTGCCTTCTGACGCTGTCAGACAATTTGGGATTTGCTGTTAGAAACGTTACAGTTAATAATCAGTTTGTTTGTTTTATTACTTGTAACCTTTGCATCATCTTTCTTGATGATTTTTACCCATTTATAATTTTACTGTACAAAGGATTCTTGCTACTTGATCTTTTTCGGTCAACAAACTGGGTTAGGCTAACCTGTTTGTTTTGGTTAGCCACCCCTAGTCTGGAAAGCCATGGCTCCCTCTTCGACCTATGACAGCTGTGTTTCCCTCTCTAAGAAGGTTTCCGAGTTGGAACTGAGACTCTCTAACCTCTATAAGATTCAGGAGGCTAAAAATCATTTGGACACGATCATTTTTGGATGGACATCGGCAAGGTGACGAACTTGCAGTTAACATAGATGGCTACCTACAGTACCTGGGTGGAATTAACATATCACCATCCACTTCCACCCCTGCTCCAGTCATCTCAGCTGTCCAGGACTGCAGCACTTAACAGTGGCTTCAGCTCAGAGCTAAACCTAAAGCCCCGTGTGGTTCTTCTCAGCCTCAATGCATGCCCTGGACCATGGTCGGGCCTAACAGCAAACGTCGAGGATCGGCTAGGCATGGCTGCATCCTCCCTTCCCCTCTTGCTGGAAAGCAGATTCGACATCTTTTCCCTGGAAAATTTCCCCCACCTGGATGTTGATCTTCCTCCCATTGCCACCCGTCCTCCTTCAGCAATGGCCCAAACCCACAAGCCCCGGATTAAAACTGCCCTAGGTGTGCCAAACTTTACACCAGCTCCAAAAAGAAGAGAGCGCAACCCCCAGCATCACCCCTGCACTGGCACCTCACCGCCACAGCAGCAACAACAATGGCAAAACTATTCACCATTACAGAAGCCACCGACAATGTCCCCCCAGACGATGCTGGTAATTGGTGATTCCATAATGAAGAATGTCAGAAGCAGGTACTGTGTTACAAAATTTTTTCCTGGGACTAAAGTGTCAGACATTGAGGTTCTTACCTCTGACCTATTAAATGAATCCCCCCACGCTAAAACTGTTATTGTCCATGTTGGATGCAACAACATCCCAGATGAAGCATCTGAGATCTTAAAGAGCGACTTCAGGAGCCTTCTGTCCACTCTTAAGAACTGTGGCAGACGTGTGTTTATCTCTGGACCATTTGCTCCTTTTAGAAGAGGTTGCAATTATTTCAGCATAACTCTCAGCCTTAATGCATGGTTGTGTTCAACACGTCCTACTTTTAACATTGGTTTTATTGACAATTTCAGCCTGTTCTGGAATCGCTCATCATTTATGAGGCCAGAGGGTATTCTTCCAAAAAGACTTGGCGCACATGTTTTAAGGGACAATTTGTTTTATTCCATTCAGCATTTTTTAGTACAGTGACTGAAAGCTGGTGTGTCACTTCACCCCCAAAGTGCCTGGGTGTGCCAACCAACTTTTTTACTTTCCTCTTCTCATATTACTCCTATTAATCCAAATAATTCTCTCTGTTTAGATCAGTCTTTAATTCACAACCCTATAGCGATTGTGTCTGTCCTCCGATACCCAAAACACTATAACCCAAGACAAATACAACATAACTCGATAAAGATTAAAACCATTAATTTACCACAGAAAAATAAAATAATTAAAAGTGGACTGCTGAATATAAGATCTCTGTCCAATAAAGCAACCTTAATTAGTGATATGATTATGGATCACAATATAAATATACTCTGTGTCACAGAAACATGGCTACGCCCCGATGACTTTGTTAGTATCAATGAGGCCCCCTCCAGCTACGGTAATATTGATATTCCTAGAAACACTGGCCAAGGTGGTGTTGTTGGGGAAATATATGAATCCACATTACCAATGAATCCTCAGCCTAAACTAAACTCAAATTATAACTCTTTTGAATGCTTAATTATTAGCTTAGCACACCCACCCTGGAGGTCAGAACAGCCTCTTTTATTTACCACAGTATATCTCCCCTCCAGTGCTTCTTTTGCTGAATTTATGTATGAATTCTCTAAGGTCTTAACAACCTTAGTTCTCAGTTCAGACAAGATTATCATAGCTGGTGATTTTAATATTCATATAGACATTGATAATGATAATCATAGTGTAGCATTTCTCTCCCTCTTAAATTCAACTGTTTTTTCTCAGTGTGTTAATAAACCAACTCATCATCATAATCACACCCTTGACCTGGTCTTGGCCTATGGTGTAGAAATTGATGAACTGCTAGTCATTCCTGAAAATTCTACACTGACTGACCATTATTTGATAACTTTCAAATTTGTGTTATCAGATTTTACAGCATCAAGCAGAAACATAGCTACCAGATTCTTACCTGATAGTGTTGTGGCTCACTTTAAAGAATTAGTCCCTTCAGCACTTACTCTATTACCATGTCTCAATATAGCAGAGGACAGCACTGACTGCTTGATTCCATCAGAATTAGACCTTTTAGTTGATAGAACTGCAGCCTCACTGCAGACAACACTTGACTCCATAGCCCCTCTTAAAAAGGAAACTATTAAAAATAGGAGATTAGCTTCAGATGGAGATTTCTTGAATTATATATGGAGTGAGTGATGATATAAAGTGAAGTACGTGGCGGTAATGCACCTGTAAGCTGGTTGCCAACCACCAATCAAATCTAAAAGAAGAAGGAGATTTGCTTCATGGTACAACTCCCACACTCATGAGTTAAAACAAAAAGTCAGATCCTGTGAAAGGCTTTGGCATGCAAATAAGACAGAAGAATCATGTTCACTGGATGTCAGCCTTATCACCTAAAGAACTCTATCCGTAGTGCTAGGGACATGTACTATTCATCCTCGATAGAAGAAAATAAAAATAACCATAGATTTCTTTTTAACACTGTTGTCACGCCGCGCCGCTCATCAGCGGCGCCACCTGCTCGCACACCTGTTAATCATCAGCGGCGAGGAATATAAGCCGCCTCGCCCTGAGCTTCGGCCTGAAGCCGTCAGACTTCGATACTCATCCTGTGAGTGAATCCTCTACTTCAACCAATCATTTTGGTAAGAAGACCTTACCTCCTTTTCTCTCCAGTCTGCTCCCCTGTGCACAGGTGGATTTCCCGGCGGCGGACAACGCCTCTCCATCGCCTGTTCCTCGCTGCTGCACTCCGAGCTCTCCAGGTGGCTGTCTTCCTGGTCTCGTCCCTTGTTGTGCCCAGTCATCTATTTCCTATCCTAGTAAGCCTCTCCTCTCGTCTTTATATCTCCCGTGTTGGTGTGTGCCCGTCAACCCTTCTCCTTGTGCTTTTCCCATAGGGTTGCCCGGCTGTACGGTCTCCTGCCTCTGTGCCCGAAGCAGACGCCGCCACCAACACATTAACATTCCGCTGACACACACCCATACACCCCTGTTGTTAATAAACAGTTTGAACTACTCTGAGCCTTTGTGTGTGTGCGTCTCCTGAGCCGAACGTTATGTCAGTACGGCTTCAGCAGAGCGGCTTGGCAGACGGCGGGCTCGCGCACCGGCTTCCCACTCTCGAGGCTCGAGTGGATCAAATTGCTTATCAGCAACAGGTGATCCTTAATCAACTTGTTAACATCACTAACCGATTGGACCGCCTGGACCCCCAGCAGCCGTTCCCCCGGCTCGCCAGGGTGGCGCAGCTCCTGCTGTTCCAGCGGCCGTCCAGCCAGCTCCAGTGGCACCGGCTCGGCTCACACCAATCCCGACCCCCGCCCGCTTTAGTGGAAAGCTCGGCGGAGCGCGGGGGTTCATTATGCAGTGCGAGTCCGTGTTCGACCGTGTGCCCGGAGATTTTCCCTCGGATCACAGTCGAATTGGTTACATAGGGAATCTCCTGGAGGGGCGCGCGTTAACTTGGACCTACGCCATTATGGCGAAGCACAGTTACGCCACCCTCACCTATGACCAGTTCGTGAGGCGCTTCCTGGAAGTCTTCGACCATTCTCGAACCGAGACGGTCCAAGTTGATCAGCTTCTCGCTCTCCAGCAGGGAAGCCGGTCGGCAGCGGACTATGCGGTCGACTACCGGGTAGCGGCGGAGGAATTGGGCTGGGACGAGCGCTCCCTCTGTGGCCTATTCCTCCGCAGCCTCAATGATGATCTGAGGGATGAACTGGCTGGGCGGGACATCCCTGGAACGCTAGCGGAGCTAACTTCCCTAGCCATCAGCTTGGATAACAGGCTGCGCGAGCGCTCCTCAGGACGGAAGTCGTCTACTTCTCGCCCTCGGGGAGCCTCGCTGCGCCTGCCCCAAGCTCGCCCCCTGGCGGCACCGCCGCCATCGCGCGCCCCGAGGAGTCGGAGCCGATTGGTGACGGCTGGACAAAGCTCTCCCCGGCAGAGAGACAACGCCGCCGTGAGTTGAATCTCTGCATGTATTGCGGAGACAATCAACACACGGTGGAGCTTTGTCCACAAAAGCCAAACGGCGGGGTCCGCGAGTCACTGTAGGGGGCCTCATGGACGTCAATCGGTTAAGTCCCCTTACTCAATTGAAGCTGCCCATCCGTTTCTGCCACAACCCCACTGGGCATCTCACCCACGCACTGGTGGATTCGGGCGCAGAAGGCAGCTTCATTTCACAGAGCCTGGCAACACCTTTGGGCATCCGCTGTCAGGCACTGAAGAATCCCATCTCCCTTGTCAACCTCTCCCGTGCCTCCCTTGGGAGAGTATTACACCAGACCATTCCCGTCCCAGTCATCATCTCGGGAAACCACCGGGAGGAGATGACCTTTTATGTCCTACCCAACTCTGTGTCGCCCGTCATCCTGGGGTATCCCTGGCTACGCCTTCACAACCCTGTCCTGGATTGGAAGTCAGCTGGGGTATCGGCATGGAGCACTTTCTGCATGGGCACCTGCCTTCAGTCCGCTGCCTGCTCTCCGTCCGCTCCTCCCCCTGCGACGGACGCTGCACCCCCGGATCTGTCTCTGGTACCTCCGGAATTTCACGACCTGGGTATGGTGTTCAGTAAGACGAAAGCTATGTCTCTCCCCCCTCATCGGCCCTATGACTGTGCCATCAACCTCCGCCAGGGGGCTCCCTTACCTTCTGCTCGGCTCTATAGCCTGTCAGCGCCGGAGAAGGAGACAATGAACGCCTACCTGAAGGAATCATTGAGTGCTGGGATAATCCGCCCATCATCGTCACCCGTGGGGGCAGGGTTCTTCTTCGTGGGAAAAAAGGATGGGTCCCTCCGCCCTTGCATTGACTACCGGGCCCTTAACGATATCACTGAGAAGGACCGTTACACCCTGCCCCTCATGGACACTGCCTTCCACTCCCTCCAGGGGGCGACCTGGTTCACCAAGCTGGATCTACGCAGCGCTTACCACCTCGTCCGGATCCGGGAGGGAGATGAGTGGAAGACAGCCTTCCGTACCCCGAACGGCCACATTGAATACCTGGTAATGCCGTTCGGGTTGACCAACGCTCCTGCCGTCTTTCAGCGCCTCATCAATGACATCCTCCGGGACTTCATCGGCCTTTTCGTGTTCGTCTACCTGGATGATATTCTCATCTTCTCCAAGTCCAGGGACGAGCACCAGGTCCACGTGAGGCAGGTCCTCCAAAAACTGCTGGAGAATCGTCTGTACGTGAAGGCAGAAAAATGTGAATTTTACGCCAGGACTACGTCCTTCCTGGGGTTCATCATCACCCATGACAAGGTGCTCCCAGACCCAGAGAAGGTGAAGGCGGTGGTGGAATGGCCTACACCTGCATCCCGGAAGCAGGTGCAACAGTTAGTTGGTTTTGCCATTTCTACCGCCGCTTTGTCCCCAACTTCAGCTCCATCGTCGGACCACTGACCCGCCTCACGTCCCCGAAGGTCCCGTTCCGGTGGACCGAAGAGGTCGCTGCTGCCTTTCAGGCGCTGAAGGCGGAGTTCTCCTCCTCCCGGGTCCTTCGCCAGGTCGATCCCGCGCTGCAGTGCATCGTGGAGGTAGACGCCTCGGACACGGGAGTGGGGGCAGTACTATCCCAGCGGTCGCCGGACGATGGCGCCAAACGGCCCTGTGCCTTCTTCTCCCGGCGCTTGTCCCCGGCGGAGAGGAACTACGATGTGGGGGACAGAGAGCTCTTGGCCATTAAACTCGCCCTGCAGGAGTGGCGTCACTGGCTAGAGGGGGCGAACCTGCCGTTCGTGGTCCTCACGGACCACAAAAACTTGGAATACCTACGATCTGCCAAGCGCCTGAACGCCCGCCAGGCGCGTCGGTCCTTGTTTTTCGCCAGGTTCCAGTTCTCCATCACCTTCAGGCCTGGCTCTAAGAACGGCCTGCCTGACGCCCTCTCTAGGCAGTTCACCCCCGTGGAGTCGGAGGAGACACCCCACACCATCCTGCCCAGGTCGTGCGTCGTGGGAGCTATCTCGTGGGACATTGAGAGCAAGATCCGGAAGGCGCAGGAAGTGGAACCTGACCCTGGCGGCGGACCAGAGGGGAGACTGTTCGTGCCATCCGCGGTCCGAGGAGAGGTCATCCATTGGCTGCACACCTCCAAGCTCACCTGTCACCCTGGCACCTCCCGGATGATAGACCTCCTCCAACGGTCCTTTTGGTGGCCAGGCCTGCGGAGGGACGCAGCCCGCTACGCCCGGGCTTGCCCAATCTGTGCCATCAGCAAGTCAGGAAATGCCCCTCCAGCGGGTCTGCTCCAGCCTCTGCCCGTCCCTGGCAGGCCCTGGTCGCACATCGCATTGGATTTCGTCACCGGACTCCCCGTCTCCAACTCCTATGACACCATCCTGACCATCGTGGACCGTTTCTCCAAGGCTGTGCACTTCGTCCCCCTGCGAGGTCTCCCTACTGCCCTGGAGACGGCGGATCTCCTCGTCCAACACGTGGTCAGGCTGCACGGGATTCTGGTGGACGTGATCTCGGACCAGGGCCCCCAATTTTCATCTGAGGTTTGGAGGTCGTTTTGTAACGCCATCGGAGCCAAGGTGAGCCTCTCCTCCGGCCATCACCCCCAATCCAACGGGCAGTGTGAACGGACCAACCAGGAGCTGGAGGCTGCGCTCCGCTGTGTGACCTCATCCAAACCCACGTCCTGGAGTAACCATCTTGCCTGGGTTGAGTATGCCCACAATACCGCTCGCTCTTCTGCTACAGGGATGTCTCCCTTCAAGGCATCCCTGGGTTACGACCCCCCGCTGTTCCCGGTGCAGGAGAGTGAGGTAACTGTCCCCTCAGTTAGGGCACATCTCAGGCAGTTCCGCTCCATCTGGACTGCCGCGCGCAATGCGCTTTTACGCACAGCGGAGCGCAACAGGACTGTGGCGGACCGGCATAGAAGACCTGCCCCGGCGTACAGAGTTGGGCAACATGTCTACGTTTCTACCCAGGACGTTACTCTAAAAGGCGAAAGGAGGAAGCTGGCACAGCAATTCATGGGTCCCTACCCCATCACCCGGATCGTCAACCCGGTGGCTGTGTGCGTGGCTATTCCCCCCTCCCTCCGCATCCATCCCACCTTCCACGTGTCAAAGGTGAAGCTGGCAGTCACCGACCCCCTTTGCCCTCCTCCTGCTGCGCAACCTACGCCCCGGATGATTGGTGGCCATCCGGCCTGGTCCGTCTCCTCCATCCTAGACTCCCGGCGCCGGGGTCGTGGGTTACAGTACTTGGTGGACTGGGAGGGCTATGGGCCCGAGCATCAACAGTGGGTGCCCCCGTCGTTCGTGTTGGACCCATCGCTCATCACTGACTTCCACCGAGCGCACCCAGAAAAGCCATCGCCAGGAGGCGCTGCTAGAGGGGGGAGTACTGTCATGCCGCGCCGCTCATCAGCGGCGCCACCTGCTCGCACACCTGTTAATCATCAGCGGCGAGGAATATAAGCCGCCTCGCCCTGAGCTTCGGCCTGAAGCCGTCAGACTTCGATACTCATCCCTGTGAGTGAATCCTCTACTTCAGCCAACATTTTGGTAAGAAGACCTTACCTCCTTTTCTCTCCAGTCTGCTCCCCTGTGCACAGGTGGATTTCCCGGCGGCGGACAACGCCTCTCCATCGCCTGTTCCTCGCTGCTGCACCGAGCTCTCCAGGTGGCTGTCTTCCGGGTCTCGTCCCTTGTTGTGCCAGTCATCTATTCCATCCAAGTAAGCCTCTCTCTCGTCTTTATATCTCCTGTGTTGGTGTGTGCCCGTCACCCTTCTCCTTGTGCTTTTCCCATAGGGTTGCCCGGCTGTACGGTCTCCTGCCTCTGTGCCCGAAGCAGACGCCGCCACCAACACATTAACATTCCGCTGACACACACCCATACACCTCTGTTGTTAATAAACAGTTTGAACTACTCTGAGCCTGTGTGTGTGCGTCTCCTGAGCCGAACGTTATGTCAACTGTGGCTCAGTTAACCAAGAGTCGCAATGCCATCGATCCCTACATTCCTCCAACTCTTAGTGCTGACAACTTTTTGAATTTTTTTTAATGATAAAATTATCAGTATCAGGAATAATATTCCAAAAAATCGCCCCTTTAAAAATACCAAGTCTCTGCCTAACACTGCTGCGTCCACAGGCTCAGAACTCCCCTTTTCTGAATTTTCTCTTATTAGTCATTCTGATCTATCCTTAATAGTCTCAGCCTCTAAACCAACTATGTGTCTCTTACACCCAATCTCTGCTAGACTCCTGAAGGAGTCGCTACCTCTTAGTAGATTAGTCCACTGTTTTTGAACATAATTAATATGTCCCTATTGACAGGACATGTACCACAGTCTTTTAAAGTGTCAGTAATTAAACCTCTGCTTAAAAAACCTTCGCTTGATTCTGGGATTTTGGCCAATTATAGACCAATATCTAACCTCCCCTACCTTTCTAAGATCCTCGAAAAAGTAGTCACCAATCAACTGTGCACTTTTTTAGAAAATAATTCTATATTTGAGAAATTTCAGTCAGATTTTAGGAAACAATAAAGCACAGAGACATCCTTAGTGAAAGTTACTGATGACCTCCTTATGGCATTTGACAAAAAAATTGTCTCTGTTCTTGTCTTATTGGACCTTAGTGATGCCTTTGACACCATTGACCACCATATTCTGCTAGAGAGACTTGAACAGCAAATTGGATTGAAAGGAACAACGCTAAGATGGTTCCAGTCTTATTTATCAGACCGTTCCCAGTTTGTCTATGTCCATAACAAGTCCTCTATCCAGACCACGGTTAGCTATGGAGTTCCGCAGTGATCGGTACTTGGACCAATACCGTTTCCATTATACATGCTGCCTTTGGGAGACATTATGAGGAAGCATTCTATTTATTTTCATTGCTACACTGATGACACTCCATTATATTTATCCATCAATCCAGATGATCCCAGCCATTTGGGTTCACTAAAAGAGTGTCTTAAGGATGTTAAAACCTGGATGAACTACAACTTTCCAATTTCTGGAATCTTTCTAAAAATTTCTGGAATTTCCCCATTGTGGGACTAATAAAGGCTTATCTTATCTTATCTTATCTTATCTTATCTTATCTCATCTTATCTTATCTTATCTTAACTTTCTATTGCTGAATACAGATAAAACTGGTCATTGTTCTTGGCCCCAAACAAGCTAGAAGTACTCTTTCTAGTAAGATAACAACACTAGATGGCATTACGCTGGCTTCTAAGTCTTCTGTTAGGAATCTTGGAGTTGTCTTTGACCAAGATATGTCTTTTAACTCTCATATACAACAAACTATTAAGACTGCTTTCTTCCATCTGTGTAATATTTCTAAAATTAGGTCCATCCTGTCATAACGATGCAGAGAAACTTGTCCACCCCTTTATCACCTCTAGGCTAGACTATTTGTAATCATTTTTATCAGGTTGTCCTAATAAGTCCATAAAGTTTCTCCAACTCATTCAGAATGCAGCTGCACGTATCCTGATGAGAACAGGGAGAAGAAATTACATTACCCCAGTTTTAGCTTCTTTACATTGGCTTCCAGTAAAATATAGACTTGAATTCAAGATTTTACTCCTAACTTATAAAGCCCTTAATGGTCTGGCTCCTTCTTGCCTACAAGAACTCATAGTTCCCTATCATGCAACCAGAGCCCTGCGCTCCCAAAAATTCAAACTACTGGTCATCCCCAAGGTCTCCATAAGTAGATTGGGAGGTAGAGCTTTCAGTTATCAAGCTCCCCTCCTGTGGAACCATCTTCCCTGTTCAGTTCGGGAGGCAGACACTCTCGCTTTATTCAAGAGTAAGTTGAAATCTTTTCTCTTTGGTAAAGCCTATACTTAAAAATGTTGCCGTTGCCAGGTCTTCAACCGCATGTGGAGCCTAACCCGGCTTGATACTGGAAGGTCTGGCTGTGAATGTTAATGTTGAATTGTATTTGTTATGTTTGTTTTGAATGTAGCTACTGCCAGGTCTCCTACTTTTTACCTCTTTTTTCAACCCAGGCGGTCGAGGCGGATGGCCATCCTCTATGAGCTATGGTTCCGCTCGAGGTTTCTGCCCTTTAAAGGGAAGTTTTTTCTCACCTGTGTCGCCGCAGTGCTTGCTCTTATGGGTCGCTGTTGCGTTCTATAAATTTGAGAGCATGGCCTAAACCCACCCTTTTTTGTAAAGTGCCTTGAGATGACCTGTGTTGTGAGTTGGCGCTATATAAATACAACTGAACTGAATAACAAACGGCAAATTTATGACAGAAAAACTCACTAACTTAGACAAAACCCCAGTACAATTGAAAAGTTATACATTTTTAAATAAAATGATGCAAATTTATCAGTAGATGCTTGAACATTTAATACCAAAATAAAATAAAGATTTGCAAAAAAATGGTAATTTAAACCAGAAATGTAGCATTTTTATCATAAAACTTTGTTTTTTACTTTGATAATTTTCTTCTAATATTTTAAAAACATTTTTCTTCATCATCATATATTTCCTTTTCTTCTTGGTTTTTTGTTAATTACCATCCAGAATTTCTCTTTGCTCATCATTTTGATGGAGAGAGTTTTAAAAATTAGGTCATGATATAATTTTGTCAGTAATTTTTATTCTAATATGATAAAATACTGAGTAGTTTTTATTTTCATTTGCATTTTCAGTTTTTATTGTGAAACTGTCATGGACAACCTCTGACTGGTAGAAATGACAGACTCTAATGCAGGCAGGACTTCAGTTTAACTTGGTTTATTTCCCAAACTACACAAAATAAAACCAGCACGGGGGCTGAACATAAAGCAAGCCGTGAAAGGCTGAACACTCACAGATACTGGCACAGTCATGGAAACAGGAGTCAGATGGAAATCCATGGAATGACGCCACACCAGATGAACACAGACAAGGACATATATAGGGAAACAGATGATCAGGGGAAACACGAGACAGCTGGGAATAGTAATCAGGGATTAATCAGCAACACATGATAGTAATAATAATAATAATAATAATAATAATAATAATAATAGATTAGCTTTATATGGTGATTTACATGTCAAGTGACACCTCAACACACTTACAGTGAGTCCATTCTTCATTCAGTCCAGACAGACATTGATGGTGGTGAGCTACTACTGTAGCCACAGCTGCCGGGGGCAGACTGATGGAAACGTGGCTGCCAATCCATGCCAACACCCTCTCCGACCACTACCGAACATTTATACATATTTATACCCAGTGTCATGGACACTGGAGGTAAGGGGGGTAAAGTTTCTTGCCCAGGAACACAATGGCAGGATGGCTGGGGAGAGCAGTATTCAAACCTCCAACCCTCTGGTTATTTGATTACCCGCTTACCTCCTGAGCCACTGCTGCCCACCTGGGGAGAAGTGGCTAAGACTACGGAAGACATGTTGGAATGGGAATGATAGAAAAGGGAGTACAGGGAACACATAGACACCAATGTGAGACACAGAACCACAGCAGTTGGTAATGGGGACCACATGACAGGCTGAGGACCAGCGAAGACAATAACAATCACGGGATTTTAACCATGTTTCTTTAAAGAAGACACTTAAAAACTTTTATCAGTATGTCTCCTGCCCAACCAGGTGAAAAAAGACATTAGACCTGTGCTATGGATCCATAGGGAGGGCCTATAAATCACTCCCCCTTCCTCCTGTAGGATCCTCAGATCACAACTGTGTACATTTGCTGCCCACATATAAAACTGCTCTCAGAAGAGGCAAGGTGGAGACGAGAGACATTGATGTGTGGACAGAGGATTCAGTGCACAACCTCCGGGAATGCTTTGACTGTACAGACTGGGAGATGTTCACACTGGCCTGTGGGGATGATTTGGACTCTTTGGTGGACGTCACATGCTCAAACATGGCTTTCTGTAAAAATAAGATTGTTCCATGTAAACGTGTCAAAATATATCCCAACAACAAACCATGGGTTTACAAAATCAGTTTAAATCCTGCTTACAGAGGAAAGCACTTGCCTTTAAAAAAGGGGTCTGTTTCTGAGCTAAGGTTGCCACAAAAGAGCTGAAGTCCGAAATTTTAAGAGCAAATCAGAATTATAAATCAGAGTTGGAAAGCAAGATGGCAACAAAGAAACTTGGTTCAGCCTGGGCCAGTATGAAAACTATTGCAGGCCTTGAGAGCACAGAGCACAGTAATTGTGCGTTTTTAGATGGTTTTAATTCAGACACAGAGGCTGGCTATGCTCTTTAATTGTTTTTTATGGTCATTTTGACTCTTTGATTTTAGCACAGAAACCCAAGATTTGAAACAGAAACTCAAAGACATTCAGCACTTTAATATGAGGTGCAGGATGTTAAAAGGGAGTTCTGCGCTGTAAAAGTGAACAAAAAGTCAGGGCCCTGATAATATATGTGGGCGCTTGGTAAAGTCCTGTGCACATGAACTGAGTCCTATATTTCATTACATTTTCAATAAGTCCTTACAGACACAACATGTGCCTAAGATCTGGAAAGAATCCGTGGTTGTTCCCGTTCCAAAATCCAGCTGTCCTAAAACGGTAAACGACTTTAGACCAGTTGCTTTGACTTCAATTTTAATGAAAATTTTTGAAAAACTGGTCAGATGTGAGGTCCTAAAGCAGACTGAGCATGCATTGGATCCTCTGCAGTTTGCCTATAGGCCTCACAGAGGAGTGGAGGATGCTACTGTCACTCTGTTTAACATGCTTTTTAAACATCTGGATTTTAATGGGACACACGCCAGACTTTTATTTGTGGACTTTTCCTCCACCTTTAATACAATCCAACCTCATATCTTAGTGGAAAGGCTCCTGCAGCAATTTGATTTGAGCAATAATCTGGTGGGTTGGATTCTGGATTTCTTAACCAACAGGACGCAGAGAGTGAGGGTCAGTGGTACATTGTCTGACCTAAAGTGCTCTTCCACTGGCTCTCTCAGGGGGTGTGTGTTGTCACCCACTACACTTCATCCTGTACACAAACATTGTGTCAGAGCAGACATGATAACAGACACATTATAAAGTATGCTGATGACTCAGTTATTGTCAGTCGACCTCCAGGATGGTGAGAGTGGCCACGGTCCCAGTAGTTGATGATTTTTGTTCACTGGTGTGAGGATTCCTACCTGCAGCTGAATACGACAAAAACTAAGACATGATAATTGACTTTAGGAGGAAAAAGCCCAGGCACAAAGTCTCACCGTACTAAAAGGCCAGACCACCGAATGTGTACAATCCTACAAATATCTTGGGACGATTATTGATAGTAATTTAAACTTTGAAGAGAACTGTGAAAGGGTGTGCAAAAGGGTCAGCAACATTTGCATTGCTTGAGAAACCTAGCACGCTTCCAAGTTTGGACTGAACTATAATGACAATGTTTTATCGGGCTTTTATTGAATCTGTTTTATTCCTTTTCTTTAGTGTCATGGTTTGGCCAAGGATAGAAACTGAAACAGAGGAAATCCTTGGAGCCAGGTAGTTAGGATGGTCCAGTCGGTTTTCTTGGTGGACCCACAGCTGAGGCCTGACATCCCTGTACACTAGACAAGGTACAGAGGATGGGCTACCTCCATTTTAAATGATGACTCCCACCCTTTGCACTGCAACTTTCAGCTTCTTCCCTCAAGACGGAGGTTTGCTGTCCCAAAAAGGTAGAACCCAGCGCTACAAAAACAGGCTTTGTCCCCTGCTGCTGTCAAAGAATTGAACAAGCTGTAACAATATATTGCACATAATTTAGGTACCTATTTATTAACTCCATTTTATATTTACTTATTTTTGTAGGTAGGTCACTTGGTTCTAAATATTTATTGGGTTTTAGATCTTTGAGTTTTTAACCTCCTTGACTAGTTTTAACTTTAATATGACCCTCTCTCTTACCTCTGGTTTTTTTCTCCCATCTCTGTCTTTTTATACCCTGATTGATGGAGCCTTGAGTATTCTTATCATGTTTATAGTCAGCTTCATATGTGCCTGTGTTTGTGTCTATGTTGAATGTAATTTGTGGCCTGTAAATATGGATGTCACCAGACTGCAAAACAAATCTACCTACGGGTACAAATAAAGTAACCTGAACCTGAACCTGAACAGAGGACCCAGGGGAGACACAGAAGGCAAAACACAAGCAAATAATCATAATAATAAAACACAAAATTTGAGCATGATCCTAGGACCCAGCCCAGCCCATGACAATACCCCCCTTTTAAGGGTGGATTCCAGATGCCCAAAAACAAAACAAAGGAAATCTAATTGGAAGGGGGAGGGGGATAAAGGCACACCGGGTAAAATGAGCACACAAACACAACAGAACACTGTTCATCAGGTGGTCGGCCAAAGTCCCAAGACCACCAACAGGAGGAATATGGCACATCTGGTGGCCTACCTAAGTCCATGGACCACCAGACTGAGAAACATGGTTCATCGGGTGGTCTACCAGAGTCCAAAGGCCACCAGACCGGGGAACAAGGTGGGTCAGGGGGCCTACCCAAGTCCATGGGCCACCTGATGAATGAATATGGTGCATTGGGTGGCCTACCAAAGTCCATGGGCCACCAGACGGAAGAAAACATAGGAGATTTCTGTTCTGAAAATAACATCATAAAGCCCTTGAACTCAGAAGATAACACCATAGCTTTAAACTCAGGAGATAACACAACATAGAAACTTTAGATTGAGGGGATAACAATATGGGAGCTCTTTACTCTGAAGATAATATTATGGGAGCCTTTTACTCTCAAGATAACATAGGAGCCTTTTGCTTTGAAAATAACATAAGAGCCTTTTGCTCTGAAGATAACAACATGGGAGCCTTTTGCTCTGAAGTAAACATAGGAGCTTTATGCTCTGAAAATAACAACATAGGAGCCTATTGCTCTGAAGATAACAATATAGAAGCCTTTTACTGTGGAGAAAACATAGGAGCTTTTTGCTCTGAAAATAACATCATGGGGAGCATTTTGCTCTGAAAAATAACAACATAGGGAGCTTTTTTGCTCTGAAAATAACAATATGGAAGCTTTTTGCTTTGAAGATAAACAAACGGGAGCTTTCTGTTCCGAAGATGGAGATTATAACATGGGAGCTTTTTGCTCTGAAGTTGAAGATAACAACATGGGAGCTTTCTGCTCCAATTATAACACAGGATCTTCCTGCTCTGAAGATGAAGCTAACAAGACGGGAGCTTTTTTGACTTGAAGACAACAATATGGGAGCTTTCTGTTCTGAAGATGAAAATAACAACATGGGAGCTTTTTGCTTTAAAGATATTACCTGAGGGGCCTTCAGCACAGGGGCCAACAACAGCTGAGGTGACCCCAGGTGGTGAAGGTGGAGCAGACCTTCTGTGATGACCAGGGTGGAGTGGACTGCTCCAATGATGGCAATGATGGAAGCGAGGTCCTCCTGTGGCTCCATCCTTGAACAGCCACCTTTGATGATGGAGGAAAACAGGAGGTCAGTGAAGTGACACCACAGTCATAAGCAGCAGAGACTGGTGGGGAGTGTTGCTTGGGTCCCCCCCACCAGAAGCAAGGCAAGTCTTTTCAAAAATAGTGGTAGAACATAAATGAAAAGGTACTTGCCTTAACTCCTGGTCTCCTGCTGCTGGGGTGACAACCTCAGGGTGTACTGCAGGAGAGATGGTCGGTGGAGCTGGAACTGGAGCTGAGGAGTGACAAAGAGCCGGCACTGGAGGCACAGAACAGTGTGGAGCCAGAACTGGAGACCCAGGCATAGTGGGGAAAACACGCAGATGAGGCGGTTGGAAAGCTCAGCAGCAGACACCAACACCATGAAGAAGGGGGGAGAGCAGCAGCATACAGATGAAGAAGTGGAAGGCGCTGACTGGACAGCCAATGAAGAGCTCAGGAGTGAAGAGGGGGCTGTTGCTGAATTTCTCTGAAAGTGGCGAAGGAGCAGCTGGTGTCATCCATAACCAGCTGGTTCTAACCCAGTAGGGACACATATTCGGGGAGAAGCCAGTGTTTATAGTCCAACATTAATTCTGTCTATGCGAGCAAAACCCAAAAATCAGACAGCTAACAGGGTCAACCAGCATAGGCATGGAGGCAGCAGGCAGGAGTTATAGGTGAAGAAGAAGCCACCTGAGCTGAAGAGTGGCTTGGAGAGGGTCTCGTAGCTGAATGTCTGCACCCGGGGGCATGTCCCCGTCGGTGCAGGTATGGGGGGGGTGGGGGGGGAGCTTCTCACTGGTGGGCAGAGCAATTGTTGCATATGAGGAACAGCCCGATCAGTCCTGGCTTGGTCCACAGGCTGGGAAAAACATCTATCAGCTCAGCCGCACCATCCAGGAACCTTAGGGCTTCCTCAGGACTGCAGGAAGCCCAGGCATCACCGATAAGTCCTCTATCAGGCCCACAGCCCAACACTCCTCATCATCCAAGCTGAAAACAGTGAAGTCCATGCCTGCAGAGTCAAATGGTGGGCATCATTCTGTCACGGGCAACCCTCTGACCGGCAGAAATGACACCATTGTAATGCAGGCAGGACTTCAGTTTAACTGGGTTTATTTCCCAAACAACACAAAAAGAAACTAGCACGGGGGGCTGAACATAAAGTGAGCCGTGAAGAGGCTGAAAACTCACAGATACTGGCACAATCAAGGGAACAGGAGTCAGAGGGAAATCCACAGAATGATGCCACACCAAATGAATGCAGAGGAGGACATATATAGGGAAACAGATGATCAGGGGGAAACACGAGATCAGCTGAGGATAGTAATCAGGGTTATCTGCAAACACTTGAAGAGAAGGTGGCTAAAGACTACGGAAGACATGAGAGACTGAGACTGATAGAAAAGGGAGTCCCTAGGGACACAACATCACGAGACTTGTACAGCGTCCAAGGCGGGACAACAGAACCACAACAGTTGCAGTGGGGACCTCCTTTACAGCTGAGCACCGGGGAAGACAATAACAATCACAGAGGACCCAGGGGAGACACAGAAGCCAAAACACAGGCAAATAATCATAATAATAAAACACAAAATGTGGGCATGATCCTAGGACCCAGCCCAGACCATGACAGAAACTTTTCACTTTGAAGAAAATCCCCCCCCCCCCCGCCCCTAAGGTTTACATGTAAATCTGCCCCTTGGGGAGTGAGGAAAAAAAATGTGGCATTCACTACCACCAAAGTTGCCTATCCCTGATCTGGACTATTGGTCTCACACTCTTTGATGGAAAAATCTCTCATGGGTCACTATAATATTAATCAGATGGTGTCACAAAGATCTCAATAACAGAATTAACAGGGGGTTATTAACCCTTTAACTTTCCGGCTGTCATAAAACACGTGCATCACCTGCTGCTTATGTCGCAGGTCCGCGCCTGTCACGTGATGTGTCACAAAAGCACAACTGTTGTAACAAGCATTTCACATCACAAGATGTCAGACACATATAGCTTACTGCTCTTCACTGGAAAACTGGAGGATTTCACCCAAACGAGCTACCGCAAAACATCATTTAAGATAAGATAAGATAAGATAAGCCTTTATTAGTCCCACAATGGGGAAATTCCAGGATTGCAACAGCACAGGGATAGCAACACTCAGAGCAACAATCAGAAGGCAAGAAAAAACAAGAACATCTAGTAAACATATGTACATATTACTATATATATATATATATATATATATATATATATATATATATATATATATATATATATATACACTGTATATATATATATATATAGACACACAGTGCGGAGCATTATGGTTGGTGAATGTGCAGCAGAAAGTCTAAGCTCTCTCTCCGCGGATGCGGCGGGCCAGCTGGAAGTCTTTGGGCATGATGGTGACCCTCTTAGCGAAGAAAAGACCCACCAGGTAGGCCTCGTTGGCCTCCTGCAGAGCCATGACGGTGAAGCTCAGGAAGCACAGGTCAGTCTTGAAGTCCTGAGCGATCTCCCTCACCAGGCGCTGGATGGGCAGCTTACGGATGAGCAGCTCCGTGGATTTCTGGTAGCGACGGATCTCTCTCAGAGCCACAGGCCTGTAACGGTGAGGCTTCTTCACTCCCCCGGTGGCCGGAGCGCTTTTCTGAGCAGCCTTAGTGGCTAGCTGCTTCCTGGGGGGCTTTTTCCTCCAGTAGATTTTATGGGCAGTCTGCTTGGTTCTTGCCATCGCTCTTTATTATTCTGTCTTATATTTCTTGCACGCCGCCTAAACTCCAGCCCGGCACCCGCGTCGTTTTCGCTACAGCTCCCGGTATGTCGAGTTTCCCCATTAGCACCGGGCGGTGGCCGAGTGCTAGCTAGCACCAGCTTCTCCCTGCTGTAACGTCTCCCGCTGTAAACAGTGGCTCCGTCCGCCGACTCGGGAGACCCCTGGGGTGATCTGTGTGTCCATGATATATATATATAGAGTGAAAGGTGTAGAAAGAAGAAGGAAGATAAAAAAAAGGCTGTTGCAACGGGCAGCCAACTTGTGTGGCGCCGCCGGTCCGGCGGAACCGGAACCTGAAATAGGAAGAAGAGAATGTAAACAAAGGGTCCGTCCCAGGATATATTTCTACACGGAGGAAGCATTTGCTCCAAATTTTGCCAAGTGTGATTCTAAAAAGAGATTATTTAGCTTCTGAAGGAAAATATTTACATTTTGTGACAGCAGAAGGTGGTCTGGAGTGTTTACACTTTCGTCTGCCATCGACAGAGCAGTACGTGACAACAGAGAACAATAGCACCAGTTCGGCGGCATAATGTAACCAAAATTGAGGTGGAATAAGTCATAAGATAAATGTGAGAGTTTCTGGATGTGGGAGAGAAAGTGAAAATGACTGGGAGAAGATGAAATAAGGGCCATGTATGATGAAAATGGATGAATGAAGATACGATAAGCAGTAGGTCTGACCAGTTTTTATCAATTTGTGTATATTCTACTGATTTTCTGGTTCATATACTTAGAAGATAAGATGACAAAAAAGCAAAAACAAACACAAAAACAACAAAACCTTCCTTTGTGTGAATATGTCCAAAGTCCACTTTTGACTGAAAGTTATGTGGTTCAGTATGGCTTCTGTCACATTATGTAAATTAGATGCATAAATTTACTCCTATCTCAAACTTTGGATCCTATTCTATGTCTTTCTAATTGACAGTAAGCCATTATCTCTTACCACATTCAAGTTAGAGCCTTTGGAATTTGTCATATCTAAACTGAATATTTTCTTGAAAAAATTTTGACTGCCAGAGGAAGGTGAGCTGACAGGAGTACTGTTGCACCATAGACAGAAGGGAGGTTAAGTAAGGTCATATATTCAGCTTTATTTATAATGTGCCACGTCACAACAAAAGGCGTCTCATGGCGCCACAGTGCAGAAAAAAAAAAACACAGTCAAGAAAGACCCAGCAATCAGACGATCTCCTATGAGCAAGCACTAAGCGGCAGTGGAGACGAAAAACTCCCATTTGGAAGGAAGAAACCTCTAGAAGAACCAGGCTCAGGGAGGGGCAGTCGTCTGCTGCGACCGGCTGGGGATGAGGGGATAGGGAGGATGGAAAGGACAGACATAAAGAACATAGCAGTAACATGCCAAGTACAATATTGGAGGTCAACCAGCAGTATGGATCACATAACGATAGAACAAGAGTGGGGTTAAAAGACACAAAAACCCTCCTTAAACAAAAGCTATATTAAAAAGGAAGGATTTTACCCTGTTCTTAAAACAGAGACCGAGTCTGACCCCCGGACCCAGAGTGGTAACTGGTTCCAGAGAGAAGGAGCTTGGTAGCAGAAGGCTCTGCCTCCCACCGTACTTTTGGAAATTCTGGGCACCACAAGTAAGCCAGCATTTTGGGAGCGTAATGCTCTATTAGGATGGTAAGGTAATATCAGATCTTTTATATATTGGGGGGCCAGATTGTTAAGAGCTTTGAAAGTAAGAAGAAGGATGTTAAATTTGATTCTGAATTCAATGGGAAGCCAATGGAGGGAGGATAGAACCGGGGAAACATGATCTCTTTTTCTAGAACCAGTTAAAACTCTAGCAGCAGCATTTTGAATCAACTGAAGATTTTTCAAAGATACTTTAGGACAACCAGATAATAGCGAATTACAATAATCTAATCGCGAACTGACAAAGGCGTGAATCAGTTTCTCAGCATCACCCAGAGACGAGATGTTCCTGATCTTGGCAATATTGCGCAGATGATATAAGGCGGTCCTAGAAACAGTTTTAATATGTGAATTAAAGGACAAATCCTGGTCAAAAATCACTCCAAGGTTCCTCACACAACTGTTCAGAGTGAGAGTGGCCGCATCTAAATTAAGGGCATAGTCTGAAAAGGAATTTTTAAGATGTTTAGGACCAACAACAATGACTTCAGTCTTATCAGAGTTCAATAGTAAAAAATTACAAGTCATCCAAGCGTTGATATCCTTAAGACAGGCATCTAACTTGGCCAACTGATCACAATCATCAGGCTTCATTGACAGGTATAGTTGTGTGTCATTTGCGTAACAGTGAAAATGTATACAGTGCTTTCTGATGATATTGCCCAACGGGAGCATATATAGACTAAAAAGAGTAGGACCCAACACAGATCCCTGTGGAACTCCGTGACTGAGCTTAGAGCTGGAAGAAAATCCATCATTGACATGGACAAACTGAAATCTATCAGACAAATAAGATCTAAACCACTGCAACGGAGTTCCACTGAGTCCAACAAAGTGTTCCAATCTATCAAGTAGAATGGCATGATCGATAGTGTCAAAGGCTGCACTGAGATCTAAAAGAACAAGAACAGAGACAAGTCCATTATCAGATGCAGTCAGGAGGTCATTAGAGACCTTCACTAAGGCAGTTTCAGTGCAGTGATGATAGGCCGTGAGCAGCTCCCTCAAAATGTGGCTAGAAAATGATTTTTGTGGCACCCAACTGGGAACTACGGGATCTTTGCTGATTTCTATGTAAAAAAACCCCTGCTGAATCCGAAAATCGATGTTCCCACTGTCAAAGTTGTGGATAGCTATGTCAAATTTGCATAAATCCAAGATGGCTGCCATGACTAACCAAAGGAATGAATGGCCTAACATTTCAACCAGTCTACCTAGAAACATGTTTGAGGCCTCTTTTTTGGATAATGTTGAGCCGAGGACTCGATTTCTGAGGTCGACTGTGTGATTGAGGGTCAAAGAATCACGCTAATTTGCATAAATCCAAGATGGCTGCCATGGATGGACTAACTTTTTACCCATTCTACCTAGAATCACGTTGGAGACATGTTTTTTGGCTAATGTTAACCCGAGGAATCGATTTCTGAGGTCATTAGTGTGACTGAGGGTCAAAGAACCCCGCTAATTTGCATAAATCCAAGATGGCCATCATGGGTGTGGATGAACTATATTTTGAACCACTCTACCTATAATCACGTTTGAGACGTCTTTTTCAGATAATGTTGACCCGAGGAATCAATTTCTGAGGTCAGATATGTGATTGAGGGCTCCACTAATTTTCATAAATCCAAGATGGCTGCCATGAATGGCCTAACTTTTTTATCAGTACAACTAGAATCACGTTTGAGACATCATTTTCTGATAATGTTATGCCCAGGAATCGATTTCTGAGGTCACTTTTGTGATTGAGGCTCAAAGAACTCCACTCATTTGCATAAATCCAAGATGGCCACCACAGGCATGGATAGTCCAACTTCTTAACCATTCTACCTAGAATCACGTTTGAGATGTCTTTTCTGCATAATGTTGACCCGAGGATTCGATTTCTGAGGTCAAATATGTGATTGAAGGCCAAAGAACTCCGCTTATTTGCATAAATCAAAAATGGCCATCAAGGATGGATGAACTTTTTTAATCAGTCCACCTAGAATCACGTTTAAGACATCATTTTCGGATAATGTTATGCCCAGGAATCGATTTCTGAGGTCACTTGTGTGATTGAGGGTCAAAGAACTCCACTCATTTAAATAAATCCAAGATGGCTGTCATAGGCATGGATAGCCTAACTTCTTAACCACTCTACCTAGAATCACGTTTGATACATCTTTTCCAAATAACGTTGACCCGAGAAATCGATTCCTGGTCAGTTATGTGATTGAGTGTCAAAGAAGTCTGCTAATTTACATAAATCCAACATGTATAGCTGTCATATCCTGATACAACCTGTATTCAACCTCCACCTTATTCATCACCAGAATCATCTCCCTTATTTTTCTTCCTCCTCTGCTTCCACAGATCTTTCAGATTCTGTAAGAACACGATTCATGCAATCGATGCAGGCGCATAGATCAGTGCAGCTGAGATCCGATGCCTTGCATGTACATCTGCTGGCCTCGCACCTACTCCGCTTGCATGAACAGTGCACATAGTTCAAGATCTCTTCAGGCGCCGGACCAGTTGCCATCCAGTCTACAGC
Organism: Pholidichthys leucotaenia; assembly: GCA_020510985.1. Lineage (NCBI taxonomy): Eukaryota > Metazoa > Chordata > Actinopteri > Cichliformes > Pholidichthyidae > Pholidichthys > Pholidichthys leucotaenia. Next base: position 113,950,534 of record CM035848.1, on the reverse strand, counting down.
CAGTTCTTCCTGCAACAAAATCCAGCCATGGCCCACTGGACTGGGGGCAGATATTGTTTGCTGAACGGCACGGCGATGATTGGCTGCTTGATAATTTGACCTCTCCACATGTTTTCGAAGAGCATCCTGGTTGGGTGGTAATGCATCATCGCAGGAGGCATTGATGCAGAACAGACGGTAGCGAGCCTCATTCACATCATTTGTATTTTGACCGTACAGATCACATACAAACTTTTCGAGTGAAGACTGAAGAGAAGAAGCCACATCAAAGTCTCTCCCAAGCTGTGTGAATACCTCCTGGTATTCAGTGTTTTTCAGGACAAGGTCCAGTGGACGGCGTTTCCCTTTTCCATGAAAGGCACTTGTGGAGTCGCGTCCTGTAAAGACATGTAACCCTATCAATGACCAACAGACAGTGTCACTAAGTGACTCCCGCACATTTTGTAGAGCAAGAATCCTTCTTCTTTTTTGGGTACCAGTCAGAAAGTAAATGTCTGATCCAATGTCTGCCATCAGAGACAGAAGGATGATGGCCACATCAGTATCCGAACTTTTGACTGCAATGTTTGCATAGGTGTTACTGGCATGACAGCAGTGGAGCGCAATCCTGGTATCAGCTTCCTCATGGTCGCAGGTCAACTCTGGTACTGACATCACTGATGTAGCAGAGATCAGGTGACAGGATTCGCCATGTGCCATGTAGAGGTCAATGCCTTCCAGATCTACTGACATAGTAGACCAAGCACGGAAGAAGAACTCGATCAACTCCTCCTTATTCTTTCCATGATTGAGGAAACTGTTCCACTGAATTGGGAGTTCCTGTTCCTCAGACAAAATTCTGTGCAACTGGCTTCCCGCTGCTGCCCTTCTTGCATGTTCTCCTCCCTTGATGCTGACGGGGGGATATCTGTCACCAATGAAGTCGACACAGCTACACTTCAGCATTTTTGCCAGGCACACGATATGACGAAGAACATACTCTGCAAGTTGTCTGAATGAGGCTGGGAGTGGCCTTGATAGGCCGTGTACAACACCCATGCCATCAATGACCAGTGCTGATTTGGCCGGGATGTGGTCCACCGTGATAGATGGGCATTTGGACTCAATGTACTGTAGCAGCATGGCTTTGTTTGTTTTTGCCAGTGATCCATCAGGTGAAGCCAATGAGGAAGGTACAACACTTAAGGGATACGACAAGACTTCTTTCATGTCTACTGATTGACTCCTGCTAATGATCACCAACCGGGCAAACAACTTCCGGTCACTCTTCAAGATAACCTCCTTTCCTATTTTCATTGTTGTCTTTGTTTTGCAGGGATTTGAAAACGTTTTGAGCTTTGACTTTTTGATTGGTTCGTGAAATCCAGTTGTGTGGTTTATCAATCTAGCTGTCAGAAATTCAGCTGCTGCAGATTCTCCAACATCTCTTGCTCCAAGCAAGTCAGTCCTTACTTCTGTAGTAGCCACAACCCCATTACTGATGTTCAGCAACTCGTCGCCTTCATGGGAGAATGGATTTAACATTTCATTCATGCAATCCATGATGGCCTGGACACCTTCCTCATCCTTTGCACGCCTTGTGTGGTCGAGGTCTTTCCTCGTCCTGCCATCTTGCCTACAACCAGCCATAACTTCACACTGTCTTGTAATGCCCGCTCGTTCGCTTTGTGATAGTACCCATCGATTCACAGCATTCCTCCCAAGTGTCAATCCTGTGATTCCTCCCATGGTTTTGCAGTCCCGGTTGCAGGTCTGTTCAATCACCTGGTCACATGCCATTCCTGAGAATCCACAGCGATCCTGCTGTTGGACAGTCCATTTGCCAGAAACAAACTGGTCAAAAATGGCAGGATTTGTGTGCGACAGGCTCATCATCTCAATCTAGTATGCTGACAGATAGCGAGAGTAATGTGTCTTATCATAGGCGAAGAACCACGGCAACATGGAACGAACAGCAGCAAGGTGGAGATCCCAATTGGATTCCCTTGTAGCTCGAATGAACCACAGAAGCAACTCCACCATGTCAAGATACGAAGACCACAAGGCAAACGTTGGGCTCTTCTGAGACTGGTTGCGTCGGAATTCCTCATACAGTGCTACAACGTCACTGAGTTCTGGGCCTAAACATAAGTCTCGAAAGAGCTGAGATGGGTAGGCCTGACTCATATGGTTGATGAAAGTTTGCAACTTGTCACTCATCTCGGGAGACAATGTTTCGGTGAAGCACGTGAAGAGTAGGCAATGCAGGGCCTCAAACATCAACTTGTGAGCGTGCACCGATCTGTTGTAATGTTTTCCCTCCATTACACGATGGATTGAACCTGCTGCCACAATTCCCGATTCTACCAGAATATCCATGAGGCCAGCGTCGCGGAAGCGCTTCCCCAGAACAGACAGGAATGACATGCAGGTGTGAAACGCACCCAATCTCACAACAATACGATCACGATAGGTATCGTTCTTCCAACGTATTTCTTGGGCCTTGGCATAAATTGCCTGATCAAAGACAAGTGTCACGGTATTCAGATCCAGCTTTTCAGCCATCTGTAAGCTTCGGCTCAAGATAGTGTTGACGGTATCCAGCTCTGTTGGAGAGGCCTCTATGGTCGGTAAGTAGGCCACGTGAGACAGATGAAGTTCATCACGGTCATGTAGTTGTGTGTTGAATCCTGTCCATCCAGGCAATTTATGTTCTCCTCCATCCACGAACTTGACAAAGACATAAGCCATATCTGAAAGGTGAGCTGATCGATGGAACTTGGCATACATCTTCTCGTCAATCTGTTCAGCAGAAATCACCCTCGTGGTGGGACCAGTCCTCTTAATTGGATGATAGTGGACAAGGGTTGATGGAGGTACATCCAGGGTTCGCTGGCTCTTCTTTATTGTTGGCCGTTGACTGTACTCAATGTTTGAAGGAAGGTCACCACTTGACTCTTGTATAAGGATGCCACTTGTATAGTGAGTGGTTCCATGTCCTGAGGCTGTCTCCTCACCAAAATCTATATTATCCCAAACAAGGATTATAGGCACTGACTTCTGGATTCCTGCTGGGATGGAAATTTCTCCCTGTACGAGCTGCAGCTGAGCAAGGGCCATATCAAATCGTAAGATACTGAGGTAGGATGCACAGTGTCCCAAACTGCTGAGCAGCTGCAACACTTGTGAAGATCTTGTGAGGTGCCTCATGGTCAGACCCAGACACAATGACTTCGGGGTCTGCTTCAAGCCGTTGGACTGCAAATAAATGATGTCTTGTAGTATTGACAACATTTTCAAGTGGAATGCATCAGACACCTCCATGTAGTCAGCCAGTGTTGCGTCATCAGAGGCACCGATGATCCAGGCAAGCATATTGAAAAGGGCAACTGGGATGAGTTCCTTTGGCTTTTCAATGGTGAAATCTTTTGATGTGGGTGGCCAAGGTCCTTGCATACCTTGGCAAGATGAAAGTTCCCTGCAAATCATCAGAGCTGAGGTGTAAAGGGAATACAGAGACGCGTCTGTGCATGTAGGTGGAGCTGGTAGTGCAACGTCACTACAGGCGCTTGATGTTTCTGTGTCTGTTGTTGACATTGACAGTTGTTCAGCAACATCACCAGTGGCAATATTCTCAACAAATACTATCTCACTTGCTGATTTCTTTGACGGTGAATGGAATTTCAGTTGAGGGAATCTTTGCTAAAGCCGCTCCTTTAATCTGCTGGACCTGTGGAACAAAGAAAAATTAGCTTTAACAGAGAAATCTTGGCTTCCATTTCATGTAGACACCGCCAATATGCAAAGTTCTTCAGGTAATTTTGATTTGTCACTAAATATATGATTATTGCCAGTTTTTGTCATTTCAATCTTCTTTATTGGTAAGAATCTCAAGATTTTTTTTAAACATCTTTGGTTGAAATTGTATATATGTAAGCCATGGAAATCTGTCCCGTACCTTTAGCTTGATGCATCAAGTCTTTCATGCTTTTTGGCCATTGACACAAAAATGTCCAACAGCCTGCTCAGTCTTATGATTTCTTGGTTTTTGATGATGCGCTGCTTAACCACCTCCTCACAAAATAGGTCAAAGGTTTTCTGGAAACCAAGTCTCTCACTGCTCGATGATCTGGAAATAAAATAAAAAATAATGCTATCTGGAGTAAAACTACAAAATATTATATAAAAATATAAAACTAGTGTTTCAGTGAGTTTGATTTAGCAGAGACCTATGACATTTTCCCTTTTGACATTTTGACAACCATGACTTTACTCATTTGTAAGAATTTGTATAGCCCGAAAGGATCTCTGAATTCATATATTTGAAAATAAAAAGGAATAAATTACAACCTGGAGGATTCAGACTGACTCCGTAGAAATCTTGTATACTGACGATAGCAGCTGCCGTGGTATTTGACCTCAATGGCAGCACAATCACGGTCTCTTATGTGTCTGAGAATGGTTTCATCTGCTTTCTCAGTAGCTGCTTGTCTTAAAAGACCTGTGTGCAAATAAATCAAAAGACATTAAATTAATAGTAAAACACAGTCAACCTCCCTGTTCTATTCCATCATTAATGGCTCACAAGTATTTCAGTATCAAAGATATGAGAAATAAACATACCAGTAATATAATATGTGTTAAGATTAAAATAGACATATTTTTCTTTAAACTTTCACCACTCCAAATTGTAAGATCTACCAATTTTCTTACAGCATCACATGTCTCAGCTTGCATCAGTTTTACAGTGACACGATTTGTCCGTGGCCCTTCTCTGGCGTTTCTCTTGCAGTTGATGCAGATGTTTGGCAACACATTGCTTGACCTTGCAGATGATTGGCTGATGGTTGCTTGCAGCAATGGTGAGATCGCAGTCGCTTTTTAGGAGATGGTGTTGGGGGACTAAGTTCTGGTCCGCCTTTGCTCCTGAGGCTCAGGAATGTGGGCTTCGGCCAGTCGTTTTTTTACGAGCTACAGCACGTTCCAACTCTGGTTTTGTCCGTTTTAAACGGCTATAGCACACACGATGGTAGCCAAATGTTGGATCAAGGTTGTTTAGAGCTGAAAACATATTATATGGACCATAGGGTATTATAACATTAGGCCTACCTTGTACCCATATAGATATAAAACATATATAGATTGCAGATAATTTTCACCTTAACAGTGAGCTTATAATAGAGACATTGTGCAACCTAGTCACTGCTCAGTGTAAACTTGCAAAATGGCAAGCACAGACCGTGTGCCCATATTTATTGAGAGCATAAAGTATACAGGCGACTGCTGCTTGCCATGAGTTTAACCTTTCTTGGGTGACACATCACAAACATATGGGGTTTCCTTAACAGGCCATTTTCCATCCGCCTAAGGCTTGGATAGTATGGGTGTGACCTATGTGCAAACTATATAAAGTATGCCCAAACTTGTTCCTCCCTCACCTACTAGTACACTGTACCCCTTGGGCTTGGGCTGAGAAGTACATTAACCCTCAGACCTCAGAGTTAAGCTCATTGGGATGCTACCCTTTCCCATTTGAGCTACTTTGTGGTAGTGGTATATTTTGACTATAATTTCCGGTTCCGGTTCCGCTGGACCGGCGGCGCCAAACGAGTCGGCTGCCCGTTGCAACAGCCTTTTTTTTATCTTCCTTCTTCTTTCTACACCTTTCACTCTGTATATTTATCACGGATGCACGGATCGCCCCGGGGGTCTCCCGGGTCGGCGGACGGAGCCACTGTTTGCAGCGGGAGACGTTGCAGCGGGGAGGAGCTGGTGCTAGCTAGCACTTGGCCACCGCCCGGTGCAAATGGGAAACTCGACATACCGGGAGCTGTAGCGAAAACGACGCGGGTGCCGGGCTGGAGTTTAGGCGGCGTGCAAGAAATATAAGACAGAATAATAAAGAGCGATGGCAAGAACCAAGCAGACCGCCCGTAAAATCTACTGGAGGAAGAAGCCCCCCAGGAGGCAGCTAGCCACCAGGGCTGCTCGGAGAGGCACTCCGGCCACAGGCAGAGTGAAGAGGCCTCGCCGTTACAGGCCCGTGGCTCTGAGAGAGATCCGTCACTACAGAAATCCACGGGAGTTGCTCATCCGTAAGCCTGCCCATCCAACGCCTGGTGAGGGAGATCGCTCAGGACTTCAAGACCCACCTGCGCTTCCTGAGCTTCGCTGTCATGGCTCTGCAGGAGACCAGAGAGGCCTTCCTGGTGGGTCTCTTATTCGCCAAGATGGTCACCATCATGCCCAAAGACTTCCAGCTGGCCCGCCGCATCCGCGGAGAGAGAACTTAGACTTTCTGCTGCACATTCACCAACCATAATGCTCCGCACTGTGTGTCTATATATATATATATATATATATATATATATATATATAATATTATATTATATATATATATGTGGCCGATTCACATTGTGGGCTCATGCTGCCACAGAGACAGGACTGAATGTGTATTGTGGGGTGTCACGTCTGCAAGGACTAAGGACTCGAATCTACAGGAGGTAAGCCTGGTTGCAGCAGATTGCAGCAGATTCGGCAGAAGATTAAAACCTAGGCAGTTGGTGGATTGATTAGCGATGTATGGAGTGCTTTGTGTTTTTCTTTTTGTTATGCCATTTAGATTTTGCCTTACTAGACGTGTGGGGGGGGGTAGTGTGGCCGACACACATTGTGGGCTCACGCTGCCACAGAGACAGGACTGAATGTGTATTGTGGGGTGTCACGTCTGCAAGGACTAAGGACTCGAATCTACAGGAGGTAACAAGGAAGTGTGAGATTTGTCTCTTTGTCCCACAGAAGACGCCCCGGAGGGTTTTCCGGTTCATCAGGAAATGAGAGACAATGGTGAAGCTTCAAGGGGATGCTTTGTAACTGTATGTTGACTGAAGACATCATGTGACTTGAATTCTGATGCTGGAAATGTATAAAAGGGGGTTGAAGTATGATTCTTTCTCTTTCCTGCTTTGAGAATGCTAGAAGCTGCGTTCTGTCAAATAAAGCTGGTTTTATGACTGAAACTCAGCCTCGTTATTTGAGCATGCTTCTACACTGGTGACCTACGACGGAGAATGAGCAGACAGAATTCTCCCGAGCGGGGCTCGGTGGAAGCCAGCCTGATGGCCGCCTCCACGATCCGGCTGCCCGATTTCTGGCAGCACAGCCCGCGCTCATGGTTTAGCGCAATCGAGGCGCAGTTCAACCTCCGGAGAATCTCCAACGATGACACAAGATTCTACCACGTGGTAGCGAAGCTGGATAGCGACACGGTCCAGAGAGTGGAAGATCTGGTTAATCATCCACCAGACAGCGACAAGTACAGCGCATTGAAGGACGCGCTGATCAGCCATTTCACCCCCCTCAGTCCAACAACGAGCAGAGGGGCTCCTGGCGCTGACGGAGGCCGAAAACGATAGACCTGCGGACCTGATGGTGAAGATGCTGCAGCTCAAAGCCTCTGAGGATGGCGAATTCATTTTCGCCCACCTTTTCCTTCGAACCCTACCACCAGCAGTGAGAGTGGCCCTGGCAGAGTCACCCCGATTGGCCAGGCGAGACTACCATGGGTTGAGCAAGGAGGCGCAGAGGTTGGTCGACGCCCACAAGCGGAACGCGGTCTCGGCCGCGGCGGCCAGTCCAGGAACGGCGTCCGGACACAGTGCGGGTACAGCGGCCGCGGCGCCAGACGCACCAACGACGGCGGCGACAGGAGCCAGACGATGCGGAGCGGAGAACGGCTCGTGCTTCTACCACCGCCGTTTTGCAGAGAGAGCGCACAGGTGCGTCCCACCGTGCATTTTAAGCGCCAGGGAAACGCCAAGACCAAGGGCCGGTAGCAGCTGCGACCCTCGGCAACGAGAACAGGCTGCTTTACCTGACGGGTGCACGCTCGGGGAAACAGTTCCTCGTGGACACGGGCTCTCAGCTGAGCTTCGTCACACCCACCTACGCGGAACGGCTGTTGCCTTCTAAAGCCCCCTGGGTGTCAGTGTCAGCAGCGAACGGCTCCACGATTAAAACGTTTGGTGAGAGGACCATGCTTCTGTCCTTACAGGGCCGTTCATTTGAGTGGACATTTATTGTAGCAGCAGTCAGTTTCAACATGTTAGGGGCTGATTTTTTGTGCTCACATGGTTTATTGGTTGACCTTGCTAATAGACGTCTGATTAATGCACTGTCCTTTCATTCTATTCCCTGCACAGCTCGGGTGGCCCCCGCCACTGCCACATGCCAGCGTCTCAGCTGCGGGTGGTAAGTTTCACACTCTGCTTGCTCAGTTTCCAGCACTCACAGTCCCCACGTTTTCAGCAACGGTGGCCAAACATGGGGTAGAACATTTCATAACGACCACAGGCCCTCCCGTGTTTGCAAAGGCTCGGCGCTTGGACCCAGCTAAACTGGCCATCGCGCGCGAAGAGTTCACTAATCTGGAAAAACTGGGCATTGTTAGACGTTCCAAGAGCTCTTGAGCTTCGCCGTTACACATGGTCCCAAAAGCTGACGGCTCGTGGCGACCTTGCGGTGATTTCCGCAGGTTGAACAACGTTTCAGCTCATGACCGCTACCCGATTCCACACATTCAGGATTTTTCTGTCCATTTGGCGGGGGCGCGCATTTTTTCTAAAGTAGACTTGGTGCGCGGCTATCACCAGGTGCCAGTGCGCGCGCAGGATGTACCCAAAACAGCGGTCATAACGCCTTTCGGCCTTTTTGAGTTCTTGCGCATGCCTTTTGGCCTCAAGGGGGCCGCGCAGACTTTCCAACGCATGATGGATGCAGTTTTACGCGACCTGCCTTTCGTGTTCGTTTATTTGGACGATATTTTGGTAGCCAGCGCGTCCGAAGGCGAACATGAAAAACACCTCACAGCAGTTTTCCAGAGGTTGGCAGAGCATGGGTTAATAGTTAACCCAGCGAAGTGTCAGTTTGGGGTGGCGCAGATTGATTTTTTGGGACATCGCGTTTCGGCAGAGGGAGCAGTTCCCCTTCCAAATAAAGTGCGTGCCATAACGGATTTTCCGCAACCTCAAACGGTCAAGGCGCTTCAGGAGTTTCTAGGGATGGTTAATTTTTACAACCGTTTCCTCCCAAGCGCAGCACGACTCATGCAGCCATTGTACACCGTGTTAAAAAAACAAAAGCCCGCAAATAAAGTTGAATGGTCTCCGGAGCGGGAGCGCGCTTTTGCCCAGGTCAAATCAGCCCTGGCAAACGCAGTTTTGTTAGCGCACCCAGTTCCAACGGCCCGCATGACGCTCACCACTGATGCTTCCGATGTAGCGGTGGGGGCGGTAGTTGAACAGTTTGTGGCAGGTACCTGGCAACCCCTCGCGTTTTTCAGCAGGACCTTGCGCG